>CM053785.1:208766373-209493873 GCA_028749045.1 Cupressus sempervirens | reverse complement strand
CCTATTAAAAGTGTGCCTAATTAAAGGACTTTAACTCACAATTAAGCAAGCACCTTGTCAGAAGATTTCAATATAGCTTATTAGGACTACTCTATTAAGAGATTTAAGTGATTCACCTATAAGAATTTCTCAGCATTGATCTTACGATTAGTACTCTTATGCTTAATGATAGATCACCTCTATCCTAAGGTGCTCTTGATCCTTCTTGATCAGATGTCTCTCTATTGTTCACTATTTCCTTCCTCTGTTATCCTTTAACTAATTTTGCAATACAATTCAAACCATAATACCTTGGTCACCATGAATGTCCTAGTTTGTGCATGAAAAACTCTCCTTGATCATTCATTCATTCCCTTTCATGCTCATTAAAATTTTATGGTTTTTCTTCCTTAAGAAGACCTAGGTGACTTAGGGTTAGGTATGAATCAACGATTGTGATTCATCCATATTATCGCTTAAACCTTCCCTTTAGCTAATTGGGTGCATGTGATGCATAGGGATTCCAACTTAAGATTTGTCCTTATCACCAAAATATTGTAATTCAATCTTTAAGTCAGCTCAAAAATGGTTTACATAGTAGTTTGTGCCAATGCAAACAACTATGACAAAATTGTGTTACTCGGCAATTGAGGTCTCTGGTGCTCGACACATACTCACTTCAATACTATCACTCAGCATTTGAGTGACCTGGCATGACTCAGCATGCACTGCTTGTTTGGCTCCTGAATCACTTGACATATACTGTCTACTTGGCACTTGAGTGACTCGGCACATGAGTGACTTGACACTCACTATTTACTCAACATGCTCTCATTTATATGTTGTGTTCAACATATGTACTTGTTTGGCATGAACTAAGTAAATGACTTAAATTTATAAAAACTCATGGTCAAAACCAATCTGAGATCAACAATCTCCCCCTTTGACATGAGTGTCAAAAACACTTGGTCATGTATTAATACTTTTATTCTTACAAGCATAACATAACATAACTATTCGGCTTCTATACAAAAGTTCAAATATCAAAATTCTGCAACAACTTATACCTCAAAATTTCTTATAACTCCCCCTAAGTTGTTTGATATGTACTATTCTACATTCATATCAAAATCTCTCTTGTTGAGTAGATTTGCCTCATTGTTGATACTCTTTCTCTACCTTTACTCTTATTCTCTCATTCTTGCTCCCTCATACTTGCTCCCTCATAGCTCTTACTCCCCCTTTTTGACACTAATGTCAATGGGTTATACACTAATAGTGTCTTTTTCTAGAAAGGATTTATGGACCTCAAGAATAATCTTAAGAGCAGCATCCTGATTGTCACATGCTATCTCCAAAGACTTATTTGGATAGCTAGCGTGGCAGCAAGGTGTACTAGGCCATCTAATGTAGAAAGATTGGGATCTTTCTTCATAATAGTTTATGCATAGCCTAACTCCTTGTGCAGAATCTCCATGTGAGGAGTCAATGTAGTCTAGATGCTTATTAGTTTAGCACTTATGTTAGTTTCATCTATAGATAGTGTTGCTAATTGACTTCAGGTTTGCAAGAGTGTCTAAAATGTTTCTCACTTTGAGTTGGGGTCATGGGCAATTTAGCTCTAGATGACTATATTTGAATTTCCAAGCTTAGGATGTAATTCTTTATTTCCCGCGTGAAGAGTGTAGGATTACATAGTTTGGTGTACAGAGAGAAAATGTTCTCTAGTACCTTCTTTACACTTTCTATCTTAGTTCCCAATGCAACTTGTGTAAGTGTTGTATCACTAGATATCTTCTCAATCACTTTATGTTGAAACTTCTTTTTAGACTATTCTAATAATTTGGCATTAGTATCAAGGTTTGTATCACTTACTCTTTCCAATATGTTGGTCAATTGTTCAATGAGTGGCTTAGTTTCATCTAGAGTAGGCATATTGAATGCATCCAAGAAGATATCTTTGATTTGAAGCAAAGCTTTCTTTTGTCTATTCTCCCTTCTAAGCAGTTCTTAATGTTTCTTTCTTGCTAGGGCTTCTTGAAGTATACCCGTCTGCTCAATTGTTCTTGCTACAAGATCAAACTTGGGCAATATAATTTCTTCATTTAGGCTAACATCTCCATAGGTTATTACCTCTTCTGCCTTTGATGAACTAGGACTTGGAACTAATAATTGCAAAGGTGTTGCATCTGTGCTTGGCCTCTAAAGATTTTGACTGGAAGGAGTGCCAGATTTTGGTAAAGTTACTAATGCTTGAATTACTGCTAGCTCCTTCGGCTTGGGTGTCAAATTAGTCTCTTTAGGCTTGTCTTTTTTTCCCTTATTGATTTGAATTGCATCTTGTTCTTATGCTAGAGGTGTAGGTGAGTCTACCTAACCTATTTGGCATTGTGTCTCATTAGTGACTTGTCGAATGATTGTAGATAGTTTTTGTGTTTTCACCTCCTCCCTTGTAGTTATAGTCACTAATTTTTGAATTTTGTCTACACTCACCAATACAAGGTTGTCACATAATTTGGCCTATAATGTGGATTGGTCAAGTATCTTTTTCAAGTCTTCCTCTATTAGGGGATTGATGTTCTGATTAGTAGAACAAAAACATCCTTTACTGTAATAGTTTCAGTATTTACACTTGTTACCTGTGGTGGGCTGACAATTGAAATTTGTGTATCTTGTACACTCTGCTCTTATTTCTGCTCTTCCTTAGTTGTTCCCTAATCATCTATGTTCATATTAGTGCCTCCCTCAACTGTGCCTTCCTCATTTTCATCATATGCATCATCTTTGACTTCAATAGGTTCTTGCTCACCTTCTTTGATTGTGGCTAGTCCATATGTGATCTTCCATATTTGTTTGGACTTCTTTACAACATCCTCTATGTTGTTATGTAGTATGCTAAATGCTCTATACTTAGGAAAAAATCTAACATCATATTTCTTTATGGTTTTAGATATATGTTCCTTGCTAAGTTCTGGCATAACTTGAGTGAGGGTTGTCTCCCTAATTTGTCTCTCTGTATCTAAACAATAGTGTCATTTTTGCTCAACTCTTTCATATAGACTTTTAGGTATGGAGTTAGCAATTTCTAGAGGAGCCTTTTTAAAAGTAGCCATCATGGCATATATTGCCTCCTCCACTTGATTCTTCTCAACTTTTCCAAGATTTTCAAAATTAGTGTGAGAGAAACTTGATAAATCAGCATTGTTTCTAACATTCTCACATAAGTTATCCTGATCTAAAGATGGATTATGACTCACCACTTAGAATTGGTTGTTGTCATCAGATTCAGTCCTTTCCTCATCAAATTCATCTTAAGCAACATATTTTCTTCTAGGTCTTTTATGTGCTTCACCTTCCTACTCTCTAGGCTTGGCTTTCTCTTTATCCTTTTGGGCTACGACCCGTGTACTGGACCTTGTGGTAGGTGTTTTTGGTTTGGGCTGGATTGTTTTAGCAACCTTTTTAGGTCTTGTCACTACTTGTGCCTTAGCCTTCTCTTCTTCTGATAAGTAGTAATAGGTGCTTCCTCCACTTCTTCTTCCTCATCACCTTCTGCAATCTCTGTTTCTTCCTCTTGGTGATCCTCACCGTAACCTTGTGTCAATGCTAGTGGTGCTTGAATCTAAGTTTCTTCTTCCTCTTCATCCTCTTCCTCTTCTTCTTCCTCCTTGGTAGCTTCACCAAATTGCTCTTTTAGTTTCTTTACTAGAGTTTATCCTTCTTCCTAATTACAGAGGCAGTTTTCAATTCCATAGTAATCTTTGATTTGGCCAACTCATAGTTACCAAAAGCTTTGGCATCTTTGTCCACTTCTTCTACAAGTAATGTTGTGATTGCTCCAAAGGCCTCATCAAAATTAATCTCATAACCTAATGGCCTTAGCCATCTCACTCTAGGAATTGCTGGTTGAACAAATGTGTGATCAACATCAAATAGGAAACAAACATCATCATAATATTTTTCCACTATAACACTAGAATCCTTAATCTCTTCTTCATGGATTGTTTGAAGTCCTCAAAATAACTAGTCATTACTGACTCAAAGTTATCACCTAACTATTCAATGAACTCTCCTATTTGAATTGCAATAGACCTATATGTCTTCCATGCAATAGTACCAAATGTAGGAAATGTGTTCCATACATAAAAGAAGATACATACCAAAATAGATCTAAATTTACACTAAGCACTCTTTGTTTTCCTTATTGCTCCCATATTTTCAATCAATTGTTGTAGTTGCAGCTCAGCAAGATCATATGTATGATCTTTCTTCACAATATTGTAGCCTATATCCACTACAATGCACAGTACACTATTTAATCTGCTCAATTAGTAAAAATTATGTGTTATTACCCTTACTACAAAAGCTATTAGGGGATCTGTGATTGTGTCTATGGTCATACCCCTTTTGTTCCATACAACCCTTGTGTTCTTTTCAATAACTTCTTTAGACTCACTTCTCATAGTATTTGGTTGATCTAGGGTTGGATACCTTGTTACCCTATGAATTATCCTCTTTGTAATTTTGATTGGTCCATTATCTAACCACACTGAGCTATCATGAATTTTGCTCAAAACAATCCCGATCCACTTAGTTTTGAAAACATTAGGGAAATCTAGGGCACAAGTTAACCCTTTCTTTTTGACAATCTTGAATTCTTTTCACAACACACCATTTTCAGATAATTTTCCATATGCTTCTCTAATTTCCATGTCACAAATGCTACCAATCTTATAATTATAACACTTTTTGACATCTTGAATCATTAAAACTTTTAGTAGTATCATAGACAATGCACCAAAGGGATCCTGTTTGTATGTTATGTCTGGAATAGCCTTGAAAATAGGTGGTTTTATCTCATTGCTAATTAACTAAACATTTAAAATCTCTTTTTCCTCTACACCTTTCATTTTGGACGAACTAGATGCCATTATATAAATCTAGGGTTTGCAAAATTTAAAACAACATACTCGACACATGATAAATATGTTGTAAATCTTGATGAAATGATGTCGAACAGCTGCTCAAATCTCCTGCAGACACTTTGGATGAAATTTCTAGATCGCCTTTAGCTCTTCTTGCTCTCTCTCAAATTTGAATGTTGTTAAATGAGCAAAAATTTATCAAATATCCTTTTAAAACACTATAATTAATGCTAGGTGCTTACACAGTTGTAAGCTTGGCATCAACTGATTTATGATTCCCTTAGCATCCACTTGCCTTTTCCATTTGCTCGCCAACCATTATGAGCTTGACATCAACTAGCCAATCTATTAGCTCGACATCTACTAGCATTTCACTCGGCATCCCTAGGAAATTTTTCATGCTCAACAACAACAAGAAAAATTGACAAAACTTAAAGATTTTTCTTTGATTTCTAATAACACTTTGCATCTTTATTCATGCATATGTAATCTTTTTATAACTAAATCCTTGGAACTAATGTATGATGCATCCCTTTTAAATACTAGTCCCACATACCTCTTCATTGCTTAGTTTGATGAGGTGTGATCACCAAACCCATTGGGTGAAGTGATCCCTTCTCCACTTGATGTGCTGCAATCCTCCTTTCTCCTCCATGTCTTGTTCATCTCATTTCTAACATTTTCAATATATGCCTTACCTTTGCCTTTGTTGAACTCACAACTTGGTGCCTTTGACCTTGTTGGACAATATCAACTGATGTGACCAATCTTTAAACAACTAAAACATGTGGTTTCACTCAGCCATCTTTTGTAGTCACTCCTAAATTGTGTTATAATATAGTTCTATAGGAACATGTCCATACTCTTGATAGTAGTGACAACTATACCTTGTATTATAGTCCCAATTATAAAAGTTGTCATTGTTCTTTAACTTTGTTTGCTTGTTTGATGACCACATTGGGTTGGATTTGCACTCAAAAGCTCTATGTCCATACTTCTGACAGTTATAACAATATTCATCAAATCTTTGAGTGTGCATGGTCTTGGCTCTACCTTCATGTGCTTGATGGGCTTGTTTGTTGCACTTATGGCAGTGACCCATGCTCTTCTACTTAACATTCTAATTTATAGTTTTGCTCTTGTACATGTTAGTAGTATGTCCTTTCTTACCACAATTATGACAAGTAGGTTTGGAATTCTTATCTTTGTTACTCCTTTCTTCAGCACTTTTAGATGATTCTCCTTCTTTAGTACTTGTGTATCCCAGTCTAGATGTGTCATTGTTAGATCTAGGGGATCTCATCAATTGTATAAAGTACTTGATGTCTTCACTAGGTTTATTGAAACTTTCAGTAAACTCCTTTTCCCTTTTCAAACCATTGCTCAACTGTTCATTCTGCAACTTCAGTGTTGTTATTTCAATGTATTTGGCATTCAGTTCATGATTTGCATTCATCAATGGACCCAAAGTTTCTAAGTGCATGTTAGCAATCTTGGTTACCTCTAATGATCTCTCTTCCAATTTACTAGTCAAAACTCTTTTGTCATCTTCAATCATGGTTTTGTCTTCTATAGCTTTCTTTTTTTGTTTGGTCACCTCACATAGTAATATGGCTTGTGATTCTTGCTCTAACATAAGATTTCTAATTTCTTTAGCTTGAATTTTGTTCTTTTCCATTAAATCTGTAATTGCTGCATCAAATTCATTGGAGTCTCCATTTGAAAATAGCTTAGTAGTGTCTATCTCTTGATATTGTGTGCCATTCTCCTCAATAGCAATTTCCTTCCTTCTCTTTAGTGATTTCTTTAGATCATCTCTTGCTTCATTCAATTGATGTAGAATGAGTTGTATTTCAATTCCCTAATTCTCAATGATCTTTCCCAACTTGTAGACTTCCATTTCCAAGATCTTTCCTCTAAGCTGCAAAGCTTCTCTTTCAAAGAACTAGGCTTTGATACCAATTGTTGGAATTACAATAGGAAAGGTAAACTTCTGAGAGGGGGGACAGAGGTGAATCAATGCTTTAAACTTTGACCCATAAAATATTCACCACATATCCATCTCAGATATTCAATAAGCAAACTAAAATACCATGTAAAACATATTCATCTAAAGCATGTAAACAATTAAACATTCAAACATATATGACATAATATATGATTACCCAGAAACCCTCCAATGAGAAGGTAAAACTGGGGTGGGGACAACACCCACAAATCTTCACTACTATAGTAATAAAGTGTATCCAATGAAGGTTACAATGTTTGACCATGAAACATGATCTACCCTATGAAAGGTCCCTATTAAAGGCTTACAAAGATTGTTAGGTCTCACCCTGTTAAAAGTGTGCCTGATTAAACGACTTCAACTCACAATTAAGTAAGTACCTTGTTAGAGGATTTCAATACAGCCTGTTAGGACTACTCTGTTAAGAGTTTTAACTGATTCACCTATTAGAACGTCTTAGTATTGATCCTACAATTAGCACTCTTATGCTTGATGACAGATCACCTCTATCCTCCTGTGTTCTTGATCCTTCTTGATTAGATGTCTCTTTGTTGTTCCTTCCTCTATTCTCCTTTAACTGATTCTGCAATACAATTCAGATCATAATAGCTTGGTCACCATGAATGTCCTAGTTTGTGCATGCAAAACTCTTCTTGATCATTCAGTCATTCCCTTTCATGCTCATTGAAAGTTTAGGGTTTTTCTTCCTTCAGAAGACCTAGGTGACTTAGGGTTAGGAATGAATTAACGACTATGATTCATCCATATTGCTGCTTAAGCCTTCCCTTTACCTGATTGGGTGCATGTAATGCATAGGGATTCCAACTTAAGATTCGTCCTGATCACCAAAATATAATAATTCAATCTTTAAGTCGGCTCAAAAATGGTTTACATAGTAGTTTGTGCCAATACAAACAACTATGACAAAACTATGTTACTCAACAACTAAAGTCCCTGGTGCTCGACATGTACTAACTTCAATACTATCACTTGGCATCTAAATGACTCAACATGCACTGCTTGCTCAACTCTTGAATCACTTGGCATTTACTATTTGCTTGGCACTTGAGTGACTCAACACTCACTGTTTACTCATCATGCTCTAATTTATATGTTGTGCCCAGTATATGTTACTTGTTCGACATGAACTAAGTAAATGACTTCAGTGTATAGACACTCACTAGTCAAAACCAATCTGAGATCAACGCATTTCTCAGTTATGTGTTCGAGGAGATTATACAAAGTGAATAAAGTGAATTTTAAGGTGAATCAAGTGATTTATAATACCAAGAGAAGGATGTAAGAGAAATTTCATGAAAGTTGAGTTTGGTGTTGAAGAACTTGTAAAGAAACCCTAGTTTTATGTAGGAAAGAGGAATTTGTCAAAATCTAAAGCTTAAATTTGAATTTGATATAATGGAAATGCTAGTAGTAGTTGATATTATTTAAAGACCATGACCTAAATTTAAGAAACATTCTTACAAGTCTATGGAGGTTAACTTAATAGGTGCCCTATCTATTCTACCCTATCGTGTGATGCATACTACAAACATTTGAACCTTTATACATTGTAAGCTAATTTTTTTGGGAGGATTAGCTATATTTGAGAAATACAAGAAGCCGAGTGATGATAATATGGATTTAAAAGTGGAAATCAAAGTGTCGGAGAACAAGGGTTGACACACACATTTAAGTTCCTGAGAGAGTTCAAGGAAGAAAAAGATATGTATGTGTTGAGTAGAGTTTATGACCCATTTATATGGCATGACAAATCATATAAATTAAGGAAGTAATTCATAGAGTTGTCAACTATTGTGCTATTATTGACGTTCCTACAATAAGGGTAGCTCAATGAGATGAGGTTACCCAATTGACAAAATTAAAATAGGATAAGAGAGAGACGACTATAAATGATATCACAACCCTATTGTGAAGTTTGCTTCGATGGTTATTGGTTATAGTGTTTCAATCTAGTTGGATGAATAATATCTCAAAAAGTGCAATATTTATAGCATACAAGATGTTAATGAAGATGTAGATTTTGATACGTGTGAAGCATTGAGAGAACAGTTGAGCATTAACATGGAGAAGATTAAGAGAAATAAAAGAACCCTAATCAAACACAAGCAAATTATGATGGGACTATTTCTTTAATTTCAAAATTACTTCTTAGGTGCTAATAATGTTTCTTTGGTAGAAAATACACTGGTACTTGTACATATAAATAACTTTATTAGAATGTTGGGAACTAGTTTTACAAGTACTATTTGGAGATCCCCTTGACTATTAAAGAATGGGAAAAGATAGAAATGGAAATTTTTCCGCCTTAGAGTCTTTAGCCTACGAGTTTGCACCAAAAAGTGAATCAACTACTTGTTGATACCATTTACTCATATCTAATGATACTAGCAACAGGATCATATGGAGTGTAGAAGCTCCTCTCGGGTCAATAAGTCCTTAAAAATCCACTATGGCTACTAAAATGATATTAATAATTCTATGCATAATGGTGGGAAAAAGAAGCTTGCTACAAGCTCATGTCATTGCATAAATGAATTCTCCATAATTTATTTGTACATGGAGATGTGTTTTAGGTGTCCGCTATGAATCTCAACCTTATTTATAAACAATTAGTCAAGTTTTGGTTCCAATCTAAGAGCTCATTCTTATTTTTGCACTTTAGTATGTATTTAAAGGATGGTTCTTAATGATTTTGTTAGCACAATCATTAATATTTTTTAATCTCCCATCTTAAAACTTGGAGTATGGGATGGACTTAGAGTTATCCTACAATAAGCTTTAGTATCTCGATTGACTTTGAGTTATCCTACAATAAGTCTTAGTATCCATACATTCTCTCAACAAAGTTTAGAGAAAGAAGATGTTCATCTATGGTGAAAAATTTTTCTTATCTCTATTGCAACCCCACCAAAGAGTTATATTCTTTGAAGTCCATGTGAAGTTACCTATAAAAATGATACTTCAATTAGAGAGTTAAGTAAAAGCAAGGACTTGGTAAGTGAGATACTTGGTTAGTCAATCCCTTAAGCTATATATGTGCCCATAGAATGCAAATAGCTAGCTTGTACAAGGAGGGATTCAAAATATAATATGGATCTCAAAATATCGTTTACTACAATAAATAAGGAATTTCATGTTGATAGAAGTAAGACTACACAACATTTATAATGATAAGATAACAAACACTTTGATAATAATTTTATTATAATTGAATAAAATAAATTAGTGCATGTTCTTCTAAAATATATATCTACATAGCAATATCATTTAATTATTAAAACATAAATGATATATATACCAAAAATAATTTTCAATTATTTTAATAATTTCATTTAATATTATTTATAAATAAAATATAACTCGTTATTCTATAAATAAATATAGTCTTTATTTTTTTCTTATTAAAACTTTTTGCGAGGTGATCTTGTATCTTCTAACCTCTTTTTGTGAATATGTATCTTAATATTATATTATAAATTAATAGAAAGATCTATAACTATGAAATTACTTTCATCAAATGAAAAGAAAAAACACCATTAACAATACAGAAGAATTTTTTTTCCCCAATTTCAGTAACCTCGTAAAGGAGAGGTAGGAAGAAATGAATAATTTCCTCCTATGAAATGACACTCTTCTTTATTACTTCTCACCATCTTAATATCTTTTTAGCTAATGTTGGGTTTATTCCTAGCCTATACATCCTCACTTTTCCTCCAGCTTTAAACACTCACTTACCTATTTATAATTGGAAGCATGTGAGAGTGGAGGAGTAGATGAACGATGTTGTCACTTACATAATATAAAAATCCAATGAAACTTCATTGATTAATAAATATATCTCATCCTTTTGACCAAAACTCCACTGTTCACCACAAATGAAGAGACATTGATAATGACCAAATCATAAGTAGTTGCAATAGCCAACCATAAGTCATATTCTATCCTCCCTATATTGTTGCTATGGTGAATGATACATGCAATTAGATTGCCTATACTTTGACAAAAGAAAGTTCCAATCAATCATGCAAATGTGTCATCTTTGATTTGATACTAGTGGAGAGATGTATGGAACCAAATAAATCAGATTCTTTGTCACCAAAACTTGGTCGAAATGTAGGCCATAATTAAAGTTGATAGATTAATTAAATATGTATATTGGGTGAATGACATTTGGTAGATTGATGTGCCACTAAAGTCATGATAATTAAATTATTATTTTCATAAAACCTATGGTGGGGAGTTCTTGTAGGTACAAACCTAGGTTGAATTGTTCAGTCAAACTTTAGTCTACAATGAAATTAGGGTTATTTGTTATGATTCTAATCAACCACTGTTAAAAGCCCAACTAATTATGATGACCATAAGCTCTGGTAAGTGAGGCAGGGGACCTTAATGTGAGGTCATCTCTTAGACATAATCACTGTTGAGTCCTGGCAAGTGAGGCAAAAGATCCCAAAGTGGGACCATTTTCCTTGAACAATGGCATTCATTTTTCAACAAAATCTTGAAAAGTAGAAGTGATGGGAGAACACAAAGGGCATTTTTCCTTTGCTTCACTCACAACCTTATAATGAAGAGAACCTTTATTGTTGGGCACATAGGGAAGAATATATTCCTAGACAGCAATGAAAGATAAAGATTTGAATAGTAATAGTTTAGAATTGGCATACACGTATTGGTATGAAAAGAATTGAAAAGAGTGGACGTACACAACTAAAGTAATGGGGAAAAGAGGGAATGTAGGTATTCTCTCGTCCCTATCTTTTTATCAATATCTACACTTTACCCTTCAAGATTATTCGATTACTATTATTTAAAGTAAAAAAAGCAAGGCAAGCGTGTCTTTATCCACAGGGAATATAATCTCTTTACCAACTATGGTGGCCCACCAAAATTCTTCCCTCGAGGTTACTAACGTTAAAAAAATGATCTCGCACTCCTCCAAATTTAAAGTAAGTTTTGACAGCTTTTTACTTTTCCAGCGTTTTGTCATTTGCCTATTTCTCACAAGCCTCTATCTCCCCATACAAAATTTCATGCCAGAAGTGTGCATGCTGCCATTAACAACTCTCTGGAAGACTATGACAATCAAGTGTGTGGTAGTTTGGATTTCCTATTTTTATATAGTAGCTTATAATGTCATGAAAAAGCATATTTCTAAATGGGAACTTTTGAGTTAGTTTAGACAAATTGTCAATGGTATAAGAATTCAATCAAGGTTTGGTGTATAAGAAAGTATATATCTATCTTGCAATTTGTCTTTCAACTAAGTTTTGAGGAGTAAAGGATTTAGTGAAGGGGTCTTCCAACTATGGTGTTAGGAGTAGAGGATTTAATCAAGGATCGAATATGACACAAGCACAATTTAGTTGTCATTAGTGTGAAAATTTAGTCAAGGGTTGATGCGGGGAGGTAATATACATCTAAATCAAAGGTCTTTTAGTGGAATTATTAGAATAGTAGATCCAATCAAGAATTGAGCATGATGCAAGCACAACTAATTGTCATCAATGGGAGAATACACTCAAGGGTCAATGTTGCAAGCAAGTATACATACTATCATGACCAACTCTGTGTAACTTGTAATATTGTGATAATTTTAGTTTACAATAGTTTGTGTTCTCTATTTTTATATAGAAGATTATAATGTTGTATTAAAAATATATATTTAAATGACAACTTTTCCTTTACTTAAAATAAATTGTCACGGGTGTGAAAGTTCAGTAAAGGGTGAACACATAAATCAAAGGTTTTCTTTTAATCGTGTTGTTATAAGTAGGGGATCTAGTCAAGAATCGAATATAGCACAATCACAACTAGATTGTCGTTTGTGTGAGAATCCAATCAAAGGTCAACATGATGAGGAATTCCTTTATTTAGAACATAGGTCATCTTTTAAATGAACTTCTAGAGTAGCGAATGTAGTGAAGGGTTGAACTAGATGCAATCACAAGCAAATTGTCATCATTGTCAAGACACAATTAACATTTACATGGTGAAGAAGTATACATCTAGATTTAAAAAAAAATCATCTTTTAGTTGAATCGTTAGAGTAGGGGATTAATCAAGGATCGAACATGGCCTAATCCCAACTCAAAGAGAGCACTTGTTTAAGTTAAAAGTCATAATTATAAAATTTCATTGTATAATATATTTTAAATGTTATAAAATTCAATAAGTTTTTGAGGAAAGGTGTTGCAAATGGTTGAAGGCTTTAAGATATTTCCATATAGGTCTCATAATTATTTCTCTTCACTTTGGCTAAACCGTGGCCCAGCTAGAGCTAGATCTAGGTCGAGAGACCTAGGCTCTTGTAGCTATCTCGAAGTCATAACAATAAATTAAAATTATTTTTATATTAAAAGTTGTAAACTATAGTTTGAATTACTTTTATTATCAACATCTTCTAGATTTTTAGACTCTTTCAATTAATATTATATTATTTTAATTTTTAAGTCTAAAGAATATTTTAACTAATAAGATTGTTTAATTTTCTTATCTATTATATATAAATATCTAAAAAAAATCTTTTATCCTATATATTAAAATTGATAAGAGAATACTTGAAAGTTTCAATCTTTTATAATAAATAAATTGATTATATAATTTAATTTTTTAGAACGATATATTTTGATTTGTTTCCACTCTTTTAATTCTTAGATTCTTTCCAAATATCTTTGCTTAAAGCCATTATTATTTTTAATTAAAATATCTTTGAAATCCCTCCCTTTTTGAAATTAAAATATTTGAAAAATAAAATATCAAAAATAAAATAATATATTATTTACTTAATATATTTTTAACAATAAAATATCAGATTATTTTAAAATTTTGCATTTTAGTAAATGAATCAATTGATTACACATTATAGTTATATTTAAAAAGTTTTAATAACAAAATATTATTTTAATACATTTTATAACAACTCTTTGACAAATATTAGGGATAGGGGGCAACTGTCCTTTGAGATGGTGCAATAATTTGATGATCTTGTTGCTCAGGATCGAGCTCCTTGTTGAGCTCTCCTTGTTGTATTCCTTTCTGTCTTAATAAATTTTTACCCCTCTTTTTGCAATCTTTAAATTAAAACATTAAAAATATAATATTATTAACATAAAATTTGTTTACTAAATATATTTTAAAATTCTAAAATAGAACAAAAGAATTTAGTAAAATAAATTTATTGTATATACATTACAAATCTTTAATCTTTTATATAATTTGATTTTTTTTATTCATAATTTTTTCTTCAACTCATTTTTCATGAAAATATTATTAAATTATTAAAAAATCCTAATAATTATTTTCATAATCCTTCACTCTTTTGCATTGAATTATTATAGAAAAAATAACAAGACAATTTCTAATAATGATAATGATTGAATTAACAACAATCATCTTAAATATTGGTCTAATTTAATCCAAACATTTCAATCATTAAAGCTCATTACGTAGGTGCATCTACTAAACTACTTAATGCTTATTAATACACTTATTGTTAAATATATATGGAACTAGTAGAACTAACTAATATTGAAAATGAATAAATGTTTGTGTCATAAACCTTATTAACATAGAATATATATATATATATATATATATATATATATGATAAGAAATGTAGAGTACATTGATAAAAAAGAAATGTAGAGTTATTTTTTAAAAACATAATTAAAAATTATATCTAAATAAAAACATTAAGATAATTAGAAACATAAATTTTCTACATTTGCAATATTTAGAGTTTTTAGATTTCACAGTAAATTTTTATCAATGTTTCAAATTATATTTATGATTTATCATCAAGATGAAGATTTCATTTATATTTTCATCAATGTTGTCAATCGTTATCTATGATGATTCCTTAAGTTGAGGATATTCAATCTTTACTATTTTCATTCTAGTGGATCACCAAGATCAATTGTTTTCGTTGTGGAGATGCATCATTTTCATCAATTTTTTTCATTATTCTCTATGATCCATATAGAAGATGACGATTTCAATCTTTTACTATCTTCATTTTGGTGATGGATCATAAAGATTGATTATTTTTTTATCCCAGAGATGCATCATTTCTCAACAACATTCTTTATCATTCTCTATGATCCATCAAGACGAAGATATTCAATCGTTGACTAGCTTCATTGTAGTGATGCATCATACAATTTGATAACTTCTTATTCAAGATGCATCATTTTTTATTGTTCTCCACGGTCCATCTTTAAAATGAAGATATTCAATTTATGACCAATTTTCATTTTGGCAATGGATCATACAAATTGACCATCTTCATCCTAGAGATACATTATGAAATATTTCTTTGAGTATTTAGATTCATAGTCACAATAGCTCATAGAATATGATTTGAAATGTTGCTTTAACTATCTTAATCTTGATGATGGATGAAAAAAGAACGATCCTACATATTGATGTATAGCTTCATCTATCATGACAAAGAATGATCGCAAATTTTGATACATATCTTCATTTTGGAGATGGTTCTTATAACAAAGTTGGAAATATTGGTGAGAATAGAAGTGAATCTTTAATGTAGTAATAAACTATAGAATGTGATCCTGAATATCAATAAAGAAATACTACCCTATCAAAGCTAGGGGAAAGGGTTCATTAGTTGAGTGTGCTCCAATAATTGATATAACACTTGTTGGTTTTATACCTTTTTTTTTTGGTAATATTTCACAATAGTTGTGAGTCGTGACTTTAAAGTTGTTACTGCTAATGATAACTACCCTTTTTGAATGAAATGAATTGCTTTAGATCTAAAAAACAAACAATCCTGAGATGTTGCATGGGTGGACCAACAAAATATGACTTAGTGTACAAGTACGAGTCTCACTTTCTTTAGGGGCCTTTTTGGATACCTTGCAAAAAATATTCTAAATGGCATCATATTTGATGGTTTGGCTTGCAACCTTATTTTCTTATAAAAAGACGACTTGTCAACTAAATTGTTGCATAAAATTGAATGTGATTTCGAAATTTCCATATAAGATTTCTATAAACTTGAGATTAAGATTCTCAACTACTAGATCTTCTTTGTTAAGAACTTCTAAAGTATATAACAATAGATTATTTTTCATTTTATTGTAATTTCTATTATATTTATTAAACAAAAATAATAAAAACTTAAATTCATTCAAGAGAGGAAAGCTCTTATTATTCTCTTCGCTCATAACACAGTGTTTTTAACAATTTCTTAAAATTTTACATGATTGTCGAGGGGGATTATGAAGGCTAAACCAATAGAAATAGTGTGAGCATTTTTGTGTATGTACATTTAGATTCTTATTTTAGAAAACATAAAATTTTGGGTGCATGAATTCTCCATCAAATTCTGGCTGAACCAATCGAGAATAGGAATATGTATCCCCATTCTTTTCGCTTTATTCAATAAATAAATAAATAAAAAAATAAAAAAAATAAGAATATATATCCCCATTTTCTATTATCCATATTTCTATTCCACACTAACAATTCTAATTCCAATATTTAAGAGAGGGTGTGCAACGGAAATTGCTTAGCAAGCATTGCATACATGAAGAAGAGTAGATTTGAAATCAATCGAAACGTTCGAAATCCCCGTCAAACTCTGGGCCTCACGCACAACCTGGCTGTTTTACACCATTGAAGTTAGGTTAACATGGGTAGTTTTTGTATGGTTTTGGCGGTCACTTATAACATAATGTGTGTAAATTTTAGAAATTTCGTGAATCTTTCAACCCCGTCGTTTGGGACAAAAGTGGCTGTTTGTTTCTGTACAGTAAATGTGGTATAATAGTTGTGAAGGACGTTTGCTTTTTTGTATGCATGTGTGGAAGTGAGGTGGAAGTGATAGGGAATCACACCCAAAAAAATTTAAAGTTGATGGTTAAAATAAACCCATTAAAAAAAGTTGAAGAATATAATAAAAATAATCCCGGCAAGGATTGAGTGATGGATGAGTTTCGATTTCACGGTCATGTGGGCTTTGTGGGCTCACTTTTCTAGATATATGTTGGGGAAAAAGGAAGAGAAAGGAGGTCATGTGTTATGCACCTACATCAATTTGAACGCTTACATGTACATGGAATCTCAGATTAATGGGGAATAAAATGGAGGGCAGTGGGAGTTAGGAGGTATTGGAATATCTATATTAAGGAAATGCGTACATTATGAGTTTTGCAGAGTTCAGCAACAAGAATGTTGTGTTTGTTTGTGTTGCACTAGTGTTTGTTGGGGTTGGGATCTGATGATAATTAATACATAAAGCTTTGTAAGGTGTATAAGATATATGTTCAAGGGGCTTGTGAAACAAACAAGGGAGTTTCCTCGTTTCCTCGTAGGAGTAGGTACAGGACTGCCTGACAAAAGAATCAGGCGGAAGGATTTGCCAATGGAGGGATCGTGGTTCAGCTTTTTTCCATTTTTTTAAAGAGTGGTATTGAGAAATGGGAAGAGCATGGCATGATGGGCAGGAGGAGGGATGAAAGGGAGGCTCAAATCTCTTTGCAGGCGTGAAACACGAGCTGTTTTAGAGGAATTTGGGAAATTCAATGACAGGAATCATCAGTTTTCGAGGAGAAAGAGGAATGTGAGATTTCAATATTGCAAACATTAGTTGTGTTCGAGTTTCTTGTACTGAGGGAATGAATTCGAGCGTGTGAGGAGGGAGGCAGACATTTCTCATGAAATTGTCATACAGAAATACCATTTTCTCTCTTTCTTGCTATCCTTTTTATTATCTTGGGTTTTCCCTCCAACTGTGAATAAGAACAATGTGGTGGCGGTGTTGGTGTTCTTCGATGGAGAAAAGAAGGAGGTTGAGCATATTTTGGGCGATGCTAGTCTTGTGTATGAGACCTGCCTTAGCAGCTCTCTCTCCAAAGGGCGTTAACTATGAAGGTATGTGTGATTATGCCCTTGTATTACTAAGATTTTGACGCTAATGGATTTCTGTAATGGGTTCCTGTTACTTAAATCTTGGGGCCTTGCGGTTTTTTCAAATGGGAAGTGTTGTTTGTGTTGCAGTTGTTGCTCTGATGAGTATTAAGAGCAAGCTTTCTGACCCACACAATGCATTGGACAATTGGGATGCTACTTCTGTAGACCCTTGTAGTTGGACTATGATTACATGCTCGGCTGATTTCTCTGTCACTGCCTTGTGAGATTACTTTTCTGCCCTTTTACTTTCAGATTGTTCTTCATTGACGAGTTTACTGTTACAAGCGTATTTGAGAGATGGGTTCTATTAACTATTACTAATATGATCACAGGGACTGACTTTCATGTATGTTTTGTGAGACAGGGGAGCTCCCAGCCAGGGCTTAGCAGGCCCATTGTCCGATGGCATTAGAAACCTTACTAATCTTCAGACCGTGTAAGTAAACAAACACTTTTCTCCTATCCTTAAGCAATGTGAGAGCACCAGTAAACATATATACGACTCCTTTTTGCTCTATAAACTGATACAAAACTCCATTCCCTCCTAGAAAGCATTTAGTCTATAGGGTTGAAAAAACATAACGTAATGGAAGGGACTTTTGTGACAAGAACGTGTTTGTATCCGTTCAGACTGATTTCTTATGAAGGAGAAGAACAAGAGATCGCTTTCTGTAATGAATGCCCGAGCATTACGATATGGGATGAATGCGCTAATATTTGTGACATTTTATGCAGGCTGTTGCAGAACAATGAAATATCAGGTCCACTTCCTGAAGAATTAGGGCAGCTGAATAAGCTCAAAACACTAGACCTCTCCAACAATCAACTTAACGGCGTGATACCCACTTCACTGGGTCAGCTGAAAAATCTCAACTATCTGTGAGTATCGCAAGAACTCCTTTATATTTCATGGGTATAGGCGTGATAACGGCTAATGATGTTTTCCCCTTCATTGATTATGTTGCGAAACAGGAGACTGAACAATAATAATCTTTCTGGATCGATTCCTACATCACTAGCCAACATCTCTAGCTTGTCATTTCTGTAAGGCTCTACTCTTTATCCATATTTTGTTTGCCATTTGGCCGCTTCTTTATGCTAGGTTTTGCTTTAGTACTTAACCCGTATGCTCCATTTTCAGGGATTTGTCCCACAACAATTTGAGTGGCTCGGTACCCAGGACTCATGCTCGAACCGTCATGTACAAACAATCTTCGCTCTTGCGCTATGTTTGAATTATGTTTCTCATGTGAATAAATTTGTGCACTAAAAGATAACTGATATTTAGATTGGAGTGCTGATTCCGGGGTTTGGGTGTTTGGAATTTGGCAGTATCAAAGGAAATCCTTTGCTTTGTGGAGGTACTGTGCAGAATTGTCTTGGGGAGTCCCCAGCGCCCATGGTTTTCACTGTGAATTCATCAGAAGGTGAGGGAATTTCCTTATCTTAACTCTTTTCAATCTTCGTTTGATTTCCTTAGCTAAGTAGCCCTTTTATAGGTATGGTACCAGCTGGAGATTCTAGAAAACATAAGGTGGCAGTCTCATTCGGTGTAAGTCTGGGCCTCTTATGTTTAATGGGTTTTGGAGTTGGGCTTTTCTTGTGGTGGAGACAAAGACACAATCAACAAGTTTTCTTTGATGTCAATGGTGTGTAACCAATCTCTTACAACATCAAGTTGATAATTTCTTATGTTGCCAATTTCTTTTATTTATTGGTAATGGGCTGAATTCTAGAATAATTATTGTTAGCTCGAGTAGATTAGAACCCAAAGCCTCCCACATGATTGTGTTGTAGGCTTTTGCCTTTATATTGCCAATTTCATCTATTAACTACTCATGTTATTTTTCATAAGCACCAGGGAGATTTCTCATTCAGATTAGATGTGAACTTGCAGAGCAGCACGATCCAGAGGTTTGCTTGGGACATTTGAAGAGATTCCATTTCAAGGAACTCCAAATTGCTACTGATCATTTTAATAGCAAGAATATTCTGGGATCAGGAGGCTTTGGGAATGTTTACAAGGGCTGCCTGCAAGATGGTACTCATGTAGCTGTAAAACGACTGAAGGATGCCAGTGCTGCAGGTGGAGAAGTTCAATTCCAGACAGAAGTGGAAATGATCAGCTTAGCTGTACATAGAAATTTATTGAGATTGTGTGGTTTTTGCATGACCTCAACAGAAAGACTCTTGGTTTATCCATACATGATCAATGGGAGCGTGGCCTCTCGTCTGAGAGGTTTAAATCCTTATAAACTTCCTCTTTGGGTTTCCAAATGTAACAGGGCATAAAATCTAGTTCATAATTTTTGCTATTTCCTTATTGTGTTATTTTTTGTAAATAGAATCTTGGATTTTGATATAGATAATTACCAGGGCACAATTTGGTTTTTGAACAAACTAATTTGGATACTGTAAACCGACAGATCACATTCATGGAAGGCCTGCATTGGACTGGGCTACAAGGAAGAGGATAGCCCTAGGAGCTGCAAGGGGACTCCTCTATTTGCACGAGCAGTGTGATCCCAAGATAATTCATCGAGATGTAAAGGCGGCAAACATCCTACTAGATGAATACTTTGAAGCTGTTGTAGGTGACTTTGGTCTAGCAAAGCTTCTAGACCACAGGGATTCACATGTGACTACAGCTGTTAGGGGTACTGTAGGGCACATTGCTCCAGAATATCTTTCCACAGGGCAATCGTCTGAGAAGACTGATGTATTTGGCTTTGGCATACTATTACTGGAACTTGTTACTGGTCAAAAAGCTTTGGATTTTGGAAAGGCAACAAACCAGAAAGGAGTGATGCTGGATTGGGTAAGTATATATGGTTTTTACTTTTTTGTCAAGCTGAAGCATTTTTAATATGACAAGGGTCTTGTTATCTGCATTTTCAAAACATATTATCATGATCTCAAATAACTTCAATAAGAGAGATCCTAAATTTGTACTGTTGTCATTGTTCAGGTCAAAAAATTGCATCAAGAGAAAAAGTTAGACCTTCTGGTGGACAAAGATCTGAAAAATAATTATGATAGAGTTGAACTTGAGGAAATGGTCCAAGTGGCATTGCTCTGTACCCAATTTCACCCTGGACACCGCCCTAAGATGTCGGAAGTGGTTCGAATGTTGGAAGGTGATGGCTTGGCTGAGAGGTGGGAAGCATCACAGAGGGTTGAAACTCCTAGGTATAGAGGGGTAGAGTTTATATCTAAGAGATATTCTGACTTCATTGAAGATTCTTCGTTGGTTTTGCAAGCCATGGAACTTTCAGGTCCCAGATGACATTTTTTGTGACAAGTAATATTGAAAATCTGGAAATGATCAAATGTCATTTGGAGTTTTCAAAATTTTCCCAGAGTGTCTTGAATCAACTCAGGCAGGAATGGCCATGCAGCTTCCTTACAGTGTACAAGATGCACTGTGATGCGATCCCTGCCTGTGAATGTTTTCTTGTAAAATTATTGTAGTATATGTTTTTGACCTTATTTTGACAGGTAGCATCTTTCGGACATGGTTTTCCTTCAACAGATCGAGGAATATAAGCATGACATAATTGTTATATAACTTTGTAAGGTTTTGACTACATAAATCAATATTCAGATTGCCTCCAAATTCCTGAAAGTTTGTTGTGGGCTAGGCAGGCAGCATTTGAATGCGCTACAAGAAAATTATAAGATTCTCAAGGACAGTAATAAGTACAAACCAAATTCCCCATGAGCTCCTTTTCATGCTAGTGTTTGAACTTTGTTAAGTTTTAACATCAAACGTTTTGAGCGAATGACTAATGTGACCCTGTAATTGGAAACCTCAGATTCACTGGTTGATTGTAATTTTCTTAATAGACAAGAATTTTAGAGTTTTATCAATGGTTGAGCACTTCCAAACTGCAGAAATAACCTTATGAAAGGGCCAAAGTAAACATTTTCTGGCACCATCCCTACAAAAAATTCCAGCTCAGTGCTTTGCAATACATGAAATGATTCTTCCAGTAATATCCTAAATATCTCATTGTTATTCATTTTATAATCTTGCATCAAGGTTTTTATAGTTGTTACTGTGATACTCGAAACCACATTTTTAAATGGATGGAAATTGCCATCTAAACTTTTTTGGATTAGACCGTTGTGGACACCTCTTAAAATCTTTCAATTTTGTTTCTGAGCTTATCCGGAACACTACAACTGCACTAACAGAGACAAGGAATCCATTGCAAATTTGAAAGTATTGATATCAGTGAAAAAACATTGACCGAGAATTATAAATTGCATATCAACACAATGGGGCTACTTGGTATGTAGTTTAATGCGCCTAAATTTCCATCAATCAGCAAACCTTACAAGGAAATATATGGATATTTCGATCTTGTAATAATTTTTTATTTGTTGGCATATGAATTGTTTTCAAGCTACTCTCATTATAATTTGGATGCCAGGATTTTCATGCTAAATTTGTGAGAGCACTTAGTTATAAATCCAAGGTTACATCATTACTACAAATTTGTTGCAGCATAGGAACGATTCTTAGAGGAATTTGATTGATGGAAATTCTTCGTACTTACATGGTAAGTTCTACTTGAACATCTCTAAATCACATGCACTGAATGGAAAAGGTCTACATGAGACAATCATTTAGATTCCCACAGAAGTTCCATGTACAGAATTTTGTGATACATTTTAATTGAAGCATGACTAAATGACATTTTCTTATCTAAGTAATTGTCAATTCTTGCTTAACCTATTCAAATCACTTGCACTGAATAGATGAGGTTTTTTTGAAATGATGATTTATACTTAAGTTCTATTGCTGTCAAAGAAAGGATGCGCCATAACAATTTGCTGCAATTCTTGTGGGAGTCCAGGCTTTTAAACATTTCATCAGGGTGATAATTTTGTTTTTTTTGAACAATAGCAAATTGATAATAGGAGATGATTAAGTCTGAAGTTAAGTGGGGTTATTCTTGAAGGAATTCCATGGTTAAGTGTGTAAGTCGGAGTTGTACCAAAATGGTCTAACCATTCAAGAGTGAGAGCATTATCTAGATGCAATGAGTGCTAAGTTTGTCATATTATTAGCAATATCACAACTTGACTTGACAGTGGAAACTACCTTGTACTTAACAATTGATGAGATGAGTTTAAGGTGCTTTATTATGACTGGTTGATAAGACACCACTTGCTGAAGGTTTTGCAAATGAGGTTGCAAGCAAAGTGAGTATGCTTGAGGTGGAGTAATACTGGTTTGGATGACCTCCCAAAAAGTTAAGTGTTTCACCTCTTTGAGCATCACCTAGATGCAATGACTGTTAGGCATTCTATTCATTTTCATGAAAGATGGATTCTTGTGCACTACAAATATGATCTGAATTTTGATAACAACATAATACTTTTATTTTCTTATCATCAATCTTAAAAAACTAAATATACCTAAAGTCACCCACTTCACTTCTGTAAACTTATTTTAGTTACATCATAACAATATTATTTAAATCAATTGTTGGCTAATTAATTGCGAAGTACTAATTTGCATTTTATAGTTGAAAAGCATTAAACTTTGAGTTTGAACACAGCATCTTTGTACCCTCAACCATTTGTTCCACATATCTCAATTCAATTGGTGTTCAGCAGCAATTCTGCAGAGAATCAGTTCACTGAAGCGCAGATGAAAAGGAAAGACAAATGAACTGAAATAAAGACAGAATGAAACTACAGAACCCTAATGCCTTGGAGACAAAAATGGCCTTCCAAAATGAAGAAAAGGCCGCATATTGAAGCATTGAAGCCCTCTGAATATAAGATATAAGATAGAACTTCCCCTTTCTTAAGATGCTCCAAATTCTGCCAGGAAATGATGGTCATAAAAGTGTCCTTGATTGTAACTGTAGTAGCTCCACAGTTTGAAAACAAATACAATTTTGGCTTTTCCTCTGAATTATTTAAAACGAAAGGCTGCAGATGGAATCTGTAATCTCTCTTTATAGATGGGAATATTCTACAGAAATACATAAGCCACGTATTCTTGATTGGCCTTTTCCCACAAACTTTACATGCCATTTGACCCCACACACTACACTCGATACCTTTATTCCTCATGCTCCCTCGTGATCGAATCCCTTTATATGGCTCCACCTCATCCATCTTTTTTCAGTTTTCTGGATTTCATTTAGTAATTTTATTCCTTTAAATATCTTGAAAATTTCTATTTTCAATAATTTTTTAAAGATATTTATAAATTTATAAATAAAATGTATTTAATAAATCTTCATGAAAGGTTATTAAAAGAAAGTGTATGTATACGTTATGCTGATTGCATTGATTTATAGGAAATTAATTTCATACGTATGTTTAGTTTGAGATAAATGTATTATATGTGTAGTGTATAAAAGACGAATTGAGATTTATTTATTTATTTGAGGGTGGGTTAAACTAGATTCTAATTTGATTTTGATATTATTTTTCTTTTGGTGGATGTCATCAATAAATTCCTTTCTCATTTATCTTTTATTTTGTCCATCAAAATATACACAATTAAATTTCTAATTTTTATTCAAATTATATATATACCAATAGTATTGCTATTTGGTTGGATCTCATCCGCATTTTAACATTCGACAATAATAACTTAATGATGTTTGAACTTGACAAGTAAGATCAACAATACCATGGTTGAACCATCATGACACCATTAAGCTTAAGTAGACCCAAACCCAAGACCTCCCAAATAAGAGGCTCACAACTTATTGTTGTGATATAAGTTGTTGCCTATACTTTAATTATATTAATATCAATGCCTATAAAAATATATATAATAAGATAATTAACTATGCAATATCTACCCATACAATTTTATACTTCATTAATATTCTACCAATACCTATAAAAAAAAACTAATATAATTAACTTCTACCTTTCATACCTACCTATATATCTCTATTTTGTGTTAAATATCTTAGCATGAACTAATAAAATATATTAAGATATGCATATTATGACAATTTTATTTGTCCATATGCACCAAATAAATCTCTCATTTTAAATCACATTATATCTTTTCACCAATATTATTCTCTCTACTTATTACCAAACAAACAAAATACATTCTTTACATACACACACCCCACCTACTTTATATGATTCATACCCAACTCTTAACTCCTTCCATTATTTCAAATCCAATATCCACAAAAAAAGATCAATATGACAAACCTCTAATATCTACCCATATATCTATTTTGGTTTAACTCTTCAAATTTCATGATCATATATATAACAATGATATATATCTTTAAAATTCTTACCTACTTCCATTATTTTACTCTTAACTCATTATATATAGAGAGATACACCTTAATGAACTATACAAACTAAATAGTCATATTATAACAAGTTTGTTGATCTATAATATTCATTTCAAAGATATTATGTTTCTATTTTTTGTATTGTAAATAGATGTATTATATTTCTATGAGTATTAGTTGTTCTCTACTTCATTTATATCTTTTATGCTTAAGCTATACATATACTAATATGAAGTTGTTCAGATTCATGTTCCCAAAATATATTCCTTTCTTATTTATCTTATATACCATCTTTTACATATATACTATATTTAATATCTTTTAAGATCTCTTTTGTATATTTTTACCAATATTTTTCTACCTACTCAATAAAATAGAACACAATCTCTATTTCAATAACATAAAAACTAAAATTAACATTTTCATTTTTTTTATTTCCCTTAACCTTTTCTACTTTAAACCCAATTTCCATCTCCTCCAACTATTTCGTTTTAAATGCATTTTCAAAATTAACACAGTTTACCTTTACTTGTAATGTTTAGAATATTCAAGATCATTCTAAATATTTGATTATGAACTAATGTACTATGATTGTGCCTATCCAATAATACTTCAAGTCAATGCTTCAACTATATTCAACAAGGATTGTGGTGTATTTCATTCATTCCAAGGTCTAGCAAAGCGATTATGGAAAATATTGAAAGATAACAAAATCCCATAGTCAGAAACATATCTAGAAACAAATATCTGAACATAGTTTCTTCTACGCTCCTTTCTATATAAAGAATGATTTTTTTTTATCTGATATAAACTTTATAAATTTATTTACATAAAATTACATCTCAATTCATTAAATCTATAATTTTACATGTTGTATTTGCAATATAACAACAATCCTAGGATAGGCATTTTAGTAGCTATAAGTTTCTTTCAAGAAACAATGATTCTTGAGTGATGCTCTTCTTCTAGGTTTGCATTATACCATGTGCTTTGTTTTTTCCATGACTTCAAAATTTGTCATCCACCATTTATAGTAACATCACATTTCCTTTCTACGTGAATATAATCTCATTATTTTTCTTTTTCTTTGATACTATGTTCAAATTTGAAAGATAAAATCTTTTAAAAATTTAAGCCGTATTGTTCTCATAGATAATACCAAAATATGTAAATTGTATAAATTCTCATCCAAGATCCCTTTACAATTCATTATGCAAATGTTTTGCATTTCTTTAAAACCTCCAAAGTCACTCCCAACTAACCCAAAACTAATTAATAATTTTAATTTCTAACACTAAGTCACAACATGATATTATCATGAAATGTAAACTTTGATTTCCAATATCATGGCACCAATACAAATATAAATCTTAATTTCCAATAATAAGACACATATGCTTTCTTAATTTTCCAAGAATAATCTGTTGTAAGGAAAAATATTTCAATTATCTCAAGTATGTTCATACATCACATTCATAGGACAAGGTTGACCTTCTTACAATTAGGTGTAGGATTATTTGCTCTTTACCAACTATTAAATTGTTAGCATGAATGTTGATGGTATTCCTTTGGGGGAGTATCCAAAGCATTAGCAATATTGTTTACATGATTGACATGTTGCATTCATGACTATGTCTGTCATTGATGTCAACATAGTATTGTGTATGTGAAGATGGGTAGGGTAGCAAACAAAGAACGAGGTTGTACAAACTATGTATTAATGATCAAGTCAAGCACACTTGAGGATGTATTCTATGTTGTGTCCTGATGAAGTGGAGAAGTGCATGTACAAAGAGTCAACCGAAGACATGCATAAGTTATTCATGACTTATAGAAGACAGTAAGCAGATAAACTACCTAATAAATGGTTTTTGAAGATTGGATTGTATCTCTTAACTGAGATAGAATTGTGATGTGCATAGTTAGACAATGACAGTAGACAACCTGATGATGATGTCAATAAGTACGCAAGGTCAAAGGTCGCATGTGTGAGAAGTTGTAAAGATTGTGAGCCAACAGTGATTTGTAATTATGAAAAGATGTAATATTTTGTAATATCTTAATGATGTCCTATTATAATTGATTGGGAAAGCCTGAAGGCTAACTCAAGGATTTATTTTGAGGATATGGTAGAAAGGAAGGTTATTTTCCTTGTGATTTGTAATTTAAAAGTATGAAGTGCAAATTGTACAACTGATATGCGAAGTTGATAAATGTGTGTAAGCGGTCCAAGGGATTATTTGGATGAGAAGTTTGTGATTTAGTATTGAGATTAGAAGAGGATTGGTCTAGTCAAGAGGACAAAGGAGTTCTAGTTATTTCATTTCTATTATTCTGCAAGGAATAGTACAGAGACCAGGTGGACAGTGAGTTCAATGGTCTTGCCCCTAAAGCTATTTGGACAGTGGGTTCATCTACCTTCTATAACTCCTAATAGGGTTGATACAACTCCTAACAAGGCTGGAATCTCCTAACATGGATTCAAAGTCTCCTAACATAGATTGATATTTAATGAATGTATTTCATTGGCTCCTAATAGAGTCCATCCTCTTACAAGGAACTTTTATATTAGAACATCATTTTGTGGGTACCATCCCCACTGGGGTTTTCCCTCTGATCAAGGGTTTTCCTAGTTAACACATCTATCGTTATTGTGCATGTGTATCTTCTTATGGTTGCTGATTATATTTCTCACATGGTTAAGATTTAATAGGGTTGATAAATGTATTAATAGTTGGATAATTCCCCCTCTCCTCTCAATTATCTCGGTGGAATTTACTTTCTAAGAATTGGTATAAGAGCATCATGTCCTTGAAGAAAAAGCTTAACAACTTAAGGAGATCAATAGCGGGTCACTTCAAAAAATAAAATCCTAAATTTGATGGAGTTAACTATGATAGCTAGAAGGAGAAGATGAAGACTCATTTTCTATGTATGGGTCCAGGGTATTAGCTGATGAAAAATAATGGAATAAAAATTGTGGAAGAAAGAAAACTTGAGGAATGTAGTGAAACTAAAAGAGATCTGTTCATGTGCAATACGCTTGCTAGAGAAGCATTATTGTTAGCTTTTCCTAAGAACGAATATAGTAAAGTAAAATCTGTAGAGACATCTCATAAAATTTGGGAAGCCTTAGAAGCTTGCTAGAGAAGCCTTATTGTCAGCTCTTCCTGAGAATGGATATAGTATGGTAAAATTCTTAGAGACGTCTCATACATTTTAGAGACATCTCATACAATTTGGGAAGCCTTAGAATCTACTTTTGAAGGTGATAAGCATGCTAAAAGAATTAGACTACAAAATTGGATATTTTTGTTTCAAGATACTAAAATGATGGAAGATGAATATGTAAGGAGCTATATTGGTAGAATATAAGAAATTGTTGCATGAATTAAGTCTTATAATGGATCCAAGGTTATTTTCCTTCTTGTGATGTGTGATTTAAAAGTATAAAGTGTGAATTGTACAAGTGATATGCAAAGTTGATAAATGCATATAAGTGATCCAAGGGATTATATGGATGCGAAGTTGGTGATCCGATTTTGAGATCAAAAGAGGATTGGTCCAATCAAGAGGATAGAGGAGTTTGAGTTATTTCATTTCTATTATTTTGTAGGGAATAATACATAGACTAGGTGGACAGTGAGTTTAGCGGTCTTGCCCCTAAAGTTGTTTGGACAGTGGGTCCATTTGCCTTCTACAAGTCCTAACAGAGTTGGCACAACTCTTACCATGGATTCAAAGTCTCCTAATAGGGACTGATATGTACCAAATGTGTTTCATTGGCTACTAATAGAGTCCATCCTCTTACAAAGAACTTTTATATTAGTACATCATTTTGTGGGTACTATCCCCGCCAAGGTTTTCCCTCTAACCAAGGGTTTCCCTAGTTAACATATATGGTGTTATTGTGTATGTGTATGTGTATCTTCTTATGATTGTTGATGATATTACTCATATGGTTAAGATTTAATAAGGTGGATAAATATTTTAATAGTTGGATAACTGATTCACCCTCCCCCCCCCCTTCTCAGTTATCCTAGTGGACTTTAATTTATAACAATTGGTATTAGAGCGTCATGTCCTTGAAGAAAAAGATTGACAACTTAAGGAGATCAATGGCGGGTCACTTTAGAAAAGAAAGTCCTAAATTTGATGGAGTTAACTATGATAGTTGGAAGGAGAAGAGGAAGACTCATTTGGTATGTATGGGTCTAGGGTATTGGTTGATGACAAAGAATGTAAAGAAGATTGTGGAATAAAGCAAACTTGAGGAATGTAGTGAAACTAAAAGATATATGTTCATGTGCAATATGCTTGCCAAAGAAGGATTATTGTCAGCTCTTCCTAAAAATGAATATAGTAAGGTAAAATCCTTAGAGACATCTCATGCAATTTGGGAAGCCTTAGAATCCACTTTTGAAGGTGATAAACATGCTAGAAAAATCATACTACAAAATTGGATATGCTTGTTTCAAGATGCTAAATTGATGGAAGACAAATTTGTAATAATCTATATTGAAAGAATATCAGAAATTGTTGTAGGAATTCAGTCTTGCAATGGATCTAAAGATGAAGATGAGATTATATGGAAGATCTTGAAAACATTGACACCGCCATTCAAACTAACAATGCAAATGATTGAGCAAGTGATACCTTGTACTGAAAAGTTTACCAGAGAGAATCTACTTGGAAGATTGGAAGCAACAAAAGTGAGCTTAAATCAATCCAAAGAATTGCTCAAAGTGGAAACAACTTTTAGTGCATTAGTTGTTCATCCTTCTTTATCAAGAAGTGCAAGCATCAATGGAGACTATGATAGCCACACCAGATAGAGATCTGAGGAGGATAGAAGAATTGAAAAAGGAATTGCCCTTCTTGTAAGAAGAGAACCAAATGGTAAGAAAAAATTTAAATGTTGGACTTGAAATGAATTTGGTCATTATGCTTCTGTGTCCTAAAAGAGAGAAAAAGTATAAGAAGAATTTCAAGTCTAGAAGGCATAGAGATTGTTTGTATGCAAATAAAGATGATGAGTCCGAAGAAAGGATTTAGAGTGAAAGTGATGACAGATTAGGATTTGTAGCTATTAAAGAAGAAAATCCTCAAAAAGAAGTTAGAGAAGATAAATCCCTAGTTTCGCAAGTTGAAAAGAAATATGATTGGATTATAGATATTGGATGTTCGCATCATATGGCTAGAGACATGAATAAGTTTTTTAAGTTTAGTGATCATATGGAGGAATTATCAAAGTTGGTAACAATGCAATTTGTCATATCAAAGGAATAAGAACTATTACTCTTGATGGAAAGACTAACATTGATGATGTATATTTTGGTGATGGATTAAAGCATTACCTATTGAGTGTTGGACAATTGGTTGATAAATGTTATCAGTTGCAATTCACATAGAAGACATGCATTATCAAGGATACAAATGGTAAGTTGATTGACACTGGTACAAGATCCAGAGGTAATGTGTTTCAATTGAACCCTACAAAGATGACTTGTTTGGTTGCAAAGGTGGATAATAGTTGGTTATGGCATAGAAGATTTTTTCATATAAAATTTGATAGTATTGTCAAGGAAAGTAGTACATTTGTTGTCAGAGATTTACCTAAAATTGAGAAGCCTACTAATGTTGTTTGCAAAGAATTTGTTATGGCTAAGTAGAAGAAAGTTTCTTTTCCTAGCAAGAAGTTCACCACTACAATGAAATTAGAGATTGTTCATATAGATTTGAGTGGTCCTACTAGAACAAGAGGATTCTATGGTGAAAGGTACTTTATGATTTCACTAGAATGACATGGGTAGCATTTCTAAAAGAAAAATTTGGGGCATTTGAAAAGTTTAAGTTGTTTAAGACTAGAGTTGAGAATGAATCTAGAGTAAAGATAAAATGTTTGAGATCAGATAAAGGTGGAGAGTTTACTTCAAGAGAGTTTAACACCTTTAGTGAAGAAAATGGCATCAAGAGACAACTATCAACACCTAAGACTCCTGAGCAAAATATGATTGCTGAAAGAAGAAACATGTTTGTAATAGAAGCATCAAGAGCCATGATGTATCTAATACATTTTGGAGAGAAGCAGACAATACAATAGTAGACAGAAAGAGTGCATAGTAGAAAAAGTACAAACAAGACTCCCTATGAAATATGGTTTGGACATGCACCCTCAGTAAAATATTTCATAATTTTTGGAAGTGTTACATAAAGAGAGATGATGATATTGGTAAGTTTGATGTAAGAAGTGATGAAGGTATGTTCCTTGGTTATCCATTGAAAAGAAAAGCTTATAGATATTTTAATCAAAGACCTTATTTCATAGAGTACAACAGAAGTAGAGTATGTAGTAGCTACAAACAATTGCAATCAAATCATGTAGATGAAGCATATGCTGAACGATATTGGGATAGAATTCTTAAAACTTGTTATCATAAATTGTGATAACACAACTACAGTAAGTATGTCTAAGAATCCTATGTTGCATTGTAAAATTGAGCATATATTTATTAAGTATCATGTTTTGAGAGAGAAAGTTGCAAAGAAAAAGATCATATTAGAGTATGTAAGTACAAAATAGCAGATTGCAGACATTTTTACGCAGCATTTTCCTAAAGATACATTTGAGTATTTGCAAGGTTCATTTGCGCTCACACATGCGATCTCCAAATCACACACGCTCTTAACCAGAGCTCCCTCTTGACTTGTTCTACCACATACTAACTTTGCAACTCTCGCTGCGATCTCTAACCTTAGTTATACCTTTCTGATGTTTAATCTTCAATTAAAAGGTGCTTAATTCAAATTTGATGAATGACATACAATAGCTGACTTCAATCTTTCATTGAGTGCATCAAATAATGCTCTTCTAATACTACATGTGAACTTGATGGATCTTTTTCTTTCACAAATACTTTTTTGAATTCTTCAATATGTTCTCCTAATTCATTTTTTTGACTGTTGTTGCTATCATTCCTTATGATAGTTTTTTTATTATTCCTTTTGAAATTAGGATTCTTGTTGATGTTCCTTGTGTCCATTCTACAAAATCTTGCTATCTGACCAAAATTGTTGCATAATTGACATAATGATGTACTTGTTCTCTGATTAGGTCCACTCCGATTAATTGGTGCTCTGCAATTCCTAGCAATGTGTCCAAAATTGTTCTACTTGTAACATACAATGTTACTCCTTGTTCCATTAGATCTTTCTCCTTCTTTAGAGCTTCGTCTTTCATTACCTGCAGGGTTAGTATCTCTAAAAATTTCTACTATTTCTATTATTACCATCAAATTTAGGTTCCTTACAATCAATTGCTTTATGACCAAAACCATGACAATTATAACAATAGAAATTCGTAATAGGTTTGAATGACTTACTTGTACAATCTCTCTTCACATGACCAGCTTCATTACATAGAAAGCATCTACCTTTGAATTTATACCTTACTTCTTTAGGTGGTTCAACTTGCTCTATTTGCTTAGGTTCATGACTTTTCTCAAGTTGACTTACATGTTCAACTTCTTTAGGTACATCTTTATATTGATTAGATTCAATCTCATTCTGATCATTCTTCTTAGATTCGAGTGTTTCAACGACTGAGTCTAATTCCTTTCTTGCTTCATATTTCTTTGCTGATTTTTCTCCAATGAAATATCTAAGACTAGTCTTATCATAGGAAGGTCTCTAATAATATAGTTTCTCATCAATTTTCTCACTACTAGAATATAACTTTTCTAACTATTGATTAGCTTGAGTTAACTCTCCTTTCACAATAGCATTGTACTTCTCTTTCTGCATGCTCTATCTTGATGAAATCAAGTTCAAATTTTACTTTTGTAAGATGGGATCTTAGATTTACATTTTCAAATTTCAAATTTGACTCGACCTTGCTATCATCTTTCTTTAGACTTAGCTTTAATTCAACAATCTTCAAATCATGTTTCAGAATCTCAATCTCTTTCTTTAATGTTGATACCTCGTCATTATCTTTTGTCTACTCTCTAAGTTCCTTTTTGGATTTAAGATGATCAATCTTATATTCCAATTTCCCAATGTAGTATTTTGAATCTTCATACATTTCTTTGAAGTTGTCTATTTCTTCAGTAAGAAGATCAATCTGCTCAAGGGCTTCTTCAAGATTCCTCTATAATTGTTCCATATTCATAGGGGTCTTACTCAAGTTGTTAAGCCTCTTCAGAGTAACTATGCTTTGATACCAATTGTTAAAAACAGGTAATCCTAAGAGGGGGATGTGAATCAATATTCTACAAACTTTTGCCCAAAACTAAATATTGTTAATTACTTTATAACATACATATGAAAGTAAACTAACAATGTTGAATAGTAATAGTAACCATACATAAAGAGCACTAGAGAAACCTTGGCCAAGGGAAAACCCTGGTGGGGATGGTACTCACAAAATGATCCACTAAACAAAAGTATTATGTTAAAGATGTTGACCTTGTTAGGAGTCTATTCAGTACATATAGTGTCTTTGTCCTTGTTAGAGGACTAGGCCTTGTTAAAAGCCCCAACCTTGTTAAGAGTTGGTATATACAATTACAAAATGTATGCAAGATGAGCCCATTTCCCAAACATGCAATTATACAATACAATTCCTTTATACAAAAGAGATAGATACAAAAACCTCTTTACTACTGATATCCTCAATATTTGATCTTTCCTTTGTTGCTATTTGCATATCTCTGACCATACATCAAACTTCGCATCAATATAGTTCACATATCACATATAACTTGCACTTTACTTCGCATAATACAATCTTTCCTTTATACCTTAACATTTTACAAAACTTGCCCAGTCAGCCTTCAAGCTAATTAAAAGATTATTTCGTACACAAAATAATTCTTTAACCTGTAATTACCCAATTATTGATATGCTATGTTCTGCTTTGTTCACTATCTTTACTGGTGTTTATTGCATAATTCATTTCATATTGTCTATACGGACTTCTGCACTTAGTTATGTCATCCTAACATACTGTACTACCTATCCTTAACTGCGCACGTGTCAAATATCACTCTATCATCCGTACACATCAAAGTTGTCTTTGCTATATTGGATAACTGTCTGACACTTCAACAATTTTATGTCTAACTAGATAAACTTTATCTATAGGTAGTGCCTTCTTCCCATGAGATATATGTTGCCATAAATGACAACTCTAACTTGTCCTACTTAGGCATATTACCAACAAGACATTTCTTAGGGCCTTGTGTTGGGAACAAGGGCCTGTGTCATTAAATATGAGGCCACATGTTTAATATTAAAGGCCTATAAAATTGGAATGGGACCACATGCATGAAATTTTGGCCTACACAATAGAGATATAAGGTTGCACGTTGGAAACAAGCCCATACTCATAAAAATAAAGCAATATGTTTGTTGCTAAGGGCCAAACACTTGATCTTAAGGATTATATGTTTGAGATATGGGTTTGCACATTGATTTTAACAACCCTACTTAGGCAAATCACATAATTGCTTGATGGAAATTTACATTGACTTAGGCAAGGTGTTGCAAATGTGAAGTGGAAAATGTCATCTACTTAGGCAAGCTTTAAAATACAAGGTTAAAACCAAGGGTAATTTAGCCAAGTGCATACAACTTGTAGTGGAAATTGACATGGATTTAGTCAAGTGCATACAACTTGAAGTGGAAATTGACATGGACTTAGGCAAGTGCATGTGTCATGCAATATAAAATCACCGTGTAGTTAGGCAAATTCAAAGCATATGGTAGAAACTTACTCCAACATAAGAAAAATCCATTTCAATTCACAATTTCCTAACAAGAATTTTATATCCATTCATAGATCACCACATTTTTTTTTATTTTCACAATTAGCAAATCAACATGATCAAAATGCTACCATGTTTGATTACACTCCACTAAGCCCAATTTCACTAAGTCTAGTTTCATCAACACCCAAAATGTTGCTCAACTCATTTTCTCTTCAAGGCTAACTCTTCATCGTGCTCCTCATGCTCTAAATTTTTTCCAACCTACACTGTGCTCCTCATGCACTAAAATTTTGCCAACCTACACGAATGCTAACACATACAACAAACAAAACTAAAACTTGCATCACAAAAAGGGGGTCCCCATTTGCAACGAGGTGATGGTATGACAACCTCATAACACCTTCATACCCTTATAACTACTTGTCAAATAGGCAAAATGCCATATAGGCAAGCTAGCTAAGCACTACCTCCTCTTCAAAATGGCTTAGGTGAGGCAAAAGACTAGGTGCCAACATAAAAAATATGTAACATGTCTCCTCATGAATGTATCAAATATGAGAAAACAAAACTTATGACAAATGAAGCCTCTAAATTGCACTCAAATATCCCCATGTCAATGTTGAAAGATATCTTACACAAATCAAATGTTCTAGGCCACAATGATGAATATAATAATCTAGAATCTAAAGAAGACCACTCTAGATCAAAGCCCAAAGGCAATGACAAGTCCTAATATTACATGTCATTATAAAATGGTGACAAGATAGGATATAGAGATGTCTCCTTTAATGTTTCTCAAAGATCTCTAAGCCACTACTAAAATGTGCCAAATATTGTAATGATGAATCAAGTAGCATAGTTGATCTAGGAATAATAAAAAATAGATGCATGGTGTTCTCCGTTAAAGAGATGACTAGACCAATAAGAATCAAATGAAACTATAATGTCAAGATGAATGATGATTGAATCAAATTTGAAAAATTGTCACTATATAAAAGCATGTGTAGGCAAAGAAAGATTCTCAGGGTCTAAAAGTGCCCTCAAATCATCTAAAATATAATAATCAACTCCATAGAAGCTATCATGAAAGAAAACACGAATGTCCTCAATGGTATCCTATAAGTCTACGGTGTGGGTCTCTATGAGAAAAGATTCGACGTTTATAAGTCCCAAATAACTATCTATGGAAGATCAATATGAACCTACTCCATTGAAATACTAAAATTTGTTGAAGAAGTATTGCTAGATTGAGAAGCAACAAAATAATATGAAATATTCCCAACTAGAGGAGATGAAATGCACTCAATTGGAGCAAATTGTTTGTGCAAAGCCTTTAAGAGGATAAATATATGTCAACTAATCATTCCATGTGAACGTATCAATACAACTTGGGGTAGTAGATGTCTTAGTTTTAACTAAGATGGCATCACAAATAGATAAAGGTTCAAAGTCCACATTCAATTATTAGATGATGGTCCAAGAAATGAAGGTGCACTTAGTGTGAACAATGTGATAAAACAAATCCATTCCAAACTATAACACATACTAGCTCATGGACGATGTGTTTGTCAAATAATTTAAACCTTTGCAATTCATTGTTTGGCATAGGAAAAAGTCTATAAAGACAAGGTAATCAATGACGATCACTACAATGAGTCAATATCCCTTATTTGACACATAATTCTCTAAATTTAGTTTAATGATAAAAGGGTGAACTTGTGGTTTAGGTGACATGATGGAACCCCAAAACGCAGAGCTTTAGCTCAATTCACGATTAGATGCATGATTCCCATAGTTTTCCAATTATTCTCAAACTGAGAAAGAATTGTGGAAGCATACAAGATCACTGCATATTACAACTCTCCCTATCAATTCAGTTACAAAGATCTCCCTTACAATAAGTGTAATTCATAGACAAGTTTACGTGGTGCAAAATAATGACATTTTCTCATGAAAATGACAATTTTAAGGCACTCAACAAAATCATTTCCCCTTAAATATTTTACCAATTTGTCAAAAAGGTGCATTAAAAAGAAAAACATGCCTTTGCAAAACTGCAAGATGAGAGAAAAGAATGAGCATTTGTGGTGTTGACTTCTTACATAATTTATTTGGTCATCCAAGAGTCAAGCGTGACATACAGATGTAAGTGAAATGCAAATGAAAAATGAAAAGTTGAATTTGAAGCCAATTTGAATGCTGGTCTGAAAATGATGCCAACAACACCATGGCCCAAGGAAAATCAGCAAAGCCACTTAAGCATGTAAACAAAATTAAATTATGTTCCAAATCAAGGCCGTTGGACCACAAAGAATTTACCTGCCTGCTAATCTACAAAGTCAACATGAAAGGTCAAGGTCAAATCACGCCGAATCAGATTTCTCAAAAAGGTCAGCTTTCCAAAGCAATAGGTGATTGTCCCAATCGAATTCCAAGCATAAGTGAATGCAAGCTATACTGTCTAACTACATTGAATTTGAATGAAGGCTTTCCTCCCAAATTCAAATTTGAAATTGAATAGAATTTCCAGTAAAAAATGTTGATCAGACTAAGGTCGCCCAAGCAAGGTAAGTTTGATTTTTGCACCAAAGACTTTTAAATCAGTCTTTAGAACCCAAAATCAAAGCCATTTTGAACGCTTTGCTGCAAGCAACAAATAAGCACCACAAAAACCAATGTAGAAATTAGAAAGCCAAATTTAGCACCAAAACCAGTATTTGAAATTGCAAGTCAATCCAATGATAAAATTGCATGTCAATTCAAATTGGAACTCAATTTGCCACCCAAACACAAGGCTTCCCAAAAAAATTTGCAGGTAGAAATGACACGCAAAGCAAAAACAACTCTAGCCTAACAATTACAGATCAAGCCAATATTTGCAGAAATTTGATGAAGTCAAGTGCAAGTAGATTTTAAAGATACTCATGCCAGTCCGCATCCAATGACCAAAGCTCCACCAGAATTCAAGGAGATTGGAAGGTCTAAATGCAGTCTCAAAAAATATCTTGGACCGCCAAAGCTGAGACTGCCTCAGCTTCAAAAGACAACTTCCACTGCACCAAAAAACAGGGGATTAAGGCCAAATTTCTACTTTCCCTGAAAAATGTCCACACCTTTATTTTGTACCAATTTGAAGTCTATGATCACAGAATTAGAGACCAAACCTGTGGTTGACCCATGCAAAATCTTTGAGCCAATATGAAGTCCCAATCAAAATATGAATGTCGAACTTACACCAGACTGAGGATTGTTGAAGTCTGCTATTAATCATAAAATGACAACCATATTACACATTAGAAAGACAAACACAAAAATAAAGGAAGTGATCCAGTGCCAACAGAAAGGGAAAAAATAAAGAACAATAATAATATTATGTTTCAATTGTGTTTATTGTTACTGTCTCCCAAATATAGCAAGTTGTGAAGCTAATATATGTTTAACACCCTAGCTCCAGTGTGTCTTACTACCAATAGGGGCAGAGGTGCAGATTCTTCAGGTTTTAAGTTTTCATGCAGATTTCAGTCAATTTTGAAAGAATGAAGAGGGGGCTCCAGAGACCTTGCATAAAATCTCATTTCCCAGAGCCTTCTTCAAGCATTTCACTATTTTTCCTTTTATCAGCTAATGATGTATTATGGTTGATATGCAGAATGGAACACTGCAAAGAACAAACCACCACCTGCATGTAATCCACTGGAAATTGTAGTGTAACTAACATGGACAATAATAACAAAGGCATAGGGGAGAGTTCATAGAATCTCACACACATCCAATTGCAAGTTTTCAATATTTTACAAAATTCGTATAGAAAACCCTGAGATATGGTGCACTCAACACAATAAAGTGGGTCAACAGATCAAGCTCCATCAGATGATAATTGAAGACCAATTGAATAAGATTTTGAAGCGCTGATATGATTATTTTGGCATTGACTTCCAAATCTCGAAGGCAGGTTAAAAGAGTCAATATAATCTGAGCAGGACAAATGTTCAACACAAAAAGATTGCAAGTCGGCACCAAAATAATGTAGCTCAAAGCCAATATGCAAGTTCATACTGAAACTACAAATGAATAAAAATACATGCCAAATCACAACAGGAATTTTTTGTAGATTCACACCAAAGAGGAGGTTATTTCATTTCTCTGTAGGTTGACACAGATCTCTACAAACAGAAAGTTGAAACTGCAAATATTGTAGAGTTGTGTAGATCTTCAAACTAGTTCAGTGATTATCTGCTAACTCTTGCAAATTTCTACAATTGTTAGCAAATATTGCATTGCAAATATCAGTCTGTTTTAGACAAATATTAGAAAATTGATTAAAATAACTGAAGTGTATATTTCTTTGAATCAGAACTTTTACAAATTTGCAAATGTTGTTGATATTAAAACAAACATTGCAGAAAAAACTTCAAATTTACCACAGAGGTGCAAAATTCGCCATTAATTTGCAATCTGTACTCTTCAAATCAATTAAATGACATAAATTGCATTCCTCAGTTCAAAATATCAATCAATAACTTGCTTGCAAACATATTTGCATTCCCACTGCACTAGAAAAAAGCTCTGGTGCCATGTCAGATTTAGCCAGGAAACTATGCCAAATGGAAAATAGAGAAGAGGCCAATAAAAAGAGCAAAATGAGAAGTGATGTATTAGTGAGGTTAACACATCAGGATTAGGGAGGTGAATATATGGGATGGGTATCTTCCCTACCCCATAACTACCTGTCAATTAGGCAAGATGCCTTGTAGGCAAGCTAGCTAGCCAAAAAGCCCATTACTGTTGTACTTTATACACATGACCTATTGCTACAGGAACCCTTCAGTTTTTGCTTCTAGGTTGGTTTTGTTATGTACTAGTCTGCCCCTCTCCTCTTTGGGACTGTTTTCTGAGAAAATCTGCTTGTTACCCTGTTTAAGGAAAGAGAAAAGTTGTGTCTGAAACTTAGAATCTTCATATTATAATGCTAGGAATAACATGGAATAACATGTGATGAAGACAAAAAGTTGACGAAGTATTTAGAGTTTTCTCCCTTTGGAGATCAATGTTTATAAGGTTAAAATTTAATATCTTGGGTGTTAAATGACAAAATTCAGCCTGTAGACCATGTTAGTGATTCCTTTAGGATCAATATAATATTGAGCAAGGAGTTAAAACCAAAAGTTATTGTTTTGAAGAGCATAACGAAGAAAGTTAGGTTTTATACCACCTTTGGAGTAAGAACAAAAAGAAATTAAGTGTCAAAGGGAGTCGAATCAAATGATAGCTTGGGGGTTCCCCTAGGAAGTGGCAAAGTTCCTTGAATATTGTAAAAACCCAAAAACTCCTCAAATGCATAAGGATTGAACGTTTAAGTTCAAAACACTGCAAATCTTAAGGCATTAATGAAAATCCTTCTTTATACTAAGCCACTCCCACTTCATTTCTATGTTTATAAACCTTTAGAGTACCAAAGTGCTCATAATTATCCATAGAGAACTCATACCACTAAGCAATCGTACAAAATCAACTCAAAGCATATTTTTCCAGTGTATTCAGCAGCCTTAGAGAGGTAGGATCTCTTCCTTAATGCACTTCTTGGTTTTGTGTATCAAATGCATGGATGTAAGGGAAGTGATGTTTCTACTTAGCGTTGGAAATTGAAATTTGAGAAACATGGTAATGTCAATATGGCTTGAAAGCATTTGATCTAAACAATATGGCTTTAAGGCATTTGATTAAAATGGCAAAACTCTGTGCCATATGGCAATCAATCTAAAGTTGTGTGTTCAAAAGGATAGAATGAATCATCAACACAAAAAGACTCACAATAGATAAATTTGCTTTACACTCAAATTCAATTGTTTGCATTGAGAAAAAGGACTATCACCCTCAGACTGTTGACGCATTTTTGTACCCAGGCACTAGAATTTCCAGAGTGAGATGCAGCAAATGATGTGAATGATATCATTTCCAGGTTTAAAAATTCCAACCCTTCAGAGATTGAATCCCTGATAGAGATGATTATCCTGATAGTGTTTCCTTTTTGGCTCCAGTTCTGGACATTCTGAAACTTTAAGAGACTGAATCCCTGTTAGAGAACACAACTCTGATATTATTTTCAATTTAGGACATCCTGACAATTCAAAAAACTGAAGCCTTGTTAGAGAAAATTCTGATATTGTTTCCAGTTTTAGGCATTCCCACACATCAAGAGACTGAAGCCCTATTAGACAAGATAACCCTGATAATGTTTTCAATTTATGACATTCCCACACTGTAAGAAGCTGAAGTCATGCTAGAGAAGATAATCCTAAAAATGTTTTCAATTGAGGACGTCCCCACACTTCAAGAGACTGAAGCCTTGTTAGAGAAGATAACCCTGATAGTTTTTTTCAAATTGAGGCATTGCCACACTTTAAGAGACTCAAGGCTTGTTTAAGATGATAGTTGTTCCAACGTGGAACATCCCCACACTTTAAGAGACTGAAGTCCTGTTTGAGGCGATAATAATGGCAAGCCTTCCATTTCCTATCGAACACTTTAAGAGACTGAAGCCTTGATACAGAAGATAACAATGATAGTGTATCTGATAGGAAACAAAACTGCACTCTAAGAGACTGAAGCCCAGTTACAGAAGATAACCCTGATATTGTTTCCAAATTGTGACAATCCCATGCTACAAGAGTGTTCAGTTTCTGTACCTGCTCTAAATTGCCATTTGTTGAACTTCCAACGATTGAGGTCTGAGACAAATCTCTCCACCAGTCAGCAACTTTGATATAAGATCTAAGTTGTTACTGACTCTGGATTGAAGGCTATCCATGCAGGTGCTTGTAGAAGAATTCAGATTGTTGAATCTTTACCTTTGTTCAGATTCAAATTCCCACGGAAGAAGACACTCCCCGCAAAACCACAAGGACAATGATCTAAGATTGCTAAGTCCTTTAAGTAATTGCACAATGGATGTTATATATATCACCTGGAAGGAACAACCTATGTTTGATTCTTCCAAATTATTGAAGCAATTAAATCTGGAAGCTTTTCCAACCACAGCAAGTCTAACTTCAGCACTCTTAACTCAAAGCTGGCCTGGCATTCACAATTAATCTCAAACAATAATTAGTTCTCAGTTGCAAGCAGTCTTCACTAGACAAGTATTCTGAAATGGATGCTCCGACGTTGAAGGAGAAACTACTTCCAGCAAAGAAAAGTGAAATACCTGAATCTTGATCTGCAACTGTTGCTGAATAGTGTTCTGCAAATCTCCTACATCTTTAAGGGACAACATGTGCAATTTTGGAAGATTAATACAGGAACGAATGTTTTATAATTCACAATAAATGTCAAGCCACAAGAGATCATTTGCAGTGGAGTCACTTACACTACCTATACAATAAGTAGTTTTGGTTCTGAGGGGCAAATCGTAGAACGAATGAAAACACCTACCCTTTGTTTCTGCCAGGATTTGTCTAAATCCTTCCTTTTGCTTCCTGCATATAAGGATCAGGGTTAAGAGATGAGTTTGGTTATTTGGATTTTTTTCATAAAAACACATAATTTGAAATGTTTATTTTAAGGCTTTCTATAACTTTAATTTCAAAAGATGTCAAGAAGCAACACACCATAGATCCAAGAATGTCTGGTTTGCATGGCCGAGGAACACCCGACTCATCTGCCATTTGTCCTCCCAGATCATCGAGGTGATTGTGCATTTCAAACTTTGGGTTGTATTTCATCCTCAGAAGTGTTTCAAACTTTAGGTCATATTCCCTCTCAACCAGTACAACCAAGCACTGATCTTGCAGGGTTTGAATTGCATGCTCAGTGCTCTAGCTAGATGCTTTCCAGATTGTTACAACTTCACTTTTGAGGTGAAGTCATTCTTTCGTATTGAAGAAACGAGCTATATCTATAAATAACTATTTCTCATCTCTACCCAGCCCATCAAAGCTAATTTTAAGTCTTTGCATTACATAGGCTGGACTTTCCTAACCTTTTCTAGTTCTAACTCCCAATAATGTTCATCCCTTTGATAAACATGGGCATCCACAACTTTGAGTGAGAGTGGTAAGCCTCCACAAAATTGACAAAGTTGTTAACTAATTTTTTGAATGCAGTGGCGGATCCTATCGGTGGAAAACTTGGCTACAGAAGAGAAGCTTGGCGTGATCCATATCCATTTCCTTCATCTTATTACAGATATCTGCAACCCCTGGTCACGGGTTGAAATAGATACCAGGCTACCAGAGCAGAACATAACTTTAGGTAAAAGGGCATCCAATAGGTCATGATCTATATTGTCTAGGATTATAAGGAAATGCAAATGCCTTGTCCTTCCTAGATGATTCTTCAGCTTTTCCAGTCCATGATGTATAATGCTAATCTCAAGAATTCTGGCCTGTCTCTCGATCTACAGGGATAAAATCTTTCCAAAGCCAACTTTGCAACAAGAGTGTAAACAATTCTTTTGCCAGGGTATACTCGCCAACTCCACCTAGGCCAATCCTTATTATGGTGACATTATCCCTTAATCATTTCGAACAAGACCTTTCAAAATCTTGTATGAGTTCAGCAGGTCCCTTTCAAAATATTGGATGAGTTCAGCAAGTCTGACGATATTTAATGCTATACAATTTTCCTTTCTTAAACTACTTGTACCACAAGTGAGACAATTGTTTCTCACAAATTGCTGGAATTGAAAACAGAGAATTTCTTGGGGAAGTCATCATACTAGGGTAAATTGAACGTGACGTTCTAAAGGAGAGGAAAAACATAAATGAATCCTAATCGATACAAGACAGATGAGTGTAATCTTACTTTTGATACTGGCTGAATTCATCACAAGATATATTTGAAGCAGATTCAAGATATCATTTCCATTCATCCAACTTATTCAGATTCCTGCCCTTCCTTTGATGATCAGAAAATGTGGCAACAAACTGTGACTTCTCATTTTCTATGTGGTGTAGCTCTTAGTTCTGGGCATTACAGAAGACAAGAATAAACATTGTATCACTTTAATGTAACACAAGAACCAGCTCATCTAAACACCATGAAGACTCTCCATATCCTTTTGGAAAAATGGCTATTTGAACCACAAATAAACGTATGCCACTGTGAGCCGCAAATGAAATAGAGTCTCCCCAATCTATCTCTTCACGGTCTGGAAATGCCCAACACCCTCTTTATTGAAGAAGGTGAGACGGTTCTTGAGCTAGGGTTTCTTTGACTTTGGGATCTTGATGATTCATAAAAACATCATATAGTTTAGGAGCTACATCGATCTTTCCTCAGAAGATGAGGAGGAAGAAGCCATGAATGGAAGAAGAGTTGCAAAATGCATGGAACCTGCTCAGGCAGAGTGGGATGGATAATGATGCACTCGCCAAGGGGGTTCATATCTAGCCGCTCCATGACGGAGGAGAAGAGAAGCCAATAGCATACGGCCAAAAAGGGAGGATTTATATAATAGGCCCGATATTTTTATTTTTCTTGAAGTTTGATTAATAGAAAAACAATTAAAATTGTGGTACATAGTGCCCTTTTTATGGTCTTCGAGTGCATGTTTTGAGCCTTTTATTGCAGTTTTCTTGAAGTTTGATTAATAGAAAAACAATTAAAATTTTGGTACATAGGGCTTTTTTTAAGGTCTTCGAGTGCATGTTTTGAGCCATTTATGGTAGTTCAAGCAAATGTGTATAAGATTAAATATTTACAAAATGTATTCAACTTCTAATAATATGAAGATTGATGCATTTTAATAATAATCTAGCTCTGTGAAAATGATGAATTTTGCGATAAAAACAGTTCTCTCAAAAAAAGAAGAATTTAATAAAAACCCTTATCACCACTCACAAGCAAACAATATCAGGCACTATAACTACCTTAAGCCGGCATCGAAACCTCAAGCGAAAAAAATAGAGATATCTAGTGCTCTCAGAATGAAAAATAGTTTTGAAGCACTAGCAGCAAAACTAGAAGAAAGATGATGCACCAAATCGGTAGCAAAGACGAATACATTCAAAACCCTAGTTCGGCTACAAGAAATTTGAAACTCAACCATTGCCATTAACTAGTCGAACATTGAAGATCAAAACGAAGGTAAATGGCAAAGGATAACAAATTGTAGGTGTTGGCACTCAAAATTGCGTTCTCATTTGGAGCATCCATGTCAAATTTTGAATCAATTTAAGCCTTATAAGCGCTTTTTAATGAGATTATACTCGGTTATACCTTTGAGTGTTATGAGGTGTTTAATGTTTCTAACACCCTCCATTCAGCCCGTCTACTTGTTCCATGATGATAAATTTCCATTTCAAGTCATTTGGTGAAGTCCCATTTTGAGCTAGTGTCAAATTTGCATTTTTATCGTAAGTGTTAAACAACGACAGGAGGCCATGTTTGCATCTGAATATCTCACACCCAGAAATGTTTCACGACTCGCCGCTTTGGGAATATCTAGTGTCCATACCTAAGAACCTATGTTTTAGATTTTGAGTCATTTTGAGTCCGTTTGACTAGGTTTCGAATCCCTCAAAGTTGGTTAGTTACTGTTTTCATACTTTTGTACTTTGCACATAATTCTGGGAAGCCCTGTTTGACGAGTTATAATTTTGATCTAGTTGACCAAAACGTTAAAATTCCTTTTGCATTGCATTGTAGACGTCAAAGGCTTGTTATGTTTCAAGTTTCAACTTATGACGAATTCGTTTGATTAGTTTTCAAACGTGATTCCAAATGCAATTTCTATCTTTGTACTAGTGTCAACATTTGTAGATTGATTTGTACCCCTGTTCGGGACATTATAACTTGAGATCTATGATTGCCTAGATCAAATGGATTGTACCATTGTGTTGTCCTCCAAAAATACTTTAAGTGTGTCAATTTGTAAGTCATGACAATTCCATATGCACACTTTTCCAGGTCAATTCCATTTGCAAAAAATGTTTTCTATCAATTTTTCCAGTTTGCAAAATCCGAGTAACCCAATTTGATTGATTGCCATTTGCGTCTTGTTATTCGTCATGAGCCCAAATTGCAAATCCATAATGTCCCCATGACAGAGAACCAACATCCCAGTTTTCATGCACCCAAGTGTTAGTTTACTCAGTTTTTGAAGCCAATTCTGAACACGATTTATGTTTTTTAACATGTTTTCTTGCAGGCAGTTCTGAGAGGTCAACTTTGACGATCAATATCTTTTGACTGAGAATTTTTCATAAGATGAGATTCGACCTGGTGCAAGTGTGTGGTACAGAGAATCAATGTGCCAATTTTCAGAGCCGAGTCCGATGTTTGGGTCAGTTTTTAAAGCCAGTCAAAGGAGCTCCTGGCACAAATTTGACAGTTGGTAGAAAATGATAAAATGAGTTTTTAACAATCAGTCAGTGATCAAATTTGATTATAATCAGTTCAATAGATCAGTGGGTTAGTTTGATGGTTTAGTTGTTCGGAAATTTTTCTTTTTAGCCAGACCCACTTTGGGGTCCCACTATTTCCACCAAACCAATATGATCCTATGGATGGTGAGGTTATGTTGAAGATTTTAGGGATTGAATTCATTAAGGTTGTCAATATGCTTACACTTTCATTTGAGATCTAAAGAATATACATGGAGATTATGAATTCAGGCAACGTGAGATGTTTGGTAACAATAGAATGGTGTGCTTTACATATCAAATAGAAATACTTCCTACATGATAAACACATGATTAGCGCTAGAAGTCGATTTGGAAAATTAAGGAAGGAGGTAACTTTTAAAATGAGCCATGATATAAATATAATGTGTAGAAGCTCTAAGTAAAGGAGTATAGGTAAGAGGGACGACATAAGCATGAACCTCATGTTTAAAAGTTCCCATGCAATCAATACATGATAAAAAGGAATCCCACAGTAATAAAAGGATTACACACTAAGTTGAAAGCCTTACCCATTCACAGGAGAGCTCTTGAATAGATTCCACCTCACAGAAGTCGTTGGGAGTCAACTCCACGACATGAAAAGAGAAAACTATAAGGAGGCGGTAGTGATAAGAGCACTAAGCCACAGGTCAAGATCAATCAAATGGAAACATCCGCATAACAAGAGAACAGGGCACTTCACGCAAATCCAAAGAAAAGCAGTGGCATAAAGGGGTAGCCAATGCATAAGCAAAGAGGAGACATCAATGACCAAGGAAGAAAAGACTTGTTAAAAGTAAGAGCAGTAAAAAAACCATACACATAGGAGAATGGACGCCATAAAAGGAGTCACTGATCATGAAGAGGACCTAGGCCACATGAGCAAAGTAAGGTGGGGTCAGATAAATGCAAAGAAAGCAAAGCTCATGCAATGTCAAGATGGGACCCCGATATAAAGCAGAGAGCCAAGCAATGGACATTTAAAAGGGAACAACCACAACTAATAAAAGGAAAATCCACCATTAAATAGTCTAAGTTGTAGGGCATGTAGTAAAAAAGGAATTTGTCAAGGTTTTAAGTAGAGCAACCCATGCAAAGTAGAAAATACAAAGCTCATGTCACATGTAGTCAAAGGAGAGACTACATCGTTTGAAGCTGTAGGCCCAACATGGGGCCACGACATCAAGGAAGATCACACCATGGTTCAGATAAGCTCCTCATGCAATCAAGGGACAATCAACGACAATTAAAGATAGGAGAAGGCTCAAGCATCCACGCAAAGACAGGGCAGAATAATCAAAAAGAGCTCACACGGTCAATGATAAAGAAACACAAGCACATTTATCCCACATTGGGGAGGGGATGGATGTCAAAGCATTGTAAATACAACTCCACGCAGAAATTATGGTGTCTTAAAGACTCACGACCTTTAAAGTCGAGCCATGCTGTGGAGGGGCCCATGGGGTCAAAGACAATAAATTTTGACGTTCAACACATAAGAACAAGCCATGCATATGAGCATAAGGTAATTGCAAAATTATTACGATGTCATGCCCAATGAAAGAGTGGAGAGAAAAATTTAGGGCTCTACGAGGTTATGACCACCATATGGTCGAAAAAACCAAATTGTAATGCTTCGGTCTTACAAAATTTGAAATGCCTCGTGTGGGCGTAAAGCAATTTTTATGGGCTCACGAGGATACACTGAGAGCGTGAGAACGTAAGGCATATTAAAAAGGCTCCCGATGATATGCATGAGCGTATAAGTGTAAATGGAGATGTGAAGAGGTCTCGGGGCTACAAGATTTGGGAGAAATTGTTAAAATATTAATAAACTCATTGTGCATGTGGGTGTAAAGAGATATTCAAGGGTTCACGATTCTACGGGGTGATGATATGAATATTAAGGAAATATTAATTAATTAATTAATATTTCAAATTGATGATCAAATGCAAGTTTGATATATGGCAATGGCAGATTGGAGGGAGAGTACAAAGAGAGAGTAAAAATGAAGTTCAAATGAAAATTCAGAGAAGATCAATGCATAAAATGAAAGATTTGAATCATTTTGAAGTTTTATATAGTTTTAACTATATAATTTTTTTTAAAATTCATTTTTAAAGCTCTGCCACAGTCCGGACCTGAATTTTCAAACTGCTACCAGAGGGGCATTTTTTGTCTGAATTAGGCACTTCAATATATCATTGGAACCAAGAGAAGCTGAATTTTCTGAATATAAGGCCAGATTATGTGCAAGTCTTCACCAGTTTAAGTTATAAATAGATTTATGTTTTTTGGAGCTTTCTCAGTGGAGTGAGCAGAATTCATCATGGGATGTCAAAATCAGTTTAGATGCAGATATAAAGTCTTTTTGAAGCCTGAATGTGGAAAAAACAAGTTTGAGAAGATTATATTACATTTTTAAAGTCGTTTAACTGATTTTTTTGCTTTGGTTTTTAGTTCTAGATCAAGAATCAAAATCAGTTATCTTTTCAACCAAAATATCTAAGATATTTTTGCATTTGGGAGGCCAAATGATGAAGATTTGATTCACCAGTTGAGGGGAGAGATTAGAGAGTTGTTTTAACCTATTGAGAAGGTTTTCCAAGTGGACAGATGTCATGTTCAGATCAAATCTAGGAATAAACTCTTCTCCTATATCTTTCTTTCTCTCATCTATTGTGAGGGTTCCAGTTTTTGTCACTGAGAAACCAGTTGGTTCCAGTCTTTTGAAGAAAATTTGCAAATTGCTGTGATACCAGGTTTTTGGTCTAGTCTTGATGTATTCTCAATACTGAGATACCATTTTCTTCAGCAAAATTCCCTTGTATGAACAACATTAGGAAGGTTAATACAGATAGTTCATATTTGTTAGGTGTTTTCATGTTTTGATTTCATGCATATGAATGTATTAATTTCAAGGAAATAAATACAGAGAACAACAGATGATTGAGTTTCATTTTAAGTCTTGTCTCCTTTATCAGTACCCTTCAATATTTTATGATCTTTAACAGAAAGCTTAGGTTGTAGTTGCAGTCCCTTAAGGCTATATGTTATTTCATTGTTGCCTATAACTCAAAGGGTTATGTAAATGCTTCAGCGAAATTAACAGCCTAGTTATGAGTTTACTGATGGGGATATCATGTAAGAATGAGATTTAAATTGAGCATTGATGTCTATTTGCAAGTTAAATGGATAGATCAGATATCTGAAGATACAAATATGTCTCAGATTTTCATATGTATATTTTTGATTCATGGAATTGCCTAATGGTTAAGGCACTGATCAGTTACAGGATCATTAGGTCTTATTGTTGCATATCTATGGTTTTGTTGAATTCAACATTATTAATGAAAAGCCTTTTCCCTACCATGTTGAAAAGCTATAATAGTCTAACTCGCACTTAACTTGTGAGATTCATAGATTCACATTTAGCTACTGTAGATCTATGTTATTACATTAGTTATTAGGAGATATAAGGGTTTTCATCTGCAGTAATTAGGTTCAGATTTATGTTTAATTGCATTGGTACCATATGTCAGAACCTCAAGGTTAACCCACCAAGGTCTTACAGAGCTTGAAGTGAAGAAGGGTCATACCTTATAGTTGGCCTGGTGTCTGAAATGATGTGTTGAAAATGGGAGTTAGCTGACCCCAGATGCATCATATTCTCATCGGGGTAATTGAAAACCCTCCAGCATTTTCAAACACCAATAGTAGGATCAAGAGACAAGGCTCTGCCCTACTCACTTTGAACCCAAGCATTAACAAAGAAGTAGTAGAAGTGTGTTTGAAGAATCAAGAAGTTTTTTTAAGCCAGACCAAGTACACTAAAACGGGAGGTAGAAGTGTGTTTGAAGAATCAAAAAGTTTTTTTAAGCCAGACCAAGTACACTAAAATGGGAGAAAACAGGGAAAAAATGCCCCAACAAGAGGCACTCGCAAATCGTGTTTGACCCCTTATACGGCTCCACGACATACAAAGGTTTTAGAGGCAAATAATGTTCCAATAGGCAGTCTAAATCCTAATCTCACTCATCCTAAAGATCTAACTAAAAGGTTGAATAAATTACTATCTAGCTTCGCCAAACCCTCAATTTACATCCCTCCGCATAAGAAAAAATAGCAAATCTTAAGCAAGCAAGTTGAATCTAGAAAATATCATCCAAAAGAAATAAACTCTAATGACACTATCATTATTAGCAATGAAATTAGTGAGACAAAATGACAAGAATGCTTTGATCTAGGAGCATACGCGATCTGGAATGGGCCAAAAAAATACAAAGCTAAATTGGTAAGGAATCTAGCAAAGATCTCTGACGCCAAGGTAAAATCATTACCTCTTTTGATAATCATTCCTTGTATATTCAATGTTAAAATCATAGATCAAGGAATGAATTTATAAGAATATCTAATTGTTTTTATAAAGGATGCCTAGTTAAATTCATAGCATGGGTGCCAAATTTTAATGATAGCAACAATCTAGAAAACATTAGTAGCAAAAATGGTTAGAATACATAAACTTTCCTCTAGAATTAAACAACATTAACATCATTAAAAGGATAGGGCAATCTCTAGGAAATCTTATAGGTATTGAAACAAACTTCAAAAACTTTAGTAAGATCATATTCTTAGTTAATATGGAGTCAGATCAAAGTGAACTAAAATTGAAAAAAAATCATAACTAATAGATCAATTTACAATTTAACCTTCACACATTACGAAGGAGAAATAAATGGAGTAATTAGAGAACTTTAGAATGGATAACATCAAGAAAAATCTAAAAGAATCCCTAAGGAACATCAGTAAATGGGAGAAAAAAGCAAAGGACAACAAGAAGAAAGGAAACTAAATTAACAAAAAATGTCTAGATATTCAAGCAAAGGGGGTCAAAGAAACAGAGCAAGAAGACCAAAGGATAAATACAAGGAAAATAGAGAATCCAGAAAGTGAATTGGAGAAAATTATGAACAACCAACTTGCATTAGCAAAATTCAAAAAATGTGAAGATTGTTAATCTTAGATTGGTTTTGACATATGAGTGACAATATACTTAAGTCATTTACTTAGTTCATTCCAAACAAGTAATACATGTCGAGCATAAGATGTTAGATAGTATATGTTGAGCAAGAGATATTTAGTATGTGCCAAGTAACTAGTAAGTGTCGAGCAGATAATAAGTGCTAAGTCATTCAGATGTCGAGTGATCAATGGATGTTGAGTCATTCAGAGGCCAAGTTATTGAAGTTGCTATTGATGTTGAGCATCAAGGACTTTAAGTGTCGAGTAATACAGTTTTGAAATAGTTTTTTGTAATGGCACAAACTACTATGTAAACCATTTTAGAGCTAACTTGAGGATTGTTTTACGATCTTAGATGATAAGGATGAATCTTTATTGAGAATCCTTATGCAGAACATGCAACCAATTAGAAAAAGAGAGGGATTAAGCGACAATATGGGTGACTCACTATTGTTGATTCATACCTAACCCTAAGTCACCTAGGTCTTCTTAAGGAGGACAAACCCTAAACTTTTTATGTGTGTGGAAGGAGAAAAGAAAGAAGTTTGCATGCACAAACAAAGCATTCGTCATGGCTAAGGAGTTGTGAATTGAGATACATTGCAAAATTAGTTAGAGGAGAATAGAGGAAAGGAATTAGAAGACAACAAAGATACATCTAATTAGTAAGGATCAAGTACACATCGGGAAAGAGGTGATCTTTTATCCAGTAGTAGAGTGCTAACCACAGGATCATTGTTGAGACATTCTAACAGGTGAATCAGTTAAATGTCTTAACAGAGTAGCCTTAATAGGTTGTTCTAAATCCTTTAACAAGGTGCTTACTTCATTGTAAGTTAAAGTCCTTTTACCAGACACACTTCTGATAGGGTATTGAAATACTTTAATAGGGTAAGATCTAACAATCTTGTAAGCCTTTAACAAGACAAACCTCTCACAGGGTAGATCATGTTTCATGATCAAACATTGTAACCTTCATTGGATACACTTTATTGCTACATTAATGGAGATTTGTGGGTGTCATCCCCACCCCAGTTCTACCTTCTCCTTGGAGAGTTTTTGGGTAACCAAATATCTTGTGTCATACATGTGTTGAATGTTTATTTACTTTCATACTATGGATGTATATGCTTAATTTGGTATTTCAATTTACATGTATAGATTGTGAGATGGATGTGTAGTGAATGATTTTAAGGTTAAAGTTTTAAGTGTTCATTCACCCCCTCCCCCCCTCAAAGATTAATTTTCCCATTGTATTTCCAACAATTAGTATCAGAGCCTTATTCTCTGAAAAGGAAAGCTTTGTAACTTTGAGGAAAGATCTTGAAGATGGAAGTCTACAAGTTGGGAAAAACTATTGAGAATCAGACAATTGAAATACAGCTTGCCCTATATCAACTGAATGAAGCAAGAGATGAGTTAAAGCAATCATTGAAGAGAAGGAAATAGATAGCTATTGAAGAGAGTGACACACATTACCAAGAGATTGATATTATTGAATTGTTTGTAGATGAAAACACAAGTGAATTTGATGCAACAATTACATATATGATGGAAAAGAATGGAACCCTAACTGAAGAGGTCATAAATCTCAAGATAGAACAAGAAGTTCAATTAGTATTGCTATGTGAGGTGACTGAGCAAAAGAATAAAGTGGAAGAGGACAAAGTCATGATTGAAGATGACAAAAGGATATTGACCAAAAGACTAGAAGAGAAAACATCAAAGGTGAATAGGATTGCTCACATGCAATTGGAAACATTGAATCAAATGACAATTACAAATCATGAATTAAATGGTAAAGATATTGACATCACAACATTGAAGTTGCAGAATGAACTATTGAGAAATGATCTGAAAAGAGAAAAAAAAATTGTTGAAAGTTTCAACAAACCTAGTGAAGCTATCAAGTATTTTGAGCAAATGATGAGATCTCTTAGATCTAATAGTGATACTACTAGATTGGGTTATACTAGTAACAAAGAAGGAGAATCATCTAAAAGTGGTGAATAAAGGAATGCCAATGGTAAGAACTTAGAACCTACTTGTCACAATTGTGGTAAGATAGGTCATATTGCCAATGTTTGTAGGAGCAAGACTACAAATCAGAATCCTAAGTAGAAGTTCATGGGTCACTGTCATTGTATCACCTATTTTAGTAGAGTAAAATGAACACTAATATATAAAAAGCATTCTCAATACTAAAAAAAAGTAAACACTTAAGATAGGACCAAAGAAGACAAAATTGAGGAAAGTAGACCAAAGATGGTAAACTCCTCAAGTGCTTCTCATTATGACGAAGCTATGTCCCTGATGGATAGTGGATGTATACTCACGATGTGCTCAAGCTCCAAATAGATGAGTGATAATCAAATATGAGTGTGGATGAATGATTCAACAATGAAGGTATGGAGGGGTTTCAGCATTATAATAGTATTTTGGTGGTTTTTAAGCTCTCAAAATAGCATGATAAGTTTGCTTCAAAAGTGGATGATTTTAGTGAAGGAAGAGGCTTCTATTTATAGGCCAAGGGGTAGAGGAATGGACGATCAAGATGCAAGGATGGCAAGATGGTGACAGAGGGCTAGGATGCACTCAAAGGGGAGCACATGGATTGTGCTTGTTTGAAGCCAATTAGGAGGTGACACATGTCACAGGGTGATTGGGTGTGAGAGGGTAGGATATGGGTTGGTCAAAGGAGTAATGAGGGAGGTTGAGCCATAAATGGGGATGTTTGGGTCCTAAATGGAGGTGGTTGGGGGAGAGAATGAGATTGTTGACTTTGGCTTGGGTCTTAAATGTTGGAGGGTGAGGGGAGAATGAGATTGTTGACTTTGGTTTGGGTTACCAAGTCTTAACCCATGTTTATGATTGTGCACATGATTAGAAGAGGATTAGGCTTGGATTAGAGGAGTGATTAGGGGGTAAGTGGCTTAGATTTGATAGGATGGGTTAGTTAGGTGGCTAAGTGAGGTTAGTACGTGAATGGGTTGGATTAGGGGTTAGGATAGGGTTTAGGGAGGCTCTTATGGTTTTAGATATTTTATTAAATGATTTATTTAATAAAATAGGGATATAGAATTAAATTGAATAGATTTGAGGATTTATTCAATTTAATAAAGGAATAGGGATTTAATTGATAAATTGATTTTGGGTGATCTTTTAATTTTATCAATTGGACTATAGTTAATTAAATTAACTAACTAACTAGGGGATGGTAATAGATTAATTAAATATTAAATACTTAATTAATGATGCCTTAGAAGATGACTAAATAGGGTTACTTAATTGATGTAATCAGATTTAGGTCTACAGTCATAAATGCAACAAACAAGGACATCAGGCACATGAATGCAGAACCAAGACCATAAGCACACAAATATTTGAAGGATAATGCTATAAATGTCAAAAGTATAGATATAGAGCATATCAATGCAGATCCAAGGCCAAGTGGTCATCAAACAAGTAGACAAAGGTAAAGCACAATGGCAACTCTTATAATTGGGATTATAATACTAGGTATAGTTGTCACTATTGTCAAGAGTATGAACATGTTGCTAAAAATTGCATAAGAACACATTTTAGAAGTGACTACAAAAGATGGTTGAGTCAAACTACATGTTTTAGTTTTTTAAGGCTAGTTACATAAGCAGGAATTGTCCAACAAGATCAAAGACACCTAGCAATGAATTCAACAAAGGCAAAGGAGAGGTAGATGTTGAGAATCTTAGAGATGAGATGAAGAAGACATGTGTTTGCAAGAAAACCTAACATATCAGGAGCATGCGTAAATAAACAAATGTTAGTTGCATATGTATATCAAATATTCAAAATAAAGTAAAATACAACTAACACTATGCTTGAGTTTTACAACTCAATGCAATCGAAAAGAAATGTTCTTAAGCAACCTCAAAGCAACTCAACAAGGGAACCCATGAGAGGCCTTGTTAGCATGTTTTAGATTGGAAGGATGTGAATGTGCTCTCCCCAAACACAACTATTGAATCCCAAAGAGTTTGAAATGCAATGCAAGATGAGATGTGAATCTAACTAAGATGAGTGAGGAATGTTTCAAGAGAAGGCTATGGAAGAAGTCATTCTCAAAACATCCTAAGAAGTAGAGGTGAATGCAAGGCAATAATCTAAACTATCAATGTAAGTGCAAATGAACTAGCAACTACCAAAGGTTAGTAATAATGCATAAAATCTCTAAAAGCTCTAGAACTATATTAGCATGATAACAATGCAAATGAGGGAGATGAAAAAGGCTTGAGAAAAGGGTTCTATTTATAGGTTTGAGAGAGGCCTTGGGGAGGTGGCATCTATGTGGCATCCACATATGTGCCACCAAGGAGACACATGGATTAAAGGACAAAGCCATGCAAAAGTCAAAACTAGCATTTATGATTGAGAGGCTCAAGGTTTGCCATTTATGATTGAGAGGCTCAAGGTTTGCTCACACATGTGTGAGCAACCTTGGGGGAAGGAGTGGGGGGACAAAGTTGTAAGAGGTGTAAATGAAGTGGAAGCTTTATTGGATCATGAGTTTCTCACACATGTGTGAGAAAATTCTTAGGAGCTAAAAAGGTGATTTAAAGAGGTTTAGGATAATAAAGTGGGATTAAGTAGTGGTTAGGCTTAGAAGGATGAGAGTGATGGGTGTAGACTAGGTTTTAGGATGGGATTAAGATTAAACTAAATAAGATTTAACTTAATCACAAGATTATAGAATTTAATAAAGTGGAGGAAATTAAATAAATTAGAATTTAATTAAAAGGGGATTTATGGAGCACTATGTATTAAATAAATTTAATACATTAGAGGGGATGCATTTAAATTAAATTTAAATACATTAGGAAAATGAACCTATTTAATTAAATAAGTAGAAGAACATGAAAAATATAATTAATTAATTACAATGACAAAGGAGATATTAAATCAATTAATCTAGTGTTTAGGACAATTTTAAGCATCTACATTTTGCCCCTCTTTGAAGTGATGTCGGAATGATATTATATCAAAGAAAAGAAAATATAGGTTGCCCTAGAGAGGATAGGAGTCCTAGGAGTTGTGTCGTAGTGACAATAGGGGAGGAGGGTGCCCCCTTGAGGAAATTGGGTGAAAAAGGAATATATTTTGCCCCATTTTCTCGAAAATAGACACAGGAAGGAAAAGGGAAAGAGAAAAGGCTTAAAAGATGACCTTGCATGACTTGTTGGTAAGAGTGGATGAAGCGGGGTGAATTGGATAATGATTAATCTAAATGTAGTTGAACTACATGAATGCATGAGATTCAGTTGTGTTCATATGGGAGAGCACACCCTAGTTTCATATTACAAGAGGAGTTATGCATCAAATGCTATAATAGCATAGATGACAAGGTTCCTTTGTGTGGACTAGACTCTCAACAAAATAAAGACTATAGGAACATAAATCTAGGTTTCATAATCCTGATGGAACAAATGACATATACACACTAGAGAGGTCTGGGCACACCCAAATACTTTTTAGGGATTTTGGTGGAAAGTGTTCTAACCCATTGCCCCCAGTGAGAAATGCATAACCATAACTTAAAACTAACATAGATGTGCTAAAGAATCATGAAAATAGATCATATTGCAAAATGACATGTGTAATCAGGTTAAGTCATTCAAAGGATACCAAGATATTGAAGATCGAGGCACACTTGGGGAGACTATCGCTAATACACAAAGATAAAATCAACAAAAGACCTTATGACCAAGTAGTCATTTAGTCCATAGTTCTTGCCATGAACTTTATTTTGATGGTGAATTTGTTAAGCCTGTGTAGGAAGGATTCATCCTGTAAGGAAAAAATTGAGTGTTTGATTGAAATGTATTGAAATGTTTGTGATTGTTCACTGGAAATTTTGTGAAAAGAAAAAGGTACTCAAAACATTTAGTCGTAGTGTGAATTTGTGTAAGATTGTTTGCAATCACTATTTTGATAAGCTCAGTTTGATGGGTTGAAGCTCAATGTCATGAGATAAATAGAAGAATTTGAATAAGATATGATAAGATAATGGATGAATTGAATTGGAATGTGAGAGAGCAAGTGATAAATGTTCTCTAGAGGAAAGTTTGTATAATGGAGGACTAGAAATTTGATCAAGGTATATGAAAATAGATGGAAAAATGAAGCAATTGATTATGGAAAATGATTTGTATGAAATGATTAGAAGAAGGGAATATGATTAGATTAGACGAGAAATGGATTGATTGAATTGATGAAAATGACTAGATTGGGACTAGTGACAAGGGAGATCCAAGGAATGCTAAATGGATGAAAAGGGTGGGTGTATCTAAATGGAGGAATAGTATGGGGGACCAAAGGATCTGGTATAGGACAATGGGGAGCCAAGGACCCTGTTTCAAAGGAGTGATTGACAATTCCCCATACCAAGGATATAAAAATGGAAGGAAATGTGGTGGGAAATGATGCATGAAAATGAATAGATGGTGTGAAGGGTATTGTATAGAGGAAGTGAAGGCATGTGTATTTTCAAAGCATAAATGAACATTTTGTTGTTGTGCCTCTAGTATTGATCATGAGAATAGGCCTAAAAGTGGAATGAATAAGGGATATGGGAGGGAGGGTATGAAATAGGGATAATGATATGAAGAGTATGCATGAAATGTGGGACATGAAATGGATGGGATAACCAAGAACAAGGACATATGAAGGAGCATGGAAGTATGTAGGAGTATGGATGGAGAATAGAGGAAAGGAAAATGCCAAGGAATCTGGGATACAAGATATGGATATGATGTCAAGATTAAATATATGAAAGGATTATGGAAGTATGTAGGATAGTGTGTGGATAATGTGCAAGGGATATGGAAAGTGAGGATGAATGGATGAAAGGAATAGGATAGTCAAGATCAAAGATGGAAAAGGATGATGAATGGTAGATAGGAATGTGGAAGATATATAAGGCAATGTGGTATGGATGGAGGTTGCCCCCAGTGTAGAGTGCAAGTGGAAGAGGATAAGTGAATGGAAGGATAAGTGGAATTGGAAGACACTAAATACAAAGGGAGGACTCAAGCATCTAGATATATGGATGGTATCCCTTGATATTTATTTCTTTCTTTGTTATTTTCAAGAAATTTTTACTATTTTCTCATGGATTTTGGTAGGATAGTGAAAATAAGGGTGAAATGGGTTGGGAAATGGAGGTCAAGGACTTATGAAAAACTTTGGATTAAGGGGGTGGAATGGTCGATGGATGCTATGTTGGAAGACTTGTGAATGAGTGGATGGAGGAGGTGGAAAGATCATCATTGACACACACCTTGAAGGGTGATGGAAAGGAGGAAATCTCGGAGGATATGTAGGAGAAAGTTTGAATTTTAGGATATAGGGACCCAAAATGGATGAAGGAGATGATGGATTCAAGATGGTGGATTTGGGTACATAAGGACCCAAAATGGATTTGGAAAATGGAAGTTTTGAGGATTTATGTATGAAGGAAGCCTTTGAATTAGAAAGATTGGATGCCATCTTGAAGTTTTCTTTGAAATTCATTGCTTCATTAAGTAGCTTTGGAATCCACATAATTTTTGAATTTTTTATTTTCAGCCTTTATGGCCTCCTAATTTTTTCTTTCCTTTGGATCATATTTTTCTTTTCTTGAACATGTTTTTTAGAGGGGACATGTTGATCCTTGTATTTTTGTGGATATTTGGCTTGATTCACTTTATCTTTGGCATCCGATTTGCTGCCATTGGCCATGGTATGAGGATAAATGGTATGGAGAGTCAGTGGATGGAATTATGGAGGGTGAACAGTGGAAGGAATTCAAGGATGCGTGCCTTTGTTGATATTTAATAGGTATATGAGGGGATGAAGTGGAAGAATTGGATATGGTGGATGGATGTATGTAAGGACCCAAAATGGATGGAAGGGATGAAGGGTTTGGCTTTGGAATATAAGGACCCAGAATGGATGGAGATAAGGAAGGAATGGGAGTATGGATATAAGGGCCCAAAATGAACTTGGAATATGGATGATGTGAATATTTAGGTTTGGAAGGAGGAATTTTGGATTTGGAAGGAGTGGAAGGTTTACCAACATCTTGAGACATTATTTCTTCAACGGGATACTTATCATTTTCATTACAAGATGTGAGTCCATGTGTATGGGGTTCATGAGTGGATTGGATAGGTGTGATAAGCTCATATGGAGGATTAGGATCAAAAGGAGGATTATGAGGGATAATAGGATCTTGAGATGGATTAGGATCATGAAATGCAAATGAAGGGGTACTTTGATCTTGACTTATAAGAACATCATGTGGTGGAATGGAAGGAATTATTGGATCATCTAGTGGGATAGGATCATATAATGGAGTGGATGGAATGGAATTATGAGATAGAAAATTTTGATCTTGACATGGAGGAATATCATTGGATGGAGTGGAAGGAGTATCTTCATGAAGTGAAGGATCTATGGATGCTAACTCTTGAGATGGAATGGGATTAGTAATGTGTGTGGTACATGAAATGTCTTGATCTTGATTAGGAAGGGGATAATGAGATGGAATAAGATGGATAAATGGATCTTGAGGGATAAGAAAATTATGGGATGGGGAAATTCTCGGATCTAGAGGAGAAAAGGAATTCATAATGACATGCTTTAGAGGAAGGTCTTGAGATGGAGTTGGGTGTATGAGTTTGGGTAATTGGATCACTTTATTTTGAGTTTGGTTCTTAGATAAGGTTTCTAGTGAGATAAACCTATTACAAGGTGGGGATGATGTTGATTTTGGAGGATTAGGATTGCGTGGAAGTTGAGGCATGGGTAGGGTCACTAGTACATTTGGGCTCATTTTTTGACCTTTATTGGTTGAAATTTGAACCCATTTTTTGACCAATCTTCGACCAACGAATTGGTTGATAATTTTTTGGTCAAAAATTTGATGAACATACTGGATGGTCAAAATTTTGACCAATACATTGGTCAAAAAATGTCTAGGTTGTTGAGCCATTTTCTGCCATTCATTGGTCAAACTTTTAACCAATGCTTGGTAGAAATCTGCGGGGCATTGGTCAAAATTTTGACCAATGCATGGTGGAAAACTAGATGGCACTGGTTGAAAACTTTTTGGTTGAAAATTCGACCATCTAGTAGGTTGGTCGAAAATTCGACGAATACGGTGGTCAAAAAATGTTGGCATTGTTAGCGCATTTTTTGCCATTCATTGGTCGAACTTTCGACCAATGCTTGGTAGAAATCTGTAGGGCCCATATCATGGATAGCGATATCATGGACCCACTTCTCGTGTACTAGGTACGAAGATTTTTGATTGTGAGATTGAGCCGAGATCAAAGGTTGGCATTGACTCGCTATGAAGAAGTGCTCGAAAGTTAAGTATAGCGAGTTAGCGAGTGTGGCCCACTACTGTTGAAGTAAAATTGTTGTCCACAAGATCAAGTTTGGATCGATGACGCTCATTGACTTGCTATAAAGAGATGTAAAAAAATTAGGTATACCAAGTTAACGAGTAATGGACCCACCATCGTGTTCTTAAAGGTTGTTTCAATTGTCTACCACACGATTAAAGTAAGATCAGTGATCATCGCTAGCTCACTGTGGAAAGGTGCTCGAGAATTATGTATAATGAGTTAGCGAGTTGATGACACGTGTGTGTAGTCATGCATGGGCCCGATTTGAAGCACTAGCCTTGAAGGAAAGGTAGAGGTGGAGGTGTTTTATTGGCTTGACTGCCAATGTGTTAAGAAGAAAGCTAAGTTAGCTTAGTTGTAATTCCCAGATCGTAGGATTTTTCAAGGATCAACGGCACAAGTTTAAAAAAGAAAGTGTGACGCCACTCTATTTTTCTGTTCGACACATTTATGATAAGTGAAAGCTTCACGTGTGGGAGAAACAAAGAATAAAACAGAGATTTTCATTAATTCCAGTCCCACACGAACAGAGATTGCAAATTTTCTGAGCACAAGAGCCTGATTGATTGTGTCGTGTTAAGCCTGGTAAAGATGTGAAACTATTCTTCTGTCGTTCGAGAGAAATTTTAGAAGTTTAGAGAAGAACAAGTTTAGCAAGTCAAGTAAGTACTCATATTATAACTTCTATGGCATTACAATTCTCTCAATACTGTCAAAATGCCTCCTAAGAAACCATTCTCTGGGCAAATTAATTATATGGATAGGAATGTCCACGATGATTTATTAAAATTACTCCCAGAATCTACTGTACAACCTGCACAAGTTAAAAAGTTAATTTCCTTAAACCCTAGGCTTAAAGTTGGTGATGGCCTATATGACAAGGGGAACTGGGTTAGGGATGCAACAACTACTCAAATTGGCCTTATCTTGTTCAAAAAGTGGTTTTTGGAAAGAAAGTTGTTTGCCCCGCATGCTAATGTTTGGAATTTTGATTTGGGAGAGTTAGTAGTCCCAAGTGTTTTCATGGATTATGATTTGCTTGAAGCCATTGCTAAGAATTATGACCAAGCCATTAGGGTTGTAAGAAGAAAGGATGGTGTGCCTCTGGTTTCGATTACTCCTGAAGAAATTAGAGAGGTTTTTCACTTGGAACCATTATCAGACTACCATGTGCAAATCAATCTACTAGAATTAGAGAATGAATATAAAGCAAAGAAGGATGTAATTAGGGGAGGTGCACTAAGGGCACATATTGGTACAATAGGAACTTTTCCAGTAATTATTGCAGCCTCTAGAGAGCCTTTTAAGAAGAGTCTTTTCACTTCCCAGGCTGTAGAGATATACAAGACCTTATGTTGAGTTTTTGGTGAAGATGAGCAAGAATTTATGCCCATTGGTTTCATGTACATGATGGTTCAGATTGCTTCCTTCGATGTAGACGTTATTTTTGATTTTGCTTCCTTTTTGGCTGAAGAAATTCACATTGGTTTAGTTGGGATTGCGAAGGGCAAGGTGGAAAAAACTTTTGGTCACTACTCTCTATTAATGCATATGTTTTTGTTCAAAGGAGTGACATATTTTGGTAATGAGATGGAACTAAACAGAGAGGAGAATGGAGAAATACTACCAGTCCAGTTGTGGAGTGCAGATATGACCTAGGATGCAAGTAATGCTAATTTTGTCAGATTTGATAGATATTTTGCTACTAAATTGAGATGCCTCATATTGAGTGACAATCCCAAAATCCCTAGGGTACTAATGAGTCTCATCAGGCCTATGGATAACCCCCATGACTTGAAATTTTCACATAATTGGGGAGATATCATCCCCTACCTTGTTTCTACTATTTTTAGAATCTATGGTTTCAAGGGGAACCCTCATGTTTTGCCTTACCAAGTTCCTTTGAAGGTGGGAATGGCTGAAGTTTTATGGCAGTTAGGGGGACTGGAAGAAATGTTTTTGTTGAAAAGGCAATTAGGGTCAATTTTCCCTACCTGCATAGTGACCCATCAATTTGTGATTACAAAAGGGGGATGGATATTTTTGCATAAAATTTTGGAGCAATATATGATGGCTGTCTCTCATCCCCATTTTTGTGATTCTAAGGAATTTTTCAATCAGATGTTGAGGCGTAGAATCAAGTTGGGACCGGTCAAGCACGATTCTTATTATCCAAAGGATATTATAAGGAATGAATTCTCATTGTAGGAGCAGGAAACTAAAAAGGAAAAATGGAGAGTTTATTCCCGAGTCTTAGAATTCATTCATTGTTTTGATAATAAATATGATCCTTTGGATAATGCTATTACAGAGGCTGACAAAATAAGTAAGCTCATGAATACCTTCCCTAAAATAATGGAGGTCATGAATGAAAAGAAACAATTTTTTATTGATTCATATCCTGATAAGGCCAGAGAGGTCATGAGGAGGTTGGCTTTCACTCCAAATGTGAGAACTAATAAAATAATTGTGCAGAAGAGGCCCGGATATACTATAATTCAGAATAAAAGGGTTCCTATAGACAAGGGCAAACAAATAATAGGATCTACCAGTATAGCCCAAGAGGAGAGACCTGAAGAGCCTAGTCCTAAGAGGCAAAAGGTAATGATAGAAGAAAGGCCTCAAGATGAGGAATATTCACCCACCCAGTCCCCTTTGAGGATTGGAGAAGAGAAGCTCACTGGTGAACAGGTTGAACAAATGGGATCACAAGGAGATATTTTTATTATTCAAGTAGAATTAGATGAGGATAACCCTCTAGAACTTCCTCTCCCAAGTTTGGATCTAACAATAGCTGATTATAGAGGCAGGGAGTTGGACCCTGTATTAGAGCAGGCAAGTCATCAATTTTTGATTGATGACAGTTTTGTAAAATCAAGGGTTTTTCAACAGTTTGCATGGAGGACAAACATGAATGTTTTCGAGGAGAAATGTAAAAAGATGAAAACAGAGCATCCAAAAATGGATGAAACTTCCATGCAAAACCAAATTAAAGAAGAAATGATGAAGGAATTGTAGAATATAAGCCCTGAGGAGGGGAGGAAAATGATAAAGGCATCTAACATTTTATTACTGCCCAATTGGGATATTGCAGATGCATTAATTTTCAATTCTGTTTCAAGTAGATTGGAGTTGCAAGACCCAAATAGAAGAGACTTCCAAGGCACTTCATTCATTGAAGATCAAGTTGGATTGGTTAGTTGGTCATTGAGAAAGGGATCTAGAGCCACACCATCACAATCAGATGAGTCTGGGTTGATGGGAAATATACTTGTAAGAAGGGTTGCTGACACTTCACATGCACAGGCAGCATATTGGAATGTGGATTCTTCTATGTTTGTGTTGGCCACTGCTAAGAAGGAGGAACAGGTTATGTTTGAGTTACAGAATAAATATGAAACACTTCTTGAGGCCTATAATAGGGAGGTAAAAAGGAGAATTGAACTTGAAAACAAGGCAATGGGAAAATCCACAAGGCCAAAAATAACATACCCCCGTCCTCTAGTGGAACCTTTTAAATCCAACCCCCTTGTAGAGATACCAGACACACCTCAAAGGCCTGAATATTATACAGCCGAGGAATTTGAAGAAGAGAAGAGCAAACTATGGGCCTTACATGTAGAGTTAAATACGCAGTATGAGGATAAGCTTAGAAAGGCTCTAATGTATTTAGCGGACAAAATTGAGTGGCCCTTATTCTTTGATCAATTGGTAAAAGTAATAGATATATGGGAGGAATTGAAAACTCATGATGATACCCTGAAGCCTATTGTTAATAAATGGGGAAGAAGGGAAAAGGAAATCACCCTTCTATGTTATTCAGTTATAAAGTCTTCCCATGACCATGTTGAAAAATTGTATGATATTGCCAATGACCTGTCAGATTTTGATAACAAGAGAGTTGCTCTGCAACTAAAAATTGTTTCTTATTTGAATAAGTACAAGAATAAAAAATTTGATCTATTTCCTTGTGCCTTGGATAGAAAGAAGAAATTGAAAAATAAGGAAGAGTGGAGTAAAGAATTGGATGACCTTTTCTGCACAAGGATAAATCAAGTTATTAATGAAAAGGGGCATGCCTGGTGGGCCACCACGATAGAGGAATTGGTTAAAGTCCAATTATTTTTTGATTCTTTGAAGCAAGAATTTGTTGGTTTTCAAAAGGAGGCTGGTTATATTTTAAAAAAGCAAAATGATATCCTACAGTTCAGTTGGCCGGATGATATACAATTTGACACTTGGATGGCAGATCTTCTATTGGACAAGCAGTTAGAGGAGGACAATTTAGATGATGATGAGAAACTAGAAGGCGAGGTGCAGGTTATTGACACCTCTGCACCAAAACTGAAAAAAGAAGAAGGGGAAAAGGTAATAATGCCTGCTCAGGGTGAAAGCAGTGAGAACCCGCAGGAGAAAACTGATTTGGAGGTATCACAAGATCATCCTTCTTTGGTTAGCTTGGTAGCCACGTATTCTGAGGAGCCAGAATAATGAGAGACAAATCAAAAGTTGATGATTCACAATAGAAACTGGAACAAGCCTACCTGAAGGAATATTTGATATGCCTGGCATTTTGTTGTGATTGTTTTTGTCTTTTGTATGATGCTTTGTTCCTTGGACAATTGTCAGATCACAATTGCCCTTTGCTTGTTGCAACTCATGCTATATAAATGAGTTTTCAAGGCATTGTGATGGTCCGAGACTTGTGCAATTTTTTGTTTCTTTCACGAAGAGTACATATTCAGTCGGTCCAATAGTATGCAGAGGTTTTGAGTTTGCTTCCATTGTACTTTCTGATAAGCAAATTGAAATGATAGAAATGGCAATCTATTCTGGGCATTCAATTGGTTTTTTTATTGGTTATTGTATTAGTCATATGAAAAGGATAATACAAAGGGGTATTTACACTATATCTGTGGATCATCAATTTTTGTCTCCAGTTTATGGGTTTGTTTACTTTGAAGTCATTTAAATAAGGTTTATTTGGCTAAATGCAGTCTGGATGGGTTGTATGCTGGTTTTATTATTGCTTTTAATTCAAGCAATTATATAAATGCTTCAGTAAATCAATAGGGTTTATGAGTTCATAAAAGGGATATTGCATAAGAATGGAGATGGGTGATTATAGTTGATTAATTCTTATACAAGTTATTTGAATTAGATCTCCCGCCAATAATCAATTTCTTGCCCAATGGGTAAGGCACTGGTCCTATAAATCAGAAGTAAACAAGGATGAATTCTGCTGCTGCATATCAAATCATCTTACAAAATCAAAATTATTTTCAATCCTATTCAAGAATTATAAATGCTGGTCTCAACTCATTTATATCTAATTCCTGAGTCTTAGGTAGCTGCTATTTTTAGGAATATTTGTAAATTTTAGGAGAATTATGACCAGATCTGCTGATAAGGGATGTGTATAAGTTTAAGAGCATTGAAGAATTGAAGTGAGCTATGTATGTATGTGAGGGTAACAGAGGAGAATTAGAATGAAACTAAGATAATTTCATTTTTGAATTCTACGGCACCATGCACTTGTACAGATCCTTTCTTGTTCCTCTTTGTGCCCACCACTTAGCCCACATTATTGAGTGTCCTATACAAGAAAGTCTTATAGCAAGCAATTTACCCAAGATTCTTGGAGTTGTTCCACTATAAGATATGATGAAATCATGAACTAATTGCCTATTATTTAAGAAAATGAGAAACACTATAAGACACTTTGTAGTGCTGAAATAATAGCCAAATCACCAAAGTAGGCATGCTTTTTGGATCATATTCTCTCTCAGACACAGATGTAACATGCACTTTGGTTGTAGGTGATTTCTAGGAGCTTGGGGTTCACTATCAATTCCAACACCTTCAACTAAAATTTTTGAACAAGTCAAAAGTTGTTCCACTATAATGATTACTAATAAAATTTATCATTGTTCAAGTCAAAAGTTTATCATTAGCAAAATGGGTAGATAATTTTGTTCATGGTCTCAAGGAAAACAAAGACTACTTGACAATAGCAAGAAACAACACAGATGACTTAGAAATAGTCTATCACAATGAAAGACATATTTTGCCCACCATAACACTAGCAGTGCTCTACTGTCTTGTTTTTGGTAACAGAGACACCCCCCAAACATGAAGGATTCAACCCCAAACATCTTCAAACATGAAATGATCCACTTTCTATTCATACATAATTACTTAAAACAAAGTTCTTTCATTATCCAACAAGGTTTATCAAAGAAGATTTTTAAAACATCATTTCTTTTTTTTGTTTTTCTAAGCTCTCTTAAGAAAAGTGCTCATAGCGACATCCATATCTGCTTCATTCTCCTCCTCTTCTGGCATGTGTAATGTCAAATTACGATGGCTCCTTCTCTTTGGAGGAGCAGGAGGTTGCAACACTAAAGGGGGCTCTATTGCAAGAACAAGTGAATGCGATAAATTGGCATACTCTTTTTCTTTTTCTAACTGTTACAAGTTTGTAATTAAGTACGAGTACAACATAAAATGCATTTTGCTTACCTGACAATGCCACATCATGTACCTTAAAATTTTGATCTGTCGCCATGTCAACATGTTGAACACTTGGAACATGGTCTAGTCCTTCAGCATGATGTTCAACATGCTCTGAAATATTCAAAAAAAAGATACACGTCAAATTCCAATTGAAGATGTTAAATTGTATTCATAATTGCATAATTAATTTCCAATAGCAAATTAATACCTCCACCACTATAATGCACATCATGGCCTTCGTCAGGAGCAGGTTCTGTGGTAGGATATGAAGGCTATAGTAAAATGTTATGCACATTGTTATGTAGTCAATTTACGTTTAAAACTAATACCAAAAAAGAATCTTCTCAACTATTTAATTTCATTTACTTTTCATCTGACCAATTTACTTGTGAGATATCATTTGGTGCACTGGATTCTTGGGCAAGGCTTACATATTCTTCACATAGGCATGCAACCACAACTTTATAGCCTTCCTTCAAGGCAATTTTTCTATCTTCATCTGTGACCTCCACATTGAAATTTGTGCCCTATGGTTTTTGCTTGATAACGTCAGTTTTTCATGTATGGTTTCATTAAACAAAACTATTTGCAACATTATATTAAAAAAAAGACAAAATTCATTGCTCTACTTACAAGTCAAGACTACAGATTCATATAGCCACCAGAGCCAAGTTTGTGTTGGCCAACCTTTTCTATTCTCGCTTTTGTAGCCACGGATGTGTCCTGCAATCTATGAACAATTTCAAACATCTTAGATTATATATTTACAAATATCAATAATTAGTGCATGATTACAATGTACTTAATACTATAATGACATACCTCTCTTTGCCCTGTGCTGCTTCATTATCTCTATCTTCACATAGCCTTTTCTCCTTTGCATCTTCTATTATTTCATTCCACTCCATTGGTGGAATCATAGGAGGACAGTCGTACTTTGGGTTATCCTTAAGACCCCTTCTATATTGATCCCTCACAGTCTTTATATGCTTTGCTGCTCTTTTCAGAAGTAGGCTAGTGTCAAAAATGTTTTTCCCAAATTTCTCCTCAATGGATGCAATCAGCTGATTTTTTAATTCCCCAGCTTGTAAATTCCACCTTTTTAAAAACAAATAGATTGTTAGATCAATAACTTTAATATATTACAATAAATAGAAGAAAATAAAAATTATGTAGCAATGATATGAAACTACGTACCTTTTACGTATGGTGGGTCCAAACAGTCTCAATGTCATATGAAAAAGATGTTCAAAGAAAGCATTATTACCTACAAAAACATAAAGGATTTATCAGTCCAAAATGAGTAATGTAAAAGTAAACTAAATTTACACTTTAAAAAATATCAATTTTAAAGCACCTAGAAGCTTTCATTCTCTTAATGGAAACATAGTTTTCTTATTGAGCAACAATGTCCCTTCATACAAACCAGTACTAATCACACGAACTGCTCCAGGAAATGGATCAACTTCAGTAGTACTGCTCTCTGTTGCTCTATCAACTGAAACATCATAACAATTAAATGAAAATTTTAGTACTGCTCTCTGTTGGTCTACCTCGCTGCCTATGTCCATGTCTCTCTATGTGTGGCTATATATATATGTATGTATGTATGTATGCGTGGTGTGTGTATGCATGTGTTTGTGTGTATGCAAGCTTCTGTAGACATCATTTAAGCACTAATGTGCTGCTTCGTTGTTCATCAACTTGTAGAAAGACATTACAAAATATAGCAAAACAAGGTTTTACCAGTTCTACTGGGCATAGACGATAAAGTTTGCATGGCCCTTGTTGTCGACAATGCAGCAGACAATAGTGGATCGCCAACCGAAGGAGGAATTCGCGCTTCATCATGAGCTGAAGAATAGAATATTGTTAGCAAAGACATTTGCAATGGATAAAGATCAAATGGGATACTAGCGAGAAATGTCGACAAAAAAAAGGTAAGTGTTATAATGTTGATCAAAAAAAACAAAGTGTTACTTACATGAAGGTACTGTGAAACAACCCTAACCATGTTCAGCATGTGATGTCGCAACTGGCACATATGTCTATACAAGAACACATAAAATCAGAGATCATGATCCATAAGATACTATAAAATATTAATATCTATTGAACTTCTATTACTGCTTTAGTCGAATTACTGCTTACTTTCAAAGATTGGATTCTACAGTCCAATTCTATTCTCAGTGCCTCTTTCTCCTCACTTCTATCACCCTTGATGATAATTTGGACAAGCTCATTAGTGTATCTTTGTATAATTTGTTGGGTGATGAATATAGGGTCAGTACTAAGGCCGATGTCATGTAGATATGATGCCCGTATTTCATATTGCATTTGATCAACGATCATTGTAGCTTTTTCCTATCAGTTGTGACATCAAATATTCGTATACTTTCATCAAAATAACTCCAAAGCCATAAAGAAAAGAACATAATAATAGGACATTTGTTTCTATATTAACATTAAAATTTACAATAATTAATGTTTACCTCTACTAAAGGTGTCTGACATGGTGCATCCATATCGCCCTGTGAAAAAAATTAGTAAGTCTTAGAAATCAGTAGCGAAATTAAAGTAATAGACTTACCAAAAAAAATATTAATAATAAAGTAGATTATATATGTAAATCATTTTTCTTAAGTTAAAAATTTAGCGTAACTAATGTTTATATCTAAAACAATATTTGGCATGTTCTACTTAATGTTTATATATGCACATATGGTTTGGAAAGAAATATTTGGTCATACAAGACCCCATCATAGTTGACATTGATCGTACTTGAAGATTTCATTGATCATCACGATCATCATCCATGTCATCATCATCATCATCATCACCATCATCGTACTCGTCACTTTGATCATCGTCGTCACCACCACCATCTTCATCACCATCATCATCCTCTTGATCACTATCATCATCATGACCATCATCGCCATGATCATCACCATCTTCGTCACCATGATCATGATCGTCATCAACATCATCATCATCATTATCACCATTATCGTTAGCATGACCAAAATCATCACCATCTTCTTCTTCTTCATCACTGGGTAACTATTGTTCTTGATAATCATTTACTTCCTCTTGTGCTTCTTCAATATCTTCTTCTTCGATCACATTATACTTTATCAGCCTTCCTCTTGGGTCATGTCTAACAAAAAATGACCAACCTGGTTTGTCTGGAACACCAAAGTAAAACACTTGCTTGCATTGACTTGGAAGAACATAGGGCTCATCTTCGACTGGCTCAAATGACCTTGTATTAATCATAGTAAATCCATTGTCGTGTTCAATAACAGTCCTATCGGGATCATTTCGATTCACTCGTAACCTAAACCATTTGACGACAAATAGAACTATTTTGAATGAATTAAAGTCACACTCAAGTATATCATCCAAAATGCCATAGTATCGATTTTTAGATTGTTGAGGATGTATGTCAGTTCTAGATGAAATATTGGTGACCGCAAAGACAACACTTATCCCAGAATCACACGTTTTCTTTGTTTCATCTAACTTTTTTGTGCGGAATTTATAGCCATGGTAGTACATAGCTTTGTGCTGTTTGACATGCAATTAGTCAAACATGTCAAGAATCTTCTCATTGATCTGTGAGTTGATATTAAACTTATGTCTCATGATTAGTAATCTTATGCATACCTTTGTATCTCTTAAGCCATATATTAGATCAAGTACCATTGGCGTAACATTGGGATCTCCATTACGATGAGCTTCTTTAACCAATGATGCAACACCATCCCATGTTAATGAGTGACCATTTTCTTGAGACTGTTGAATCCATACTGTCATCCAATCAAGATTGTTTGTGATATACAAGTGTAGTGCATCCCACTCATGACTAACTATAAAGAAGACAATTACACCAGTTAGAAACAACTTACATATATTGATGATGGATAAGAATTGTTAAATTACAAAAAAAAAACTTATAATTACCTCTCACCCTCCTCAATCTACCTTTCCCCGTCAGGTACTCCCCTTTGAATTTGTCATTACAGTTGGGATCCCAAATGCGATCTAGATGGATACCTACTGCAAACTTTGGAAGATATTCATTGATATACACCATGGTCTGGTATATCATATATCCCTCTATCATAGAACCCTCAGGACGTGCTCTTTGTCGAACCAAGCCCTTCATAAATTTCAAATGCCTCTCAACCATCCACATTGATCTAGCTTGTACAAGTATACACAATTCAATCTCCTCAACTTGATGTATGAGGTAGTGTTCTTGAGCATTGAAAAAGGTTGGAGGTAAACACTTTTGCATTTCACACATTAGTTGTGGAATTTTTCTCTTCCAATATTTTATATCTTTTTTATCAATTTCTTTAGATGATAACCACCTAAATGAGATTCAACATGCAAAAACACATAGAGGAGATTTCAAATAAAATTATACAATAGATTTTAGATAAAAAGCTACAAATCTAAGAAAAAACACTCTTCTAACCTCATGTATTTTCCAAGATCATATATAACTTGTTTAATACTGTTGTCAAACTATTGTGGAAGGGATAGAGGTAGGACAAATTGCAATCATTAAAAAATGATCATTTCAATATATTATTAAATAATGCAACTGGTACTGCATTCAATCTTACAAATATACTGTAAATAGAAAACATGACTTACCTTGAGGAAGGTATGCCAATCATGTGTCTTCAACCCTGGCCCAAAATCACCTTTCTTTGATAGAAGAGTGCTTATATTTGCAGCAAATCCTGTTGGAAATTTTGTTTTTTTTATGACTTCTTTTAATGCATCACTTTGTTGCTCTGTTAATAACCAAGGAAGGGCACTTGTATTTATGTGATCTCCATTCCTATTTGATTCAATGAAAACTTTTAGTGCATGATTAGATTCATGAATGTCAGTACAAATTTTAGCAATTTGTTCTCTATCATGCCTTCCATCCAACATTTTCCATAGTGTCTCTGTTACATTCTTTCCAATATGCATAGCATCAAACAAATGCACGATTGGGAGATCCTTGTAGTATGGTAAGCTACTAAATTGAGTAGGATAACTTTTCATTCCTCTAGGAAGTTGGTCATTGATGCCTTGATGACCTTCACGAGCATCAATTACAACATTAGTAAATATAAGACAATATCGAAATACAAATTGTAAACTTTGGACGACAAATTGGACATTACCTCGACGATTTAGTCGATAGTATTCCAACTTCCATAAATGAGGTGTCATTCTTCGTGGTCTTGATGATGTCTCTTCTTTCCCATTGAAAATATGTTTTTCGACAATTCGACACCTATGATTATTGTGGAGAAAGTGTCTAAACTCATCAAACACCTGCTTTCCTAAACTTCTCGAATGATGACATTTCATCTTCGGACCACAAACTGGACATGCAAATTTTCCCTTTGTCTGAAGACCTAAAAGATCATGTATAATTGTATCATGTACAATTATCATGCACAACTTAAGCATTTGATAGTAATGTGTAAGCACTATAATAGACCAAAAATATGTGATCTTAACAATATAACATACTGCAAAAATGAGTTGGCCTAGGGGCATCATGTATTGTCCATACAAGCATTGCATGGAATTGAAATTGTCGATGTCCTATCGGTCTAGAGATGTCATACATAGTGATGCCATTCCATAACTTCAACAACTCGTCAATTAGGGGCTCAATATACACGTTCATATCTTTAACTTGGTATTTACCTAGCAATTGAATGAACATAAACATTACGTAATTATTATAACCATTTTCATGCTCTATTTATAAATTAATTTAGATAACTATAAAAAAAAAAGTTACCTGGCACAATCATTGACAACATTATGTGCTCCCTCTTTATGGACATCCAAGGAGGAATGTTATTGTTAATAACAAAAATAGGCCATACTGAGTAAACAGATCTCATATCTCCATATGAATTGACACCATCCGTCGCCAATGAAAGTTTCAGATTACGAGGTTCTTCTTTAAAGTGTGACCATGTTTCTTCTATCTCTTTAAATACAGAACCATCGGCAGGCATTCACATAATGTCATCCTAACTTCTATTGCGTGCATGGTAATCCATAAATTGTACCAAGCTAGTGCACCTGAATAATCGTTCCAGGCGTGGAATAATGAGAATGTACCGAAGAACCTTGTGAGGCACTTTTTTTGTTATTTGATCTGACCGATATCTACTAACATGACAATCAGGACATTCTGTTGCAAATTCATGTTGTTTATGATATAGAATGTGATCATTGGGACATGCATGTATTGTCTGATACTTCATTCCAATCTGATCCATAATGTTAGATAATTCTCGGTACAAACGAGGCAAAATGTTTGATGGTGGTAACAAAAACTCACTAATCAACCTACAACAACAAATATGCATTGTTAATATAATGAATAGTAATTGTATGCTAACCTTGAAGATGAAAAAAATGAGATACCTTAGCATATGTGACATTGCGACATTGGATATGCTATTCATAACCTTTAAGTTCACCAACAACACTATAGCTGACAGTAGAGTTGTTTAGGAGCCTAGGTATAAGGGCTCGTGTGCCTTCTCAAGTAAAGGTATATCAAGACCATCTTCATCATTATTATCAAATTCGCTAGTACCATCATTGTGAGCCTCTTCATCACTTGCCCCAATACCATCTTCTTCAATCATGTCCTCTGGCACATTATCATCTTCTTCCATGGGAGCGTTATCCTCAACTTGGATATTCACACCTCCATGTTCCTCCAGTAGGAAATCCACATTCAGCAATGGACGAAAATCGTGGCCCCCTTCAACATGACCATATTGCCTACAATGACTCTGGGCTGTTGTGATTAGAATTCTTCAATTCTTTAAACCCTTACACTTTTTGCAAGGACAATAACATTTATCAAGTTTTCTTCAGAATTGAGCCCACAATGCAGCCATTGTCTCATTATTTTCTTCTAGATTCATATTGTCAGGCGTGGTCTTTCTTCACAGGAAAATATACCTACAAATAAATTGGACATGTTGTGATTAATGTTTATATTTTCACATATGGTTTTTGTTAATTAATGTTTTCAAATGTAACTAAAATGATTACAAACATATCAAAAAGGACCTTCACAGGGTCTTATTACATCAACTGTTCTAACATGGTCATGTTGGTTATCTTGAGACCTTAATGTCTTCTCATGCCTTCAACCTTGACCTTGATGCTCCTGCATCATTCTCCCAAGGATCAAGAAAAGTTGGATCATCATGGAATTGAGTAGGCAGACCTTCTAGGAAGTTGCAATACTTCAACCTTGTAAGTGTCACGTCAATGCAATGGGTACTAAACAAACAATTTAAGTTGATGAGAAATGGTTGTTATGAATTCAAATTGTAAGCGTCACCTCAATGCATTGGGTATTAAACAAACAATTCAAGTTGATGAGTATGGGTTTTTATGAACCACAACTCATGAAATATGCATTAAGTCCATACCTGCTGTTTACAATGAGTATGTGTTTTTTTTCTAAGAACATACCTGTTGTTTATAGTCAGTAAGTTTCTGTATCCTCTAACAAATTTGAAGCAATGAGCCAAAGTCACACGGTTGAAGATGATCATTGTCCCCTCAAAGCGCCATCGTTTGATAAATTTTTGCATTGAAATATGATCTAGAAAGGGCCTTTCCACATAGTATGTTGGCACTATTTGGCAATCATCGATCATGTGGTTATTGCAAAGAGGCTAAGGACCAAACATGGAATCATGGAGATAGTGCACGGATGTACAAGGAAAATTTGTTGCTCTTTAGCTACTAATCTTTCTTTGTGCTTGTCAATTAAAACATTATTTTTAAACTTGATCTTAATACTTTTTATAATCAATAGCTTTCTTTCCAATGTCTATCTCTCGACTCAACACATTTTTTCATTTTTCTTTCCTTCTTGCTTCATCATAAATACTTGGTTCACAAGCACTTATGGTGTTCTTCTTGCTAAGATTATGAAGTGGACAATGACTTTCAATCTAGATAATCAAATGTTTGGCTCAACTTTTTTGGGTAAGTGTGATGATATGTAGTGCACTATAAATTTTATCTTTAATGAAAGGATTAGCACCTCTAATTTTCAAATGGCGATCAACCAGAACTAGCTGACAATCTAACCCAAAAAATACATTTTATGCCAAATTCCAATCACAGTTAAATACATTTAGCTATTGGAAAATGGCAAGATTATGTCTTATTTCAGATATGCAATAAAATGGGCAAGAAATGTGGAAGAACATTAAGTTTTTATCCACCAAAACATGAGTAAAATTGTATAAACTGAATGTATTTTTAAAAATAATGTCAATTCCCTTCAAAAGAAATATTTTGCATGCAACTTACTTGCTGAAGATATTTCAAGTCCAACAACTCTTTAATCATAGGATCCACAATAGTTGGAAGCTTTGACCTGTATGTCAGCTATGGCTTGGCCTACAGCAACAAAAAATTCTTAGTATATGCATCTCAACATTTAAAAAATACATCAAGCAATTCAGGTCAGTTATAGTCTGTAAATTAACTGGCATTTGTTTCTTCTTTAACATATTCGACAATCAAGTACAATTAATAGAAATACAAGAGCAAAACTTGGAATTCTACTAATGTCATCAATGTTAATCTTGGGTACTAGTACAAAGCCAGTAAGAAATCTGCAGTTGTACCAACCAAGATATTTACAAGACTTGATCACAAAAGGTTCATTTAGCACAAAACAACTTCAAAAATATTGTATATATACACTCTTTGAGGCTGTCAAAGGGAACAATTATTTTAATGATATTTTACATAAGAATTGCTATAGGAAATGATAAGCATGAAATATATTCAAGTTTTTACACTAAGGAATTGAAACATCCACACTTAGGAATTGCATGGAGTATTTAAAGAGTGTGTATCCCACAAATGAAATTGGTATAAATGTTACAACTACCAAATTTGAAGGGCATGGAAATTCAGTCATCACTATCCTATGTAGTACACTTAATTTCATATGTTGGAATCATTTTGTGACTTGTACACATGATAGTCCGATAGTTTTTAATGTCATCTTCATCACAATTTTTCCATGATAGTTTTGTTGGTCTGAATTTTTGCATAATCGAACTCCTTTGTTCAAGGTATAGAAGAATTCAGATTGGGATCCACCTATGGTGAATAGGGTTTCTAGCCAAGGCATATTTTGTAGGTCTTTGAAGAAAATTTTTGTCGAAACCCTAGGTCTTGTTTTCTTTTAAATTTTTTGGGCACGAAACTAAAAATATGTGAAGATTCCCATCCTTTTCAAACTTTTCGCGCGCTGAGTCACATCTTTTCTTTTGTGTTTCTAACCGCCCAATCCCTAAAAGATCTACGGTAATCACTATCTCGCTATGAAAAGATACAAGTATTTTACCCTTAGCGACATAGCGACCACTGCTAAGTTGAAAAGTGGTACTGTCAAGTGGAAATACGGTGACCGGAGATTGTATTGTTTCAGAGATATTTCATCACGTTTACAATAGACATGTCAGAACCTGAAAAGGAATTACAACATTGAGGTACAAAAGGTGTCAACAGAAATCTTAGCTTTTTCGATTAGTCACTTTGTCGCTATCGGAGAAATTGGGCACTTCACTATTAGCGACATAATGCCTTCACCAAAAATAATGGCCGACAGTCACTTTTAAATTTTTTGATGATCGTAAGTTTTTTCAGGCTGCGTGGTGCACATGCTGTTTTATTATGTGTCAGATGCATTAACGAGGGTAGTTATGACTTCACTCGCCTTTATCTTTCTGACCCTGAATTTTGATGAGTCACCAAAAATTGCTATGTCGCTATCGAAGAATTGGTGTCTCTCGTCATTAGCGACATAGTGCCCAGATGGAAAGTAGTACTGCAAACTTTTTTTAGAGTAAGTGGGTCCCAGAAAGTACTCCATCAGATATCAATTATAAAGCTTTGGAACACGCTGGCATCTAATGGGCTACATGTATACGCCGGGACAAGCAAAGACACCGAGATTCACTATGTCGCTATCGGGAACTTGTTCTTCTCGCCGTTAGCCACATAGCGCCCGGCCAAAAAATAAACAAATATGGGCCCCAAGCAGCAGGTAATATAGCCAGGATTTTATCACGTCATCAATGATTCGACCCACGCCCTATTCACAAAATATATGAAAGACTGATCATCAGATCTATCTTAGATCCATGATCGTCGCTATCTCGCTATGGCAAGTTGCAGGAAGGTTACAAATAGTGACATGGCGACAAGGGGCCCACCATATTTCTTTTGAGAAATTCATCAAATGTCATCCGCATGATCAAATCAGGATCAATGACAGGCACTATCTCGCTATGGCAAGGTGATCACTCTTTATGTATAGCGAGATAGCGCCTAAGTGACACGTGTCCTCAGAGTTTTGTGGGTCCAGTTTAGAGGCGCCAACAATGAAGGAAAGGTACACATGGAAAATTTTCATTGGGTTGATTGCCAGCTTGTCAAGAGGAACATGAGTCATCTTTGCTTGCATCCTTGGATCGTAGGATTTTTCATAAATCCATGGTGTAAATTTGAATATAGAAGGTGATGCCACCCTGTGCATTTATGAGAGATGAAAGCTTTGCGTGTGAAGAAAAATAGAGTATAACACAAAAGATTTTCTTAATTCCATCGTACCCGAACAAAGATTCAGAGCATTTCTAAGAAGAAATAGTTGTTGAGAAGATCGTGCTAGATTCGATAAGATTGTGAAGCCGTTTGTTCGTAGAAAGATTGCAGTAACACTGAGAAGAACTAGAGAAAAATTTAAAGTAAGTACTTGCATTATAATGCTCCTGCTGTTCCAATTCCTTCAAGAGTTAATTAAAATGGCTCCAAAATAGAAAGCATTTTCTGTTCAAGAGAACTATTTGGATAGGAATGTCCACGATGATTTGCTTGAACTGCTCCCTTCTTCCACTGTTGAAACTATAGAAGTTAAGAGGGTAACTTCATTAAACCCTAGGCTGAAAATAGCAAATGGGCTATATGACAAAGGAAACTAGGTTAGGGATGCAACAACTTCACAGACTAGTCTTGTTTTATTCAAAAAATGGTTTTTAGAGAGGAACCTTTTTGCCCCACATGCCAACATCTGGAATTTTGGTCTAGGGAAAATGGTGGTTCCCAGTGTTTTCATGGATTATGATCTTTTGGAAGCTGTAGCTAAGAATTACGACCAAGCCCTTAGGGTAGTGAGGAGAACTGATGGTGAAATCTTGATTGCAATCAATGCAAAGTAGATTAGGGAAGTTTTCAATTTAGGGCCTGTCACTGATTATCATGTGCCCATTGATTTGAAAGGGTTAGAAAATGAGTATATGTCTAAGAGAGATGCAGTTAGGTAAGGAGCACTGAGCGCACACATAGGTATAATTGGAACACTGCCAACAATAACAACATCCTCCAGGGAGCCTTTCAAAAGGGCATACTTCAATTCTAGGGCTATAGAAATATATAGGTCCTTGTGTAAAGTTTTTGGGAGAGATGAAGAAGAGTTCATGCCTGTGGATTTTATGTATATGATTACTAAGATTTCCTCTTTTGGTGTGGATATAATTTTTGATTTTGCTTCTTACTTAGCTGAGGAGATTCACATTGGACTAATTGGAATTGCTAAGGGTAAGGTGGAAAAAACTTTTGGCCATTATTCTCTTTTAATGCACATGTTCTTATTCAAGGGAGTAACATATTTTAGTAAAGAAATGGAATTAGATAGAGAAGAGAGTGGGGAAGCATTACCAGTTCAATTGTGGAGTGCAGATATGACTTGGGATGCAGAGAATGCCAATTTTGTCAGGTTTGATAGGTATTTCGCTTCAAAGCTGAGATGCCTCCTATTAAGGGACAATCCTAGAATCCCCAAAGCATTAATAAATCTCATTAGGCCTATGGACAACCCAAGTGGTTTGAAAGTTTCACATAATTGGGGAGATGTCATTCCATATTCTGTTTCTACTATATTTAGAATATATGGTTTTAAAGGAAGCCCTCACATACTACCCTACCAAGTGCCTTTGAAGGTAGGAGTTGCTGAGATATTGTGGTAGCTGGGAGGAGTGAGGAAGCCCTTCTATTGAAAAGACAAAAGGGGTCAATTTTTCCTACTTGCACAGTGGCTCATCATTTTGTAATCACAAAAGGAGGTTGGCTTTCTCTGCACAAGATTTTGAATCCTTATAAGATGGCCACTTCCCATCCTTGTTTTTGTGATTCTGAAGGATTTTATCATTTAGCTCTGAGGCAGAGAATCAAGCTTGGTAAAATTAAGCATGAATTTTATTTTCCTAAAGACTTAATAAGGAATGAGTACTCCTTGCAGGAGCAAGAGACTAAGAAAGAAAAGTGGAAAGTCTTTTCTAAAATTTTGGATTTCATTCATTGTTTTGATCCAGATTATAGAGAAAACTTATGAATAATTTTCCTAAAATAATAGAGGCAATGAATGAAAAAAAGCAATTCTTTATTAGGTTCTACCCAGATAAGGCAAGGGAAGTAATGGGAAGATTGGGTTTTACTCCCAATATAAGGGTAGGTCAATTAACTGTCCAAAAAAGGTTGGGATATACTATTGTTCAAAATAAAAAGAATACAGTGGACAAAGGAAAACAAATAATTGAGTCCACTAGTAGGGTTTTGGAAGAGAGGCCTACTGAGCCCTCCCCTAAGAGGAGGAAAATAATAAGAGAGGAGGATTCTCATGTTGAGGAGTATTCACCTTCACAGACCCCTTTGAGAACCGGGGAGGAGCAACTCACTATTGAGCAAATTGAACAAATTGGATCACACAGGGGAGTTTTTGTCACTCAAGCAGAGATCAATGAAGGGAACCCCCAGGAACCTCCTGTGCCAAGCCTCGAGCTAACTGTAGCTGATTTTAAGGGAAGGGAATTAGACCTTGTTTTGGAACAAGCCAGCCAACAATTTTTGTCAGATGATAGTTTTGTAAGGTCTAGGGCTTTCCATCAATTTGCTTGGAGGGCAAACATCCACAATTTTGAGGAAAGATGTAAGAACATGAAAATAGAGCATCCAAAAATGGATGAAGCCTCCATCCAAAACTAAATAAAAGATCAAATGATGCAAGAATTCCAAAACATTACCCCTGAGGAGGGAAGGCAAATGGTAAAAACTTCTAACATACTATTGTTGCCTAATTGGGATATTGATGATGCATTGATTTTCAACTCTGTTTCTAATAGACTGGAGTTACAAGACCCGAATAAAAAGGAATTTGCAGGGACTGCTTTTAGTGACGATCAAGCTGCTCTTCTTATGTGGTCATTAAAAAGAGGATCCAGGATTGTATCAGCACAGTTTGATGGTTCAGGACTGATAGGGAATATTATTGTGAGGAGAGTTGTTGATACCTCACACATACATGCAACCCACATGAATGTGGATTATTCTCAGTTTTCTTTGGCTACTGCTAAAAGGGAGAAAAAGGAAATGTTTGAATTACAAAGTAAATATGAGGCAGTTGTGGATGCCTACAATAAAGAGGTAAAAAGGAGAGTTGAGCTTGAGAACAAGCTACTAGGAAAATCCACCAGGCCTAAAATAACATACCCTCGCCCCCTTGTTGAACCTTTCAAATCTACCCCCCTCATTGAAATACCAGACACACCCTAAGGGCCACAGTATTACACTGCTGAGGATTTTGAAGAAGAAAAGAGTAAACTATGGGCCTTACATGTAGATCTGGAATCTAAATATGAAGATAAACTAAGAACAACTCTTACATATCTAGGAGACAAGGTTGAATGGCCACTAATCCATGATTAATTAGCCAGGGTGATTAACATCTGGGAGGAGTTAAAAGCAGATGATGAGGCTCTAAAGCCTATTGTGAACAAATGGGTGAGAAGGGAGAAAGCAATAACCTTATTGTGTCTATTTGTTATAAATAATTCTCGTGATCAGATTGATAAAACCTTTGACATTGTTTCTGATCTTGCTAATTTTGATAGCAAAAGGATACATTTACAGAAGATAATAATAGGCTACTTAGACAAATATAAGAGCCAAAAATTCAATTTATTTCCTCATGCCCTAGATAAGAAAAATAGTTTGAAAAGCAAAGAGGAATGGGCGAGGGAACTTGATGATTTATTCTGTTTAAGAATGAATCAAGTCATAAATGAAACAGGGCATGCCACCACAACAGAAGAAATGGTGAAAGCCAAAATATTCTTTGATTCTTTAGAATAGGAATTTGTTGATATTGATAATGAGGCTGATTATATAATAAAGAAATAGAAGGATATTTTGCAATTCAATTGTCTAGATGACACATTATTTGATAGGTGGATGCAGAAATGCCTTCTAGCGAACAGTTTGATGTAGATGAAACTGACAGTGATGAGGTGCAGGGTGAGGAATTCCAAATCATTGATACCATCACTACTCAAACCCAATCAAAAGAAGAAGACAAGAAAAACTTGTCACTTTCAATTGCAGAACTGGGACCACAAGATGCCAATACAATTAAAGAAAAGGAAAAGGTAGAAGTTGTCCTTACCATGTAGAATGAAGGTGGTGGAAGCCTACAGGTGGAGGTTAATGTGCCCTTGTCAGAACAAGCTTCATCGTTGGCTAATTTAGTAGTTACATATAAAGATGAATCAGATCAATAGCCAACTCAGCAACATCAAAAAATGTAACAGAAGCTAGCCCACCGAAAGGAATGATTTGATTTTGATATCTTCTGTTACCCATCGTTTTGTCATTTTGTGATAGGTGTATGTAGATATTCCTCATAAAAGACACCTATCAGTTTTTCTTAGCCTAAAGCTTGTTGCATTTCACACTATATAAGTGAAATTCTAGGGCAAGAGAAAAGGTCCGAATTCTATATGTTAAGTGATACACTTAGTCTGTTTTTGGTCCGCCATTTTTGAGCAAAAATTCGTGATGTATTTTCTCTATCAGATCTTGAGAATACATGAATATAGAATGATCTATGTTTCTTTTTGAAGGTCATTTTGAGTCTATTGTAAATTGAATACAATTTTCAAGGAAAATGAATACAAATTATGAACTATCCCCATATCAGTTCTTTCTGAACTTTTTCTCCTTTAGATTACTTGGTTATCTTGATGTTGTATAAGTAAAGGCTTGTGCAATTGAATGTAGTTCAATTAGGTTGTATACCTGTTTATCATGACTATTAATTCAATGGATTAAGTAAAAGCTTTGATGAATTTGATAAGGTTGCTGCAGTAGTGGAAAGGATTTTGAATGACAATTTTTGATAAGAATTGTTGATAAAATTTGTTGTAAGGCAACAAATTAGATCTAGAGATTTGTAGTAGACTCTGAACCCCAATGGATTAGGCACTAATCAATTTTAATCCAACTGAAAGAGAAATGTGTCACACATGATTGTCAAAATGTAGAATTATAATCAACTTTACTTTTATTTCCCGTAGATCTTCAAAGTTGGCCTCTACTTGTTTGCATGGAATGTTTTAGCTTTAGTTAGCCATTATTGCTGAGAACATCTGCAGACCTATAGAAGATTTTTGGCCATATCTGTTATATGGGATGTGTTTATTAAAGTATCAAGAATTGTACATTATTGGAGAATTTGAGATGAGAATCAGAATGAAACTAAGATAATTCTCATACAGTTTTCCCAGTCTTGTATCATCCCTGGGTATACCCACCCTGGTTTTGCAGAGCCAAAAGAGTAGAAAACTACCCTTGGTTTTGTACAAGTTTGGCCCAAATGGTGTGCACATACAATTGATAATAAGAATTGGCTAGTCTTTAGATTGTGTGAGTATTGTCATCTTGGTATTAAGCATTTTGTTGCTTAGTAGTTTTAAAACACCAACAAGTTTGTTATTCATCCAAATGGAAACCCTTGTAGGAAGACCTAATTGTAATGCAACAATTAAATGTAATGTTGAAATATAGGAGAGAGATTCTTTTGGTTGAACTAGAAGATAAATCATCTTCTAACAAAATGACAGAGACTTTCGGTGAAGGATCCAAAGTACATCAATTCAATTATAGTCTAGTAAATTTAGGTGCCATCTTCATCATAAGTTTTTGAAGATAGTCCAGTATTTGTAGGTGTCATCTTCATAAAAAAATTTCCATGATAGTCTATTAGTTTGAGGAGTCATCTCCATCACAAGTTTTCCATGGCATACTTGTAGTTAGAGGTGCATTGAAGACCTTTTATCACTACATGAGTTAGTAGTAGATGGTGATTATTCATTATCATCATCATCATCTAACATAGAATCACATGAATATCATGTTTTATAGCCCACATGGCCTAGGTATTGAGCGTATAACTCCAAACACTAAACACACCAGATTTCAAATTATTATCTTTATGTGTTGATTTTTAAGTTGAATGTTCTAGAGTTGAAGAGAGAAACACACTCAATTTTTTTTTTCTTTTTGTTCTTTTTTTTAATATGAAACTGTTGTCTAAATGATACAATATAATTATGTATTATTAAAACAAAAATACAAGAAAAATATGATACCAACACAACTATATTTATAAAACAAAAAATTTGTCATTATTATTTCTTCTAAGCTTTTAAAACTACAGCTTCTACATATACATTTCCTTTCTTTTCTTTCATTACTATAACAAAAAGTATAATAGTTGTTACAATAGACCAACATTCCAAATGATAAATCTGCATCTACACACTTTCAATAAAATGAAACAACAAGTACATTACATTCTATTTGCAAATAGACTCTTTTTAACACTTATCATCAAAACATCACTGAGAAAAAACACTTGAGCGAAGACTCTCCCATTTATATTACACAACAATGGATAAACTTTGGCATAAAAAATAATAATGATAGTAATAGTATTCACTTCCATCTTCAATATTATCATAAAAACCTACAACAAAAATACACATGTACCTATGGAAATATGCTCGAAGAGAAATCCCTCTCCTCAACCACTGGAGATGCAGGTGTGATTGGAGGTCGTGAATGGAACAGCTTTTGAAGTCAAGCACATCAGGAAGAATGAAAGAAAGACAATATCGAGAGTTTCAAACTGCTATTCTGCCCCCCCTATATTGATGCAAATGCAGGGCCCCCTTTCATATTATTCCCAGGGCTAGCAGGCATCATTAATCAAGTGGGTGGAGAAAACCTGAAACGAAACTGGGCTCAGAGAAAACCATGCGAAAATGCATAGATAACCATGCGAAAATGCTCCAAAAATGTCAAATGAAACCGGGTGCGAAAAACGTAATTGGGCAAATGTTTTTTGAACTTTGCGGATGTATAAGCCCTATGTTGGTCAAAATTTTGACCAACATGGGTCTTATATGTAAAAAAATGAAATTTTTGCCTTTACATTTCGACCACCCTAAATTTATTTAGTTGATGGTCAAAATTTTTGGTCGAAAAATGATGTTAAATGTAGTAGTGGGTATTGGGATGATGTTTTTGGAAATTAAGCTTAAAGTACGGGGAATTACATAGAAGATTTGGGTTAGATGGGACATGAGGATTATGGTCTTCAAAACATGAGGGAAGAGGACATATGTCTTGGAAGGTAGATTTTTTCTTTTGATTTGCTACGCTCAAGATAGAATTCTTGATTTCCTCAATTTCTTTGGTAGTGGCATTTATGTTTGAGGAATTATGTGGATTGTGAAGCAAATCATATGTAGATGAAGGATAATGAGGCAAATTTCCCTTGTCAAAGGTAGAAGAATAAAGAATGTGAGATGGATTAGTATTGGACATGCAAATTTTAGGATTGATTTGGTATGTAGGTTGAAAGGGAGGTATAACTCTAGATTGCCTTTGAAGATCTTCAACCATTTGACTAAGCCAATTCTTATCCATGGAGCTTAGATGAAGAGTGACGAAAGATTTGATGATGGATGATATATGACCCTAGGACTAGGAATAATTTTGGTTTTTGTGTTTGATTTGATTTGGATTGGATTTGACCTGATATTGATATTGATTTGATTTGATTTGATATTGGATGAAGGTTTGAGATAACCTTGATAAGATTTGGGTCATTCAAGATAACTAGGATTAAAGTCCAAGGATTATGATGGTGCTCCTATGTCCAAAAAGGAAGATTTTATGAAAAATGAATTAGAAGGGTGTTTGAATAGATGAAGAAAGATTGATTGATTTTGGATTGAAGATGTAAATGGATTGACTTAGGAATTGATTAGAAAATAATGAACTTGACAAGGGATTGGATTAGAATGATGATGATTTGAAAGATTGGATTAAGGATGAATTATGAGATTGGATAAGAAAATTGGGTCTTGATGTGGATTATGAACCATGACTAGGATGAAGATTAGGGTTTTGATTGAATGATTAAGAAAATGAGGTAATGATTAGGATGGACAGAGATGATCAAGAATTCGATGAATGGTTTAAATGATTAAGACAAGAGATACATGATGGTGATGAATTTGATGGATAGAAGAAGTGATGTGGAGAACTTGACTAAGAGGGCTTAAAACAAGACTTGTTTTGTTGTTTTTGAGATTTTTTAATTTTTGAACTTTTATGATTTTTTTGGATTTTTTGAAACATAACATGCAAAACACAAAATGAAATATATATACAAGAAAATATTAGATGGTGTGTCCCCTTTAAATGGGGAGGTTTTTGAACACTTAGCATGTCGAACACACCAACAATCCAATAAGGTTTTGTCATGTCCCCTATTCAAATAATTAAAAAAAAAAACTTTGTTAAGGCAGGCAAGCTCCACAAAAGTGAAATTTCGGAAAAAGGGGCTAATCTTTGAAAACCAATGGACTAATAAATAAAAATTATTATTAAATTATATTTTATTAACCCCTCTTGGATGTGAGTTAGGGTTATGCCCTCTTTAAAAGGGGTTTGGAGGCATTTTGGGCTCATTCTACATCTTGATTCTTGCTAATTTTCTTGTTGTTCTTCAGAGGCTGCCAAACTTGTGGAGAAGGAGACCCAAGAACGGGAGTTTGCAAGTTTCTAGGAAGGCTAAGGATGGGATTTTGAAGCCATTCCATGTGCATGCTCATACAGAGTTTTCCTTTGTGCTGAATAGTGCCGATTTGGGTATTTTCGGGGTTGTTTTTTTGGTTTGAGTTTGGGTTTTTAGTTGAGTGTTTCATATCAGTTTGGTTTGCTGCTGTATTTCAGACTTTATGATGTTAAAATAGAGCTGAATATATGTATTGGGTCGTGATTAAACTTCTAAGATAGTTTATGAGTGTTTTGTGGTGTTTCCAGGCATTTTTGTGTTAATTTCAGGAGCCCGATTGAGCATAGTTTTTCCCTACATTTGTGAGCTGTTGTGTAAAGGCTATACAAATCTAGAAATGTCATTTTTTAGGCTGTTATGCTGCTGAAATTTCTGTAAAAATGTCCCTTTTCAGATTTATTAATAATTTGTGAAGTTGTGAAGTTTTTGGCACTAATTTGGACATACCCGATTTGGGTTTTATTGGGAAATTGGCAGATCTTTGTAATATTGGTTGTTTAATTTTAAAGTTCTGATTTGAGGCTGGAAATATCATAAAAATCAGTAAAGGGACATTTTAGTGGTATCAGAGCCGTGATCTTGCCAGCCTGAGGGTTTGTAGAAGTTGCATGTCAGTTTTAACAACTACCCAGATCTTGCATGTCAAGTTTTGATAACTACCCAGATCTTGCATGTCATATTTTATGATTGCATGCAACTAAGTGAAAGAGAAAAAAGATATTTGCAGCGAGAAAAGAATAAAGAAATTTTGATCAAACCCCCAGTTGAAAGCAAAAGTACAAAATCCAATGAAGAAAAAAGTATGGCTGATCCAGATGAGATGGCAAAGAAATTCTTCCAAGACATCCAAAATACTCAGAAGCAAACAGTGGATGGTTTGGCGAAAACTAGAGAGGCTTTGCGAATATTGACAGAAAAATTACAAGGAATTGCATCTATTAATGAGAAAGGGAGCACTTCAGAGGAGCCGAGAAATGGGAGATCCACACCATCTAAATCAACCAAATCTATTTTCTTGCCTGCAGATGAGCCACCAGTACCAAATCCAGCCATTAATCTAGTGGAAGAGGTTACAGGTAATTTGATTACATTAAGAGCTACTTACAATGGCTTAGATGATGACTTTCGTAGTTCAGTTCCTTTTAGAGAATATGTGGATATGATGAACACTTTAATGCCCAAGAAAGAGAACAGGAGGGAGCATGACACAAGTGGAAGAGAGCTCAAAAATAAAATAAGCAATTTTACAGCACCTACTTTTGATGGAACAAATAAAATTTCAGCTAGAGCATGGCTACAAAAATTACAAACTTTCTTCACACTTAACCCCATGAAAGAGAGTGATGCTATTCAATTTGCAAGTCTACACTTGGAAGATGCAACCTATGATTGGTGGTATCATGGAATGACTACTCAAGGACACGATCAGGTAACTACATTTGAAGATTTCAGTCAAAGGGTGATAGATAGATTTGACCTCAAGGATGATGAAGAGTACTTTAAAGAATTGTCAAAGTTGAAGCAAACCAAATCAGTTAATGAGTATATAGAAGAATTTCAAAAAGTGGCTGTTATGGTACCTGATATGAGTTAAAAGAGGATCGTTTATCTTTTTCTTGATGGTTTAGAAGATTCTGTTAAGGGTTTGGTTAAGGTTTTCTCACCCTCAACCTTACAGGAAGCTATCAAAAGAAGCTTGCAACTTGAAACTTGCGTGCCTATGAAATCAATCACTAATCAAAAACCCCCAAATCTTTGGCAACATAAGGGAAATTTTTAGAAAAAGACTTTCCCAACACTACCACCAAAAGATGTGACAAATGTGGCAAAAAAGAAGGTAGATGAAGAGACTAGGAGTGAATTACGAAGGAAAAAGCTTTGTTTTACTTGTAGAGAACCATGGGTTCTAGGACACAGATGTTTGGGGAAAGGTCAAGTGCACTATATTGAAGTTGATTCAGAATCTGATTCAGATGAGCATGAGGAATTTCATGATACTAAGGAGGAGGTAGAAGAAGAGAAAGTAAAAGAAATCAGCAAGGATGACACTTTAGCAGCATTATCAGGAGTCCCAAGATACCATCTCTTCCGAATTTGAGGGGTACTAGCAGGGCAAAGGTTGACTGTTCTTCTTGATAGTGGGGCAACTCACAATTTTATTGATGAGGGATTTGTCATGAAAAGAGGGCTTAAAGCAGAAGATTTTGAGGGATTCAATGTTACTGTAGCTGATGGATTCACTATGCCTTGCACACGGGTGGTGAAACAACTCAAGATGTCCTTAGGAGATTATGAGTTATGTGATGACTTCTATGTGGTTGGTATTGGGGAGACAGATCTTGTATTGGGTGTTCAAAGGTTGCACTCTATCGGAGGCTATTACATGAACCATCAAACTATGGAGTTTAAATTTCATTCCAATGGGAAAGAAGTCATATTGAGAGGGTTATCGAATGGAGCACCTAAGGTGGTCTCTGCAAAGAGGATGGAGAGGACTTTTCGAAGAGGACAAGTAACATGGGCAGCAGGAGTCATAATCCAACCAACAAGCTCTCCAAAGAATCAAGGTAATTTCCATTTTGAAATTCAAAATATTCTTGATAAGCATAGTATAGTTTTCAATGATTTGCCTCCAGGATTACCACCAGATAGAGGTTTTGAGCATGTTATAGAGTTAGAACAGGGTGCCAAACCAGTTATAACAACCCCATACCGCCATCCAAGAGGTTATAAGGAAGAAATTGAAAAAACTATTAAAGAACTCCTGGACATGGGATTCATAAGGCCTAGCTCTAGTCCATTTGCATCATTTGTGGTACTTGTCAAGAAAAAGGATGGTACAATGAGAATGTGTATAGACTACAGGGCTCTAAACAAGAAGACCATAAAAAATAGGTATCCCATACCACGCATAGATGAACTCATTGATGAGTTACATGGTGCTGTATACTTCTCAAAAATTGACTTAAGATCAGGCTACCATCAAATCCGTATGAGGAGTGAAGATGTGGAAAAGATTGCTTTCAGATGTCACTATGGGCACTTTGAATTTCTTGTTATAACATTTGGACTCACTAATGCACCTGCAACATTCCAATCTTGTATGAATAAGGTATTCAGTCAGCATCTTCGAAAATTTGTTTTGGTATTTTTTGATGATATCTTGATATACAGTAAAACATGGGAAGAGCATCTAAAGCACATAGACACTGTTTTGGGAATCTTGGAGCAGCAATCCTTCTATGCTAAGCTATCTAAATGTGAGTTTGGTTTGACAGAGATCCTATATTTGGGACATATTATAAGCTCTAAAGGAGTACAAGTTGATCAACAAAAAATCCAGGCAATTTTGGATTGGCCTCCACCCACTAATCTTACACAGTTGAGAGGTTTCTTCGGGTTGTGTAGCTACTATAGGAGATTTGCCAAGGGATTTTCTCAGCTTGCTGCCCCCTTGACTAATTTGACAAAGAAAGGAGCTTTTTTTTGGATAGAAGAGGCACAAAAAACATTTGATAAGCTTAAGGAGGTAATGAGTTCATGCCCTGTGCTTGCAATTCCAGATTTCTCTTTACCTTTTGTTGTTGAATGTGATGCTTCTGGAGAAGGTATAGGGGCTGTCCTAACTCAAAGGAGACATCCAATAGCATTTGAGAGTCAAAAATTAAATCAATCAAAGAAAGGGTACTCCATCTATGATAAGGAAATGTTGGCAATCATGCATGCACTTCATAAGTTTAGACAATATTTGGTATGTGGGAGATTCATTGTAAAGACAAACCATAATAGCGTCAGGTTCTTCTTGAACCAAAGGGATTTGAATGATCGTCAACAAAAATGGGTAAGAAAATTGCAAGCTTATGATTTTGATATTGAATACATGAAAGGAAAGAATAATGTGGTTGCTGATGCTCTCTCAAGAAAGCCCACTTTGTGTTCCTTATCATCTATCTCTGCTGATTGGAAAGTCTCCATAATTTTAGAGTATGCTAAAGATTCATTTGCCACCAAGATTTTGGATAAGTTAGTGGATGATGACAGGTACAAGGTTGTTGATGAATTGATTTATTACAAGAATAGGATCTTCTTAGTGCCAGGGTCAAAAACTAAGGAGAGGATATTGAGGGCCTTTCATGACACACCTTTGGCTGGTCACCAGGGATACTTCAAGACATACAGGCAAATTCGAGAGTGGTTTTCATTGAAGGGTATGAAGGAGGATGTCCTTAAACACATTAAGGAATGTATGGTATGCCAACAAAGCAAGAGTGAGCAAAATTTTCCTGCAGGGTTGTTGCAGCCACTTCCTATTCCCGAACAAAAATGGGAAAGTATTTCCATGGATTTCATCACTGGGTTGCCCAAGGTTCAAGGTAAGGATTGCATATATGTGGTGGTAGATAGACTAACTAAGTATGCACATTTCTTTCCTATCACATCTGATTTCAAGGCATCACAAGTGGCCGAATTGTTCTTCAATGAAATTTTTAGATTACATGGTTTGCCTAGAAACATTGTTAGTGACCGGGACAGTAGATTCCTCAGCTCTTTTTGGAAGGAACTCTTTCATTTGGCAGGAACTAAACTCACTCCCAATACTAGCTATCACCCGCAAACAGATGGACAAACAGAGATAGTTAATAAATGGATAGAAGGATATTTGAGGAACTATGTTTCAAATCAACAACATGCTTGGGTGAAATGGTTACACCTAGGGGAGTATTGTTACAATACATCTCATCACATGTCTATTGGTATGCCTCCTTTTCGTGCTCTTTATGGTTATGATGCCCTTTCCTTTGTTGATATAATACTTTCCGATAGTAGAGTACCCGCAGCAAGTGATTTCATCAAGCAAAGCCAAGACATAATAAGGTCCCTCAAAGATAATCTACAACATGCACAAAGACAACAAAAGATATATGCTGACAGGAAAAGGATTGAAAGATCTTTTGAGGTGGGAGATTTGGTATTTGTTAGGTTGCAACCATATAAGCAAAGCACCTTGAAGAGAAGTGGGGCAGAGAAACTCAAGCCAAGGTTCTATGGGCCTTATAAAATCATCAAGAAGGTAGGAGAGGTAGCTTATGAATTGGAGCTCCCACCAAACAACAAAATACATAATATTTTTCATGTATCTTGCTTAAAGAAGGTTTTAGGCCAGCAAACCATAGTATCTACAGAATTACCACCTCTTGATGATGAAGGGAAATTAGTTTTGATACCAGAAGAGATTTTGGATACAAGAAAGAAAAGGTTAAGAAATAGGAGCATCATAGAGCATTTGGTCAAATGGAAAGGATTACCACTAGAGGATGCAACTTGGGAAGGAGCACATATTATTGAGAATTCCAACCTTCATTGCTTGAGGACAAGCAATATTTGGGAGGGGAGGACTTGTCATGTCCCCTATTCAAATAATTAAAAAAAAATAAACTTTGTTAAGGCAGGCAGGCTCCACAAAGGTGAAATTTCGGAAAAAGGGGCTAATCTTTGGAAACCAATGGACTAATAAATAAAAATTATTATTAAATTATATTTTATTAACCCCTCTTGGACGTGAGTTAGGGTTATGCCCTCTTTAAAAGGGGTTTGGAGGCATTTTGGGCTCATTCTACATCTTGATTCTTGCTAATTTTCTTGTTGTTCTTTAGAGGCTGCCAAACCTGTGGAGAAGGAGACCCAAGAACGGGAGTTTGCAGGTTTCTAGGAAGGCTAAGGATGGGAGTTTGAAGCCATTCCATGTGCATGCTCATACAGAGTTTGCCTTTGTGCTAAATAGTGCCGATTTGGGTGTTTTCGGGGTTGTTTTTTTGGTTTGAGTTTGGGTTTTCAGTTGAGTGTTTCATATCAGTTTGGTTTGATGCTGTATTTCAGACTTTATGATGTTAAAATAGAGCTGAATATATGTATTGGGTCGTGATTAAACTTTTAAGATAGTTTATGAGTGTTTTGTGGTGTTTCCGGGCATTTTTGTGTTAATTTCGGGAGCCCGATTGAGCATAGTTTTGCCCTACATTTGTGAGCTGTTGTGTAAAGGCTATACAAATCTGAAAATGTCATTTTGTATGCTGTTATGCTGCTGAAATTTCTATAAAAATGTCCATTTTCATATTTATTAATAATTTGTGAAGTTGTGAAGTTTTTGGCACTAATTTGGACATACCCGATTTGGGTTTTATTGGGAAATTGGCAGATCTTTGTAATATTGGTTGTTTGATTTTAAAGTTCTGATTTGAGGCTGGAAATATCATAAAAATTAGTAAAGGGACATTTTAGGTTTTGACTAGGATATACAAGCTTAGCTAAGGGTATCCTCAATATATGCAAGGTAGATGAGGCCCAAATCTGTAGATGAAAGAAAATAATGCCACACAACCAAGAGGAGATGGTAACCAAAATCTCCACCTTCACTTCCCAAAGGTATAAAGTTCTTTGGGGCTTAGCCTAGAGTGACAAAATTTTACTTCCAAGAGAGATCTCTTTCGATTCACCTCCCAATATTTATACTCTGTTGGAATGCTAGAATTAAAGTCATCCCAAGGGTAGGCTTAGAAGGATGAGAGTGATGGGTGTAGACTAGGTTTTAGGATGGGATTAAGATTAAACTAAATAAGATTTAAGTTAATCACAATATTATAGAATTTAATAAAGTGGAGGAAATTAAATAAATTATAATTTATTTAAAAAGGAATTTATGGAGCACTATGTATTAAATAAATTTAATACATTAGAGGTGATGTATTTAAATTAAATTTAAATACATTAGAAAAATGAACCTATTTAATTAAATAAGTAGAAGAATATGGAAAATATAATTAATTAATAATTTATTAATTATAGTGTCAAAGAAGATATTAAATCAATTAATATAGTGTTTAGGACAATTTTAAGCATCTACAACATGGAAGAGAAAGGAAGATTGCAGCACATCAAGTTCAGATGGGATCACTTTACCTACTGGGTCAGGTGATCATACCACGTCCAATTAAGCAATTAAGAGGTATGTGCAGGATTGATACTTAAAAGATATAGTATACATCAGTTCCAAGGATTTAGTTATGAAAAGACTATATTTGCTTGAAGAAAGATGCAAAGTGTTATTTAGAATCTAGAATTTAAAAAAAAGTTTTGTCATTTTTCATGTTATTGCTAAGCATGAAAATTTTCACTATGGTTATCGAGTGAAATATAGTTAATGTCGAGCTATTGTAAGTGATATTTTTGACTGAGCTTGTAGTGGTTGTCGAGCATAAAGGAAACTACATGGAAGCTGAGTGAGTTGAAATTTCTATTGAAGCCGAGCTTACAATCGTGTAAGTATTGAACATTTAATGCAAAGTTTTAAGGTCTATATTATTGATTTTTGACTCATTTGACATCATTCAAAACTAGAGAGAGCACAAAGAGCTAAAAGTGAATTGAAGAGATCATTCCAAGTGTTTGCAGAGTGAATTCAACCATTGTACAACACCATTCATCAGATTTGAGAAGGTATTTATTGTGTATTGAGCTACATTGTTTTGAATTTGTGCAAATACTAGGTAATAAATATGGCATCTAGTTCTTCTGCTACTAAGGTCAATGAGGGAAAGGGATGTTGGCATTATATTCTATTTGTCATTAGTGACAACACTTATTCAATTTTGAATGATTATCGAGTTCATCACTCAGTCTACAGTGTATAACGAGCATTTAGTGGTTACCTTGTAGGTTCATCACTTAAGTAGTTCATACCGAGCATTCATGAAGCTACTAAGTGAGTGTGCAGTCCAGAAGTATCTAGTGAGCATACAATGTTCACCGAGCTTCATAGTGACTACCGAGTCATCAATTTGTGTGATAGAAGCTAGTGTTTACTAAGTGATGGAAGTATAGTGTTTACCAAGTGAAAGAAAGGTAAACGAAGGATTTAGTTTTTACCAAGTGATACTATATCTATCGAGTCTCCAATGGTTACCGAGTTCAAAGCTACATTGTGTGATTAGTATGGACTGAGCTTCTACTTCTATCAAGTACATGACGATGCTGAGTAATGCAGTGGATATCAAGAATCAGAAGGTTACCAAGTCAGCTTGAAGAACCCGAGTTTTCTACTGTTTGGCTGACTCAGTAATATTTTGTTCACTTGTGTTTTGGCCAACCTTGCAATTGTAATTATTGGAACGGTATATATATATAATGTATTATATCATTTGAAATACATAATGAAGATGTTTTAAGGAATGGACATGTAATAAAAGAAAATCAACAACAAAGTAGAGTATTTAGCAAGGTCTACAAGGAGCAGTAAAGATTCATCAGTCACAAGAGGTGATCTGTACTTCAAAGATCTAATCATCAATCAAGCTGTAAGTAGATCCACTATTTTATCCTAATAGGTGAATCGGTTTTGTAAATCCTTTAACAAGGTAGACTTAACAATCTTTGTATAAATGTCCTAACAAAGTGCATACTTCATTGTATGTTTGTAAATCCTCGAACAAGGTGGATCTAGCAGTCCAAATTGCTCTTAATAGGGCAGATCATTAGAAGTGATCAATGTAAGCCCTAATAGACTAACTTCATACTGCAGTAGAGAAGTTTTGTGGGTATCATCCCCACCCTAGTTTTACTTTCTATTTGGAAGGTTTCTAGGTCACCAAAATTCTGTGTTCATGTATTATAAATGTTTATCTTTCTCATGCATATAGTAGATTAGATGGATGAATGATGTATGGATTAAGTATTGAATTGATTTAAAGTTTTTGAGGTTACTGATTCACCCCTCCCCTCTCAGTAACCTAGCTAGTCTTGATTATTTCCAACAAGGGAGTTTTAAATGTTTAATTAATTAGCAATGAAATTAAACAACCAAATTTCAAGGCAGTTCCAAACATTGCTTATAAAAAAGACCCGTCTGGTGCATTATCCATGATACCACCACAAGTCTTAATGATTCAAGATGTGAGATGGTGTTTCGCATGCAAGGTGGATAGCATAGGAGACATAGAAATCAAAGACTTATATGAAAAACTGTGTGAGAATGGTATACTAAAAGAGAAATATAAAATTGTACAAAGAAAAGGGTTAACTCATGCCCTAGATTTTCCAAATGTCTTTATGACAGAGTGGATAAAGATTGTTTTGACCAGAATTCATGATAATTTTATGTGGTTATAAAATGGACCGATCAAGATTACTAAGAAAATTGTGCAGAGGGTAATAGGGTATCCAACCTTAGATAGACCCAAAACCATGAGAAGTGAAGCAAAAGTGGTCATTGAGAAGAACATAGGGATAGTGTGGAACAAGAGAGGAATGACAATTGATACCATCATAGGTCCCCTAATTACTTTTGCAGTAAGGATTATCTCACATAAATTATTTCAATCAAATGAGTTGAATTGTGTACATTGTATTATTGTTGATGTAAGATACAAGATAGTGAAGAAGGATCATACTTATGACCTTGCCGAGCTATAGTTGCAACAATTATCGAAAAACTTGGGAGCCATAAGGAAAATCAAGAGTGCACAATGCAAGTTTGGCTCAATACTTGTATGCATATTTTTCTTGTGCATAACACATTTCCTTCCTTTGGAAAAATAGCTTGGAAGACAAATAGATTTATTGCAATACAAATAGGTGAATTCATTGAGCAAATGGGAAAGAATTTTGAATCTATTATGACTAGTTACTTTGAGGAATTTAAGAATTCTATGAAACAAAGACATTGGATTCTAGTGTTACTAGTTGAGAAAAAATTTAATGATGTTTTCTTTCTAGTTGATACTAATTTCACATATGTACAGGTTTTTGTTCCAAGGGTAAGATGGTTAAGACATCTAGGATATGAGATTAATGTGGATGAGGCATCTATAGTAATTACAAATTTTCTTGTAGAAGAAGTAGATAATAAGGCTACTGCCTTGGGAAATTATGATGTTGCAAAATCAAAGATAACTATGGACTTGAAGACAACAACAGTATTAAGAAAGAAGAAGAAAATGGTTAAGAAAGGATTAGAAGAGAGCCATGGGGAGAAACAGAGAGCTGGAAAGAAAAAGGGAAGGTTTGGAAAAAACTCCAGAAGGGCATCATAACCAGCTTCATGGAGAGGCTCCATGGTTTCGACGCAAGGGTTACCAAGATTATGGTTGAAACTTGGCACAACGAAAAGGTCAAAATTGATGGTGTCTCCCACCAAATCACAGAGGGTCTCATTGCAGAGGTGACAGGCTTCTCCCAGGAAGACATGAGCTTCTTTAGGGATAAGAAGATGTCCGCCAATACTGTCAACGCTTTTGTCAAGAATGACAAGGAGAAAAGCAAACTGGTAAAGATTGACACCTACTATGACATTGAGTCCATCAAGAAGATCTGGGGGCATGTTTTGAGGATCATCATAGAGTATGTCACTTTGGAGCCCAGGTTTGATAGAGTCAGGACCCATCATTTTGTTCTGCTTAATCATTTTAGACATAAAGTGAAAATCTCCTTTCCTTTCTATATTTATACTTCTATGACTAAGAATATAGAGATTACAAGAAATGTCCTATCAAGAACCTCGCCCTTCACGAAGGTCTTCTGCTCCTCATTTTTTAGTTTTTGAAAACCTAGAAAAGAGTCAAGTCCATTGGGGTTTCGGGTGGCTCCTCGAAGGACACCGCCAGCTCAGACTCACGGGAAGTGCACGTTGTGAAATCTGTCAAGTCTGAAACCCTAAAAGCCAATCCCTCTCCCCACTTCCCTAGGATGAAGAGCCCCAGGTGACCTCCCCCTAACCCCCCTTACCCTCATCCTAAGGAGTCTAGTGATGTGTCAGATACAGAGTCAGAGGAGGCGAATTCAGTGGTAGAGAAGGAAAGTGAGTTGGAAGATGACAAGGAGAAAGATAATGACAAGAAGGAGGTGACCCCCTTTGTAACCCAAGATAACCCCAAGAAAAGAAAATTGGACCAGACCCCAACCGATGATCATCTCAATGACCACGCCGATTTTCCCCCCAGCCCTACTGTGCCCACCTCCCCCTTGCAGGTCCCCATTTTGCCCCTAGAAGAGATGATAGAAATCATGGTTGAAAAGGGGGGGGAGGCCATCAGGAAAAATAAGAGAAGAGCCTGGAGCAATTTCAATATGGATAGGGTCAATATGGGCATTGTCAGAGAACCTGCTAAAATCCAGGTGTTGTGGGATCTCGACAGTAGCACCCACTATGACGAGCTCCTTGACCCGACTCTTCTGGTTCTCTCTGACAATGTTTGTGAAACAGTTTTCAACTTTCTCAACAATGCAAAGAATAACCTGATTGACAATTTTTGCTCCATTAAGTGGCCTTTTTAGGAAATTGAGACTCTGAAGGACAGGTCCAACTAGACCAACAACAGGGGGGATGTCAAGGATCATGAGGCCAGAGGTAGTAAAGACCAGGTGGGCAGCCAGGAAAAAGACAGAAGCTAGGATCCCAGAGACAATCAGGAGGACAGAATCACCCAACTCTAGCAGAAGGTCCAAAGGCTAGATTTCATCCACCAGATTGTGACTAAACAAATTGTGGATACCCTCCATACCTCGAATGAAAACATTGTTAATCTGGGGGACTATCTGACCAATGCCAGTCTTGTGGGGAACGTGGAGCAGAGTACAGAGCATGGAACCAACCAGGAAGATCCTCAGAAAGAGACTAGAATCCAGGAAAGTTAGGGGGACTAGATGCATTTCTGCCCCACGATCCAGGAGGAAGAGGCCAACCAGAAGGAAAGTGATGCTGCAGAAACCTTGCAGGCAATGGAAAAGAAGGGACACTAGTTTGCCCGCCAGGCTCTGTTCCTGGCCTTTGTTTCTCAGGCTTCGGGCCTTTTTGTTTCTAGCCTTTTGAGGCAGCTTTTTTTCTGTCTTTTCTGCTTTAAGTTATTTTCTGCTATAAAACTTTGGGTTTCAGGATCCCAGTAAAACCTGTTTTCCTAATAAAAAAGAAAATGGTTAAGAAGCTTAAGAAAAAATTTGGTGGAGTAGAGGAAGATTAAAAAGAGGAAGATAATGAAGATGATGAAGAAGAAGATGTTCTTGCTCAAGCCCCAGTGGACCTAACTCAAGATCAAGGAGAAGATAACAGTGAAGGGGAAGCCAAGCTTGAAGAAGGTGCTAAGGGAGAAGAAACCAGTGAAGCATCTATAGCCATAGAGAAGAAGAAGAGGAAAGCTAAAGCTCTAGTAATCAAAAAAATAAAGAAGGTTATAAAACCTAAGCCTTTTGTTCTTGATGCAGGAACATCCTATGCTTTCTTGCAATCCTACATGTTGGAGTCGACTGCTAGTGGTTTCCAATTTTTTGTTGCTGTCGAGCTGTTTAGTGGATGCCAAGTTACTGTAGCTTCTAGTGGATGCCAAGTTATTGTAGCTCCTATTCGATGTCGAGTTACTATAGCTCCTAGTGGGTGTTGAGTTACTGTAGCTCCTAGTGGATGTCGAGTTACTATAGCTCTTAGTGGATGCTGTGTTACTAGAGCTCCTAGTGGATGTCGAGTTATTGTAGCTCCTAGTGGGTGCCGAGTTACTGTAGCTCTTTGTGGATGTTGAGTGTCCCTATATATGTTGAGTGCCAGTATTGGTTTTGGTTTTGTCCGTGACGGGTTGTTTGTGAGCCCACTTTTGGCATTTAATTTATGTATGGGTATTTAATTTGTGTTTTGTCTAACTTGTGGTTTAACATATATTTAATGTGAGGGATTGATTTAGTTTGTAATGAACTAGGCTGACTTGTGGCTTAGTTGGGTATAAGTAAAGGGATTTGTGTAGTCTTTAGAAGAGCTGGAGAATTCATTCATTCAGAGTGAAGGAGATTATGTAATGCAAATTTTGAAGAGCTAGGGCTATGACTTAAGAACTAGAGGATTTTCTTGGTGGACCTAAGGGCACAAGTATGAATTTTCTTGGTGTTCTTATCCAATTATGGATTTGGACAAGCTAGAATCAAGTTTGTAAGTGGATCTTGTTGCGTCTTGCAAAATTGATATTGTAATTGTTGTTTGTATTTAGCCCTAACCCCAAAGGCCTTACAGTTAGGTAGATTGCATGTAATCAATTATATCTATGAATAAAGAGTCTTGATTTGGTATCAGATCTTGCATTATTGTTGTTTTGTTTTTGTATTTCTATTTTGTGGTTGTTTATTGGGGGTTTGGACATCTTCTTTCAGGATTCTCTTGCCTTGCAGTGCATCATATGGTATCATAGAAAAGGTTATTCATGTGCATGTAGATAGTGTATATGAGCAATGTTAGTATGCTAATAGAAACTAAATTTAAATAAAGCTTCTACAAACTAAACAAAATTCATAAACTTCAAGATAGACTAAGATGAACTCTCAATTGAGAATATGAGCCATTAATGGACTCTCTCAATGAGAAGCTCTCTTGTTGAGTGGCTTTGTCTAAATAGATAGGATGTATGCTCAAGCTTATGCTTCAAAAAGGGCTTCAAATGGACTTGGAATTTGGGTGTGAGTGTATGGTTTTGATGTAAAATGGCTTCTCAAAATGGCATTATGACTTTGCTTCATGGATTGTGTTATTTTGCAAAGGGGAAAGATCCAATTTATAGGCAAGAGGCTTGAGGGATTGAGGGCTAAGATGCAAGGATGGGAAAAAGCTCATGGAGGGCTTAGATTGCATGAGAGGAGAGCACATGGATTGTGCTTCCTTACAACCTATCAAGGAGTGACACATGTCACATGGTGAGAGGATGGAGGAAAGGGGAAGGATGAGTCAACAAAGGAGGCTCAAGGGATAAAATCTTCATAAAGACCCTTCATAAGTGCTTTGTAAGAACATTTATGACTTTGTGGGCTTTATAAAGTTTTGTGGTTGAAGATATTTGTGAGAGATACCATGAAATTCGAATTTGAGGGTTTAGGGGGGGTTAAGCTTGCTTAGGGTTGTAAAAATTATTAGAGGAAGGGTTAGAGATGGCTTAGGACTAGGCAAGTGGATGGCAAGTGGATTGCAATTAATGAGGGTGGGTGAAGGAGGAGATATTTGTTAACTTTGGCTTGGGTTAGTAAGTCTTAACCCATGTTTAGGGAATGTGACAAGGTTACGAGGGGATTAGGATTAGGGTTAAAGACATCTTCTAGAAGAGTCTAGGCTTTGGATGAGGATGAAGACTTTCTAGAAGAGTCTAGAACTTCTTAGGATAAGATTTTATGAAATAAATAAAGTTTTATTTATTTCAAGGGTTTGGGTTGAGGAGATATTTATTAAAATATTTTTAATAAACATGAGGATTAATATTTAATCTTGATTAAATATTTTGAGTTGGGATTAGGGGTAGGAAATGATGGGATTAGCCTTTAATCGAAATTAAAGAAGGATTAGAAGATTTTGGAAGAGGTTAGTGGTCTCAAGAAGATTGGCCAAGTTTTGGGCAAAAAATAAATTTTTTATTTATTTTAGGATTTTTGGTCAATTTATTAATTAAGTAATTAATAAATAAGGAAATAATGTTTAGATAAGATTTAAACATTTTTGGGAGGGATTTCTTAATTAAATATTTTTAATTAAGATAAAGGGATTTAATGGCATAAAAATAAATAAATTAATTAAATAATTAATTAATTAATAAATGATGATGTCATCAAGAATTTTTTAGAAAATAAAAATACTTTATTTTCTAAAGGTTTTTTAGATGTCTACATTTTGCCCCTCTTTGATGTGATGCCGCAAGTGGCATGACATCAAAGATAAGAGAATAAGATGCCCAAGGCTAGAGCAGAAGAGGAGAGAATGGACTGTGAGATGCCCCCTCAAGAAGGCGGTGGGGAGAGAAAGCGAGGCTCGACGACTTCTTGAAAAGTACAAGAATTCAAGATGAGCAAGAAGACTCAGATTTGCTTAAGAGAAGAGGTTTGGTTAGCTCAAACTCTCACTACGGGAGAATGATAAAGGGAGAATCAGAGGCACAAGAGGAAGCAAGCTTAAGATCTCAGGGATTGCAGAGGATGAAGGAGTAGAGCGCTATAAAAAGGAATCCCGGATAGGGAGATGGATGAGGGGATTATAAAGCTGATGCAATAGGATTTCAAAGAGTTAGATTGGTGGAAGATGGGTTTCGGAGATCCCTAGGACTAGGATTGTGGATCTCGAAAGATGAGGCTTGGTGGATTGATTTGGATTGGTGGATCCCTAAGACTAGGTTTGTGGATCCCTAAAGCTAAAGGTGAGGAGTGATTCAAAGAGATACTGATGCATAAGCTGGGGTAGGAGAGACAGATGCTGGATATTGATGGGGGACAATGGAGATGAAGGAAAACCATTGAAGCTTTTTGAGCAGGGGGATACTTCAAAGAGAAGTAACACCATGTAGTTGAGCACTAAATTTGCTATAGGACTATTGGTTAATTGCTAAGGTTACCAAGAACATCAAGGCCTTTTCACCAACTGTCCAAAGGACTGACAGACTGACTCAAAACAAACATGCAAGGATTGCCCCAGCATCACACATGAGTCCAAGAGGAAGCAGTGTGGAACCGATACTGGGTAACCCACAAGTAGAAAAGAAAAATAAACAAAAGACTTGATCAAGACCTTACGCTCAGATTGCCCCATTCGTAGCATACCATGATATGGAAGATTATGGCAACCTTGAGGAGGAAACAAAAAGATTGCTTGGAAAAGATATTTCAAGACCCAAAAGGGAAGATTCCAAATCAAAAGAAAGCAAAAATCCAAAAGAAAACCGTTTGCCAACGAGATGGGTAGGACGAGGTACTAATGGACCAAGATCAGACATGAGGAAAGCTATATCCTACAAGGATCTATCGGAGAGCACCTAAGCTGATGGATCTGGATGGGTGATGTGTCTGGCAAGCTGAACTAAGAAGGATAGCACTTTGGTGACAGGAGATCTAGCTAAAGGATGCATTGAAATAGATAACCAAGGGTTGTGCAATGTGTACAAGATGCTAATCAAGGAGGAACGAACACGAAAGTTGGATAGATACAACGGTACTAAGCTAAAGAGGATGTACAAGCTGAAAGACCAAGATATTTACAAGCAGGCTAATCAAGATATGGTACAAGCTAATAGACCAATGATATGTATGATACAGATGGATAAAAGCTCAGGATGAGAGGATAGCGGGATAGCTCGATTTTGTGTAAGATGCAAAAGCTAAGGATGAGGTGATAGCGTAAGATATGGATTTGGAAGGATGCATCCAATGATGATGATAGATGTGCGACCAAGGATGGGGACAATGCTAAGGTTGGTGGTAGCTGAGCCGATAGACAGTGCTAGAGTGAATGGCTAATGAGAGGATGATATTGGATTTGCATGAGGATAGCCTAGAGCGAGGTACCAATGACAAGGGAGGATGGACAAGACAAGATCTCTAAGGAATACAATGCACCCAGTTAGAAGATGACATGCAGAAGGAGGTCTTACGATGGATGTGATAGGATTGAAGCTAGGATGGAAAAGCTGAAGGCACTAGGGAGATGGATGATAGCTAGGATGGTTGGTGGAAGTTGCAGGAGATAAGTGGATGGTGTGAGATGGAAGTTGGAGGGTGGAGGATAGGTGGATAGATTGGAAGATGGAGTTGGATGACAAGATGTGACCAAAAGCATGAGGATGATAGGCTAAGTTGGGGATGGCTGGATTACGCATGACGCTTGTTTGCCAAGTTTTCATCATGGTACTTGTCCAAGGCACTTGAATTGCCAAGTTTTCACCAGTGGACGCTTTATTTTTATTTTTCTTTTTTGAATTTTTGACTTTGGACTTAGCTGGAATGATTTTGGCTTTCTTCAGCTATTTTTGGCTTTTTCCTTGGGATTTTTCACTAGCTATTGGAATGTTCAATTTTGTTGCTAGCTGTTGGTACACCGGATGTGTGATTTATGCAATAGATTGGATTAGATGGGATTGATGGTAGGAGATGGAGGGGTGAAAAGGTCAGAAAGGAGCATGAGATGGGGATGCTTGCAGGATCAACATTGGCATATGTTGGGATAGGTGTGAAAAGAGCATATGGAGGATAGATGGTAGATGTGGGCTTGATGGTGGATTTTTGGGAGCACGCTTGGGGATATAGGCACCCAAGATGGAGTTAGGAGATGGGGGACACAAAGCACTAGATGGGGGATTAGCAATGGTGGATGCCATTATGCATTGGGTTTCAACTTTTTTCTTGGGGATCCACATAGTTTTGGATTTTCTTTTCATAGGCTTTTGCATTGTTTTGCATTCTTTGATTGGATTTTTCCTTTTTGGAGTATGTCTTTTAAAATAGACATATGATTGCCTAGGATGTGGATTTTTAGCTTTATGCATTTTGAAGTTGGCATTCACATTGCTGTGGTAAGCTTTGGGAAGATGGTTAGGAGAAGCTTTGTGAGATGGAGAGGATATGAAAGAGCATGTAGGGGGATGATGATGGATGATGTGCCCTAATATGTGCCTTTGTTGATCTTGCATAGAAATGGATGGAATAGGATTTTTATGATGGCTGATAGGAGGATGGAGGATGGTAGATTTTGGGACATAGGGACCCAAAATGGATTTAGCGGATGAAGGGGGGATATGGTAGGTTGTTTTGGGTTGCAAAGATGGTGGAGGGGGGATGACATAAGATTTCTTGAAGGAGTGATGGGAGGCTGGCATGGTGGGCTTGGAGATAGGCTTGGTTTGGGGGTGTGGTGTACCAACACCTTTAGATGGTGAGCCTTTGGATACATATCCAAGACCATGAAATCCTAGATTTTTTTGTGCAATAATAGGCTCTCTGATTCCTTACTCTTGTGGTCCTAAACCTTGACCTTGATAATGACATCAATTGAGCATTTGAACAAGCTGAGGAAACTTTTTGCTTGCAAAAAATGGTAGAAGTGATTTATTAGATGTATTGCAATGGGGAGATACTGTTCTTAATTCTTCTACTGAGAGAGGGCCACCGTGGATGAATGTAAGTGAACCAAGAGGGTAGATTATAGATGGTGGAATAGCTTGGATAGGTGGTAAGATGGAAGCATGGAGTGGGGGAGATGGAAGGATAGGATCTTGATGTAGCTGGTGGGATGACAAGATATCTTGTAGTGGAGGAGATATGGCTTGAGGTTCTGGAGATGGAGGAGATGGTGACTGCACTATGGATGGAAGACATGGTACATTGATATCTTCATTTATGCTTTGGGGGATGTCAACATGCTTTTGGGCAGGATCTTGATAGGATTGGTTTGGAGTGGATGGTGCGATAGGAGGTGAAGGGATGGATTCTTCAAAGGCAGCGGATGGATAGATGGGAGATTCAATAGTGGAGATGGGTGAGTAGAAGATGGATGCATAAGGGTCATTATGAGAGATTTGAGAAATGCTTGGAGGCGATGTGGATAGGATTTGGAGGGATTTGACAGGTGGTGGGATTTTGATGCTTGCGGGAAGTGGAAGGATTTTAAGCAATTTGATGGATGGTATGGGGATGATAGCTATGAGAGATGGAGGTGATATTATAGATGGGGAAGCTTCATCACTGACTACTTCACATGGTTGGATTAGATGACATGGATTATCGACTATTGGCGGCAAATTTTCTTATATTTCCTCTAGGAGATTCCTTGGAGACTCATGTGTCGAAGGTGGAGGTGGATTGACAGGAATAGCTAGTGTGATGGGGGTGGAAGATTGGAAGCTTGGTTGATGGGGTGATGGAGGGGAAGCTGGAATATCAGATGGCATGACTAGATAGTTTGGAATAACTCTTGGATTTTGGGGGATGCTTGGGGGAATGTTTCTAAGGCTTTCAATATACCCGTCACAGTCAACAAGATTTTCACCATCATTGGAATAGGAGGTGGCGGGAGCAAGGACAATGCGACCAAAAACATCATGATAGGATTGGTACTTCATGCTTTGATGATGAGTTTGATGGGGATGGGGTCTTGCGTATGGATGAACACGGAAGCTCATGGTTGGATTTGGGTTAAGCACAGATTTTGGATTGGCTGATGAAAGATTTCCTAAGGAGAGTCAAAGTTGGATGACAGACCTAAGGAGGATTAGCTAGAGATTTTTGGCTGTCTTGTGGGTGGAAGACTTCAAGGGTATGCTGTCAAAAAGTGAGAGTTTTGCTTTCCTATGTGCTGGATTTGGTGGTGGCTGTGTCAACTTGAGGATAGACTAATGATCCTATGGGCATGACACGAGATTGACCACTTGTGGATCCCAACCTTTAGCTCAAGGTGATGAGGGATGCAAGTGACAAAGCTAGATTACCCTAGACAATGCTCTGTTAGAGGGATAACCTTGGTGAGATTGGTTGATTGGTAGGATTGATTGGATAGCAAACTCTGGTAGAGTAACAACAACTCTTTAAAGGCTTGGGTGATTTTGGATTGGGTTGCTAGCTGGCTGGGGGGATGATTTGGATTGAATTTGGATTTGGGATTTTTCTAAGGCAAAGAACTAGATAGATTCAGTTGCAGCGGGGGAGCTTGGATGATTTTCTGATTAGGCAGTGACTAAGCTAAGTATGCCTTGAGCTGGGAGATTTCTACTTTTCTGGGATTTTGACCAAAGTTGGCAAACATTCATTCAAAACCTATGAACAAACAAGCAGACAAAATTTTGGAGCAAGCACGTCAAACACACCAACATCCTAGGAAGCTTTCAACAAGGATGAAATTTGGTTTAGCTAGGGAGTCCTCGATATACACAAGGTACGTGAGGCCCAAATCCATAGATGAAACCAAAAAGATGTCACACAGCCGAGAGGAGCGGTAACCCACTTCTCCTCTTTCACTTCTCAAGGGTATAAAGTTCCTTGAGGCTTAGCCTAAGTGACAAAATCTTGATTCCAAGAGAGGTGTCTTTGGATTCAGCTCCCAATTTTTATACTCTGCCAGAACGCTGGAGTTGAGGTCGTCCCAAGGGGTGATGAAATCCCCAAGCAGGCCTCCTAAAACTAAAAATAAGGTTTTGGATCCTAGTCTTATGCACCCAAGATGGCCTACAAAGGCGACAAGGGGAGAGAAGATTCAGATGACCTTGGGCTAAAAAGCAGAGTTCTTTTCTAATTGATGATTTAGATTTTGTAAGCTATGATTGAAGACACTTGTGATTATGGCATACAATGTTCATTCCAATTTGACAGTGTCATTAGCATAATGGAAGTCGAGAGATCGTCAACATAAGAAATGCAAGCGCCATTTGAAAATGCATCCAAACCATGCAATGTTCATTGATTATTAGGCATTCAAGATTGAGTGTGAGTTTGTTTTAAGCCCAAAACAAAGATGTGTGAAACTCGATTGCCAAGTGCGCACTCGGAGGCCCTCCACGTCAAGATTTGTCCAATTTTTATGCCCAAATGAAGTGTGAGCGAGATTAATGCGCATTCAAGGAATTTTCTAACTTAGAAAAACCACTAAAGACCCAAGTGAGTGGAGTTTGATCTTTGTGGAGCACTTAACACCCTCTTAGGTAGACCCGTCCCCATAGATGGCGCTGAGATTGCAACCAATGGTTAAATTGATGGGTGATTAAAGAGGGTGAGTCCAACTACAAACTTACTCAAAGCGTCTTTATTAGTTTTTATAACTTAGAAGATTTCAAAAATGTGGATTCTTTTTATGCCCCAAAAGATGATTATTTGATCTATGACATTCAAGATTGGATTTGTTGTTTTAATCATGCATTCATAAAAAAAAACTTGATTTTAATCCATGGCACTCAAGAGTGATTTTAGCAACATGCATTCAAAGACAAGTGATTAAACATTCAAGTTTTTTCCTTTGAGCATTCAAGATTAAGATTTTGTGTGTTGTTTGAAGAACTTTGAAGTGCTTTGTTTTAACCTTAGATCATTCAAGATTGTTTTGGACTCAAAAGTGAAAATGACTCTTTGGACTTTGGTTTTCATTCAAGATTTTGTGTTGTAGTTTGCATGTTTTAAGCCAAAAAATGATATTCCTAGATTGTTTTGATGCATGAAAAACCTAAGAAACATTCAAGATTTTTGCAACAAGACATTTGTTTGGAACAAATAACAAAGCTTTTAGGACAATTTTTGGCAACCATTTAGGACTTTTAGTTTTCATGAGATTTTTAAAAGAACTTTAAAATATTTGCAAATGAGGTTCATTTTATCCTTGATTGATGCTTTGAGTTTGATTTAGATTTTAGTGTGCACTTAGTGTTGATTTTGAACCTTTTGAAATGGAAACTTGAAGTTCTTTTTAAATTCCCAAAAATGAAGTGTTCCTAACTTTGCATGAATGCATCTAAAACCTTGATGTTGCAAGGATGCAAATGATTAGATTGGTTTAGTTTCACTTGTTAAAAGATTTTTTCTTTTTTGCAAATTTTTAATTTTTCAATGGATTTAAGTATGATTTGGGGGTTCATTGTAAGCACTAAAAAGAAGTGTGTATGATTTTGCTTCCTTAAAAAAAAAAATGGCCAAGATCTCCCACAAGAAGAAGAAGAAGAAGTAGATGGAATAAGAAGAATATAGACAAGAAGAGGAAGAAGAATTCCAAGTTCTTTGTCCACCTATAAGCTTGAAAAATCTGCAAACACTATGAGATAGATTATGAGTTCCTTTGTCTTCTTCATGCTCATGTGGACCTACAAAACCAATTTATACAATCCTACCAATCACAAAAACAAGTAAAATTAGCCAAAATCAGCAAATGACATACAAAACTTGACTAAAAAAGCTAATGAAGATGACCCATGCGGGGTCCCACCGGGCGTGACAAAATGTATATGAGCAATGTTAGTATGCTAATAGAAACTAAATTTAAATAAAGCTTCTACAAACTAAACAAAATTCATAAACTTCAAGATAGACTAAGATGAACTCTCAATTGAGAATATGAGCCATTAATGGACTCTCTCAATGAGAAGCTCTCTTGTTGAGTGGCTTTGTCTAAATAGATAGGATGTATGCTCAAGCTTATGCTTCAAAAAGGGCTTCAAATGGAGTTGGAATTTGGGTGTGAGTGTATGGTTTTGATGTAAAATGGCTTCTCAAAATGGCATTATGACTTTGCTTCATGGATTGTGTTATTTTGCAAAGGGGAAGGATCCAATTTATAGGCAAGAGGCTTGAGGGATTGAGGGCTAAGATGCAAGGATGGGAAAAAGCTCATGGAGGGCTTAGATTGCATGAGAGGAGAGCACATGGATTGTGCTTCCTTACAACCAATCAAGGAGTGACACATGTCACATGGTGAGAGGATGGAGGAAAGGGGAAGGATGAGTCAACAAAGGAAGCTCAAGGAATAAAATCTTCATAAAGACCCTTCATAAGTGCTTTGTAAGAACATTTATGACTTTGTGGACTTTATAAAGTTTTGTGGTTGAAGATATTTGTGAGAGATACCATGAAATTCAAATTTGAGGGTTTAGGGGGGGGTTAAGCTTGCTTAGGGTTGTAAAAATTATTAGAGGAAGGGTTAGAGATGGCTTAGGACTAGGCAAGTGGATGGCAAGTGGATTGCAATTGATGAGGGTGGGTGAAGGAGGAGATATTTGTTAACTTTGGCTTGGGTTAGTAAGTCTTAACCCATGTTTAGGGAATGTGACAAGGTTAGGAGGGGATTAGGATTAGGGTTAAAGACATCTTCTAGAAGAGTCTAGGCTTTGGATGAGGATGAAGACTTTCTAGAAGAGTCTAGAACTTCCTAGGATAAGATTTTATGAAATAAATAAAGTTTTATTTATTTCAAGGGTTTGGGTTGAGGAGATATTTATTAAAATATTTTTAATAAACATGAGGATTAATATTTAATCTTGATTAAATATTTTGAGTTGGGATTAGGGGTAGGAAATGATGGGATTAGCCTTTAATCGAAATTAAAGAAGGATTAGAAGATTTTGGAAGAGGTTAGCGGTCTCAAGAAGATTGGCCAAGTTTTGGGCAAAAAATAATTTTTTTATTTATTTTAGGATTTTTGGTCAATTTATTAATTAAATAATTAATAAATAAGGAAATAATGTTTAAATAAGATTTAAACATTTTTGGGAGGGATTTCTTAATTAAATATTTTAAATTAAGATAAAGGGATTTAATGGCATAAAAATAAATAAATTAATTAAATAATTAATTAATTAATAAATGATGATGTCATCAAGAATTTTTTAGAAAATAAAAATACTTTATTTTCTAAAGGTTTTTTAGGTGTCTACAGATAGATTGTTGAAGTTAAGGTAGTTTGCATCAGGATCTTGGGTTGGAGAAGGTTGATCTTATGGTTGATTGATCTTCTAGATTGGTGGATCTATTGCTTAGGGTTTGCTAAAATTTTGGAAGATGCCTCCAAGAAGATTAGACCCTAGAAAAATTGATGATCTTAGTAATGATGTGGAAGAAAGGATCTAAGAGAAGATAAGAGTAGAGTTCAGATATGAGATTGCATTGATGAAGAGTGACATGATTGTTGAAATTGTAAGTGCTTTAGGTGGTGTACCTAAGCATGTGGGTACTGAAGGTAGTTATGAGGAAGTTGTGGAAGACTTTGAAGTTGCTAGATCTAGTGGTGAGGACATAACTGATCATGTGGAGAGACTTGTTGGAACTATGGCTGGTCAATTTACTAGACCTAGATCTTAGTTTAAGCTGAATCATAAGATGAAGGTTTCTAATTTATTAGGTACTTTGACCCCTGAAGACTTGATTGATCAGATTGGTAAATTAGAAGACTACTTTGAGCTTGAGGATATTGAGGATCCACTCAGAGTGAGGCTAACACAAATTAAATTGAAAGGACATGTTGCTCTTTGGTGGAAAGAATTGTAAAGAGATAGAGAAGAGGAAGGTGAAATGAAGATCACTAGATGTAGATTGATGGTGACTAAGTTGAAGACTAAGTTCATTTCTACTAATTATGAACTTGAGTTGTTTAAAAGGTTGCAGAATCTATAAAAAAAAAAATGACTGTGAAAGATTATACTAAGGAGTTCTACAAGTTGACTATTCAACTTGGTCATAAAGAATGGTCAAAGGAAAAGGTAGCCCAGTATATTAATGGTTTGAGATTCAATATTTAGGATGAGGTTGGTATGCTAAATATTTCTTTAGTTGAGGATGCTTATTAGTATGCCTTGAAGGAAGAGGATAAGTTGAAAAGGAAAAGTCAAGGAGAAGCGGGATAGCTTGTCACAAGCTAAACCGAGTGTAGAAGGTGAACCAAAACTTGTTGATCATAAAAGGAGGATAGGTGGAGGTGAGTTCAGAGGTAATTATTTCAAATGTGGGAAAGAAGGGCATATATCTCTTGAGTGTTCACTTAGTAGGACAACTGCTATTGTGAATGAGGTTGTAGTTCAAGATAGACAGCTTGAGCAAGGAGAAATTTGGTTGGCTTGATGAGTACTAGTTGGTGAGAGGACATTGGATTCTTGTTAGAGGACTAGTTTGTTCAGGACTTGTTGTAAGACTGGTGGTAAAGTCTGCAAGGTGATTGTGGATGGTGGTAGTACTGATAACCTTGTTGTTGAGGAGATGATTTAGAAACTTGGTTTAAAGAGAGTAAGACATCCTTATCCTTATAGGATTGGCTGGTTACATGGTGAACATGCTTTGGAAGTGAGGGATCAATGCCTTGTTGATTTCTAAATTGGATAGTATAAGGATAGAGTGTTGTGTGATATTTTGGACATGAGCAGTTGCCATGTGTTACTTGACAAACCTTGGTATTATGATTGCAAGGTTGTGCATGATTATGTCAAGAATGTGTTTACTATTGAGACATGTGGCAAGAAGTTTTCCCTAATTCCTTTTCAGAATGAAGATCTTAGTAGGAGGAACCTGAGTATTGGCAGCTGAGTTGAGTTGGTAGATTTTGAGAAGGTTGGAGATCAATGTGGAAAAAAAACCTGTAGCACACCTAAGATGGATGTGAAGAAGTAGAAGAAGAACAAGGGAAAGAGTGTACAAGTTGAAGATTTGGAGGATATGTATGTGAAAAACCAATTTGGGATTTATGTGCTGAATCCCAGAAGATGTTCTTCCAGTTACTAGAAAATATTTTTGAACCTAGGGTGTCTGATGCAAGAGCATCCTAGGCTTTCTTGCAATCCTACATGTTGGAGTTGAGCACTAATGGTTTCCAATTTTTTGTTGTTGCTGAGTTGTTCAGTGGATGTCAAGTTATCATAGCTCCTAGTGGATGTCAAGTTATTGTAGCTCCTAGTGGATGCCAAATTAGTGTAGCTCCTAGTGGATGCAAAGTTACTATAGCTCCTAGTAGATGCCAAGTTACTGTAGCTCCTAGTGGATGTCAAGTTACTATAGCTCCTAGTGGATGTTGAGTTATTGTAGTTCCTAGTGGGTGCTAAGTTACTGTAGCTCTTTATGGATGTCGAGTGTCTCTGTATATGTCGAGTGCCAATATTGGTTTTGGTTTTGTTCGTGACAAGTTGTTTATAAGCCCACTTTTGGCATTTATTTATGTATGGGTATTTAATTTGTGTTGTGTTCGACTTGTGGTTCAACATATATTTAATGTGAGGGATTAATTTAGTTTTTAATGAACTAGGATGACTTGTGGCTTAGTTGGGTATAAGTAAAGGGTTTTGTGGAGTCTTTAGAAGAGTTGGAGAATTCATTCATTTAGAGGAGTGAAGGAGATTGTGTAGATGCAAATTTTGAAGAGCTAGGGCTATGGCTTGAGAACTAGAGGATTTTCTTGGTGGACCTAAGGGTACAAGTGTGGATTTTCTTAGTGTTCTTATCTAGTTGTGAATTTGGATGAGCTGGAGTTGAGTTTGTAAGTGGATCTTGTTGGGTCTTGTAGAATTGATATTGTAATTGTTGTTTGTATTTGGCCCTAACCCAGAAGGCCTTACAACCATGCATATTGCATGTAGTCAATTATATCTATGAATAAAGAGTTTTGATTTGGTATCAGGTCTTGCATTATTGTTATTTTGTTGTTGTATTTCTACTATGTGGTTGTTTACTGGGGGTTTGGACATATCCTTTGGGGATTTTCTTACCTTGCACTGCATCAGTTCCAACTTCTAGAACTAGCACAAGAGCTATTGCTAAGAAAGCTCAAGAAGTGACAAATCCAAAAGAAATAAAGGCCAAGAAAGTTATATAAGTTGATGAGCTTGAGAAGAGACAAAAGAGAAAGTACATTGCTCCAGCCAAATCAGATTAGGAGAAGAAAAAATCTAATGATAATAGCCAATTCAAAGTGGTAAGTCATGTTCCTTCTTCTGATTTGGATAATCTATGTGAAAATATAAAGAATAATGTAGATATGAGTGGATTTTCACATATTGAATTTGATAAGCTTGGAAAGTTAGACATGGATAAGGTAGAAGAGTTAGTATATTCCATGATGACAACATTTAAGATGACTCCAGTTGAGATTTCCAACTCTCTACCAAAGGACTTATGTGATAGAGTTGAGAAAAGATGGAAATATAGTCTCACAATAGAGATAAACATAAGAGAAACTACACTTGCAAGAGTGATGCTAGATTTAGATAAATATGAGATGAAAAAGGCCATTAAGAAGTAAACATGAAATTTTTCTCCAAAGTACTGATCTTTTAATATTTTGTAGAATAAAATTGAAGATGTTGTTCAATAGAGTACTCAATTATGGAAGGTAATTTATGGTTTGGCAACACCTAAGGCAATTGAGCAAACACCTATTGAGGTAGGAGATGAAAAAGGTGAACAAGAAGTAACTAAGGTTACTATAGTTGATACTAAGATAGATGCACATGTTGAAGGCATTAAGACAAATGTAGATACACTGACAATAATAAAAGATGAGCAAAAAATAGAATAGAGTATACTAGATATAAAGATGTCAAGTCCAGTCCACACTGCATAACACAAGGAGACACTAAAATTATATAGATCAAGGATGTCTTTGATGATGTACCTCAGAACATCAATTTCCTAACAGAGGAGGATATGAAGAAGATATTGCTAGACCACTACCAAGGCACAGCTGTGTAGTCATCCTATATTGGTGATATTAGATGAACTTAACTAGGAAAAGAAGACATCTATAGAGGTGAAAACACAAGATATATAAAAAACCCCTCAATTTACTATGGTACAACCTACATTTCCCTTTGTACTGTATCAAAGAAAAGAGCCATCCATGACCAACATTAGCAAATTGGTTCTGACTATGTTTGTGCTAGAAGTTCTTATAGTTGTACATGTTGAAACACAAGTTCAAGGTGAAATTGAAGTTGAAAGGAAAGAAGAGAAGAGGACTGAAGAGTCATACTTGACCACAAATCCTGAGGAGCAATTACCAATACAAACATTGGTTACTTTACTAGGAACTGCTACTCCTCCAAGTCAAGCACTTCACAGGCCGAGTGTAGAAGCGACCTAGTCCTAGTATATCCAAGGTAGATGAGGTTACATCATTTAGTGATGTAAACTTGGATGAAGTGATTGTTTTACCAAAGTTTGACCTTGCAAAAATCACTATTAAAATAATGAGCATACTAAAGGATGCACTTGCAAAGAAAAAGCATCAAGAATTTCTCAAAAGGGAGCATAGGAAGAAGCAAGCATTGCAAGACATCAAGGATATATTTTTTGATGCATTCAGCCTGCCAACACTTGAAGAAGACAAGCCTATCATGGAGTAGTTGGTAAATATTGTGGAACAAATTAATGATGTAGACCTAGATTCAAATGTAAAATTACTTGAATGGTCTAAGAGGAAATTTCAAACTAAGGTAAATGAAAAGATATCAAGTGCTATTGCACTTAGTCAGGTTGAATTAGAAACCAAGATTGACAGTGTAAAGAAAGTCTTAGAGAATATTTTCTCACTTTACACCAAGTTGTGTGATACAAATTTGTTCACAAAAGAAGTGCAATGCCATATTACAAATCTAGAGGGAGATATGAAGAAAATAGGTACTACTTTGCCACATTCTCCAACTCAGAGTTAAAAGTACTTTAGGAATTTGATGAATTCCCAAGGTCAGTTGGTAACTTTGCATGCCCAAGATGCAAACATTTGAGCTACACTAATCGACATCCAATCCATGTTGACCCCTCACATGGATATACTTCACAAAGATCTAGCCTTTGAAAAGACATTAATACAAAAAGATCCCCATCTTTCTACACTTAAAGGCTTAGTTCATCTTGCTATTGACTTAGCCATCCAAATCAAATCAGTGGAAGTAGCTTGTGATAACTAGGATGTAGCTTTGGAGATAATACTTGAGGTCAATAAATTTTTTTTGGACAAACAAACTATAAGTGTACAACTGATGACATCAGTGTGAAAAGGGGGAATATAAATAAGTTTTTGGGAGAATAAATAAAGGGAAAGAATGCATGATAAGGAGAGATAAGTTTGGAGATCAAACAAAGATAGAGTTAATGAGTCAGCATATGCAGATTCTACTTAGAAGGAGGATCCAATTTTTAGTTTAGAATGGAACAATCAACTTAGGGGGAGTTATTAAATTTTAAGGTATGACTGATGAGTCATAAGTTTTGCAAAATTTTGAAGTTTGAAATTTTTTATGTAAATGGATATTATCTAAGTTATGCTTGAAAGGCTAAGGTTATTCATGCATGACCAAGTATTTTGCCACTCATGTCAAAGGGGGAGATTTTTAATCTTAGATTAATTTTGACATATGAGTGGCAATATACTTAAGTCATTTACTGAGTTCATGCTGAATAAGTAATACATGTTGAGCATAAGTTGTTAGATTGTATATGTTGAGTGAGATATATTCAATATGTGTTGAGTAACTAGTAAGTTTCAAGTCACTCAAGTGCCAAGAAGATAGGAAGAGTCAAGTCATTCAAATGTCGAGTGATCAATGGATGCTGAGTCATTCAAAGACCAAGTTACAACATTGAAGTTGTAGTTGATGCTGAGCATCAAGGACTTCAAGTGCCGAGTAATAAAATTTTGACATAGTTGTTTTTAATGGCACAAACTACTACGTAAAGTGTTTTGGAGCCAATTTGAGGATTGTTTTGCAATCTTAGATGATAAGGATGAATCTATATTGAGAATCCCTATGTACTACATGCAACCAATCAAAAAAAGAGAAGGATTAAGTAACAATATGGGTGAATCACAATTGTTGATTCAAACCTAACCCTAAGTCACCTAGGTCTTCTTAAGGTGGACAAACCCTAAACTTTTTATGTGTGTGGAAGGAGAAAAGAGAGATGTTTTCATGCGCCAAAAAAGCATTCATGGTGACTAAGGAGCTATGAATTGAGATACATTATAGAATTAGTTAGAGGAGAACAAAGGAAAGGAATTAGAAGACAACAAAGATACATTTGATCAGTAAGGATCAAGTACACATCAGGAAAGAGGTGATCTATTATCAAGCAACAAAGTGCTAACCGCAGGATCATTGCTGAGACATTCTAATAGGTGAATCAATTGAATCTCTTAAAAAAGTAGTCTTAATAGGCTATTGTAAATCCTTTAACATGGTGTTTACTTCATTGTAAGTTAAAGTTCTTTTACCAAGCACACTTCTAATAGGGTGTTGAAATCCTTTAACAAGGTAAGATCTAACAATCTTGTAAGCCTTTAATAGGGAAGACTTTTCACAGGGTAGATCATGTTTCATGATCAAACATTGTAACCTTCATTGGATACACTTTATTACTATAGTAGTGGAGGTTTGTGGTTGTCATTCCCACCCCAATTTTACCTTCTCCTTAGAGGGTTTCTGCGTAATGAAATATCTTGTGTCATACATGTGTTGAATGTTTATTTACTTTCATACTATGGATGTATATACTTAATTTGGTATTTCAATTTACATGCATAGATTGTGAGATGGATGTGTGGTGAATGATTTTAGGGTTAAAATTTTAAGTGTTGATTCACCCCCTCTTAGAGTTTACTTTTCACATTGTATGTCCAACAAAGACTACATAAAAGAAAAGGAAAATCTAGAAGAAATGGAACTCACTATGACAAAATTGAATATGCTAACTCATGAGGTCTTGCTCCTTCAAAATGGTTTAGAAGATCAAATAATACTAGTAGAATGTAATTACATAGAGCACAAAGGAAAGACTAATAAGGACCTAAATACATAAAAGATTATAGAAGAAGTAAGAGAAATGGAAATTAAAGAGACAAAAGGAGAGATAAATAAGGAAAAAAGTATACCAAAAAGCAACCTAGATCTAGAAGCAGACAAGAGCAACAATGGGGAATCAGATATACACATGACAAAGGGAAAGAGTCAAATAGACATGAAAGAGGCAAATAAAAATAACCAAAAATAGATCTTAAACATTCCAACTATAGATTCAAGTCAATGGAGCAATGTGACCAATAGGGAAAAAAACAAAGAAAAAAGCTACAAATTATGGCAAACACTAGCTAATGGAAAGGATATATTTGATCTAAATGAGGAAAAGGATAATAGTACAAAAAAATAACTAAGGAACCCCAGATGCCATTGGAGATAGAAACTATCTGTAGACACTCAAAAATGGTTTGCATCTACGACTTCATCACTTCTTCATACTAATTTGTCCCATTTTCTCATTCTACTAACTTTGATCTTTTGGCCAGATTGACCATATTTTGTCATTTGTATCCCCTTTCACATCAATTTCATATCAACTTGGAATCATATCAAATCAACTTAAAACCATATCAAATCAACTCGAAATCACCCCAAATCAACCTGAAATCACTCAAAATTAGTCCTAATCAACTCGAAACATATCAAACATCCCAAATCAATCATCATTTATGTAACTCCTAGGTATTGTTGTGGCTTTCAGTGCCTTGGAAATCTATCAACCTATCAATCTTATCAATCTAACCTTAGTACTGTCATGGCTCTCAGTGCTAGGTCAAACTATCATTCATGTCATCCGATCTTTGACATTGTTGAGGCTTTCAATGTCAGATCATGAAATCATCAACCATTTTAATAACATTGACAATGTTCGTCGATGTTATTATGATCAAACCTTATCAATCAATTTCAATCTCGTAGCATTTATAATGTCGGTTAAATGTTACATATCAACTAATTCATGTCATGTGTCCTTGGCATGTTATCAATTTCAATCTATCAATCAATTTGACCATGGCTTTGGTCTACTTTTCATCATCTTATTCCATATCCATCATCATTACATTTTCATCAAAGGATATTGTCGCATTCATTTAATCAATTTGGCCAATCATTTACTAATTCTCTCTATAGGATTAAATAACCCATAATTTAATCCCATTCTTTCTAATTATTCTTCCTAATTATAATCCTTAATTAATTAATTTCATTAATTAATTGGTTTATCATCTGCAAACCATGGAAATTCTTAATTTCCTAAGTTCCATTTTCCATCATTAATTCCATTTTCTACTAATTCTTATTTTGTGGAATAAGAGGATTTTTAATTCAAATATTCCATAAAATATTGCATCATCATGAAACGTGGATGTGACACCTCGTGGATTCTCCTTTGACACTTGGCTGAGATTTGTCATAATCAAATATCATTACCTCTTATGCATGTCCCTATTTGGCTTATTCGTCATAGATTCTTGGCTTTAAGTGGGTTGAGGTGTCTTATGATGCGTCATAGATTCTCTTCCACATTTAGCCAGGTTTGACTCTTATGTGTCATAGAATCTCACAATTGGCATACTCTGTCATATGCATCATAGGAATCTCTTGCCACATCGCATATCTAGGGGTGACAAATCCAATTCTCTCATTCTCCATGACAATTATAAATTGGACACTCTTTCTCTCATCTTGGGTCCTTGAATCCTTGAATGCTTAAGTCTTGAGTCCTTGAATCCTTGAGTCTTTGAGTCTCTACTTCTTTGAATTTTTCATTCTTGCTCTCACATTAAATCACAACTTCAAGTATTCTCATGGCATTATCCACATCATAGACTTTTGCTTCAATTTTGTGTGCACTATAGGCAACTTTGGAGCTACAATCATTTGGAGAAGAAAGAAGGACATGGGAGCTACAAGCAAAAAAGGGGGTTTCTATTGGTTTCTTTATTAGTTTGGCTTTCATGGTAGACTAGTGGGTGCTAACGTATGTTGATTGAGTTTTGTGATTTTCTCATAGTATGTTATGCATTTAACCCATTTTCTAGTCCTACACTATCATTCAAGAAGAGGAATTAATAGACAACCAATTATGTATTCATAAAGAAGATTAGGATAATCAGCAAGGGAGCAACCAAATTTGGGAAGAATTTGGAATTCTAGAAGAGAGAATCCATATTCACGAAGAAGAAGAAAACTTAGGTAATGGTGATGAAGGTAAGAATATAGAGAAAGAAGAAACTTAATTAGAAAATTAGATGATTAAAGAGTTACTAATAGAGGAAGAACAAAGAATAAAGGAATCAAATGTCCTAGTTAAAACTAGAGAGCATACAAAGTTGGAAAATATGGGAATATCTATCAATTAGGAAGGTTTGAAAACACCAAATTGTGGAATAACAAAAACCTAAAAGAGGAAGGAAATCACTAAAAGAACTAAGGGAGGTAGTAGGACAAGTAAAGGAGAAAACAAAGATAAGTGAAATCCTACAAGAAAGGAAGGGAAAGATCCTTCCCAAGGACCAATGAAAATAACAACTTGAATGCTAGGGGTCTAAATGCCCCTAGCAAAAAATGCTTGCTAAAGTGTGATCTCACATTATTTGAATCAAAATTCATATTAATTCAAGAAAAAAAACTAAAAAAGAAGGAAACAATTTAGGACTGAAGTTAGGTCCATGGAACTTAGAACTTAAAGAGTCAAATGGAGCCTCAGGAGGATTGGGAATAATCTGGAATCCTCGAAAGATAGTTTTAAAGATAATATCTAAAAATACTAATTGGATGGGATGCAGAGCTTCAAGATTAAGAAATAACCTTTAGATTATATTGATAAATGTATATGGGCCTACCCAAACAACAGATAAAATGGTAGTATGGAATGAGATCAACACCTTTATAGTAAAGCAATAGAATGAAAAATTTATCATTGGAGGAGATTTCAATAGAACAAGAAAAAGAGGAGAAAAATATGGAGGTCTTCAGAAAACCTCACAAGTGACAATAAACCTTAGAGAATGCGTAGAAAAAATTTCATTAATAGATATTCCAACCAAGAATGAAATCTTCACTTGGAATAATAGAAGGAAGGAATTCAACTACATATCAGAGAGGTTGGATAGATTCTTCTTTAAAGGAAATCTAAGTAGCACAGACATGGAGATCAAGGCAAAAATTCTACCACTAGCAAGTTTAGATCACTTTCCTATAAAACTAGATATGATTGAACCATCCAAATCTATGAGAAACTTGTTTAAATGTGAAAAAATGTGGTTCCTAAATAAAAATTTCATGGAAAATGTTAAAGACTAGTGGCAAGAAGGACAAGTCCAAGGATACAAATTATTTTGCTTTGTGGCTAAATTAAAAATGGTCAAAGATTTTCTTTTAAAATGGAAGAAATAACAATTTAACAATATATTTAAAGAAAAACTTGATACAAAAGAAAAACTGGATAAACTAAATCAAGAAGTCATAAAATAAGGAATGAATAATGAGAAATATATATGAGAAAAATAACTACTATCTAAAAAACAAGATATTCTTGCAAAAGAGGAAGTGATTTGGAAACAAAAATCTAGGGAGAAATAGTTGGTAGAAGGAGACCAAAATAAAAAATATTTCCATTCCAATACCATTCAACAAAGAGCAATGAATAAAATTTTGAATATTAAAAATAAAGAGGGAAATATGGAAGATAATCCAACCGAAATTGTAGAATTTTTTGTAGATTATTTTAAAAATATCCTAAATAACTTTGAGTCCTCAAATTGAGTAGCTCAAGAGGAGATGTTGAAAGTAATCCCCAAAATTATCATAGAAGAAAATATTAAATATCTCAACAAACCCTTATCACTTAATGAAATCAAAAAAAATCTTTTTAATATTAATCTTGACAAATCACCAGGACCAAATAGATTCTAGGCATTCTTTTTTCAAAAATACTAGGAAATTATAGGGGAAGACTTATGGAAAGTAATCAAAGAAACTAGAAATAGAGGATAATTACTAATAGAAATTAATCATACATTCCTAACTTTAATTCCAAAAAAAAAAAAATGTTGAGGAACTCGAAGATTTCACACCAATAGTGTAAGAATTTTCCTAAGGGCAAAATTCACCCAGGAACTAAGAACTCAAACAGAAGCACACAGTAGACCAAAGAGAGAGAGAGTATGATTAGAATGATAATGTATTCAATATGCCATGATTAAGAGTACACTAGGAGAGCCTATATATAAAGGCCTCTCAAGAAACACCTAGAATGTCTCTGGAAACAACTAGAAGATAAGACAACTAAGCACCTTATCCAACATTCTAAATGAATGGATAAGAATGACAAAGTGTCATATGTGTGTAGAAGATTCTTGTGTTGTAGACAACATGTGCTTAAAAGAGGTGTGGACCCCTGTGATGTCATCATGACAAGTCATGAGAGTGCACAAACTCCTAAGTGTCTCACAAATAAAATAATGCAAAATAGTTAAATAATGCATAAACCTAAGTAAACTTAAGTAAGTGTAATAAATAAATACTTATTTACACCAACACCCCCCGTTAAGTGCAACTTAGGGGAATTCCCTTAAGCTTACGAACTAGGATGAAGATGCATAAGGGGTCTCGGCTACTAGGCCATATTAGGTACCCATGTACATAATGAAAATGCAATCTCTCATAAAGCAGAGAAAGAGGGAAAACCTCATGGGAAAAACCCTCCCCCAAAAAGAGAGATAAAAAGGGATGCATTGATGGATGGAGTAATCAAGACCCCCCCATTACGACATACATCTAGTATATACAAAAGAGAATGAGAGAAGGAAGAGAGAAAGAATAGGCTCCCCCCCAAAAAGAAGAATGCTAGCAAGTGAAAGCCGCTCCAATGAAGAAGCTAGTCCAAGAATGCATAATTTTGTTCCTCCCCTTAGGAAGAAACAAAGGCATAGGTACAATCCTAAAGATGTATGGTGGCCCTGAAACCTGCTCAAGTATCCTTGTGTTGATGCTAAAGTTCACCCCTTCCAACTGTGCTGAAAAGATCGAATGCAGATTGGTCAAGGATGTTTGTTGAACTTGTTCCACAAAAATCTGTCTCCTCTACTAACAAAGAGCCCTCCACTAATTTTTGTTCATAAGGATCCACAATCATGCCAACCTGTAAAGATTGATCATGTAGAGAATGGACATGAGGGTTAGAGTGAGCCCTCACAACAATTGTAGAAGGATCAACTTCATCAATGAGAAGATGTAAGTCCTCAAGTCTGTCTCCCAAGTATACTAAAGTTGGAGGTGGAAGATGAGATGTACCATGATGTGATGGACCTTTCACTATGGTAATGTAAGCATGTGGACTAGACTGATGTGACCTCTCATTGCAATTGTCGATAGAACCCCATGTGTCTAAACCTGTTGAAGCACTATCACTGGTGTCACTATCAATTTCCACTGTGTATGATGTGTGGAGAGGAGTAGAGGATAAGCTAGGTGAACATTCCTCAAAGTGAACATCCTTCTCCACAAAGATCTCATGAGTCTTTGGATCCATAAGTTTGTAAGCCTTTGCATTGTCTTCATAACCGATGAAGGTACAAGGCCTAGGTGCCGGTGCTTTGCAACTCCTAGAAGAAAGGTTTGCCCATGCTGGACAACCGAAGACTCTAAGGTGACTCACAACTGGTTTTCTACCACACCATGCCTCAAAAGGAGTCTTTCCATCTAAGTTTAGATAAGGAGACCTATTAAGTATGTGAGTAGCACTGCTAATGGCTTTAATTTCTGATGTAGGATCAAGAGATTTGGCCTTAATCATGCAACTTACCATGGTCTTGAGAGTCCTAATCCTTATAGCTACAACATCTTTCTTGTGCGGACTGAATGCTGGCGAGTTCTAAAGATCAAACCCCTCAATTTTGCAAAAGTTCTTAAGTCTTTTGTCAGCATATCTATTCTCATTGTCCACCCTTAGTACTTTGATGGATTTCCTTGACTTGTGTTCAACATGAGTCTTGAAGTCTTGAAGCTTATGAACCAATTCATTCTTATGATGAAGGAAGAAGACCCAAGTGAATCTTGAAAAGTCATCAACAAATGTGAGTATGTAGCGGCTTGGCTAACTAAAGTCACTGCAAAGGGTCCTGCTAATACCATGTGAACTAGCTAAAGAACAACTGGAGCTTGAGAAGACTTCCCTTTATCATACTTCTCCTTGAGATTAATATCCACTAAACAAGATGAACATTCTCCCTTAGAAAAGCTGATATTAGGTAGACCTTTGACCATATGTATAAAGAAAAGTTGCTAAAGAAAGCGAAAGTCAAGGTGACCAAACTGCTCATGCCATAGGAGAAGGAATAAAGCCTCTTGTCATCATTGAATTTTCCCACTACAACTAATGAATCATCTCTAAGACTTCGCACCATCACTTAATTTGGAAGGAACTCAAACTTATGACCATCTCCAAGGTGAGTGATTTGGTAGACTGATAGGAGATTGGAGCTTAGGTTTGGAATGTAGAGAACATCTTTGAATTCCCCATTTTCCATTTCCATATGTCCTTTCCCTTCAACTTCCATCTTAGTATCATCTCCTATGAAGATGTGTGGTACCTTTGACTACTTCAATGAAGAAAGTTCTTCCTTTGAAGAACCCATATGATAGGAGGCACCTAAGTCAAGTATCCATTTCGAAGAACTTATGTTTTCCATAAGTGCTTGACCTTTACCTTTTGAAGAGGTTGGAGTAGAATCCTTGGAAGTACCTAGCATTTGAATCTTGTTCTTCTTGAGTAGATTCTCTAACTCATCGATTCTTTTTGTCTTGCAATGATGCTCATCATGATTTGGCTTTTTGTTGTATGCACAAAAAAGTTTGTCCTTCTTTTCATTACTTCCTTTCTTGTTTGAAGAAGAATTGCCTTGTTGAGAGGAGGATTGTTGTGTCTTAGATTGTGATTTCTACTACCATTGCTTCTTGTTGTTGTTTCTTTTCCCCCCTTGACTAGATTTGTGATCATCACTAGCTACCAATGCTTTGGTTTTTCATGACTTGAGAAATCCAAAATCCACCAAGTGAGATTGTTCAACAATCAACATGTCTGCAAATCCACCAAAGGAAGGCTTTTTGTAAGTAGATCCCATGGTTAACTTGTGAGTATTAAAACTCGAAACAAAATTGACATACTTAGAAGGTAGCCTCTTTAGGATGTGATGAATCAACCTATCATGCTTCATGGGATTTCCACAATCTTTGAGAATTGCCCTATACTCATTGACTTTGATGAGGTAATCCCTAATTGTGTCATAATTCTTAGGATCCAAGAGAAGTAGATCATCTTCAATCTGAAATCCCTTTTCTTCATCCACTTTGCCATACAACTATTCAAGTTTATCCCAAGCTTCTTTAGATTTTGAACAATTTTTAATGTGAAAGAGAAGATCCCCATGTACACAACTCCTGATAACACCTAAAGCCTATTGGTCTTGAATTTTTTAATCAATGAGTTCTTTAGCATCAGTAGGTTTGGTAATTGTACCATCAACATAAAGACTATATCCTTTTTCCATTAATCTACTCCATGTAATATCTTTCCATGTAGAATAGTTGCATGAAGTTAGAGGAGGACATTTAAAACCCATGATGCAGAAATGAAAAGAGCACAAAATAGAGACATAGAAAACATAGTACACACCCCCCCTTTTCACTCAATCAAAAGACCACCCCAAAAAGGATGTTGTTGGCACTTTATAAGTAGTGCATTTACAATGGGCCATTTGTCAAAATGAACAAAGTGGAATTTCTAATTTTTCTTTTACAACTACCTTATAAGGCTGAAATCTGTCACTTAAGCACTGTAGCTCAATTTTACAACAATTTTGAAAAAGAATCAAAGCTTTATAATTCCAAAGAAAGCCTAATTTTGAAAGTGAGAAATTGGTCCACACAACCCTAGAATTTGTCTTCAGATTTGGAAAGTAGACAAAAAAAATGCACTTTCAAAAAAAATAGAACCTGAAAAAGTGACTAGCTGTGCCCGTACGGAGCTTCTGAAGTTGCAAAACATAGGATTATGTAGGTACAATCGCCAAAAAATGCAATTTTTGCAAAATCTGTGAACCAAAACCAAAAAACAACACCACCACTGGAAAATTTTGAAAATTTTACCCAATTTCAAAAAAATTTGCACTGAATCAGAGTCAAGATGTCTAAGATATCAGGCTGCCAAACTGAAATGCAATCTGAAAAGGGGTCTGGATAAAAAACTGTGAGTCTAAATTTGACAGTCAAATGACCGTCACTGCAGTTGTAATACACCTAGAAATGATAGTCAAATGACTATTAATTTTAAAACAATGTACTGCTGATGTCAACAAAAAATTTGTGCCCTGGGGTGATGTGGCAGATGACGGGATTCTGTACTGTACAAAATGTACAGAATGATGATGTGTGTGAGTCCAGCGAGTTGGTGACATGTCAAAAAACTAGATCTCCATGTGGTTGACATGGCAATGTCAGACCTGCTTGTCTACAGTGACATGGCGTAGATAGCTGGTGGATAAAATCTATGGTAAGATGACACGTGGAAAAGTTAAAGTAGTCCATGTGTCGCTATTGAATGGTCCACGTGGCTTTAGAAGGTGCAGTTGCCAACACTGAGCTAGGCAGATAGTAGGTCATGTGGTGGCTCCAAATGTGTCTACATGTCAAGAAAAGCATAGTTCCTAGAAAGGCGATGCCAGTATGTGCCCATAGTGCCAAAAATAGGAAATTGGTACTAAAAAACCACCAATTGTTGCTACCGGGAAAAGGTTTAAAACTGCACCAAAATCTTGTGGAACAGTGCCTGAAAAGGGTTGTGAGTGGGAGGAGTTAAATTGCATGTCGTAAATCAAAAGGTATCGCCATTGGGAGAGTGGATTATATGCTGGAGATCAAAACATATGGGCTAGAGTAGATTAGTGATCATCAAGATATTCCCAAAGGGTGCCGTCGATGGAAGTGGGTTTAATCCCACATTCAACGTGTGGGAAACCCGAATGTTTAATAAAACAAAAAATGTGCAACACCAATACCAAAAGAATCCCTCTAGTGGATTGAGGGCTAGATTTGGTGGTCGGGGATGTATGTGAGATTGGTGCCAAAAATGGAAATTAGCCGCTAGCTAAGGTGTGTAGTCGCCTAATTTTACAGTGAGATACCCAAAATTTGTAGATGCACAATACGACCCTCGACTGTGATGCCTACAGATTTAATGCAAAATTCTCTGTGACAAAAAATAAACTTCCCAAAAATGGAAAATCTGGGGTGTTACTACTCAAGTTTGCTAAATTTTTTTTTCTCTACTGGGTTTCAAAAATACTGATGGAAATTACAAAGAAATAAATGCATATCTAAAAATAATGACCATACCCGAATTGCAAATTGGGGCCTCCGAGTTTCGATTTGCAAAATTTTTTTGCCTCACGGTCAACTATAGGCCAAGGTAGGTAAGTTTATAGTCAATTTTCACTAGTTCAACATTTTAGATGCAATGGCGAGGTCAAATTTGACTCTAGACACTCCCAATTTCTGTAGTACGCTAGATTCAGGCTGAGGTGTTGAAGCAAGTGTGGTCTCAAAATGACTATGTGATGAGAAAGTCTCCAAGTTGCTCTGATACCATTTAAGAATTTTCCTAAGGGCAAAATTCACCCAAGAACTAAGAACTCAAACACAAGCACACAGTAGACCAAAGAGAGAGAGTATATGATCAGAATGACAATGTATTCAACATGCCATGATTAAGAGTACACTAGGAGACCTTGTATATAAAGGCCTCTCAGGAAGCACCTAGAATGTCTCTAGAAACAACCACAAGATAAGACAACTAAGCACCTTATCCAACATTCTAGATGAATGGATAAGAATGACAAAGTGTCATATGTGTGTAGAAGATTCCTTTGTTGTAGACAACATGTGCTTAAAAGAGGCGTGGACCCTTGTGATGTCATCATGAAAAGTCACAAAAGTGCACAAACTCCTAAGTGTCTAACAAATAAAATAATGAAAAATAATTAAATAATGCATAAACCTAAGTAAACTTAAGTAAGTGTAATAAGTAAATACTTATTTACACCAACAAATAGCTCTCTACAATATGGTCTATAAAATATTATCTAAAGCTTTAGCAAACCACTTAAAAGGTTTTCTCCCCAACCTTATATCAGAAGAACAAATAGGGTTTGTCCTTGGGAGATCCATTCTAGATGGCATTTCAATTATCCAAGAAACTATTCATTCAACATCAAAGAATAAGGAGGCATCCATGTTGATAAAACTAGACATACAAAAAGCATACGATAAGGTAGATTGGAGATTCCTATGCAAAACCCTGGAAGCATTTGGATTTTTCATCGATGGATTAAAATCATATATCAATGTATCTCAACTCTAAAAATATCATTGTTAATCAATGGTACACCAGAAGGTTTCTTCAATGTTTCAAGGGGGGTTCAACAAGGCGACCCTGTTTCACCTTTCCTCTTCATTATTATGGTAGAAACCTTCAGAAGAACTATCAAAATAGCTCAAATAGAGGAAAATATTAAAAGAATTAAGGTCACAAAGAATATCGCTAATACCATTCATCAATAATTTGCAAATGACACTATCCTAGCTAGAATAAGATCTAAAAAAGAAGCAGAAAACTTTAAAAAAATCATTAAAAATTACACAAAACCCTCAGGACAAAAATTAATGTAGAAAAATAAGAAATCTTCTTCCTTAATACACCACTAGAAAGGGAAGATTATATCTACAATGAATTAGGGTATAAGAAAGGAACCTTTCCATGCAAGTACTTAGGTATATATCTAGAAAAAAGAGGTAGAAAGAATCAAGGCTAGGATAAAATCCTAGAAAGAATAGATAATCATATGAAAGCATGGAAAGGAAAATGGTTAACCAGAGCTAAGAGATTTACTAAAATCAGAGTGGTTCTTTTAGCATTACCTACTTACCATTTATCATGTCTTCAATTACCTAAGAATATCAATAAAAAATAGAAACAACATTGAAAAAAAAAATTCTTCTGGAAAGATATAGAGGATAAAAAGCAGGTAGCTCTAATTTGATGGGACAAGATCTATAGGCTTAAAGAAGTAGGGGGATTAGGAGTCAAATATCTAGAGTGGTAAAATGAAGCATTAGGAGCTAAACAAGTATGGCAGATGTATCAAGAAAAGCGATACCAAATGGGCTAGAATAATGTATATCAAATATCTAAATGTAGCAGACTACACATCTCTTCTGAGAACTAGGAACCCTCCTAAAGGATTAGTAGCTTGGAATTTCATGCTAAAGTGTTGATCATTGATTTCAAATTTTGTAACTTGGGATATAGGTAGTTGTGATAAAGCCCTTTTTTGGGGAGACTCCTAGAATGGTCACCCCCCTCTAGATCAATCAAATGTCTCTATTAATTCTATAAATCTAATAACTTTAGAATGAGGAACTAAGGTAGCTAATTATATCCAAAATGATCCTTCCAATGTAGAAGCTCCATGGAGATGGAAATCCCTAGAGAATGTGGGTCTATTATTAGAAGAGTAGGAGAAATTAGAAACTATCCTTAGAGAGCACCTAATCAATTTTAATGATAGGGAAGATAAGCTGATTTGGGCAACCTCTGAAGATGAAACATATAAGGTAAAGGAAGGATACAATATAATAATCAATTCACAAAGATGGGAAGCAATAAGAATGCCATTAAGTCTCTGTTGGGATCCAGTAGGATTACCTAAAGCAGGTATTTTCGTATGAGCAGCTTCACAAAATCAAATACTAATTATTGATAAATTTAGGAAAATGGGATTTGAAGGCCCATCTAGATGCACAATATGTAAAGAAATTTCTAAAACTATAGAACATCTCTTTTACCAATGTAAATATGCCAAGAAGCGATGGGAGTGGCTTAAAGTGAAACTTAATTGGATAGCCCCATTCTTGGGGGATTAGCAAGACCACTTGATAGGGTGACCTAAAGAACCTAATTACAAAGTGTATGGAAAACTTTGGAATATCGCCCTTGCTATTCTAGTGTGGGAGATCTAGAAAGAAAGAAATAAATAGATTTTTAATAATGAAGAACTCAATGCTTCATCTCTCCTCACCAAAATTGAGGCAAGCATCATGGAAGTTATGAACTATAACCTTAGAAAGACTACAAAAGAAGAAGGCTCATTCTTAGAGTGGGATGTAAAAATTAAAGAGAACTAGCAACATTTTATCAATCCTCCTCTCACTTATATAAAAATAAATAGCATAGCTAGAAGCGAATGTAGGTGGGAACCCCCACCTAAAGGATGCAAGAAACTTAATTTTGATGGAGCCTTAAGAGGAAACCAAAGGATGACAAGAATAGGATGTATAATTAGGGAAGATTCTAGGAATTGGATTATGAAGAGAGCTAAACCTTTGGGCATAGCGATTAAAAACATCACAGAATTAGGAGCATTAAATGAAGGTTTAAAACATAGTATTAAATTAAAAATAAATAGGATTATTATAGGAGACTCTCAAATTATATTAAACACAATTAGGAAAAGGAAAAATCCTAATTGGGTCTTGTATTCTAAACTAGAGAATGTACTCAATCTAATGGATAAGTTTGAAGAAGATTTAACTACATTTATAGAGAAGGTAACTCAAAAGCTGACCAATTGGCTAGCAAAGGAATGAATGGTGAGAATATTCTTGAATTAGCCAATTTATTACATAATGTAGCTTATTATTAATCTTGTATCCTTTTAACTCCCCCCCCCCCCCCCCCCCCCCCTTAGCACTTAGAAGCATGATTTAATTATCTCATGAAACTTTAATAATGTTTTATACTCAACAATTTGAGTACCTATTACAAATAGGAAAAATATATTAATCATAAAACATATGCATTGCTTTTCTCATGAACCACAATGATCTTCAGACATCATCATCACTCACTTCTCTCTAGATCTTTCTAGAGCTTCGAGATAGTATTTATAACTCTGCTCTATGTTGTTTCTTCACTATGTTTTCTTTGGGGAGTTTAGACATTGGCTAGGTTGGGATAGGTTAACTTGTCCATCTTTGATAACATCAAGCTTCATCCTTCATCTTTTGTCTGCTCCCCATTCAATACTTGGGTCCCACTATGCAAGTGGCCTTAGAGTCTTCCTCACTACTTTTGCACTTTCCACTTGGCATGATCCTAAGGCTTTCCCTAATAGAATCCTGCTTTCCCAGGGACCCTCAAAATGGTGACATGGGTCACATTTTTGGGAGTCTTTCCCCATTAATAACCAAAACTTCAAGGAGCTTCTCGATTGGTGATGTGTGTCACCCTCTTGGGAGCTACCCCTTGATTAAGCCTTTCAACTCCAATGTACCCTTGGTAGTCAAGGAGCTCCACAATGTTGACACATGTCACTGTTCCAGGAGCTTGTCTTTTAGTTGGCTTCAGGTCTTTTAGGTGTCCTGAGATGGTGACATGTGTCACCATCTCAAGTGCTTGTATTTGATGCTTCCTTATAGTTTTTAGGTGCCCTAGAAGTGTGACATGTGTCACTATTCTAGGTGCTTTTGAGTGTTGTATAGGTTCCCATTTAGTCTCAGACTTTTAGGTTCAATTTCTTTTTTCGACAATCCTCATTAGACATCAGTACAAATGTGAATTAGATTTATTAAATATGGAATAAAAGTAATGGGTTATATTTCTAACACTAACACTAACATTTTAGTTTAGCTTTGTGATGAATGAGTTACATGGAAAGAAAGATAGCAGAACAATTAGCAGGAATAAAGATTTGATAGTAATTAAAAAGAAAAAAACAATTTATGTTCTCAAATTCAAGCTTAAGATGGTATGCCATTGGTATAATTTGTAACAGGAGGAATGCCTCCTTAAAGTCCCTACTAGGGAATCTATAATACATATAGGACTTTCATCTTGGGCTATACGAGAGGTTTTTTAGGCCCCGTTCTTTTTCTCCGGTGCCTGTAGTTGAATGGGAAAAAGATTTTGTAAATTATTTGTGATAATATGATTGTAAACACCTAAAAATTGGCAAAGACCTATAAAATGAAAATTTTGATCAAATGATGCAAATTAAGGATAAAATTAGTAGAAACCATTAGACTTTCAAATCAATCATTACATCAAGTCATTAATCAATCAAATCACCTATCAAATCAAAAAGGACCCAAGTCACTTTAAAGAGAGGAAAAAGCAATTCATGAAACCATAAAATTAAATAAAAAAGGAAAAAGGAAATGACAAAATTTGAAAATAAATGGAACATTTAATAAATCAAAAAAATCCATTTATCCCCTCAAAAGTGCAAATCCTCCTTTTTACATTTTAAAAGAATTGGAAAATCTTCATTTATCCTCACAAACCAAGTCTATTGGACTCTTCCTCTTGGTGCCTTATGAGATATTTACAGTTTCACCATTACCCTCCAGTAAAAAGTGAAAACCTGATTTGTTGAAAATAGATTGATACGAGTATGAGAATGTGGTTCAATCATTATTTTGTCACTAATGTCAAACCTACTACTTGCTGGTAAGACACCTGCTTAGATGATTTGAGTACTATCATTTGTTTGATTGATGAAGGGGATTTGATCAAATGAGGTAACAATAAAACCTAGAGGAAAGGTTGAGTTATGATATGGAAAAGGAGTACAAAGGTTACTTAAGACAATGATATTATAGTGCATTGATTATCTAATTAAGGTCGTAAAGGATGGATAGACTGATTAAGTTTAAAAGAACAAGTAAAACGAATTGTGTCTGCCAAGTTTAATAATCTGCATAGTAGGTGTTGAGAAAAGTTAGTGTAAGATGAGAAGAAAATTAGTTGGAGCTAAGAAAAGTAAAATTTCAATGTATGTCAAGTGATACAGTGTTAGCTGAGTAAAGCTTAGTTGATGTCAAGCACTAGTAAACTTTAGTTCGTGCTGAGTGGTTTAAAAATGGATGTTGAGCAACACAGTATGTGTCAAGCATCAGAAGAAATTTAATGTCGAGTGTTAGAATTATGAGAAAGATCATGAATTTGATGAATCCAAGTTGATAAGTTAGATTTCTTGGATTGTCTGAACCATGTGGAAGATAAGCTTGATGAGCTAGTGGCACAGAATTCAAAATGAACAATTTTGAGGAGAATTTAAAGAGGATTGAAGGAGAATTTTTTAGAAGGAAATATAAAGAAAAGATGGGTATATTTATTGAATCCTACCTAATCCTACCTAACCCTAAAATGGATGATAGAGGATGAATGACAAAAGATCTTAATTTTCTATTTATAGAGATGGTTGTTCAGAAGTAAAGGTTGTCATGTGCAAGAACCTAAGGAAGACAAGGAGTCTAGGGTATTGCTTCATTCAGTGACCAAAGAGAAGAGATTGCTATTAGCAAGAAAAGAAAGAAGGCTTAAGGGTATGGATTCTTGAAGGGTGGACAAGATATCAGAGCTAAAATGTGTTAAAGCCAAGTATAATGGAGGACTAAAACATAGATCTATAATCTGCAAAGTTAGTTGTAAGTTGTTATCAGATCAAGCCTTACTATTACTTTCTAATCATTGTACTAGTCAAGGGTAACTCCTTTAGATTAAGGTTGACCTGATAGTCATTTATAAATCCTTTAATTGGATGACATTCAAAGTGAATGATCTAAAGTCCTCTAACAAGGCTCACTCCTAATAGGGTGATTAAAATCCTCTAACTAGGTCACATTTAATAGTGTATATTGTGACCTTTAGTAGGGTTGGCCTTTCACAGGGCATCACTTCAGAAGAGCGAGAATGAGTAGGATGTCATTGGTGGTTATTTCCAAATTGGGTTTCCATGTAAAAAAATTGTGTCAAATGTGTTATTGAATATGTTATGTTTCATGCTTACATTTCTGCAAAGTTGATTTGACAATAACCTACAAAGTTTAAGTGATTGTATGATATAATGGATCCATGCATGATGAATATGTTTTATGGATATGGGTTCACTAAGTTGTAAAAAGTTTCATTTGTACATTTGGACCTTGGATAACTGATTCAGTTTGAGATGTTTGAGATGTTTTCACTGATGTTGGATAACTGAGATGTTTGAGATTGGGTTCACAACTTGAATGAGTTTGAGATGTTTTGTAATGACAAAGGAATCAAAAGAAAAACATCTACCCCTAGGACCCCTCCACAAAATAGAATTGCTGAAAGGAGGAATAGATTTGTAATGGATTGTGCTAGGACAATCATGATGGAGAAAAATGTTGCTTTGACATACTAGAGAGAAGCTATAAGTATAGTTGTCTATACCTTGAACCATGTGCAATTCAAGTAAGGTACTCATTAAACACCTTTTGAACTATGGTATGGATAATCACCCAATGCAAAATATTTTAAGGTATTTGGAAGCAAGTGTTATATTCTCAAGGATTTCAAAAATGGTAAACTAGATGAAAAAAGTGAAGAAGATATATTCCTTGGATATTCCACAAGAAGCAAAGCTTATAAGTGTTTAAATACTAACACTAACAAAGTTGTTGAAAGTGCAAATGTGAAATTTGATGAATATATAGAAGTACATTAGGTTGAACCTATGAAGGAACCTAAGGAATACAAATCATTTATATACTTTAATGAAGGTATGCCTACTAATGAAGATGCTATAAATTAAGTTGCAAATCAACAACAAATTTCAGTGACTGTCGAGTCACATACTATGAATGCCAAGTTGCATTCAGGAATCAAGCTATATTTAGGTGCTGAGTTATAGAATGAAGTTAAGGCACATTCTTATTTTGAGATTAGTATACATGAAAGAGATGTTGAACTACCTAATAGAGATGTACATAGTGATTCAAAATTTGACAGACCAAATGAGGAAAATAGAATAGAACCAAGATTGTCAAAGTATATCAAGAGATATCACCCTACAACACATATCATTGGAGATAAAGATGCAAGATCAATGACAAGGAACAAGTTGAGAAATGATACATGTTTTATTAGCATGCATGAACCTAAAATAGTGAAAGATGCCTTAGAAGATGTGGACTAGAGTAAAGCCATTAAAGGAGAGATTGAACAAATTGAGAAAAATAAGACATGGACTCTAGTTCCTAGACCAAAAGACAAAAATGTGATTGGTAGCAAGCGGGTGTATAGAAAATTTTTAGATGAAACTGGTGAAGTCACAAGGAACAAGGCAAGATTAGTTTGTAAAGGATATGCACAAGAAGAAGGGATAGACTATGGAGAAACATTCACTCCTGTTGCAAGATTGGAAGGAGTATGAACTTTGCTTGCTTACTCTGTATACAAAGGTTTCAAAGTTTATCAAATGGATGTAAAATCTACATTTTTCAATGGTATATTGGAAGAGGAGGTTTATATAGAACTACTAGAAGGATTTGTTGATGCTAACAACAAAAACATGAGATGTAAACTGATGAGACTAATTATTGCCTCTATTTTATGTTAAACTTAATACTCTATTTTTAATATTGGTAAAACATTTGTGAACTTATGATAAAGTCCACATAGAACCATTAACCCATGGGTAGATAGTAATGTCATATTTTTCCAATATTATACATATGATGTAGTATTTCATATAACCATCAGAATGTATGTTCTAATATTTGGATTTAATTTGATTATGCTTATTGGCATAAATATTTCTGTATCACAACTAACTTGTTAGGGGAGAAGTTGGAGAATGGTCAATGACATTCAAGGAGTGTCAAGGCCTAGCTGCAATAGAAGAATCATAATGGCATCATGAGACACAACTACTAAAAAGGAGGAGCTATTATTCTAGGAATGCAGGGATGAAGTATTGCTATATTCCCTTTGTGTTTATTATTGTGCTGAATTGGTTATCCAAACTTTATTGCTTATACCAGGAGCTGTTATATTTCCTTCTTCTTCTCTGGTAGATTTGTAGTCAGTTTGTTTTCTTTCTTGTTTTGGAATAAGTGTCAATCCTCTATTTATAGGGATAGGATTGATAGTTTTAGAGGTTGAGAAAAAGTTTATGGAAAAACATTGTTTACTCTTGTAGTGAGTTGTTTTACAGTTTTATGTATTGTTCTTATGTAAGGAGTTTTGGAATATAATGAAGTAAGTCTTGGTTTACATTTTATGTTAGTAGATTAGCAGAAGCCAACTGAGGGGGTCCACTTGGGAGGTGGATTAAATTAGAGTAGTATAGATTTACTTCTAACATTTTTAATATTTTAGGTAGAAGTTATAAGTTTCTTCCTGTAGCATCATACTTTGTGAATGTTCCTGCAACACCTACGAGAACAGTTATAGTGGATGACCTAAGTTGAGATATAAGTTAGCATAGAGTTGTATTTCCAACATTCATTCTAGTAAAGAGTTCAGTGTGTTACTTTCTTGTAGTACTAGTGTAGGTTCTTTTTATGCATTTTAATTTCTTGCAGCATAAGCATAATGACTCGTTAAAAAACCTAGTGCACATACTGTGCTGACCATTTCAAGTATACATCCCTGGGTTGACAAATTAAACGCACCTCATGGTGGGAGAAGTAATCCTTAGATTGAATAAACTATTCCTCAGTAAGGCCTTGTAAATGATTATCATATACCTATTGTTAGGTGAACCATTTTTGGCGCCATTGCCGAGGATGGTGTCAAAATAGGAACATCTTTTTGGGTCATAGTTTTTAAGTTAGTTTTTAGAGATTTGCAGTCCTAAAAGTTGCTTTGTAAGTGTGAAAAATTTAATTGCATGCATAAAAAAAGAAGACAACGAGATGAATATGGAAGATTTATTCCATGAGAATTTGTTAATTTGAATGACAAAAATTGAAGATGTTGAGTTGCCTTTTGAGGACACAAACCTTGATTTTCCTCCAACATCTTCCTCTAGAGCTGAATCTTTGGATACAAGTGGTCTTTAGCCTTTTGCTGAAATCTTGGCCAGCTTTCTTTATAGCTCTAGTCCATATCTACCTATTGTTAACAATCCCATAGCTAATGCTCCTTTTCAGCAGTAGCCCCATAATTAAATACCTCTAGTAATGGCACACCCTACTTTTCCATTTCCTCTCTCGAGCTTCATAACCAATGCTAATCTAAAAAATATACCCACAATTGCTCTTCCAAAGTTTTATGGCCTTGTAACTGAGGATCCTAATATTTTCTTGTTTGAGTTTGACATACTCTATCGTAGCTTTGACTATAACACAAATGACCCCAAGCTCAAGTTATTTCCAACAACATTGGAAGAATCAACCTTATGATGGTTCATGGGCTTAGGAGCTAATGGAAAAAGTACCTGGGATGAAATGCAAACTCTATTTCTAGAAATATACAAAGATTAGTATAAGGGGAGTGATCCAAGAGGAGATGACATTTTTACAATATCACAAAAGGAGGACGAAACATTGGAAGACTATGTTTCACATTTTTTGTACACAATGCAGAAGAATTCTCAACATGTATTGGCAAATGATTCATAGAAACTAGTCTTCTTGAGAGGGGTAAATAATAATTTTTTGGAAGCCTTAGACTTGATGACTAGTGGTGATGTATACCAATCTTCTTGGGATGACCTCAAAAAAATCTATCTTAACTACTTAAGGTCAACTATGAAGAAAGTTAGAGGATGCTGATCCACAACAACTAAAGGGATTAGTTAGGGCATTTCAAAGCTTGGGATATCTAATTTACTCTCAGATTTCAAGTAGGACATCATAAATGATGTCACTACACATCTTGACACCATGAATGCAAAGAAGAAGCATGTAGAAGTTGAATCATGACTAGTAGAGTGATATCCTTCCTACCAAAAACAAAAGCAAGACTATGCATGTAAGCTAATAGCCAATTTGGAGAATCAACATCTGCCAACCGAATACAAGAAGATAGATGGGGACAATGATCAATTGTTCTTCATTACTCAACATTGACCAAGGGCTTCAAGACAAGGTATGCCTCAAGATCCCTTAAAATTTTCAAATCCTTACAATAACCAGTGGAAAAACCAAATTCATCAAAATAATTTTCAGTACTCCCAACCTCCTTGGTAAAACTAGCAAAACAACCAGTGGAAAAACCAACAAAATAATCCCTGGCCTAACCAGCAAAATAATCCCTGGCCTAATCAACAAAATAATTGGTGGCAAAATTAGCAGAATCAATGGCAACCATTGCAAGGAAATTGGTAGCAAAATAACCAATAGAGGGGGCCTCCACAATGGCCTAATCAAAATCTAGGTAACTCACAACAAACACCTCTAGTCCAAAAATCTACAATAATGCCACTCCTTGTAGTAAATAATACTAATCCTAAGCCAACCCAATTGCCCTCTCAATCTTAGCCAAATCCAAACAAAAAGAAACAACAACAAAAAATGTACTCTACTGATACTCAATAGTGCCCTATATATTCACTAGAGATATCTAATATTCATTTGAGATTGAGTAAAACTTTGCCTACACAAGAATACCCTATTATCATGGAAGTTGCAAACATGCCTGTAACATCACTTCCAAAAGCTACATTGCCAAATACCAACCCACCAACTGATGTACCTAGTAGAACTATTGACCATACCTCCATGAATCCTCCCTTTCCACATAGGCTAAATAAAGAGAAATCTATATCCCAAGAGGAAGAGACATATGTATTGTTGAGTAGTTGAAAAAAATGCACATCAAAATTCCTCTATTCCAAGCTATCAAGAATGTGCCTCTTTATGGAAAGGCTATTAAGGAAGTATGGCTTAAGAAGCTAGGGAAAAAGAAGAAAGATCCTCAAATAGTCCATGTTGTTGGGCAATTGGCAGATATCATGTTAGGGAAGGTAGCAACACCAAAGTATTTAGATCTTGGTAGTCTAGTAGTTAATTTAATCATAAATGGATAGGCTATGAAAAATTCTTTAGTCAACCTAGGAGTAGTAATAAATGTGATGAGTAAGGATACAATGCATAAGTTACATATGGAAGGATTAAGAACAACACCCACAGTGTTACAACTTGCTGATAATTCAACTTTCACTCCATATGGTCTCATAGAAGATGTGATAGTGACTTTAGATTCACGGGAATACTCTATTGGTTTTCTTATCCTATCACCAAAGTAAAACTTGCTAGCTATCCTTTTATATTAGGGATACCCTGGTTAGCCACCACCAGTGCTAAAATTAGTTGCAGATTAGGCAATATGACAATTTCAAATGGTCAAACCATAAGAAAGCTAGAACCATATCCACTTGCCCAACCCCAACTAGATTTGGGAGAATCTATTTGCCCAGATTTAGGGGATGAAGAAAAAGAATTGAATTCTGTAGCTTAGCTCATGATGTTGCATAGGAGGTCTTTTCTCAAAATGCAAGAGGAAGATGATGTCATATAGAGAATTCTTATCAATTAGTGTATAATGGCCAGAGATATTACTGAAAGTTCTATCTTAAAGCTATGTACCTATGAAGACTATGTCTACCCAGCAAGCCCTGCGAAAATTGAACAATTATTACCAAGTGAAGTAGCTACAAATCCAGTACTACAAGTGTCAATGGTAGAATTAACAACTACTGTGGAACTTTCTTCTGGTCATAATCTCCATGTAAACAATAACTTATCCTTATCACAATTGGAATTGTTAATCAAGCTTCTCAATCAGCATGAAAAGGCCTTTACTTCAAATTATAAGGATATGGTAGGACTGAGCCCTAGACTCTACACCCATGGGATCTACATCAATAATGGAAGCTTGGCACTCCATTAGCCTTAGAGGAGAATAAATCTAGCATTGCACAAAATAGTTAAGACTAAGTTACAAAAGTTGTTGGATGCTAGATTCATCTATCCAATCATTGATAGAAAATGGGTATCACCATTAGTTATTGTACCTAAGAAAGGAGGAAAGTGGTGGATATGTGTAGATTATAGAGAATTAAATAATGCCACAAAGAAGGATTACTTTCCTTTACCCTTTATTGATCAAGTTTTGGATAGTTTGGGTGGAAAGAAATACTTCTCATTTCTGGATGGATGTAGTGGATGCAATTAGATAAGTATTACTCCAAAAGATCAAGAAAAAGCCACATTTATATGTTCTTGGGGTACATATGCCTATTCTATATTACCATTTGGCTTATGCAATGCACCTGCTACTTTCCATAGAGCTTTATTCAACATCTTTGCTAACATATCACATGATTGCATGGAGATATACATGGATGACTTCACTACATTTGGTATCACATTTAATGCCTTGGAGAACTTGGAGAAATTAAAAATCCAATGTGAAGAACACAACCTATCTCTTAACAGTGAGAAATGATTTTTGATGATGTAGAAAGGGGTGGTATTGGGGCATTTTATTTTTGAAGCTGGAATCTAGGTAGAACCTATGAAAGTAGAGGTAATTCTCACACTCCCTACTCCCACAAAGAAAAAAGAAGTTAGATCTTTCCTAGGACATACTGGCTATTATAGGAGGTTTATCAAAAAATTTAGTCAGATAGCTAGTCCTCTATATACTTTGCTTACCAAAGAGGCTAAATTTGCCTAGACAAAGGAATGTGATAACTCCTTCCAACAGCTTAAGTCACTGTTGACAATTGCAGGTCAATACTTAGGGGGCTTGATTGGACTTTTCGCTTTCAAATACATACAAATGCTTCTAACCATGCCATAGGTGTAGTCCTAGGACAAAAATCTCAACATCTTGAAAACACAATCTACTATATCAGTAAGAGCCTTCATGGACTAGAGTTGAACTATATAGTAACTAAAAAAGAACTATTAGCAGTAGTTTATGTTTTGAAATTCTTTTGGCATTATATAACTAGTTATCCCATATTTGTTCATACTAACCATGTAGCTATATATTAAGTATCTCATGAAAAAACTTTCCATTATAGATAGGCTAGCAAGATGGGTACTTCTTTTGTTGGAATTTGATATCACAATCATTGACAAACCTGGGAAAGTGAATGTGGTAGCTAATTATCTATCTAGAATCCACCATGATGAAGAAGATAGTATTTTGATAGATGATACATTTCCATATGAGCACTTATTTAATATTGCTATCCAAACCCCATGGTATGTAGATATAGCTAATTACATTGTAGCTAATAAAATGCCAACACATTTCTCTTACAAGGATAAGAAGCTACTTGTAGAGAAAAGCTTCCATTTCTCTTGGGTTGATAACACATTATTTTACACTTGACCTGATCAAGTTATGAGGAGATGTGTATGAGAAGATGAAGCATATGACATTCTACATGCATGTCATAATGAACCATGTGGGAGCAGTTTGTAGCAAAGAGAACATCGTTGAAGATTCTAACAACTGGTTACTATTGGCCTAAACTTCATAAAGATGCAACCACATATACATGAAAGTGTGATAAATGTCAGAGGATGGGATGACAAAAAAAATTGATGAAATGCCTCTCAATCCAAAAATGGTGTTAACACCATTTGACAAATGGAGCATGGACTTCATTGGTCCAATAGATCCTCCATCCAATGGAAACTCATATATCCTTGTATGCATTGGCTACTTGACAAAATGGGTCAAAGTCAAAGCCATGAAGCATGCCCATGACCATAAAGTTGCCAAATTTCTGTATGAAGAAATCTTTACTCGATATGGCATCCCTAGAAAACTTGTTACTGATCACGGTGTCCAATTGACTTCCAATCTGATCATAGAACTCATGAAGGAATATAATATTAGACATCATAAATAAAACCCCTATCACCCTCAAACTAATGGACAAGCAAAAGTTACAAAGATAGTTCATTTGCATCGCAAAGATTGGAGCAATAGACTATTAGAAGTTGTCTAGGCATACTGAACAACATGGAAGACTACCACAGGGTTCACACCATTTGAATTGTTGTATGGAAAAGTAGTAATGCTACCCATTGAATTTGAACACAAAACTTTAAGAACAACACTCAAGTGAAACATTGATCTTCCTGCAACATAGAGAGAGTGCTCACTATGCCTTAATTCTTTGGATGAAATGTGTAAGTTTTCCCTGGAGTGCATAGAAATCATATAGAAGCAAAGGAAACAATGGCATGAATCCCACATTAAGGGTAAGCAATTCCAAATTGGAGACTGGGTATTGCTTTATGATTCCAAATTTAAAGACATACCATGCAAGGTACAAACACGATGGTTGGGTCCCTATGAAATAAGTTATGTATTTGAAAATGGAGTCATCCAGTTAACCATAGTTGATCTAGTACACTTCAAGTTATTAGTCAATGGAAATCAACTAAAGTTGTATAAACAACCCCAAATGAAAGATGACTTCCTCCAGCAATTTCAATAGCTAGTTTCAAACACACCACAGGTAACACTTCCTATAGAAGAAGGTGTCAACCTTCTACCTGTAGCTCCTCAATAAGAATTCCTTTGAGCATGCCCATAATAAACATTTTATGTTTCCATAAAGTTCAATTCTCCATTCACTTTCTCAATTTTTCTTTTTCAACTCATCTCTTTTTTTTCTCTACCACCCACCCATTTTCCATGTCATCATTTTCCTAAGCTTTCAATAATATGACAAGTTCGTTGATGTATGTTGTCGCTACCATTCTTCAAATCTTGCCACCTTTATCTCGCACATGTAATGATCAAATTGGTAGGTATAAGCTTTTCATATTTTATTCATGTTTAGCACATAGATTTAGTTGGTTATATCTATTACTGCATTAAATATATCATTGCGACATAATGCTAGTTCTGTACCTCATGCCAAGTATGACAAGTGAGGACACTTGTAGGTGGCAGAGAAGGTTACTAATTCTGAATGAAATTTCTATTTATTCATTAAAGATCCTCAAATCTGTACTCTCTTTGTTTGATTAAAATCTAGTTGCCATAGTACACAAGTGTCAAGTGTCATACCCTTATTCCCAAATAATTCCTCATTATCAGACTAAGATGTGACCCAAATTAAATTTTGAAGTGATTCTTGCATATCTATAATTTATTCTCATTTAAAACACATTATTATTGTTCATGAGCGGAATTCATAGAAAAAATGTGAAAAAGGGTTTGTGATTTTTAAAAAAAAAAGAGAATTTGAAATTCACAGAAGGGAAGAAGGTAATTGTTGCAAACAAGAGTAGAGGTTGAAATTAGTAAGAAAAAATGGGAGGACAATTATAGTGATGTGAACTAGTAGATCATAGTGTTTTACTTTCTGATGTTGAAGTAGCAAGAATATTTAATGCATATGGCTGGCTAGGATATTACTTGAAACTAACAGAGTTTGATGAAGTGACTACTGAGTTTATACATACTATTGAGGAAGGTGAAGCAACAATATGGGGATTGACAATTATTACCATAGAGGAACGAATAGTGGAAGTAACTGGGCTGCTAGTAGTAAGAGAACACTACCCCAATGTGCATGATGCTAGGTCAGCTAGGGCCCAATTTTTTAGTCCAAGTGACCCTCCATTGGATATTACTAAGTAGGGATGGAAAAGAATGTCTCTTCCATTGCCACAAAATGAGTTGGACATGCATATTATCAGGTATTTTACCTATGAAGGAAGATTTTCTAATTTTCATGTACATCATTTTAAGTTACTCAGTTATGTAAGGCATAATTTTCCAGTAAATATCCCCAATTTCTTGTACAATATGTTATGCATTAGTGCTGAGGAAACCTAGAAAGGAAAGGATAATTTTGTCACTCACCATGCCCTAATCAAATTTCTCATAAAAAGATCTCTTAGGGATGTCTCTCTTATATCATGGGAAAAATTTGTTCAGTGTAAAACCTTGCAACCTCAAATTGCCCCTACTGTACAACCCACCCAAGATAATGTAGGCCCCATTGACATAACTATTGAGCAAGGCACCTAAGGTGCATAAACCAAAAAATGTGCAAACAAATACGCCTTTACCTAATCAAGTGAGAAATGTACCTACTTCTACCCAAGAAAAGAGAAAATAAAAGATACAAGAAGAAACTTTAGTTTTGGCAGTAGAAAAATGAAACCCTACAATTTAAAAAAAAAGAAAAAAGTTGGGTCCTATAGCTACTACTCCTACAATAGAGACACCAAAAAGGCTTAGCAGGAAAAAGGTTGTGGTGCTTGAAGAAAATCCCTGTGTGAAGAAGCCCTAGAATGTGAAGGAAAATTCCTAAAGTGTCCATAGAAACCTAGTCCACTTCACCTAAACAATCTCATGAAGAATCTCTAGTACAAGTTGTCCTGGATGATTCCTCTAATTAGCCTAAAATTCCAGACATTCCTTAGAATCTTGATTAGAAATGCAAGGTTGAGATGAATGAATGCCAAAATGATTCCCAAGCAAGCCAACAGGACACCCCAGGCCATAAAGAAGAAGAAGACTCCATAATGCAGCAGTTAGCCTATTTAAAAACTTCCCTAGTTCCCTATAAGGAAACATGGTTTACAAGATTTTTGGAATGGTCATGGAGGGAATCGAGGAAGAAAAATAATTGGAAAGAGGAAAGTGGCCCAATTACCTTACAAATGCTTCTTTTGTAGTTATATAATAAACATGTGTTAACAAAAACCCTATGGGAAGAAGAGAAAAAGAAGATTAAGGAAATAATAGACCAAGGTGAAGAATTGTAGAATTAAAAGAGCAATTGGCAAAATAGAAGCAAAAGATGGATCATGCCCTTAAATTGGCTAACCAAATAATTACTTGTAGGCCACCACCTAGGATCTATGCCATCTATTTAAAAGAAAAATTCCTTTTATTCTAGCTGATGATGACCCTCAAAGATATAAATACAGAATTCAGGTCAGCTCATGAATTCTATGGTTTGTACCAAACTCTTCCATCATGGCAGCAAAAATTTACTTTTAAAATTGTATGTGCATAATTTTATTATCCCTACATAAACTCAATGGAACCCTTTACTTTACATAGGGGATGCACACCTTAGGGCCCTAATGTCTTGGATGCATAATGAGGCCAATTATGATAGACAACTAAACAATTATAGAGATGAGGAGAGAATAGAACCCCTACCATTAAGAGTAGAGAGCAATAAACTAGAAGAAATCCTTAGGGATTGGTTTAGGCTAACCTATGGATATGTTCACAAGGAAATAAGGAAACAATTGTTTGAGGCTAGAACAAAAGTATATGCAAAATATGATAACGTACCTTAATTGTTCTTTCAAAGAGCCATGGTTGATGTTAAAAGTAGATGGGGTATACTACCTAAGGGATTTAGAAGGTCAGAACGACACAACCCTATCAACTTAGAGGTATCCCTTCACTGAGCACCAAAAATCATACATATAGGAAGGCAAACTAGACTAGAACTTTGGTGTCCATTAATAATGTAGCCACCTATTCTCCTTTGGCCCCTATATGACATCAACTCTAAATGAATTAATAGGTTGTAGGAGGATCATAGAAGGGAAGTCTAGAAAAGAACAAGAGGACAAGCATGTAATTTACCAGGGGGTAGATGATGAGGCTAATTATTGCCTCTATTTTATGTTAATCTTAATACTCTATTTTTAATGTTGCCAAGACATTTGAGAGCTTATGATAAAGTCTAGATAGAACCGTTAACCCATGGGTAGATAGTTATGTCATATCTTGCCAATATTATACATATAATGCAATATTTCATATAACCATTAGAATGTATGTTCTTATATTTGGATTTAATTTGGTTATGCTTATTTGGATAAATATTTTTTTATCACAACTAACTTGTTAGGGAAGAAGCTTGAGAATGGTCAATGACATTCAAGAAGGAGTGTCAAGGCCTAACTATAGTGGAAGAATCAAAATGACATCGTGAGACATGACTGCTACAAAGGAGGAGCTATTATTTTAGGAATGTAGGGATGAAGTGTTGCTATATTCCCTCTACATTTACTATTGTGCTGAATTGGTTACCCAAAATTTATTACTTATACCGCGAGTTGTTATATTTCCTTCTTCTTCTTTGACAGATTTGTAGTCAGTTTTTTTTCTTTCCTATTTTAGAATAAGTGTCGATCCTCTATTTATAGGGATAGGATCCATAGTTTTGGAGGTTGAAAAAAAGTTTATGGAAAAATATTTTTGACTCTTGTAGTGAGTTCTTTTACAGTTTTATGTATTGTTCGTATGTAAGGAGTTTTTGACTATAATGAAGTAAGTCTTTGTTTACATTTTATGTTAGTAAATTAGTAGAAGCCAACCAAGGGGGCCCACTTAGGAGGTGGATTAAATTCGAGTAGTAGAGATTTACTTCCAAAATTTCTAGTATTTTAGGTAGAAGTTATAAGTTTCTTCCTGCAACATCACACTTTGTGAATGTTCTTGCAGCACCTGTGAGAACATTTATAATGGATGACTTGAGTTGAAATATAGGTTATCATAGAGTTGTATTTCTAGCATTCATTCTAGTAAAGAGTTAAGTGTGTTACTTTCCTGCAGCACTAGTGTAGGTTCTTTGTATGCATTTTAATTTCCTACAGCATAAGCATAATGACTCGTTAAGAAACCTAGTGCACATACTGTGCCAACCATTTCAAGTATACGTCCTTGGGTTGAAAAATTAAATACACCTCATGGTAGAAGAAGTAATCCTTAGATTGAATAAACTATTCCTAAGTAAGGCCTTGGGCATGATTATCACATACCTATTGTGAGGCAGACCATAGACTACATAAAGCTTTATATGGTTTGAAGCAAGCACCAAGAGCATGGTATGAAAGGCTTTATAATTATTATGTGAAAATTGGATTTGAGAGGACTAATGATAACACTAATCTATACTTGAAGATAGAGAAAGGCAAAGATATTTTACTATCTGATTTTTTTTTTGATGATATCATATTTGAAGGTCAAGATACTTTATGTAAAGCTTTTGCAAATGAAATGAATCAAGAATTTGAAATGTCTATGTTTGGAGAGATCAAGTTCTTTGTGGGTTTGCAAGTACATCAGATGAAATATGGTATATACATCACTCAGTCAAAATATGTAAAGGAGATATTGAAAGATTTTGGATTGAAAGATTCTAAGCCAGTAAGCACACCTATGGTGATAGGACATAAATTGTCAAAGAATAATGATTTAGCTGAGGTGAATCAAACATTGTATAGGTATATGATTGGAAAATTATAATGTGCAGTACATAAAAGACCTGATATTTCATTATCTATTGGGATAGTTAAAAGATTCTCTACTAATCCCAGGGAGAATCATTTGATGGTTGTTAAGAGAATAATGAGATATCTGAAAAGCATAGAAAACTATGGTCTATACTACAAGAAAAATGAGAAATTTGAATTAAGAGCCTATAATGATGCTAATTGGGCTAGAAATATTGATGAAAGAAAGAGAACTAGTGGAGGAGCATTTTTCTTAGGAAAAATGTTGGTTACATGGACTGGCAAGAAATAAAACTACATATCACAATCTACTATTGAAGCTGAATATGTTGTTGTTGTTGTAGTAAATTGTACAAACATTGTATGGATAAAACATTCACTCAAATTTATGAAGGGGGAAATCATTGAACTTGTGATACTTTATTGTGATAATACAAGTGCTATAAATATATCAAAGAATTCTGTAATGCATAGAAAGACTAAGAACATTGCAATGAAGTATCATTACTTGAGAGAGTTAGTTCAAGATAAAGAGGTGAAGATGGAATATGTTAACACAAAAGAGAAAATAACTAATATCTTCACAAAATCATTACCTAAGGATGCTCATGAGTATCTAAAAGGTAAACTAGGGGTGATACCCCTATCCAAGACTATTTAAGAAGCATGAGAAGTGCCCTACATTAAACAAGATGATTGACATATGTTACACATTGATGCATTGTATCTTACTTTAGGAGTTGCTTGAATTAATCAAAGAGCTGAAACTATAAATTAGTCATAAGCCAGGTGACAGAGGGAGAAACTAAAAATGTTCATATCTACATATTAAGATGACAAATCTTTGGCATTGTTATCAAATACGGAAAGGGACAAAGAAAGTGAGAAATCCATAAATCTAGAGAGGGAGATATAAGAAGTGATCCAAAGGGAGTCATAAGGATGAGTTGATTGATTGTCTATTGATAAGAACATAATTTTGTAACTTATAAAGAAGATGAAAGTTTCTAATAGAGGGAGAGACTTCAATACAAGGAATTCTTTTGACTCCCTCTGGATCACTTCTTATATCTCCCTCTCTAGATTGCTGGATTTCTTCCTTTATTTCTCCTTTTCTCTATCTTTCTCCCTCTTTAACAACAATGCCAAAGACTTATCATTTGGTATTATTTTTTGTTGTACTGATTAAGTTTGGTTTTCCATCAATGTCAAAGAGAGAGATTTTTTAAAATAGTTTGATACAAGTATGAGAATGTGGTTCAATCATTAGTTTGTCACTGATGTCAAACCTGCTACTTGCTAGTAAAACAATTGATTAGATGATTTGAGTACTATCATTTGTTTGATTAATGAAGAAGATTTGATCAAATGAGGTAACAATAGCCCCTAGAGGAAAGGTTGAGTTATGATATGGAAAAGGAGTACAAAGATAAGTTAAGATAGTGATATTATAGTGTATTGATTATCTAATTAAGGTTGCAAAGGATGGATACACTAATAAAGTTCAAAAGAACAAGTAAAATGAATTGCATCTGAAAAACTTAACAATCTACATAGTAGGTTCCAAGAAAAGTTAGTGTAAGCCAAGCATAAAATTAGTTGGAGCTAAGTAAAGTCAAATTTTAGTGTATGCTAAGTGATACAGTGTTAGTCGAGTAAAGTTTAGTTGATGCTGAGTACTAGTAAAATTTAGTTCATGTCGAGTGATTTAATAGTGGATGTCGAGCAACATAGTATGTGATAAGCATCAAAAGAAAGTTAATGTTGAATGTTAGCATTATGAGAAATATCATGAATTCAATGAATTTGTGTTGATAAGATTGATTTCTTGTATTGTGTGAATCATGTGGAAGATAAGTTTGATGAGCTGGTAGTATAGAATTCAAGATGAACCATTTTGAGGCAAATTTAAAGAGGATTGAAAGAGAAGTTTCTAGAAGGGAATAAAATAAAAAAATTGAGTAGATTCATTGAATCCTACCTAACTCTAAAATGGACAATAGAGGATGAACAACAAAAGATCTTAATTTTCTATTTATAGAGATGGTTGGTCAGAAGAAAAGGTTGTCATGTGTGAGAACCTAAGGAAGACAAGGAGTCTAGGGTATTACTTCATTCAGTGACCAAAGAGAAAAGATTGCTATTCGCAAGTAAAGCAAGAAGGCTTAAGGGTATGGATGCTTGAAGGATGGACACGCTATCAGAGCTAAACTGTGTTAAAGCCAAGCAGAATGGAGGACTAAAACATAGATCTATAATCTATGAATTGATTTGTAAGTTGTTATCAGATCAAACCTTACTGTTACTTTCTAATCATTGTACTAGTCAAGGGTAAATCCTTTGGATTAAGGTTGACCTAATAGTCATTTGTAAATCTTTTAATCAGGTGACATTCGAAGTGAATGATCTAAAGCCCTCTAACAAGGCTCACTCATAGTAGGGTGATTGAAATCCTCTAACTAGGTCACATTTAATAGTGTGTATTGTAACCTTCAATAGAGTTTGCCTTTCATAGCACATCACTTCAAAAGAGTGAGAATGAGTGCCATGTTACTGGTGGTTTTTACCAAATTGGGTTTCCATGTAAAATCATTGTGTCAAATGTATTATTGAATCTATTATGTTTCATGCTTACATTTTTGCAAAGTTGATTTGACAGTAACCTACAAAGTTTAAGTGATTGTATGATATAATGGATGCATGCATGATGAATATGTTTAATGGATATGGGTTCACTAAGTTGTAAAAAGTTTCATTTGTACATTTGGACCTTGGATAATTGATTCAACCCCCCATCCTCCATCCCCCCAAGTTATTCTAAAGAATTCCAACAATCTTTACACCAACCCCATTTTGAAATCCTATAAATAGAAGGGAAATTCAAGAGCAGAAGGACCCAAGTTTTAGAAATTTGCACTATAGGAACATTTAGAGTTATCATCTCTTTTAGCATTGTTATTATAGAAAATTCATGTCATTTTGATATCATTTTAACAATGTCATTTAATATCATTTAGGCTTATATATGCACATGTTTCTAGCATTCTAAGGTTATTATCTTCTCATAATTTGCATTTTCATATAGATCTAGCATATATTTTGATAGATATGCATTTATAAACATACTCTCATTCTAGAATTGCCATTGAGATGTTGTTCTGAGAGTTATCTTAACAATTGTAGTTAGGGAAACATGGGATGTTCATGGAGTGCATGTTTAATAGTGATTTCTTGGGTTTAGAATAGGTCATTGTTACTTCAATAGCACTCTACATTAAGGTCTCATGAGTACGTAACTATACCCTATACAAATTGGTGCCCACCACAGAGCTTCATCTTAAAGCCAATATGTTCTTCAAATTTTCTTGCTAATCTTCTATTGTTCTTCTAGATTTGTATTTTTCTCTGGTTTCTCATATTGATTTGACTTATTGCAAGTTCTAAAATGTTTGGGAAGACCCATAATAGCAAATATGAAATTTTGAAGACATTCTTGAGTTCACAAACACCAAATCTGAGACTCCCCTGATGCTTCAAGGCTTTTGAACACTATTTTTATGCTTCCACATAGTCTTTTAACACATTTAAAGTGTTTTTTAATGCAGTTTGAAGTATTCTATAATGTATCTACTCTATTTTATAGAGCATTTGATATATTCTATAGTGCACTTGCATGTTTAAATATCACATTTGACTGTTTAAATAGTGCATTTACATAGTTTTGTAATGCATATGCCATTTTCTGTAGCACATCTGATCAAAGTTGTAAATCACCATGTCTAACTTGCAGATTTGTTTATAGATCTCTTTTCGGCTAACAAGAATTCATAGATCATGAAAACTTGTGAGAAGGGAATGAAGACACTCAAAAATGCACCTAGCTTTTACTAGCTTCAAATCAGGTAAGCCTAAACTCTTTTCAATTAGATTGTGAGATTTCTATATTTATAACCTAGTTTAAGTAGAAAGTTTGGTTTCACTATTCCATCTAGGAGTAGGCCTATTCTCTCAACTCATCAAGTTGATTAGAATGTCAAACCTTCTATGAGTGTCAGTAGTAATCAAGCAAGGAATGAACAAACATGTAGAATTAACTAGGAGCCTCCTATTTTCTATAGGTAAAGGCTCATAATTGAACAATATTTGTCTATTGTGTTTGGGGAGATCATAGTATTAGGGATATGCTCTCACTCTTTTAGAGTGATCAAACTCCCAAACCTACTTCTGATTTCTATTTTTCATACCTTTTACTAGCTAGATTACTTAGCTGTAGAAGGGATACTTCCCAAGATTTTCCTTAGCAGGGTTGGTGAGAGGGATTTCTTTCCATCTTGCATTCCCAATCACATGCAAGCTAATTGTGTTCAAAATATAGCCTTCCTCTAGTATTCTTGCAAGAGATTGTGTCAAACATCCTTAGTGTTGATGGGAAGCTCTCTATTATAAGAGAGGTAAAATCAAACATTATTGGTCAAACACTAAAACCCTGTAGTCACCAGCTTTAGCCATCCATTATTAGGAAGTCATTTCTTTCATTTTCTAGGAACACACAATTTTATTTCATTGTCATTTATGCTATTATTGTGTCTGGATGTGTTTGCTTTAATACATATTAATAAGACTTCAAATCAAAATCCTTCTGAGAAGACACAACTACAAACTGACATAAAACCAAACATAAACATTGTTTTCTTTCCTTGAAATAACACATTTAATACTTGAAACAACACCTTTGACCCTTTTTGTGACATATTTAGCTCTTTAACAACACGTTTGACTAAAAATATAGTACATTTGAAGACATAAACAACACATATATCTTATAGAATAATGCCTGTCACATCATAAAACAACACATAGAAGCATTAAAATAGCACATTTAATGTTTTATGCAGTGCATTTGAGGAAAACACTAAAATAGAGGCTATCTGCACTTGCAATATTCATAAATGAACAATAGATTTGGGTACCCTTTTTCTTTGTCAACATTATGCAAAACTAAGGATTTATGCAATTGATCACCACCTTTGACACAAGCCATGTTCCAACTTAATATGAGATCTTTTATCTAATAGTTATCATTACTCTAACTTCACATATCAATTTAAAAATGAATGGACACACACATATGTCCCCTATCCAACTTTGGGAAATTGAGTTTGTCATCATCAACATTACCAAACACTTTCTTGCTGAAACATATCCTACCATTCCCACAAAATTTTGTCTAAAAGAAATCCTTATACCACTGAAATGTAGAAAATTTGAAGGAGTTTTATCCACATCTCATGTCACTGTGTAAAACTAGCGTAGCTGTGAAACAGAAAGAACCTAAAAGATCGCCTATATGGGTAAGTGCTTGGATAGAAAAGATGAAGATCAAATCTATGAGCATCATTGAGATTGTTACACTCATTGACCACTCATCGAATACCACCAATGAATCACCCTTGTCTAAACAAAACCCTTTAACAAAATGGGTTCATTTAATGTATGGGATGAAAGGAGTCTTGAAACAAAAATCAAGGATTTCCAACAAAATCTTGAGCTTGTTGATATAATGGACAAAATACTCAAACACCATAAAGAACAATACCTACTATCATTAGCACAACAAGGTGCCAAATTACCGTCTAATTTTGACATAACAAAACTTAAGTAGGATGAAGAAGAATCACCCTTGGAAGTTGTCATACAAAAACTCCAAGATTTACAACCAGAAATGGAAAGAATGAAAAGAGGTAAGATCCAACCTGCTAAATTCAGCCTTGAGAAGGTATGTCCCCTCCCTTTCAACCAAAATGTCAGCGTTACACCCTTTCTACAAAGTGTGCAACTACCAAAATATGATAAGTATTTTGGCACATCTAATCCTCAAGATCACCTTAGACAATTCTATAGTTTAAGTATGGAGTCCATCCATGGCACGACCTACCTAATGTGGTTATTTCCTAGAAGCCTAGTAGAGCAAGCCATGGAGTGGTTCTCCAAGTTACCCTCCAACATTAAGTCATTTAATCAATTGGCCTCAGTGTTTATTACACAATATTCATACAATATTAAAAGAGAAGTCACTATGATCAATTTGTGTAAAACAAAGCAACTCCTTGGAGAGTCCTTTAAAGTTTTCTTGCAAAGTAGAGACACACTTTCACTAAATACCACCAAGACATCTTGGACAAGGAGAAAAAAAACATATTCATCAGCAACCTCTCAAAACCTATGAACTACTGGCTCCAACTTCAAGGGTCCAAAGACTTCAAGAATACCTTAGAAAATGCTACTAAAGTAGAAGAAACCCTTTAATAATTAATGACATCATTAAGCTATCAAAGGATGGAAATTTTTTTTCGAATAACTCCTCATAGACACATAACTCATCTGATTGGTCAGTTGATAAACACAAGTCATGGTGGAGAAACAACAACAAAAACATAGTCAATGATGGAATGTTTGAGGCAAAGCATGTTAAATCACAACCTCACCCTTATCTAAAATAGCAATATCCAGCTATTAACAATACCAATGTAAATATTGGAAAAAACCTACCCAAATAAGATAATGTTCATCCATTCTATCAATGAAACACAACTACTCCTTCAACTTCCAATCAACAAGTAGCCTACAATCAAGCTCCTCCTTTGAGAGGATACCAGTCTTCTGACATGCCCAAAGAATACACGCTCATTGGGATGTCTTATGAGAGCATTTTGCAAATGCTTTTAGTAGATAAACTTATTACCCTACCAAAAGCCAAGCCCTACGAACTATGAATTAAACCTAAGTGGTGGAGTGACAAGAACTTTTGTGCCTACCACCAAAATAAGGGGCATTTAGCCAACAAATGTCATGCCTTTAAGAGGGCCATACAAAAAATGATTACTGATGGAGCTATCGAAGTAAATAATCTTCATAATAATGAAGACCATACAACCTTCAAAAACCCTTTTATAAGCCATGAGAAGGGAAAATCCTCTAGAGCCAACTTGAATACATCTTCCACAATAACTTCAATTACACCCATAATTATGATAACATGATAAATATGATCTTGGGGTTTGAAAATGTCATAAATATAATTGTAATTAAAGATTAAAACAAGAAGCAGTCATTAAATGTTGTCACGCGAGCTCCAGAGTCATTCTACCAGGGCCAATAACTAGTTCAGATCATGCAACCAGGAGTTCCATTGTACCCAAATACAATTTAGTCAACTAGTTATTAAAGACTTTTGCCCACATTTCCATGTTTGAATTGCTTCAAATATCACCAAAACATAAAGAGATCCTTACCAAAGCTTTAGTGCCAAACAACCTTGATGTTAATAGGTTCCAAAATATGGCAAGTGACCTTTTTGCCCCCCATTGTGTATTTGTCTCAGCCCAAGATGACATTTATGTCATACATCTGCAAAACTCCCCATTACACATTGATGCCTTCATTCATAGAAATAGAGTAAAAAGAGCTTTGGTTGATGATGGAGCAAGCCTAAATATTTGCACTCTGAGTTTCATAAAAGCCCTATGGTACAAAAAAGATGTTGTTTATCCCAAAAATAAAATCATGATTAAAGCGTATGATGAGGAGGAGAGATCCTCTAAAGGCATGGTCATTCTGCCAATATGGGTTAACCCATTAGTAAAAGAAATTGTCTACCAAGTCTTGGATTTGAAGTTGAAATACAACATCTTTTTAGGCAAACCATGGATCCACAACATGCAAGCTATCTCCTCCACCTACCATCAATGTTTGAAATTTCCTTACATGGGCCAAGAGGTGATGGTACTAAGGGATCAAAACTATGCATAGTATTGTAACTCCCTTGTCCCTCACAACAGGGTAGAGATCAACATTCCAACAAGTTTCATTAGTCAATCCACATCAGCAAACACCTCAACATCCATAGGTCAAGACAACAACCACTTAACCACATCGACTAAGGGCAAAGAGAAAGTAGGTTGTTCCAATTCTTCCACTCCTTCACCACCACCATCAAAAGAATCTAAATAGTCACATTGTGAGAAAATGGATTACTTAACAAAAGAGTTTGATCATAAGTGTAAGTTACAACAAAGAGGAGTAGGCAAGTATCTAGTTTAATTATTTGATCCCCCCTATCTCCAAGATCTCATGGAAAACCATGTTTTACCACTAGACCTTATCATGACTATTTCTTCAAAAAAATAGTGTATCTTTAGGTTCCATAGAGGAAGCCAGTGAGTGGATACAAAATATTGAAATCTCCCCTCACCTCTTTGGCAAAGGTTTTGATTTGATGAAGAAGATGGGTCATACAGGTGATGGTCATTTAGGGAAAGGTAAAGGTATTTTTGAACTCCTAGCAGCATAGTTTAGATCCAACAAATCAAAAAGAATCTAAATAGTCACATTGTGAGAAAATGGATTTCTTAACAAAAGAGTTTGATCATAAGTATAAGTTACAACAAAGAGGATTAGGCAAGTATCTAGTTTAATTATTTGATCCCCCCTATATCCAAGATCTCATGGCAAACCATGTTTAACCACTAGACCTTATCATGACTGTTTCTTCAAAAAAATAGTGTATCTTTAGTTTCCATAGAGGAAGCTAGTGAGTGGATACAAAATATTGAAATCTCCCCTCACCTCTTTGGCAAAGGTTTTGATTTGATGAAGAAGATGGGTCATATAGGTGATGGTCATTTAGGGAAAGGTAAAGGTATTTTTGAACTCCTAGGAGCATAGTTTAGATCCAACAAATCAAAAATAGGGGTAGGATATCAAGAAAAAGAAAATAAAAAATTCATTTCTAGATCCCATTCCAAATACGGTGATTCCTCCTCCTCTACCTTGGTGTGGGTGCCCAAAGAAAAGGATGTCAATAACCAAAAAAAAACCAATACTAAGAATGTGAATCTACCCTTCCCTAATTTACATCATACAAAAGAACTGTCCATAGATGCCCTTAATAAAGAAGACGATGATGATTCCACCAAGTAGGAATTTGACTTGTTATCTGAAGAATCTATTCATGAAAAAGAATGTGACTTTTCTCACATTTTGACACCCAAAAATTCCACACCACAATATTTGCTTCTAATTCAAGCCTTACTTCACCATCAAGAGTCACTACACATTAGAGTAGTCTAGAAGATAACACAAAAAAGAAATATGAAATCACATCATATGAGGATTGAAAAAATAATGATGGGTTCTAATTTGAAACCTTATTTTGAAATTTGTTTCCAGTAGAGGTTGAAGATGAGTATTATGAACAATTCACAAGCTCTACTTTACCAGATACTTTAGAGGAAGTACATGTTATAGATCTAATTGATACATCATATGAGTCATCAAACAAGGTCATGTCTTTGAATCCTACTGAACCCCATCCATACTATGAGTCATTATCCTTAATCCATCTCAAGCTTATCAATTGAGACACAACCAAACCTCACACCATCTCAAAATTTGACACTGGCCAAGATATTTTTGTATACCTTAATGTGGAACCATCTTGTTCACAAAGAATAAGAGAAACACACATGGGTAGGTCTGATATCAATCATCTTAGTCATACAAGAAAGGGTTGAACACATCAAATAACCAATGACCTAAACCACATAGTGGCTAGTCTTGAGCAAAAAAATGAAATAAATAGAAATGCACATCCAACAATGAAAACCCAACTGTGGCACCCACATATGAGATTATTGATACCTTACCTGAACATTCAGAGGAAAGATCATTATTTTGATTACACCTATAAAGAAAGTTAACATTGGCACAAAACAAGACCTAGGGATAATTCATTTTGCATAATCCTTAACTACAAAATAAAGAAATGAATTCATTCACTTCTTCAAATAAAGGTAGATAAAATTTGCATGGTCCTATGCTGACATGCCAAGGTTAGATCCAAATCTAATCCTCCACCATCTCAACATTTCTTCAAATGCCAAGTCCATTAAACAAAAACTCAGGAAAATGCATCCTTACATAACATTACTAGTCAAAATAGAATTGGAGAAATTTCTTAGTACTAACTTCATTAGACCATTGGCCTATGCATCATGGATATCAAATATTGTACCTATCTCCAAGAAATATGGCAACATAAGGATTTGTATTGACTTTCATGATGTCAATAAAGTGTGTCCTAAAGATGATTTCTCCTTTCCAAATATTGACATGATTGTGGACTTAACAATGAGACATTCCATGTTCTCCCTTATGGATGATTTTTTAGGATACAACCAAATTAGAATAGCACCAAAAGACCAGGAAAAGACATCTTTTACTTGTGCATGGATCACATTCTATTGGAATGTTATGCCTTTTGGGCTTAAGAATAATAGGGGCTACCTATCAGTGGGCTATGACCACCATTTTTTATGACATGATGCATACTTTTATTGAAGATTATGCAGATGACCTTCTGGCCAAATCTCATACCCAGGAGGATCATCTTCCTATCTTAGATAAGATATTCACCTACTTAGAAACCTTCAAAGTTAGATTAAACCCTAAGAAATGTGCCTTTGGCATGAAATCTGGAAAGCTCTTAGGGTACATTGTCTCAGCCAAAGGAATTGAGGTTGATCCCAAAAAGGTACAAGCCATTGTCAACATGCCACCACCTAAGGACTTGAGCCAACTACGCTCCCTCCAAGGGAGACTTTAGTTAGTTCATTGCTTCATATCCTAGCTAGCAAAAAAGTGTGTACCTTTCACTCATCTCCTCCACAAGGATATAATTTTCAAGTGGGATGGTTAGTGTAAGATGACCTTTGATCTTCTTAAAAACCACCTCATGAATCCACCTGTGTTGGTACCTCCAATGCTGCACAAACCTTTGTTGCTCTATATCTCACTAATAGAAAAATCAATAGGAGCCCTCTTGGTGCAAGAAAATGATCAAGGAAAAGAAAGAGCTATTTATTATATTAGTCGCACCTTGGTCAATTATGAGCTAAATTACACTTTTATTGAGAAAGATTGCTTAGTCATAGTTTTTTCTTCACAAAAACTATGTTACTATCTTCTAACACAAAAAGTTAAGCTCATATCCAAAATTGATCCTCTCAAATATCTTCTTTAGCAAGACAACATTAATAGGAAGATTGGCCAAATGGATAATGATCCTGAGTGAGTTAGACATTGAGTACATTGATAGGAAAGCTATAAATAGAAAAGTCATTGCTGATCAATTGGTAGATGCACCCATCAAAAGCTCAAACCCTATCCAAGCAGATTTTCTAGACATACATAGTCTCTAGACAGAATTGGTCACATGAAAGTTTTACTTTAATGGTTCTTATACACACCATGGTTCAAGTGCCAACATATTTTTCATCACACCTTTGGGCATCACCATCCCCAACTCTTACAAATTGCTTTTCCCGTGCACAAACAATGTGGTAGACTATGAAGCCTTAGTTTTGGGTCTTAAGCTAACTTTAGAATGGAAGTTAACAACACTTGAAGTCTATTGGGATTGTCAACTAGTCAACAATTAGGTCATAGACATGTATCAAACCAAAGATGAGAAATTGTTACCTTACAAGTATATGGTCGATACACTTAAGGTATTCTTCATTCATATTACTTTTGCACAAATTCCTACATACAAGAACATGACAACAGATGCTATGGCCACTTTGGCCTCCTTACTTTAACTACTATATTGATAGGAGAAATATGAGTTCATAGTTGAAGAGGTGGTTCAAATTGTGTTTATTCAACTTGAATCCCACATTATTTTCCATTTAAACACCACAAACTCTCCTTGGTATGCCTGCATTACTACCTATCTCCATGATAACATTATCCCTTATGACCTCTCATGGAACTAGAAATGCAACTTCATCCGACAGACCTCACATTACACTTTGGTGGCTAATACATTATATAGGAAAGGTCTCAATGATACTTTATTTAGGTGTCTTAAAAATGATGAGTCTAGGTCACTCTATGAGAGGTTCATGTAGGTATTTGTGGATCACATTCCAATAGATTCCCATTAGCAAAGAAGATTCTTATAATGGGATATTTCTGGCCAACCATGGAAAAGGATTCTATTGACTATGTAAAAAATTGTAAAAAATGTCAAATCCATGGCAATCTCATTCATGCCCCAACACAAGAGCTCAACCCTTTGGCTACACCATGGCCCTACTATTAGTGGGGTTTTGATTTGATTGGTGCAATCCACCTACCTTCCTCTAATGGACATAAATGGATCATCACTACAATTGAGTATTTCACCAAGTGGGTCGAAGGGACACCACTTGCAGACTCTACCAAATTTTTTTTCTCTTCATTCATAATGAACCATATCATTTGTCAATTTGGCATACCTCATGCCATCCTAATAGATAATGTCTTGTATTTTAAAAATCAAATAGTTGACGAGTTATGTGAGAAGTTTCACATTATACACTATTCATCATCAATCTATTATCCCCAAGGAAATGGCCAAGCAGAGGCCACCAACAAGATAATCAACATTATCAAGTGAACCATCAATGATACTAGTTGAGATTGGCACTTATAGTTAAACCTTTCCTTATGGGCATACAAGATATGTGGTTGAATGCCTACAGACACCACTCCTTTCTCCTTGGTCTATGGCAGTGAGGCCATTCTTCTGTTAGAGGTTGAGATTCCATCTTTGAGAGTTATCCTCCATGATATCCTATCAGATGAAGACTATAGAGTGGCCCATTTAGAGCAGCTAGAGATATTAAAAGAACATTAGTGTACACTACATGAACATCTCAAAGTGTATAAGAATAGGTTTTCCAGACACTACAACAAAAAGGTCAAACCTCGTGTCTTTCAAATTGGAGAGTTAGTCCTCCGAGAAAACTCTAAGAATCAAGTAGCTAGGGAAAATAAAGAAAAATGGGAGGCTAATTGGATTGGTCCTTACATTATCACATAATCCTTTGGGATTGGTACTTATGGACTTTCAGATTGTAATGGAGAAGAACTAGTAGAAGCCATCAACAACATCCATCTCAAGTAGTTCTATGTCTAGAAAATTTAGGAAACACCTCATTATAGAAAAAATTAAAAACATCAAATAACCAAAAATCTAAAAAAACTAGAAAACATACTGAATTTTTTTTTGGTACAAAAGGATTGAGAAATACCACCTTTGGTTTAAAAAGAGTGAGAGATAACACCTTTGGACTTCCCTAAACAAAACAAGTCCTTCAATGCATAAGAACAATAGGACATGACCCAAACAACCATCTTTGAGACAAAATTTTCTTGTTTGTGACCTTTTTTTTGATGAATAGACCTTTTCCATTAATTAAAATATTAAAGATACATATTCACAAAAAAGGGGTCAGGGGATACAAGATCACCCCACGAGTTCAAATGATCCAAGGCGAAAAATCAACTATTCATCAAAAAACATATATAAGCAAAAACAAGAAACTTCAAGCTACAAGAGTAGTGCCAACCAAAGGAGGACCTTTATCAGCAGAACCCCAAAATCCTTGGGGTTAGTGGTTGGCTCAAGAGGAGCCCAACCATCAATAGTAATAGTATCTTTATTAACTTCTTGTTCTTCCTCAACCTTGGGAGGAGAAATGGCAAGATCTAGCTAGGGGAAAGCCCACTTGGGGTCATGGGGAGTAGATGGCCAACTTGCATCAGCACTAGCAGGGGGAGACACCAGGGACTAGCCTAAGCCCAACCTCTAAGGAGGTGAGGCCAAGCGTTGACAGCCACGAAATCCACCACTAGGAGAGTAGTGGTGAGGCTACGACCTAGGGCTCTATGAGCGATGAGCATAACTACTGCAGCCTTGTTGATGACCACAAGGAGGAGTGTGGTCACTAGAAAAAGTATCTAGAGGTACTTGAGAAATTGTACAAGGGGCAATTCCCGGTGAGCAAGTAGTTCCTATAGGTGAGCCAGTTTGAGCGCGACCTTGTCAGTTTGTACTTGAATTTGCAACATGACATTATTATATATATGTGCTTTAGAGTACATTGCAACATAAATATCAAGAAATCTATGAGAGAATAAAACAACATTATGATCTTTCCAGACTGTAAACAATATCTCCATCCTAAAAGCATGCCAGATCTAGGCATATCTAAAAGGGAGTCTGGGGGCATCACCCAGAACTATCATATACCAAGTGAAGGCCTCTAGATGAAAAGGCCTAAAAAAATCATAAATCTAGAGCCAATAATTTTGAGCTCTTCTACAAAACGAAAAAATATGTAGAAAGCTTTCAAGCTAGCCACAAAAAGGGCATCTAGGATCTGGGACTCCCAAATGGTGAAGCCGAGGGCCCAAAGGCAAACCCTAGAAGAGGAGACACCAAGTGAAGTGAGAAATCTTTGGTTCTATGATGGTATGAAAAATAGTGGCAAATCTAAGACTCCAAGTCTTATGCAAAGAATGCAAATGCCAGTGCTAGTTGAGAGTGTCAACCATCAGAAGATGGGGCACTAGCCACCGATACCCCAACCTGGGCTTACAACTAGTCATTGGAGCAATAGGGTACCACTTCCAATCTTTCCACTATGGGCATGATGAGTGAATTCCTAACTTGTGCAACAAATTGGGAGGAACCACAGAAACTAGAAGATCAATTGTCTATCGATCTGGATGGATAAGCTTATACTAGACTTGGAGATCCTCCCATGAGCGAAGGCTCATAGTAACCCTGGAGAATAAATCTCTAGGGGTTCTAATACCCCTACAAAATAATCCCAAAGCATTAACTCCTTGAATTTTAGCTAAAGGCACACCTTGTGTGGAAAATAAGGGTGACCACCAAAGGTTTTGTTGATCATAGAGAGCCCATCTCTAAATCCATTACTAGCCTAGCAAAGCTGAGGTTTGAGAGCTTCCAAGGACTTCCAAATGCTCTTAGCAATGAAAGTTCCCTAAATCTAAACAGGTTCAAAGGTCACAAGAAGGATTTGAAGAATAATCCCCTTCCAAGCTGGATGGGTAACCAAAAAGCTTGAAGAAATTTAGTGGCATAACAGAATTTTCCAGGCTTCATCCCTTGAGAGAGCTTGTATGACCCACTTGGCATAGAAGGCTATCCCTTGCTTGTAGGTGGAGAGTAATCCAAGGCCACCAGGATCTTTGGGCAAACAAAAAAAGTCCTAGGCATCAAAAAAAGTTCACAGTACCAAAGACAACCAACAAAACAACAACAAAGGGCTGATAGGCAAATCAGAGGAAACATGGAGTCTGATTATGTTCTAAGATATCACAGGCATGAATTATAGGAAAATCAATGCACATCTAAAACATTAGTCACAACCAATCATTCCCAACATCCATTTTAGCCTTCATAAAATCCATTTGAAGTCCCAAAGATCCTTTTTGCCTCCATTGTCTCAAATATAGCTCTCCAAGTACACTTTTAGCCTTTTTAGCCAACTTTTGGTCTCCCTGACTCTTTATGTGTTCCAACAAGGTCTCGGTTATCTCTGTATTCCAATAAATCTCACTCACATCCTCCTTTTCCTTCCACCTCATAAAAAATTATCAAAAACATTCAAAAATATCAAAAGTTATCAAAAAAATTTCAAAAAAATTCAAAAATTATAAAAAATTGTCAAAAAAAACCCAAAAATTATGAAAAAATTATCAAAAACATTCAAAAATTATAAAAAATTGTAAAAAATAGTCAAATATTATAAAAAAGCATTAGAAACATTCAAAAATTCTCAAAAATTGTTCAAAATAGTTAAAAAAATTCTTGAAAATATAAAAAACAACCCAAAACTCAGGCCAAACAACAACGAACTTATCATGAACAGGCTATTTAATTTTACATAAATTATTTTTGTATTTTTGAAATTTGATGATTCGTTGATTTCTTGTCAAGATGGTGCCTGTCTATAATTGCTGCTCCTTCGGGATAGGTTTGTGTACCTTGACCAATTTTATATGAAATCAATAGCGAGGCTCACTATATTGAAAAATATTGAAATATTTTATTGCCCCATTGCCTTTGACAAAAACAATAAACAAGAGCATCTATAAATCAAGAAGCAATGTAGTTATGTCTTGAAACATCTCTCCAGGCTTTGAAAAATCTGGCACAACATGAAGAATGAAAACAATTTTGTTAGTGCCCCTTTTCTACCCCTATCAAGAAAAACAACTCTAATGGATTTCTAATGTTATTTATGTTGTAGAGACCATGATTGATCTTGCAACTTGTCAACAAATATATCAATGCTATCCCAAAAGGCTCAGATATCCATTGGACTCTTTCATCGTGATCTAACAGGGGCTCAAAATAAGTAAGCTTATGTTTGAGAGACCCCATCTTCCTTGAGTGCCCCTTTGGGATCCCTAGCACCCTTTTTCGCTCCCAGTGCCCTTTTAGGCCCCAAACATGTAGCACCTTTTTAGGCCCAAATGCCTTTTTCAAGACCCTGTTAGCACCTTTCGAGCTCAAACACCTTTTTAAGGCCCTATTTTGCCTTTTTAGGCCCAAATGCCTTTTTCAAAGCCCCTTTAGTGCCTTTCACAGGCCCCGTAAGTGTCTGTCTCATCCCACACCTAGAGAAAAATCTAACCTTTGGCTTGTAGCTTGTCTATAATGGCTATCAATATATACAGAATTGTGCCTTGCAATTTGTGGTTTAGCACTTCTTTCTTTTTCCAACTTGCACACCACAACTCTCCAAATGTTACACAATTTTGTACTCATCTTTCATTATGAGCCCACACTAAAATTTAGTTCCCACACATAAGTGAAGATCAAAATTCCTCTACATATCTTATTGTTCCCACTTTTATGGTGATTGACAACCTTCCAAATATTTACAAAATTTCCAAAATATCTAGATATTCCCAAATATTCCAAAACATCCACATATTCCTAAAATGCTAAAAAATCCAAAATATGTCCACAAAATATCAAAAACGGACATGACAATGTTTATACGACATTTTCAATCACATTGTTCATTAGCATGAGCCCTAGTTACCCCTTTTCTTGGCACAAAAATAACACAAATTTTAATTATATTATGATGACAAAGACAATATTACATTCATAATAATATCTGGTGGATTATTTATTTTGGCCTCCCTAGGGGAGGTGGCAGGACAGGATGTCTGATTAGGGGCATTTCCCAAAGGATGAGGCCCCTAGAATCAATCCTCCACACACCCACACATCATCCATGGGAATAAAAAATCTCCCATCACACAATGGAGAATTCAATAGTTGTGTAAATTCCCTATCCAAAAATTGAGTCGCTTGTCACTTCTCATTAGGGATTGATTGATGATAAAGCCCCATATAATAGGCAACTTCTTGGTGCACTTTCACAATCTATTGCATATCAACAAATAAATTTTCCACTAGCTTATTTATACCTGGTACTATGATCTATCTTTGGCCTACATCCCACTCTTATTGCATCTAGTCATTTGCCATTCTCTAATGGTCTACATTTGCTTTCACTTCATTCAATCATTGTTGTAACTTCCTCAACTTTGACTTAGTTAATGCTAACCACTCTTGCAACTGCAACAATAGGGTGTTTAATTTTGCAATTGCCTCCCTAAAAGACTCATAATGTTCTTGCAATAATACTAGTTCATTATGTGTACTTTCCAAAAGCACGTGAGCTATTCTTAGTGATTCCTGCAATCTTTGCATTCGTGATCACTTCACCCATAGGCCTACATCATTTCCCTCTTATCACAATTTTTCCATTTGTAGTTTTGCTTCTAATGATTGCACTCATGCCCATTCTAAATTCACCACCATCTAGAGCTACCTTGCTTTTGTTTGTGCTCCATCCTTGTGAGCTTTCTCCATTAATCCCAACAAAAATGTGACTTGCTTCTTCACATTATCCACTTGGACTCTCTCTGTGGTTAGGATTTTTTGTAGATCCTCTTCCTCACTTGTTGCTTGTGATCCAACCTATGCTTCTGGCAATGGCTCCACCACACTCAATCCACCCCCTAATATTTGGTTGACTTTTTCCTCAGAATCTTGAGGCTAATCAAATGACTTACTACACTTGTCACCTTGCCTACACTGACATCCTCTATCAATCTCTAAGCTTTTCCCATGGTCTTCTATGGAGATTCCATCCCCCCCACCTCTATCCCTACTCTCAACATGCTCTTCGTTACCTCAGGAAGAGTATTCTCTTCTTGCATCATCATATCAACACCTAGTACCACTTGAAATGCATGCTGCACTATGCCCCCTGAAAATATCATCAAATGACTTGTGCTAGTGCTAGTCCCAAATGACTTGATTCACCTCACTCATGAACTAATGCTTGAAGTTGAGACTGATACACCAACTCTTTGAATGTCTGCTAAATGCATTTTTCCCTCTGTCCTTGCCTCATCCATCCTCCCTATCTAACATCACCCTCCTATCATGACTAATCTAGAAAGCCCAACATTCTTTCAACCACACAATTACTAGATCTTTCAACATGCTTCATTTTGTGGACACATTCCTCATCTATTTATAGCCATCACTTGCCATGCCTTACACTTCCCTCACCTTGCCACATGTTCACTCTATACATCCCATCGCACTAGTACCACATACACTTGCCACTTGGCTTTGACATTCAGACACTCTGATCCTGAGCAATGCATATCTTTTGCCACAATCACCAGATCCCACTTTTGAATGACCACTGACACATCTCATGCTTTGTTAATAGATTTCTACAATAGTTGAATCCAGAAATAATTGAACAAACTTGACACTATTGGACAAAACTGTTAGCACTTTTGGTCTACAAGTAATGGTTTTTCCACTATTATGAGCTTCTAAGTACCTCGATGATGTATTTGAGTAGAGATACCAGGATGAAGCCATAATATTTTATTGGCCTTTGGTTTTCACTATTTTTCTCCTATGATCCTTTGATTTTATGCATCATTGGTATTCACTTGTAAGTGCGTCCTCTTGTCTGGAAGGTCATGCATACCTCAACTAGTTTTTCATGATATCTTAGGTGGGGTTCTTTATCTAACATGTGTCTGTTTGCATGCTTGTTTTCATTTACTATGGCTATAGTTTCTATTCTTAATGGTTGTCCTATCTTTCATGTACATTGTATTTGGTCATAATTCTCGATGTGATACAGTAATCATATCACCATAGTTGAGCTAGTGGTGGTTCTACTATGTCAATTTTTATTTTAGGCACTCCATGATGACATTTAATTTTCATTTCTTTAGAAAAAAATAACAGTTAGCTGCATTCATCTAGTTTGCATTTCATCTTAGGTCCTTAAAATCAAATAGTTGGCAGATAAATTAGGATTACACAAGCTAGATTACACAACATCATTCAACAAATTAGAAACTAAATTCAAGAATGACTATCAAAAGGAAAAAAAAAAATTGACATCAAAAGTGAGCTTTTTAACACTCAACTATCAGGGGCTTTGTCTCCTCATTACACCACCACCGTGCATCACACTTCATTACCCCATCATATCCATTCCATCTATTTCATTGCATGACCTTTTAATCTCAAACAATTTTGGTCACTATTTGCTCTTATCACATTTCATCATGTCATCATCCCTTCATATCATTCTATTGCATTGCGTGGCCTTCGAATCTTAAACAATTTTGGCCTCCACCCCCTCCTACCACACTTCTTTTTCTCCCCTCATTCACTACACTCAATGTATCCACTATTTCACCTTCTCACTAAGGCTTCGAGGTTCTTTTGTGGCTTTCGAATCTTAAAAGTTGAGTTACTTCTCTTCACATCATTTTATCCCTAGCATCATTTTTATGACATTTTTCATGAAATCCTAATTTCATCCATTATAATTCCTCATTTATATTCATATTCATTCTTATTCATTTTCATCTTTATTTCTATATAATTTCATATCCACTTCATTAGTTCATTAGTTCATTATTCATTTTCCTTTTCTTCTTTCATCACATTTAATTTTTTGTCGTATATCAATCATTAAATCTTTTCTCTCTCTTCTTAGATTTCCTTCCATTTTTTCACCTTCATCTCACTTGACCATTTTCAATCTTCTATTTATTTTATCTTTGGTTGTTATCCCACTCCATTATTATTACCATATCATTTTTCTCTCATCATATTTTCATTACATTTTTTTACCATTTTCATTTTCATATTCATTCTCATTTCATTTTTCCTCACTTACTCATATATTAAACATATTTCATCATTGTTAGTTTCTTTTCATGACATCATTTAAACCATTTTCATTATCATCTATTCCATTATTCTATTCTTCATATTAGTTCATTACATCACATTTCATTTCATTCATACACTTCATTTCATTCATACACTTCATTTCATTTCATTACATTTCATTTACTCATTACATTGCATCTCATTTCATCATCACATTTCATTATCATCCATTCTAGTATTTTATTTTTCATATCATGTCATTACATCACATTTTATTTCATTACATTTTAATTCATCACATTTTATTCTATTTATGCATTTCATTATCTAACATTTCATTCACACATCTCATTAGCACATTTCATTCATACATGTCATTTATCTACTTCATTTCTACATTCCTTATCCACATATCATGTTATTACATTAAGGACCTATACACTACATTAATCATTCATGTTACATCAACATCTACAACTATCATATAAATTAAATCACAACATCACATACACACAATTGAATATATAAAGTCCATGATATAACAAGTGCACAAGTTTGAACATCCAAATGCTCAAATAGTCATATATCAAAAGATCAAAAAGCTATCAACATCAACATCAAAATGTCATCATGATAAATGATACATATGAAATGCAAATAAAAGTGTAATACAACATGATACATAGATCAAACCTATGTCTCACCACCTACATCATCTGTATGTGTCTAATTGGGGGGTCCTTGCTCATTGGGGGCACCCCTCTCATCTCAAGGAGTCTACTCTATCACATCTATCACTGGTGTCATATTACTAGTGGTCCCCATATAACTCATGGTTACCCCATTTGTCCTTGGCAATGGTGGCATTGGAAGCCTCAGTATCATCGCAACTGTACAAGCCTATAGAGTACTCGTCAACTCACTCATCCATGCCTCCATAGAACTCATCGAAGGCTCTATGTATGATGACCCAACTAATCTCTTTGGTAGTAGCTCCCCATGTGGTGGTATCTGCTACTGTCGCTATGGCTATAAACCTTGTGCACCTAGTATTGGGACCTATATCTGAGGTCTCTGTTGTAGAATAAACTACACATCATCAAGTAGTCTATCCCTGACCTGCTATGACCTATATCATCTATTCATTAGCTAGAGCCTATACCATCACCTCCCCCTCCCCTCATCATCACCCCAATTTGGCCCCAGAACTCTCTAGGTATCTTTGCTATAACATCTCTCAGTCTCTACACTAAGCCTCGTACAACAATTTATCACTGTGGTACTATCGCTGCTCAACCTCACCCACCATATCTCCCTCATACCCTGGCTCCACTTTTGGCTTTGCCTCTAGCTCAACACTAACCCCTACCTCTTCCTTGTCCAACCTCATCATCCCCATCCTCCTCTCCACTTTATTTCTCCTCAATCCCAAGTATTGGCTCTATCAGATCTGTGTATCTTGAGAATGGATGCTTGCAGAGCTATCATGAATAATCTCCCTCCATCCCCATGTCTGCCTCCCCATCTCTTAATGCCCATACCTACAGTGTCTCTATCATCTATAGAATTGCCTCCCAATAAGCCTCATACTCCAAGGTTGGCCCCCATACTGGCCTCTCTAATTGAATTCAAGCATAATGTGTTGATCCTTACGGCATGCCCTACCACTGATCGAGCTGTCTCACTACCCTCTTGAAGAAAAATATCTTGATCACTGAGGGAGTTTGACCAAGAAAAATTTTTGAACAAAAGAAGTATACCACCTCATCATCATCCTTTGCACATGCCTCAGTAAACTTGTATGGCCTCCATACTACCTCATCAATGTCATCCAACATCCACTGCCAATACTCTATCTTGCCCAGATGGGGCTAAATGATCACACTTGAATAAGTATATATATAGATGAAATATCCTAAGGTTGTTTTCACACACATATTAGATAGGTAATGAGAAGATGCTTCCATGTCCATATCTATAATAAGAGCACACTTTCTGATAGTGACGAGGCATCAAAATACACAACCTAGTGCAAATCATGATATAAATGGGCCAATATGTAGCTGCCCCATGCAAACCTCCATGACTAGTCAATCATATCCTACACAAGTCAGCCCCATACAATTGGACATTCCCATCCTTGTCTATTTGGTAAAAAAACCCTCTTATTAGTCTAGCTAACACATGAAGAAAAGGCTTGTACTATAGCATCTAAAACTAGGATACACTATTATCCCTAATGTTGTCTTCACCAAATACATCTTTGAAAGCTATCCCATCTGTAGTTTGATCATCATACACAAGATCTCCCACTATAGGGATATTTAAAATTTGATATACATCCTTGGGAGTAATAGTCATTTCTCCTAGGGGCATGTGGAAGGTGTTGTAGTCTGAGTGCCACCACTCATCCACAACTATCAATAAACCTTTGTTCACTCAAAACTTAGGCATCTGTAATAGATAAGTGAACCCACATATTTTGATCACCTGAGATTTACTACAGACAATCTACCTATTCACTCCAAGGGCCACAGATATAGTCCCATAACCATGAGCTTGTGCCCGCGTACCTATTTCATCAAACAATCAACAAACAACATCATTTTTTATCACAAGTGATCATCCTACATAATTCAAATTTCAACATCAAGCTATTCAGCTAATAATTCTATCTTAGACAATTTATTTGTCGTACTATGCATCTTGAGATGGACATGCTATTTTTCCCTACTCTTTATCCTGATGGGGGAACTATGCTTTTATCTATCCAACATCAACTAATTGATTTTACTCATCACACTGTGGCAAATCCTATCCTACATTCTGAAGAATCCTACACACAATCAAATTGATGCAAGGTGCTCCCCTTAATACCATAAACTCATAACAGAAACAAAGAAAAAACAACAAATGTGAGAGCAAAATATGGACTTCTTATTTGGGCCACAAATGCATAATTTCAAAATTCATAAGTACAATATGCGATCCCACATGGGTCCCTTAGTACAATGATTTGCAAGACAAGCTGTGAACTATCACCTGGAGTTGTCCCAAACAATGTTTGAGCCTTTCTTAAATAGGCAGTTTTATGCTGCTTGGAAAGGTTCTAGATGCTCAAACTTAATACCTAGGGCTGACAGACCCTAACAAAACATATAGAGTTGGCCAAATACATTTTTGATAATTATTTTAGAAGTTTTGGGTAGCCCAACTTTGGAAGGCCATAAATCACAAACCGTTACTCTGATTGGCCATTATAACCACGTTTCAACAATGCCAGCTCCTAATCTATAGGCTTGGAATAGTGCTAGTGCCCTTTTGTCAAATTTTTGGACCTTACCTGGGCACTCTAAGGTCTCCAATGGTGAGCTTGAAGATTTTTCTACAAATTTTTCCCTTGAAAATCTACAATAACTTCTCTAATACTTAAGTTGGAGCAATGAGATTTTTATGGTAGGCTTATATCTCTAAAATGAACCTTCCTATAGAAAATGAGAACATTTCGAGTTCATATGATAAACTTCCTAAAAATAGCAAGTTCCCATAAATAGTAACCACCCTATCTACTAGCCCTTATTAAAATAGAAAAGATTGAAAATAAAATATTTTTGGGTGATGCAAGAATTCCCTTACACCTAGGATGCTCCTGCATCACAAAATCATCTATCCAATCATTCTATTATTAGACAAACCCATAATCTAGCCTTCTACATTATCTTATGCTTCATAAGTGCTACACAATTGGTTTATGCTATTTCAAACATCATAAGAATTATTACAATAGTCGAAAGTGCTTTAAAAATCATTTGCGCCACTCCATCAATCAAACACGCCTCTTCGTAACTCAGATGCACTACCATTTTCATATGCACTGTTATATCGAGCGCATGCACTCCTAAACATGTCCGATGTACTACAGGATGCAAAAGTGCTACTATATACATTGAATGTACCATTGAAGCACATAAAAGTGCTACTACATGAAAAAAAGCTTGGACAAATAGCATATGCACTACAACTCATACATTCAACAAGACAAACAACCATGGTTTCAACTCATTGAACCCTAAATCCTAAATGTGTTATTTCATGATTGATATGCACTGACAAAAACCTCATATGTGATAAAATATTCAAATGCGCTATAAAAGTCTATGGATGTACTATACTTTTTAGCTATGCACTATTTCACTGTTAAACTAGGGTTTCATAAGTGCTACTTTGGCATGCAAATGTGCTATTCTAGGGCGTGGATGTGCTAAAACATATTAAATGCACTAAAAAAAACATCAAAAGTGTTAAACTAGTCTAATCCACACATTCATGAAGAAAATCCATGCAAAAATAATAAGTACATGCAAAAATTCACAAATTGTAAATGAAAAAGGATCTAGATGACTCATTAGGACACTATAGTCTATCAGATGCTCATATCGGTGACCCTTCTCAAACCTATGCTCTCATAATGGAACCACCATACTTGCTAGCTCAGAGCTCCAAGTCATGAAAAGTAAAAAGGAAATGTACAAATGAAATGTGAAAATGATCTTTTGACCTATTTAACCCTCCCTTAGGGCATTTTATGACATTTTCAAACATTATAAGACATTTTTAAAGCCTTTTCACCCATTCCTACGAATTGGGTATTATTCAAACATCACTTAGGCGACCTACATACATTCAAATTTCCTATCATGTATTTCAAAAATAAAATTGGAATCTCCATATTTTTCAACATCCAATTTCCCAAATTTATTTCTGAAGGGGAAGTATACTCATATCACACCGTGGCATCAAATTTTTTCCAAATATCAAAAACATTCTACCCTAGCCAAAATTCCAATATCAAATCAAATTGGGGCATCCAAGAAAATCATCTTAAACAAAGGATCTCAAATTATCAAAAATCAAACATCAAATTATCAGCAATCAAGCATCATATCAACTTCAAGTCAGTAAAACACCATCGATTAGACATGTAGCCATTAGAATTTGACCTAAAATAAAAAAAATTAGACAATCTTTGGACCAACATGCTTCACATATTAGCTCAAAGTGGGGCATTTGTAGACACCTAAAAATTGGCAAAGTCATAAAACAATGCAAATTTTGATCAAACAATGCAAATTAAGGATAAAATTAGAGGAAAACAACAAACTTTCAAATCAATCATTAAGTCATTAATCAATCAGATCACCTATCAAGTCAAAAATGACCTAAATAACTTTAAAAAGAGGAGAAAACAATTCATGAAACCATAAAATGAAATGAAAAAGGAAAAAGGAAAATACAAAGGTTGAAGATAAATGAAACATTTAATAAATCAACAAAATCCATTTATCCTCTCAAAAGTGAAAATCCTCCATTTTACATTTTAAAAGAATTGGAAAATCCTCATTTAGCCTCACAAACCAAGCCTGCTGGACTCTTCATCTTGGTGCCTTATGATATATTTATAGTTCACCATTACCCTTGAATTATAATTAATGGAAAAGGTCTATTCATTAAAAAAAAAGGAGACATCTTGATCTTTATCCCAACCCCCTCTGAAATCCTATAAATAAGAGGGAAATTTAAGAGCAAAAGGACCCAAGTTTTAGGCATCTACACTATAGGCACATTTAGATTTATCATCTCTTTTAGAATTGTTATTATAGCAAATTCATGTCATTTTGATATCATTTTAGCATTCATTTCAGGTCATTTGATATCATTTAGGCTTATATATGCATGTGTTTCTAGCACTCTAGGGTTATTATCTTCACATAATCTACATTTTCATATAGATCTAGCATAGATTTTGATAGATATGCATTTATATGCATACTCTCATTCTAGAACTATCATTGAGCTACTGATATGAGAGAAATCTTAGCAATTGTAGTTAAGGAAACATAGGATATTCATGGAGTGTTTGTTTAATAGTGATTTCTTGGGTTTAGAATACGTCATTGTTACTTCGATAGAACTCTGCATTAAGGTCTCATGAACACACAATTATACTGTGTATATAATATATGGGTATTTTCCTTTTACTAATAAAAAATGAATAAAAATAAAAATCATAATAATTATTATATAAATTTTACATTCATATGTAAATGGTTAAGTTATCCCAAAAATGAATTGATTCTTGTAAAAAAAAATCTTTTATAATGATGTTCTTTTCTTTCATTTTGGTTCAAAATATTTTTTGTATGATAAATATAAGAGTAAAAATCTATATATTCACACTTTTAGTTTGGTTTATGAGTCTTATGATTTCACTCTTTTTATTATTAGTTTATTTTGAATATTTTTGTTGGTGTAATAAGTATTTACTATTTACACTTTACTTAAGTTTACTTAGGATAATGCATATTCATATTAGTTTTCATGTAGACACCTAGGAGTTTGCATATTCATATGAGTTTTCATGTTGACAAAATAGTAGTTTTCACTCCAATTGAGCACATGTTGCCTACTACATCTCTTTACAAGACACACCTTTGTATTCTTATCCTCTCATTGTTGCACATACATTCATGCACAATGGAGGATAATCCACTCTTGGTGGACATGTGCTTTGTTGTTATGCTTATCTCTTATATGACTCCTAGACATATCAGTTGCCTTTATATGCAAGGAACTTCTATGATGTAATCATCCAATTATCTGATTAATCCATTCTCATTTGATCATATCTTGTCTCTCTTGTGCTATCTCTTGAGCTTCTAGATCTTGGCATTTAATTCTTTCCTTAGGAAAATTATTACATGGTATCAGAGCTATACCAAATTCTTACATGTTATCAGAGCAAAAGGAGTGTTCATTGCATAGTCATTGGAGAGAAATCTTTTTGCGGGTCAAAGGTTGGAGCTTGTTGGTGCAAATTAGATGTTGGCATCACATTTAGAAGTAAAAAAACCCCCAAATCAAATTTTGTTTCATCAAAATTAGACATATGAGGAAAAATCTAGAGTCATTTGATTTTTGGAGGTGCAACAATAGTGATTTAGGAAAAATAATACAGAGGTGATTTTCAAACAATGATATCTCCCTCATACAGACTCCTTTTTCTGAGCAATTTTTTGTTTTGTTTTGGAGTAGAATTTCGTGATCCACACATTGGTGCAAGTTGTTTACTTCATCGATACATGCATCTTTATTTTTCTTCTCTCTTTTTGGGGGAGGGTTTTTCCCATGTGGTTTTCCCTCTTTCTCTACTTTATGAGAGATTGCATTGCATATCTTTTGTACTTGTAGTTTGTACATGGGTACCTAACATGACCTAGTAGCCGAGACCCATCTTGCATTATTATCTAGCTTTTGTGAGCCTAAGTACATTTTTCTACATTTCACTTAAGGGGGGGTGTTGGTATAAATGAGTATTTACTATTTACACTTTACTTAAGTTTACTTAGGATAATGCATATTCATATTAGTTGTCATGTATACACCTAGGATTTTGCATATTCATATGAGTTGTCATGTTGCAACATAGTAGTTTGCACTCCAATTGAGCACATGTTGCCTACTACATCTCTTTATGAGATACACCTTTGTGTTCTTATCCTCTCATTGTTCCATGCACATTCATGAACAATGGAGGATAATCCACTCTTGGTGGACATGTGCTTATATGTTATGCTTATCTCTTTTATGACTCCCAGACATATGAATTGCCTTTATATAAAAGACACTTCTATGATATAATCATCCAATTATCTGACAATGATTTAATATTCTATAATTGTTTTTGGTGAAACATTATAACTATATTAATAATAACTGGTTCAAAAAAACTCCCAGAGAAAAGAACCATAAAAGAAAAACTTTGGTCATTGCTTGATACAAAAAAGGGATGCAGAAGAAGACATACTAAATTAAGAGAGATTATCTATCAATGCTAATGAATCTTGTCCTAGAGATTCCTAGATCAAGAACATAGTAATTACAAAGAGCCAAAAAATCATATGAATACAATTCATTGATTGGTGCTAGAGACAAGACCCAAAGCCTAGCCAAAAACTATCATAGAGATTACCAACACTAATCTACATCCAAAACTTCAATTAATACCATGATATTAGAAAGCCATCTAATGCAAGTATAATCCAAGACCCTGACCTGCATATAATATCTCAAAATAACAAGTGAGATCCATAAAAGAAAAAACATGCAAAATCATAGAGAAGTCATGATTTACTATCAAATAAAATATGAGGAGGACTCAACCTTATTCTAAAGATATTCTTTTGTCATAATATTTACCAAGTTGGGGAGATCAAGGAGGTTAAGTGAGGAAAGTGAAGAGTTAATATAAATCCTGTTAGTACCCAAATTAGCTAGACAATTAGCTAGAATATTTTCTTCTCTATAAGTATGCATGATGTAACATTCAGAGATTGAATCAAGAAGAGACCATACTTGATGTAATATATACTATATGGACCAATTATATACATGAAATTTAATACACACATTAATAATAATGGATGAATCCCCTTCAACATGTAACTTAGATATAGAAAATGATTCTGCAAGTTCCAAACCATAAAGCAAGGCCAAGGCCTCAGCTTTGTTATTAGTACACCAATCACATGACCTTTAAAATCTGTAATGACTATGCCATAGCCAAAGTTGCATGGATTTCCTCTAGAGGCCCCATCAAAATTGAGTTTGAATAAACCCTCACTTGGATTGTGCTCGGATAAGAGGAATCTTGGATGGAGACAATGGAGCAGGAAGATGAGGACAAAGTAAACCCTTCCACTAAAGCATTAACAAGCTCAACAATTGATCTCTCTAATCCTTCCAAAAATTGAGGTATTGGAGATGACATCTATCTAAAAATTCTCTTGTTTCTTTCCCACCAAATTGCCCATACTACAAATGTAGGGATGCACATCCAAAGACATGAAAACATTGATTTGGAGTATAAGATTGGCCATGCTTGGAATAAATCCCATAGAGATTTAGGTAATGTCATATGAAAATTAAGCTTATCAAGGACAAAATGCCAACAATCTTGGACAAAAGGATAGTTTAAGAAGGTGATTCATTGTTTCTAAAACTTTTAGATAGAGCAAACAATTAAAGGGATCATAAATGTTCAATTTGTGAAGATGATCACTAGTTAAAATTTAGTTCTTTAGTGCAAGCCATCTAAAGCATCCTTCTTTTGGAAAAATTGAGCTATTCTAGTAGAATTCAAAAGCATGATATGTGGCCTAATTATACTGGTTGTGTTGGAGAGCCAAGTATCCTAGTTTAATAGAGTATTTACCATCTTTGGCTAGAACCCAAAAGAGGCAATTTGGATGATTAGACATAAATACATTCCTTTCAGCTAGTACTTGTTTGAAAGAAGCAACTTGATTTTGGGATATAGGAAGAGATGAGGGGTCTTGCCAAATGACTAGTCCTGTGAACCTATGAATAGTTAAGACATAAGCAGAAAAGGATGTCCCCCAAGATTGAATGACTATGTTTGAAAAATCCTTTAGAGAATCAATAGTGGCAAGGGGGGGGACCCATTCCATGAATAAAACCAAAAATTGACACTATCCCCATTGTTCACTTGCCATGATATGAATGAAGTTATAACTTCTCGAGAAGAAATCATGAAATCCAAAATGATAGACCCCTTTGGTAGGTCTAGCATGGTAAGAACTTTGGAAGGTTCCAAGTTATCTAAATATTTCTCTTGCAAAAGGTGACACCATTTGATAGAGGATTTTCCATACATCTTCCAAACAATTTTAGCACCAAAAGCCCTATTCCTATTGATAATGTTGGGAAGTTTGACACCTATTCTATAAGAGGTTGACATGGCATAAATAGAAATTAGTGGTATTTTCTTCTGACCATTCATATTATCTAACCAAAGAAAGGTGCGGATTAAAGTTTCAATTTGAGAGATGATACCTTTGGGGGCTTGTAGAATGGAGAAGTAATAGTTAGGAATGGTAGAAAGAACAATTTTGATAAGCAAAATTCTACCCAAGAGGGATAACTAGTGAACCTTCCAAGCACTAATTCTACTATTGATACGATCAATCATAGATTTCCAATAATAGGGTTTGTTTAATCCCATAAAAAAGGGAACAACAAGATAACTAGAAGGTAAATGATCACAAGGAAAACCAAGAAGATATATTATCCTTTGAGAAACCAATTAGGTTTTATTAAAAACATAAATTTAGATTTAGTCACATTGATGAATTGACTTGAAACTTGTGTATATAGGTCAATGGCTTTCTTCATACTCTGTGCTTCTTGATATGTAGATGATCCAAAAAGTAATATATCATTAGCAAAAAGAGAATGGGTTATGGACAAAGATGTATCTATAATATTGATACATTTCCACAACCCTTTTTGATTAAAAGAGTTAATAAGTCTACCGAGTGCCTTTGTCATAATGATAAACAAGAATGGAGAAAGAGGGTCATCTTGACGAACTCCTTGGGAAGAGGAAAATAAACTTGTTGGTGCACCATTAATGAGAAAATAAAAATGTGCACCTGAAATGCAAGCTTTAATCCATTTACACTGCCTAGAAGAAGAAAAGACCAATTTAGTTTATCATAACCCTTCATCATATCTATTTGACAACAAAGGCTAAAATATTATGTTCTTTGATGGAATGAAGGGTCTCATGGGCTATCATAGCTCCCTTAGTTGTTTCTCAACCAAGAACAAAACCCCCTTGTTCTATTGATATAATTTTTTGAATAATGGGCTTAAGTTGCAAATAAATAGCCTGTGTGATAATATTATAGATAGTGTTACATAAAGAAATAGGATAGAAAAAAACAAAAGAATAGGGATCATTAACCTTTGGGATGAGAGAAATGTTGGTGGTATTAAAGTTTTTCAAAATAGAAAAATTTTTCCTGGATTCTTCAAGAGCCCCAAGCAATTCAAAACAAATTACATCCCAACATTTTTGAAAAAATAATGCATGAACCCATTAGGGCTTGGTGCCTTATCAACAAACATAGAAAATACTACACCATGAATCTCAAAAAGAGTAAAACGGGACATAAGAATCAAATTGTCTTGTTGTGTAATCAAAGAAGGAATGGAATCCAAGATCATCCACAAGGTGGGAAGAGGGGGGATCCTATGGTGGAGAGGAAAGAAGATTAGAGAAGAACCTAATACTCTCAGTTTGAATGCCCTTAGCATTAGAAATCAAATTTCCTAGATGGTCATGAATTGTAAAGATTGTGTTATTAGCCTTCTTTTGTTTGGTAGATGCATGAAAAAACTTAGTATTCTACTCCCCTTGTTGAAGCCACAATTCTCTAGACTTTTGTCTCCAATACTCTTCTTCTCACTTACATAATTTAGACCACTCCTCTTGCAAATTCTTCTATCTTGAATGCATATCAACATTTAAACCATGGAGTAAAATATGTTCATTAATATCGGAAAGTTTTTCTTCTACCACCTTTTTCTCCTCAAAAATATTTTTGAAAACATGTTTATTCCAAATCTTGATAAGCCCTTTGACATATTGCATTTTCTTGTGAAACTAAAATTTTTTGGTTCCTTGCTCTAGTGGAGCATTCTTCCACCATTGTTTTAAGACGCCATCAAAGTAGGGATGACAATACCATACACTTTTAGACTTAAAAGATGGTCTAGAAAGGAGAATCTAATGGAAAAATGGACAACTGAATAGGGAAATGGTCAGATTCTAAATATGGTAGTATATCCAATTAGATAATATAATTTGCCAATTTCCAACATTGCGAACACAAAAATCTATCCAATCTAACTGCAATCCAGTGGAACCCAACTCTTCTATTAGTCTAAGTGAAAGATCCAGCTTGTGTGGGAACATCAAATAGAGCATTATTGTTAACAAAGTCATTAAAGTCTTGGGTAGCTCTAGGGGGGAATAATACCTCCATACTTATCCCTAGGATGAATAATGACATTACAGTCACCAGAAATAATAAATTTGGCACCTAATGATTTTTGGATAAAGCCTATAAGAGTAAGCCATAAACTTTGTTTATCAGATGTAGGCTTAGGGCCATAAACATTAATCAAATGGAATGAAAGTTCATAGTGTTGAATGGATAACATTTGCCAATTAGTTCCTTGATGAAGATGTTGAGCCTTGATAGTCTTTGGATTCCATAATACAACAAGGCCCCCATAAGCACCTAAGCTAGGAACATGTGAGGAATTCCATGTCAACCAACATCCAACAGATTTTTGAAAGTTATTTGTTGATAGCTTAGTCTCCTGAAACAAGACTAGATCACATTGGATAGAATCAAGATACTGCTTGATCCTATTATGTTTGTTAGGGGCATTAATGCCCCTAAAATTCCATGAGAGGATCTTCATAACTAAAAAGGAGCACTCTTGGTGCTCCTTGTCGATTGTTTAGAGGTAGGAAAATTACTATCCAAAGTTGACTGGATCCTTGCGTCAACCTCTATTTTAGCTTTTAATGCTTTCGATGGTTTACCCCTAGGCTTAGAAGATTTATTAGATATAGGAGATGGTGAGATGGGGGATTTCAACATAGACAATTTTTGGGAGAAATCAAAACTAACATTAGTAAGAAGTGGATCAACAAAGAGGGACCTAGTCTGACTCGAACTATCTATTTGAGTAGGAGAATTTTTGACTGTCAAGCTAAGATCTAAGAAATTAATAGAGTCCTCCATCCTAGGTGAAGGGGGATCCAATTTAAAGTGTACATTATCCTCATGTGGGTCATGGATCATGTTATCTTCATGAAAGAATTTGGGAGGAATTGGTACACTACACTCTACTACTAAAATTTGGGCATATTTAAAAGACAATGAATGTCCTTGGGATACTGATGCAACTTCTAATCTAGACAAGAAAGAAAGAGGCTGATCATTAAAAATGAGCTCATTAACAACAACATCCATCTAAGTGGGATACATAACATCTTCTTTATTGGTAACCAGATATGTAATTGCAAGTTTAGAAGATGTCAATGATGTGAAAAGAGACTGATCTAGACTTATATACTTATCTCGATGAGTATTCCATTTAGAGAAAAGATGGGTGAAAAAAAACATAACTTTTTTAGAAAAATAAAAGGAGAAGGACCCTAAATTGGGAGAAGCCATAAGAGGAAAAAATTCCTTGAAAATGAGCATTGAGAATTATTAGGACTTGAACAGTCTCTGTGGGATTGATCTTTTTGTGTGTAACAACAACCCTTTGGTGAATGGTAAACAACTAGATTTATAAATGAGAAATGATATGGGTCACTTGATAGTTTAGCTTGAGATACACATGCACCATTAGGGGTAGAAGGAATGGAATAAGTCCTAAAAGTGCACTTTAGTGGGTCAGAGTTATGGTTACTACAAACTATCAGATTAGAGCAACTAGGATCTTGACTTGATTGGTAAAATGACCCAAAAAATCTACCATCTTAACCACAGTCTGTGCATCTTGAATAATAATTGTTTGGTTCCAACATCCATATTTAGATGAAAAATTAAGAAAGAAGGTAATGGTTTATTTAGATTTAGTAAGGCACAAAACCGTATAAAAAGAGATGGTTCATCAAAAGGCACTAGATCATGTTAGATGAACACCCCAATTTTATTTGCTATTAATTCAATAATTTGTATATCTCTATATTCCATTGGTAAAGTAGGAAGTTCAATCCAAAATGGCATAAAATCATAGGTTGAATGACTAGGTTTGAAGTTTGGAGACCAAGTAGTGGTAAATATTCCCAACCCTTTACAAAATCAACTCTTAATTCGAAGAACATTATCCTGAGAAAGCTTAGAATCAAATATAGCAATAGAAAAAGGACACTCATGATCAATGTAGAATAAATTAGTAACACCATATTAGTAATGCTTTGCCCAAGAAAGAAGATCTGCAACCAGGAGGAAGGACCAAATCTTACCAATGATTGTTGTGTCAAGCATGTAAGTGATCTATTGTTCGAGAAGTCCATCTTCAATCACAAGAAGTTGGGCATCACCATCCATGAGTGTGGCATTTGAACTATCTAGATTATTATTGGGACCAGTTGATCTTATTGAAGATGTAGACCCCAATTTTCCTTCAAAACTTTGGAAGGCTAATTTCCCACAGATTTTTTTACCTCCAAGTGAAATATTATTAGGATAAGGCCTTTTTTTGGATTGGTAATGAGACGTTATTTGGCCATGAAACATAAGAAGGTAGTTGGTAGTTGAAATGTCCAATTTCCTCACCAATTTTAGAAAAAATAGGTGTGGGCCATTGAAGTGGCCCATGACAAATGTCAAAAATTGGCTCAATCTAGGGTTTAGTAGTCTTGAGACCATGTTTTATCTTCTTTGCACCATGTTCACTATGGCCAAAGCCATACAATATTTTGAAATCCCTTACACCTATTTTTCCACCATGGTGATGAAGAAGAGGAAGATGATCTTGGTTTGAAAGCCTCCAATGCACATCAAGAGCTCTAGTCCTTCCACCTCATTCATGTTCAATAGAAAACTCAACCAATTCTCCTTCTGCCAAAGATCTAAATCCATTATAAAGAATCAATGTCTTGAGAATGAAAACATCTTTACTGCCATCATTAGCGGTAATAAATCCATAACCCTTTTGTGAATTGAACCACTTGACCTTTCTAGTCCTTTTGCCACTTTGCACCATATTTATGTTTCAATAATCCAATTACAAACCTTAGTAAATGTATAGAAAATTGTAGATCTGGCAGGTCTTGATTTCCTCTCATGTAAATATAGTAGAAAATTAATGATTAATAGAGGTCACAATTTAAAATCTTGGCCTACAAATTTGGTTCCAACTTGAATGCTTATAGCTAAAAGAATTCTTTGAACAAAGCTGATCTGACCTTTGCAAATATTTGTCTTTGCCTTTCCACTATCCAACACAAATGCTCAAACATATCTACCTCAAATAAATCACTCTGCCACAATTCCAAAAACTCTGTGAACCCTAATATAACCCTAGCCTCTTCAAGTTTTACCTACTTAGTTTGATCTTCTCTCTCAAGCAAAAACTCATCGAAACAAATCTAGCAATTTTGCACAGTGCCGATCTATGATCTTCCAATCATATTATCTTTGGTTAATAAATGTGAGGGTTTGTGGTGGAAAAAAAAACTCCCTATGCAACCATCAAAAATGGAAAGCCAAAGCAAGATTTGCATCTCATGTCTTCCTCGCCTACTCTACATGCACTTTCATATAGTATTTAAAGCTTTAAACATACTCTGTAGTTCTTGTATATTTCATATGAAATTGATATTTAGTTTTTTTCTTGCGTGTAACTCCAGTTGTTGTAGCATTTAAACCTCGACAATATAATTTTTTGAACTTTGCACTGTCAGATCCAAAATCACCTGAAACAAATCCAACAATTCTACACAGTGCCCAAAACTCCCTATGCAATAGCTGAAAATGCAAAGCTGGCAAAGCCAAATCCTATTAACATTTTTTCTCATTTCTATCACACTTTATAAGAAATAAAAACCATAAAATACAAATATAATCAAATTTCAAAATTTAGATGTAATCAAAATTGAAATCAATTTAAATGAACAAAAAATATAATCATATTTGATATACTTTTATTAATTACATTTTAAAGGTGTAAATGAAAATGAATATGTTAACTAATAGTAATCTTATTATTTATCCTATCAAACAATTTCCTAAAGAGAGAAAAAGAAAGGTGAAAAAAGGAAAATATAAAATAAGGTGTTTCCTTTATATTTTTAATTCATAGCAATTGTAGATAAATTGATTTCTATTAGAGGTGAAATGAACATTAAGAAAAGGATGATTATAGTACAAAATTTTAATCAAGATATTTTCTCTAAAGACTCAAAATTATTTTTCTATAATCTTAGTATTAGGTGGTACTTCACCGACACAACTCTTTTTAATTTTATTATATATATTTTAAAAAAAAGAGAGTTTTGTTTCAACTTTATGATGGTGAAAATAATATACCTACATGTATTTGAAGCTTTCATTTTAATTTGAAATCCATTTATATAATAATTTTAATGGTAGAATTTTTACAATTATTTTATTTACTTTTACAACAAAAACAAAACTTTTTATTTTTACTACTTTAATGAGATCTTATGGTGAAATTTGTATTCTCATATTCTCTTCCTTTTCATTCTATTTATGTGATAATTTTAATGAAGGAATGTATATATTTTTTTGGATGAATAGACCTTGTCTATTAATTAAATATTAAAGATATCCACTAAAAAAGGGATTGGGATACAAGATCACCTCGCAAGGTCACTCGACATGTAGTTAGATAAGACAACTATTCATTAAAAACAACAACGTTAACATAGTTAATAGAAAGTCCTCAGGCTATAAGAGTAGTGCCAGCCAAAGGAGGCTCTTTATCATCAAAACCCCAAGAGTCCATGGGGTTGGAAAATGGCTAAGGGGGAGCCCATCCATCAGAAGAGGTGACAACAACATCATCTATTTCTTTCTCTCCCTTTGGCATGGGTAGAGAGATAGCTAAATCTAGTCGAGGGAAAACCCATTTAGGGTCTCTGTGAGTAGAAGGCCAACGCGCATCAGGGGTAGTAGTAGGAGCCACTGGGGACTAGCTTGAACCCATCCTTTATGGAAGTGAGGTCGAGTGGAAACCACTAAAACCACCATTGGGAGAGCAGCGAGAAGGTTGTGACCTAGGAGTATGTGAGTGGCACATATAACTATTCCAACCTCTCTAACAACTCCAACGCATTGGTGCCATCAACTGTCCATAGGGACCCTTTGGGCCTGGGTTTAGCTAGATTTGAAAATGAGAAAAAAGATAACTGCCTGCTCAACATAGAACTACCCAAGATGAGTGTTTCCACTTATACTTAGAGTCACACTCTATGCCTAAAAAAGGATTAGCTTCCTTTTTTCTAGAGTTTAATTCTCATTTTTGGGGGGTAAGGGCCCTACCATTCTAGGTCCCCACAATGGCCCTATAAATTGTAGGGGGGATATCTTATCCTATCTTATCAATTTTAGGGTAGGGGGTAGGGGGTGGGCAACTCATTATAGCTCAAGCTACCTTCCCTCCCTTTGCATGCACCATCAAGAACTTATTCACCCTCCCTATTATACTGGATGGTATAGTAAATGAGAATGTTAGGCTAATCCTTTTAGTTGTTCATAGTGAGCCCCAAAAGAAGCTTGGAACTTAGAAGGGCCTTATCATAGTAGGGATAAGTTTTATGTATGGGGCAAGCTATAGCCTCCCACCCTGGGGCTAAGTGGGGCAATAGGGTGGGGAGCCAACAACCCTACTATCTATAAGGCAATCCTATTTTCCTGTAGGGCCCTTATAGATAGTAGGGAAAAAAAATTGATTCCAACGATAGGGTGATAGCAATCTACTATTTAGTAGTGCAGGAGAAAAAGCCATTGATCAAGGCTAATCCAATCTCCTCCCACCCTGGAACCCCCATCTAATTCATTAACCAATCATCTATAGCATCTATAAGAAGGGTTGTAGGGCCAATGGGAATAGGAGAACCACCCTTTTCAAATCTAGGTGGAACTGTAAAGAGCCATAGGTGGAATGCCTACCTCAATATTGGTTGCAGCTACTGGAGTACACCTACATTACTCCAATAGCCCAATAGTTGGATAAGCCATCACAGTGGGCTATAATTTTAGGTAGGTTAGGTATGGTATAGGCAAATTATTGCTATGGGGAATTTTATAGGACCCTCCACCCTACCCTATATTGAGTGGGCCATGGGGACCCCCACAATTTTGTAGGGCCATTGTGGGGGAATCTTGCATGCAGTCTAGATTTGAAGGTGGCCAAAATAGTGGTGTGGGCCCCTTCTATATTATTGTAGGTGGTGGGGCCCTTAGCATGCACCAATCACAACATTTAGTGGGAGGTAGGCACTCAATAGATAGAGTGGTAGGAACTGAATGAATCAAGAAAGGTTCCTATCACTAGAACTAGAACTAGAACTATAGATGGGATGGTTGGCGTGAGTCTCATTCTCCCCCCATCCTCAACCTAATCTACACCATCTTGACCCTACTATTCTAAAGGGCCTCTACTGTTCTATGGCACATCAATCAACACACACTAAATCAATATACATCTTTGGATGGAACTACTTTGGCCAACTCTTGCCATAATAATGAATCCAATGCCTAATGATAGGGGATCTAGTTCTTGTTGTTGCTAGTAGGGGCACTATTCCACCCACCCATTCTTCCTTCCTTGATCACCTTTAGAATAGTAGGGGCTAATGGTAGGTAGTTGGGACTAAATGTTGAATAGCGAGGGTGGGAGGAAACCCATGTATCTAAAAGGGCCCACCCCTATTCCATATACGGGCTATGGGGTGCTGCATATCGATCTGAAGCACCCAACTATATACGTAACATGCCCCCTGGCTAGTCATGCCATTGATATCTTAGTTGCAAAAATGGTCAATCAAAAGTGGAAGTGTGTGATGTCGATGATAAGCTCCTACCATTCCCCTTGGGCCTATCCCTACTATTTAATGGGAATGGGGGGGTGGGGCATGTTACATATAGATTAGATGCTGATCCGTATCTTGATTGATGCTGCCCAACCGTTACATGTCAAGCATATTTTAGGAGGGGTAAAGGAAGGGGAATAATAGAATAATAGGTTGGATTCATGTTTCAGCCTCTGCATGCCTTGGTGAATAGGGTGGGGGCCATTGTGTTCTAGCCTTGACTTTTAAGGTTGAAATCACTCCTACCCCAAACATATTATTCTAGTTGTTCATAAAAAGTATGACAAAGTAGCTTGATCGAAGCATGCTGGTGCTACCTCTTTCCTTCTCCAGCAATGACTCTAGGGGGAGGGTAGAGAACAACAGAAGAGGAGTGGCTACTATTCTTGCACCAACAGGTATATGAGGGTGTCTGCACCACCCCCTACTATACTATATACTAGGAGTGGCCCCTTGTATGCTTTTGAACATGACTATAGGAGAGAGGGTGTCTACCCCATCCCCTACTATAGACTGGGAGTGACTCCTAGTCTATACCTTTTCTAAATAGGAGCCAATGGGTATCTGGTAGATAGGGTGGCATTTATCACCCTTTTGGCACATCAGAATAATGACAGTGTGCATTCATGGGGATTCTAGGCTAGTTCCCAGGCATGTTATGTATAGAATCTAGCTAGCTATATCCACCCACTTAATAGAAGAAATGCCATCATCAAATGGTTGAAATCCGGATAACCACATACAAAAAAACTTGAATGAACTATCACTCTCCATAATCATTCAAGACTGCGCTGCTTGCTACCCATTTTAGGTTAGGTATGGTATGGGATGGGGGGCCTACCCCTAGCCTAGCCTAGAATTTTATGGTATGGTATGGTAGCCCCAGCCATTTTATGGCCCTTTATGATGTTGGTGGGTGGCCTTAAAATTCTATGGCTGATACTCAGGAGGGCTTAATAGTTGTTGGGTGATCACTAGAAAAAGTATCTGATGGTACTTGGGCAACCATACAAGGGGCCTTACCCCAATGAGCCAATAACTCCTATAGTTGAGAAATCTCTAACACCACCTTATATGTCTGTACTTGAGTCTGCATTATGACATTATTACAAATACATCCTCTAGTGTACATAAAAACATGTATATCAATAAAGCTATGAGAGAATAAAACAACATTCTGATCTTTCCAAATAGTAAAAAGAATCTCCATTTTGAAAGCATGCCATATTTGGGAATACTTAAAAGGAAGTTTGGTTGAATCTCCCAACACAACCATATGCTAGGTAAAGGCCTCTGAACAAAAAGGCTTAAAAAATCATGAATCTAGAGCCAATAATTCTAGGCTTGCTTGCATAAACCAAAAAAATTGAAGGAAGCTTTTTGGCTAGACATGAAAAGGGCATCTAGGGTCCGGGACAACCAAATACCAAAGCCAAGGGCCCAATGATAGCCCCTAGAAAAGGAGACACTAGGACAATTGAGCAATTTTGGGATTCATGATTGTTTTCCAAATTGTGGAAAATCTAAGACTCCAAGTCCTATAAGAGGACTGCAAATGCCAATGCTAGTTGAGAGTTTCAACCACCAAAAGGTGGGGAACCAACCACCAATAGCCCAACTTGGATTTGTAACTAGTTAAAGGAGTGGGAGGATACCACTTCCAATCTTTCCACCATGGGTGAGATGAATGTATATCAAGCTTGTGTAACATATAGGAAGGTACCACAAAAAATAAAAGATCAACTATCTATCAATTTGGATGGATAAGCTTGAACTGCACTTGTAGGTCCTCCCATGAGCGAAGGCTCAAAGTAACCCTGGAAAAGAAATCTTTGGGTTTCTTGATTCCCCTTCTAAATAAGTGTAGTGTGCTAGGTCCTTTAATTGTAGCTAGTGGAACCCCTCAAATAGAAAAAAAAGGCGACCACCACAAATTTTGATGGTTCATAGAGAGCCCATCTTTGAACCCATTGCTTTTCCAATGAAGCCAAAGTTTGATGACTTCCCAAGATTTCCAAATGCTTTCAGCAACAAATGTACCCTAAATTTGCATAGGTCAGTGGTCACTAGAAGTATTTGAAAGCCAATCTCCTTCTAGGTATTCCAGTTAACTGAAAAGCTTGAAGAAATGTAGTGTCACAATAAGATTTTCCATGCCTTATCGCTAGTGAGAACTCAAATGACTGACTTAGCATAGAGAGAAATCCCCTATTTGTGAGTGGATAGTATTCCAAGACCACCAAAGTCTTTGGGTAGAAAACATAATGTTAGAGGGAGGTTGTCATTGCATAAAAATACCAATCTATCAATGCCTAATACAACCACTCAACTTATAGTACAAAAGAGATAGTTAAGCCCTTGTCACAAATCCTGAGGGGAGTAGTAACAAAGTTCTAACAATCCCCCCCTCAGCGTTACCTAAGGGTCTGAGGGTTGAAACCTATTATCAAGCTCTAACACCATTTGTTATAGGGGGGTTGTCATTTCACCAAAAGGCTAATCTGTCAATGTCCGATACAACCACTCATAGTATATAGGAGGTGGTTAAGCCCTTGTCATGAGTCTTGAGGGGAGCACTGAATAAATTTCTAAAACAAAAGTGCCATGAAACTTTGTGAAAGTCATGATGCACAACATTAGAGGCCTAGAGGAAATCCCTTAAGAGGTGTTTAATCTAGAGGTATGAAGCTTTGGAAAGGGCCCAAGATGAGGAATAGTAAACATGCATAGCAGCCAACACTTTGGAACAAATTAAAAAATTTCCTACAAGGGAGAGAGGTTTGGTGATCCAATAGTCTAACTTTTTCTCAATTTGTGCCAGGATAACATTCCACAACTGCATAAGGGAAGCTTGAAAAGAAAATGAAATGCCCAAAGACTAAAAGATTTCTCCATGCTGAACCCATTTCCACCCATAGCATTACATCCATTACGGGCCTGGCAAGAATGATTTTCTATAGCAATGGATCTTGTGCCATTGAATAGTAGACCTAGAGGCAAGGAAGAAGGTATCAAAGACTTGTAAGGCATTGGAAATAATGCCTTCATCCTCCAGAAGGGTGAGAAAGGAGTCATTGAAAAAATGGCCATTCACAAGTAGCATAGTAGAATTTGAGGGAGTTATGCCATGCACAAGACCCTGAGAGATAGTGTCAACAAGAAGATAACCAAACCCTTCAACAGAAAAAACATAAAGAGAAAGCGCTAAAGGAAAACCTTGATGGATAGATCTATAGAGCTCAAAGGCTTTAGATTGTTGGCTAGTGATGGTAATAAAAGTAGAGGCATCGCCAAAGAGCATCTAAACTAATTGCAAAAAGACCTAGCTAGACCATAGGGCTTGAAGCATGACCAAAATGAAAGGCCATTCAATCCTGTCATAGGCTTTTTCAAAATCAATCTTAAGAAAAAAGGCCTACTATTTGGACTAAAAAGTCCACTCCATACCATCCCAAACAAAAATAATATTATCCAAAATGTATCTGGACCTAATAAAACTAGTTTATTCAAGACAAACAATCTGTGGGAGCAGATGTTAGATTTTAAGGGAGAGAGCCTTAGCAATAATCTTGTAGGAGACATTCAACAAAGTGACGAGCCTCCAATTGTAGATGTCTTTGGGATTGCTAGCTTTAGGGATGAATTTGATATTACCCTTATTAATAATGTTTCCTAGGGAGTGATTATTGTAATCTTTTTGATATACCTAATGCATATTAGGGCCAGTGTCCTCCCATAGAGCTTTGTAAAATTCACACTGGAAACCATCACATCTATGGGCTTTATCATCAACCATGTATATTATAACTTCCTTGAGATCAACAAGCATCAACTTTTTCTCATAGAAGGCATATTGCTCTAGAGAAAGCCTATTGGGAGTAGTATCAAGGAAGGCTTCTAATGCTTGGTCATGCACAACTGAGGGTCCCTATGTAGTGCAGACCTTCTCATAATGACACATAAAAGCATGAAGGATGATAGGTAGATTAGAAAGAACTTGTTGGTCTTCCCTAATGTGCTTGATGCCCGCTATAGAATGGTGAGCCCAAACAACATTGAAAATTACTTAGAATCCTAACTGCCAACCTCCATCCAATGGAGATGGGATTTGATCTTAGCTCCTTTAATGACATAGCTTTTTGCAACTTATTTTTGGTGTCAAAGATTGGCAAGTCAAGCTTGTAAATCTGTATCAAATGGATTCATGGAAAGAGCTTCAAAGGCTTTACAAAGATATTTAGTAGTGGCTTTATAAGATATTCTATGGTACATGGCCAACTATCTCCCATAGATGTGAAGAAATCACAAAGTATGGAGGATGGCATTATTCCACCATTAAATCAACCCGACATGGGTGTGGGGCCTAGGCTCAAGATTCCATACTTGAAGAATGTAGGAAATAATGGGTAGATGGGACAATAAGGATGTATTGAGAAAGAAATGGATTTTTACAAGGACAAGGATGAGCTATGTACCAGGTGATAGAAAAGATGATGGGGGTAATGATCTGACAAAATCACATTTGGCAATGAGGTGACACGAAATGCATGCGTGTGTGAAAAAGAAAAAAAGGACTGAGCTAAAAGCATAGCCATGTCTAGTCTCTTTGACACTCTATTAGACCTAGCTCTAATGTTGGACCAAGTATGCAAAACCCCACCAAACTAGTAATGGTTAGTATTAGGATAAAAAAGGCCCAACTTGTTTTGCATGTAGAACTAGGCTTCTCTTTTGCCAGCTACCCACCAAAAAGGAAAAAACCCTTCCTTATTAGTAGCCAACTCAACCATATTTAAATCCCCACAAAAAACCCAAGTGGTAGGTTGCAAGTGATTTGCTAACCAATGCCATAGGTGTGAATGCTCCACAACATCATTTGGGGTATAAATGTTAACAATGCCAAAGGAATGATTCTAAAAAGACATCAAAATCCAAATAGTCCTCTGCATGGGGTCAAAGCCATATGAAATAACTGAAGAAATTAAACAAGGAGAGATAAGAGTGACAACACCACCTCATCTAGCCTCATGTTGTGAAGAAAACAAGGCACTGTTTGACCGAATAACATGATAGGTTGAGTTGAGAAGAAACCCAACAACTTCAACTTCTTGAAGATACAAAACATCAAGATGACCAAGCTGACACTTGGTATTGCACACATAATATTTTCTAGGGAGGTTTGTTAGCCCCACACATTCCATGAGAGATAATTCATTGTAACACAACTTGTATGTCTTCCTCTCTTGAAGCAAGGAGAAGTTGTGCAAAAATGTGGAGGCAACAAATAAGTGGTCTCAAAAAGAGATGACCTACTATATCTTCTCCCCATTATCAGATACCTCATCGTAGCCTTTTGGGTTGTGAGAATGATAGAGGAAATGTGACAAAATCATCAAAGCCACTTGCAACACTTGAACCCATGAAGGATGAGAGTTATGGGTATGAATGACCACAGTCCCCTAAGCACCAGGGTTTAAAACAAGTGGAGGTGGGAGAAAAGGGACTAAAGATTCTAATGGCACTAGACTTGAGATGGGATGACAATTATCTTGAGGAAAAGATCCTACCTATTCCATAGCGAAGCCTTTTCCTTTTTTCACAATGGTAGTCCATTCATCATTTTTAGCAGTCAAAGCTAGTTTGGCTTCATGGACTTGTGGATGATTGCATTCTAGCAATGGATAATCCTTAATCTTGTGTTTCATAGACTGAAACCTATAGTAGGTATTTAGGAGGTCTAGGTAAAGCACCTTCTGAGTGAAGGTGGTACCACCTATCTAAATATCCATTAATTCTTTGAGGTCCTTGGAGAGGTTGGCCTCAACACAAACCCTATGCTAGGGTCAATCATTGAAAAAATTGTCTAGCTCAAAGAAAATAACCTTGCCATCAAATTGTAAAATGGCTTGTGGGAAAGACTTGCATAATATAGGAAGCCCAGGGAATTCCACTTGTATGGGAACCTTATGTTTTTGGTCATCAAAGTCAACAAAATCATGGAACCAACATTGAAAAGTTAGAAGAGAGGACTTGATAGACCAGGGGCCTTTAACAAACACATGCTTAGCTTGGCTAGGATTTGCAAAGTGAAAAAGAAAAAATCATTTGGTAAGTCTTTGAACACCTTCAAGGTGAACACCTTGAGGTGTCCAAACCTTGGAAACCCATTTCCTAAGAATACTTTCAGAAGGGGTATGACCCACAAAATACCCGATTAGGGTTTTTTGTTCTAGCCAAGTGCATGCACTATCAAATTCATTGACATACAAAACAATATTAAGAGAAGAGTTACCTCATGGAAGACCTTGGCAATGAACTTGTGTAGGAGTTTTTTCATTGAAGCCATTCTCTCCAACAATAATAACTCCAACACCAACATCAACTGTTGGGCTAGAGAAGATCAAGGCAATTTTAATTGAAAGTAAGTCCCGTAGTAAATGTGGTATGATAGGCGACGAACAAGTGAGGATTCAAAAGGATGTTTAAAGTTTCATGATGATAATTTTTTAATACCATATTGTCTTCCTTTTGCTTCAGTTAAAAGTCTTTTTACATGATAGTTGCCATGGTCCAATTTATATGTATAGTTTTTATTCATTTTTCTATTTAAGGCAACATTAACATGTTGTAGTGGTGAAAATTATATATGCATATAATACATGTTAATAATATATTATCTTCCCTTCATTTAAGATTATTATTTTTTAATTATAATTGTAGCAGTAAAATTTATAAGTTTATTTATTTGTTGTATTCATCTGATCTCACAACGTATTTTCATTACCAAGTAGTAATTCTTTCAACCAATAGTTATCATATGTGTATTTTAATTGCTAGATGTGTAAACTTCCCAACACTGGCCAAATCCTTTACATTATAAGCTCTATACATTTCTACTCACCTTACAATTGATTGTCTCTTTTTTTTTTTTGTGTGTGTGTGTGTGTATGAGCGTCCTTAGGTCGTTGGTAATCTTGCATCACCTAATTTTTATTTTCTTTTATTTATTTGGATAGTTTTTCTATTGTTTTAGCTTGTGATCAATCTAATTGTCTTACTATCTTATGTGATCCTTATGGAAAGGTCTAGGTATTGTGAAGATCCTATGTCTAATTGTGCATGGTGTTGTGATTTTTCTAGATGGAGTTATCTTAAGATTGGTTCGGTCCTATACTATCTTTCTTGTTCTAATGGTCAAGGTGGCAAGTTTCATCTTGTGATGAAGATCCACAACATGAAATGTTTAATGGATCATTATTCTATATTTAAATACATTTTTTTAACCCTCGTGTGTTATCACAACACAATGTATTACTTTGAGGATATTATTATGAATTAGGTTTGGACATATATGTTTGTACTATATTTCCTTTGTCTTAGAAATTAATGATTGGATAAGTCAACTTGCAGCTAACAATCTTGTATATGATAGGGTAGTGCTTCTAGTTTTAGATAGTTCAAGGTAGTAGAAGAAGTGGCACTTATGGCACATGATTAGGAGGTAGAATGTGTATACACCCTAAAATGGTCGCCTAGACTATGGGCCCCCATTATTCAATTTATCAATTTATCAAATTTCTTGAATCAATGGTTTGCAATATTTTATTAATCAATTCAAATCAATTTCCTTGATCAAATTTGATTATTTTATTTCTAAGGTTGATCATTTTACCCTAAGTCTTATTTAATTAAAAGAAAATCTCCTCTTTTAATTAAATAAAATAAGTCCCCATTTAATTAAAAGGAAACCTCTCTTTTAATTAAATAATTCATCCGCATTTAATTAATTAAGAGAAAAATCCCTCATTTAATTTAATTAAATATCTCCTATTTAATTAAAAGAACTTGCTCCCTTTTAATTAAATAAAAATCCCACTTAAATATCTCTTGTTGATGAAAGGGAAATAAAATAAATTCTTTTATTTAATTTCTACACTTAAATGCACATATTTCTAAGTGGGACTTATCTTTTCAATTTCTTCTCAACCACTCCTCTTTTCTCATTGGTGGAATTTCGTCTCACATGGATCAAACTCTATTATCCCATATTGGTTGTGAGAAGCCTCTCACCTCCATAATTTCCTTTATAAGGGAGAGCCCTCTCCTCATTTTAGACACGGATGATGTTATTGTTATGCTGCAGGTTTGGAGAGAAATTTTTGAATGCTAAAGCTTTTTGTGGAGAACTCCTATCTTCTTGTCTCATTCTCTCTTGCACCCATGGCTTTCATCATGGGATTTTATCATTGCATTTGCATGTTAGTTTAGAGTCATATTTGCTTTCATAAGATTAGATCTTGCTTTCATAGATTAGATTTTGCATTGTTCTTGCATTGTTATCATATAGATTAGTTTTCATCTCCATTTGCATGCATTTTGGATCTTTTAATCTCTCATTTCGTGGTGTACTTGCATGGGCATGAACTAGGTCAAACTGAGGGCCTCCATTACAAAACCCTTGCACTCCATGACTAGAGAGCTATGAGTCACCATTTGAGACCTCATTCTTGAGTAATCTTGAATATAATGATTCATAGAAGTGTGCTCACATTTTAGGCATACAAAATGAACTCGAGAAGCAACTGGGTAACTATGGTTTGTTTATAGTTTCATCATTTTGAGGGATGATCAATTGCAAACTTTTAATAGTTGTATATTGATAATGGTGATGTAAGATCTTATTTGTAGGCCAACTTGGTGATAATCTAGTGATGTTTCTTCCAATTATGCTCATTTCTTGTTAATTTATTTGCACATTTTGGATGTTTCTTACACTAGTTCCAAGGTTGAACATTTTATTTGGGTATCCTGTACCCTAGCTATATCAAGTGGTATCATAATCAATTTTTGGTTACTGTAAGCACTTGTAATCCCATATCTTGACTTGTGTATATGTGAAAATGTGGCCTCAGATCTTTTTTACACTTCAACATGGTCATTATATGTAGAGTCATCCTAGAATAAACATGGGATTTTTCATCCAAGAGGCCCGACAATGTGACCTGTTGCCTTCTAACTAGAAGGATTTTGCCTATTGTGCTCTCAGATCGAGATGCATGCAACAAGACCTTTCTAGAATGAAGGATTTTATGCCGAGTATGATTATGCAATTAATCTATATAAAGTGCAAGCATTAATCTAAGAAAATATAAGATATTAAGCTCAATGTATGCATTCTTTAATCTAAATGACATTAAAATATTTAAGCAAATGTGAAAGCTAGAATGAGTGATTACTTCAACAACAATTCAATACAATTCAAATTCTAACCTCCATAATGAGAGATTGGGAGTCCCTTAAATAGAATCCAAGAATTGATCAACAATCAAGATCAACTTGGATGGATGGTTTAGATCAAAGAGAAGATTCAGGTAAAATGGAAACTTCCTTGTGCAAGTGAATATAACTGTTTCAAATCTGAGCGTGATGAGTATTTAATTGAGCTTTTCATGAATGTGAGAACAAGTTGACTAAATTAATTCCAATTCAAGAGGTAGTTCATTCAGAGTTTCTATTTTGGAACTGAAAAGAAGATTTTGAAGATATTATTCAATTTAATCAAGTGAGATATGACCTCATAAATGCCTTTTTCATTTAATTCAACAATCTCATTCAATTAATTAAAGTAAGCATAATTATCAAATTAAATATTTTTAATTCTTTAGTACATTATCCTTAGGATATAATTTAATTTAATAAAAGTATAAACACTTCCAATTAAATTAAATCTTAATCAATAGGTTTAATGTGCCTAATTCGAGTCAATACTTTAGGAATTAAATAAGTAGCCTGATTAATGCAGATTAGGGTTTTCTACATTTGGCAATTAAGTCAAGTAGCGAGTATCAGAATAAGAATTGCCTAGTAAAATAGGACTTTAGAATTGATCAAAATAGAACAAAATTGGTTATTATGGCAATGAGCCAATTTTGGGGTATTACATTTTGCCCCTCTTTGAATGAATGTGCAAGCAACATGTTCAGTTCAAAGAAAATCAAAAAGCATGATGCACAAATCAAGAAACAAGATTGATTCTACAATTTGATGACACAGAAACCAATTGAAAAGCTTTTAAAGATTATCTCTAGAATAGAGCTTAACCTTAGGGAATCCAAATAGAACGCCTAGATACCTAGATTGACAAAATTGGTTCAAAAATTGATGACACAGAGACCAATTGATAAGCTTTTAAAGATTATCTCCATAACAGAGCTTAACCTTAAGGGATGTAAATAGAACACCTAGATACCTAAGTTGAATAAGCTTTTAAAGATTATCTCTAGAATGGAGCTTAACCTTAAGGGATCTAGATAGAATACCCATATACCTAAGTTGAATAAGCTTTTAAAGATTATCTCCAAAATGGAACTTAACCTTAAGGAATCCAGATAGAACACCTAGATACCTAAGTTGAATAAGGTTTTAAAGATTATCTCCAGAGTGGAGCTTAATCTTAAGGAATCTAGATAGAACACCTAGATACCTAAGCATAAAAGATAGCAGGATCCAATCATGAAATGTAGAATCATCCCTAGAATGAGGCTTGATCCTTAGGAGTCAGGGTTTAGATTGTCTCGATGCCTGTTCATCGAACTTTGATAAAAATTGCTATAAGATGTGATCAACTAATGAAAAGATGTGATAGATGACAAAGATGCCAGATAGAGGGGGAAGGAGATGCCCCAAGTGATGAGATGCCCCTAGCAATGAGGACATAAGATGGGAACAAGATGCACCGAGCAATGAAGATTTAGATTAAGTCAAAAATTAGATTCAATGATGTAATCATCCTGCCCCCTCGGGAGTAAAATCCAAAGATGACACAACAAAAATATGTTATAGAGTAGTATAGAGAGTGATACAGAAGAAATTGAAGAATCAACAGAATATAGAAGAAATTGGAATGATTAGAAGAAAATTTGGAGTCAATTCAACATGATTTCGAGGTCCAAAAGACCAAGTTTGACCAAAAGTTGACCAAATTTGACCATAGTTGACTTGAGTTGGCTTCATCTAGAATAAATTTTGAAAATTTGAAGAATTATAAGTTGAAAAGATTCTAGGATTGACAAAGTATCAAAAAAATTGGCATTGCACAAGCATTCGACTGCGTTAGTCCCAAAATTTTAAAATGCATTTTTGAGCCACTTAAGTGTGTTAGATTTTGAATTCGATCTCGAAAAAGGATTTAGAATGGTCAAATTAGCCAAGGGGTAATTTTTGTGCAAATTGGAGCATTCAAAAAATTAGGTCAAAACCTATATAAGGGCCCAAAGGTTCATTTTAAATCATTTGTGCATTTTGTCTTTAGTGAAGAAGAGAGCTTTGAGAGGAAGATGGCAGTTCTAGTGTATACACACCATTTTGAGCTCTCTTGATGACACAATTGACCGGTAGACTATGGAACTCTGGTGAGTAATTGACAATCCCTCTCACATTTAATTTTTTTACACATTTCGAGATATTTTTGTACATTTTTAGCATGTTTTCATGATAGGCTTATTGGTTCTCATGTGAGGGTTTCTTTCATCATGCAAGCCCAATCTATCTTTGTGCAAAGATCCACCAGCCTGGTGTTTCTTTGTGCGCACTGGTGGAGGATCTTGCTTGGGGGATACCCACCTCTCCCATGAGATGCACGAGATTTTGGGTGCATCTCGCTCATAGTCTTGTCATTTCTCGCACAAGGACTTGCCTTCTCATGCAAAGATGCAAGATCTAGCATGAAAAAATGCATTTCCATGCAAAAATCTGGCAATTCAACAAAATTGAAAATTGCATTTTTGATGTTTCATCAAAAATTTGCATTTGTTTTTTCATCATTTTGACTTGTCGAGTGGGTGCTGACTGTTTGCATGTTGTTTTTGCTCATGTGTGTAGATTGTCTTTGATGACATCAGGTTCAGGTCTCATTATTTTCCCTATGGAGCTCTTTTGTAGAGCTTGGATGATGTCGACATGTCACATATTGACAAATTGGGTTTAGCATATCTATGTCGAATCCTAGAAGTGCTGGTGAATCATGGCCTTTTGACAACATTGGTGGAGCATTTCCATTCAAAAATGAACATATGTCATCTTCCATAGGGGGAGATGACTATTATGTTAGAGGACATCTACCAGGTACCCTTCCATGGGCTGAGGGTTGTCTATGATAGTGCCCAAAGTAGACATAGAGGCATTGTGGACCATTTTTTAGAGGGATTTAGCAATAGGGCGAGCCATCACATGGGATGAGCTCATCCATACATATGGTTTGACTCATAGGTTAGCTTCAGTTTTGGCCATATTCATCAATTATTTTTTGGTACTAGACAAAGGGCAACATAGATTAGAGTGCAGGTGGGGTGTGATGTTGTAGAGGATACTCAATGCCCTAGAGAGATTTAGGTGGGGACAATGCATGCTCACTTATATGTATCATGAGATGCACAAGATAGTTTATCACGAGTGAAGGAGCATGGTCACCAATATCTATATTCTATAGATCTTGGCATGGGAGCACCTGCTAGTGATGAGGCCCATCTTTGAGGATGCACAGGAGTCGATGGAGCCATTCATATGCAAGTACAGGGGCCAACTTACCTAGGCAGGTCTGGGTAAGACTAAGCACTGGAGGACACATCTCGATGATCTAGTCTCTATTGTGTGGCAGCCCTAGAGAGAGACCAAGGACTAGGATGACACTCCTTGAGAGCTTAGTTAGATGTTTTCCTCACGACCATTGCTAGGTTGAGCCACCCATATTATAGAGAGATTCCCCCTCACTTGGGTATGGAAACAATATAGGTGGCCCTAGGACATCTCATAGGAGTATTGTTCATATGCCCAAGTAGTGAGAGATTTGGATTAGGGGTGGTTGGTGAGGTTAGATCATGGGAGATCGATGATAGATGTGCACAACCAAGTTGCAGCATAGTGGGACTATCTCCCAGAGGTAGTAGATGTTGGGATGACACTTTCCTACTAGGTGTATTTTATCAGCCACCCCTTCCCATGGTTCACAAGTCCTTTGGGGATGGTAGCATAGGGACCTCAACAAGCATCTATATAAGGTCTAGTTTAGTAGCCAGTACATCAACCAGCATAGTAGCGACCACAGGGACTAGCCAAGTAGGTTAGACACTGGGTTTGGCAGGTACAAATTTCCCCCAATAGATGTGGTCAGATCCAAGCACTAGTAGTAGTGGGGCAGAGCAGGGTCGGTAGTAGAGATCACATACAAAGGAGCAAGCATCAATAGAGTAGTAGGTAGAGATTTTGGATGAGGAGATGCAGGATCCACCTACTGGTGGACCTGATGATGCTCTAAGGAGAGTGAAAGAGCAGATACAATAGGTCTCTTGATGATTAGGAGAGCTCTAGATATAGGTGGCCATGTGGGACACATGGATAGCAGAGAAAGATCATGAGATCTTGAGACTACAAGAGTAGGTGCAAACAACTAAGTGGAGAGTAGAGATGCTCCACAGTGGTGCTCGATGAGTCTCAATAGGTGCCACAATTTTCCCAGTATGCTTGAGAGTCTAGGGGTACATGGCCACTAGCTAGGCTAGATATGTCGTTGCCTCCTCCTCCTCCTCCTCTAGGAGGTGAGAGTACTGGGTAGAGTTAGTCACGACATATTTTGCCTCTGAGTTTTGATTCTATCTATGTATCAATTGGTGTGCCAACACCATTTTGTACTATTTTTTATCAACGATGCTTAATTAGCGCTCATTTTTTTGTATCGATTTATTCTTTTGATACTGATATATATATGAGATTTTGAGTCGAGTATCATGTGTACATGTCATTGTCTACCTTTTAATTTGATGTACATGAGATCTTTTATGCTGTGATTATGATATGCAAACATGATGTGATGTATGGATGCATTTTTGATTTATTCTATACATGTAGATGAAATGAATTAGGAACTTGTGCATTGACTAATATCTCAAGTAGTGTTTCATGTTTTTGCTCAACAGTGATAGGTATCTCATCAGGGAGTGCAAGAGGACTAACCAAATAACTGAATGCTTGTGCAACCATGAAGAATCATGATACTTTGAAGAGACTAGAAATTCCTCATCATAGAAGACAAAAGTAGATTTGAAATCAAATTATACGCTGAACCAAGTAATGTATGTAATGAAACCCTATGATGCAACCTAAAACTAGCTGCAACCCTAGGTCTAGTTACCAAGCTTCGACAATTATCATCACTAAGTGTATTGCAAAACTCGAGATGTCATACGATCCCCACTAAAATTGCAATCATAGGAATATGAATAGGACATCTACTCTAGTTTTGTTAGTATGAAATGTAAGCATTCGAGGCACAAGAAGCTAGACTGACCAAAAAATTTATCCCTTTGAATGTAGCAAGTTAACATAAGCCTCAAAGTATAAATGCTAGGGTGACCAGAATGTTTCTTATGTGCAGACACACTAGACACACAAGAGATTCATCTTATGCTAAGTATTTCATAAATATTCTATCCACAACGACACTTATGTTTGTAACCTGAGACAGAAGTGTGCTAGATATACTCATAGTGACCGATATGTTCACTTAGTAGGATGAGTATCAGTATTTACTATAGCATGAAGAGTTCACTCCAAAAAGAAAAGAGAAGAACCAATGTTATTGATGTCTCCATATAAAAGGAGTCGAGGTACACCCAGCCATCCAATACGAGATGGAGGCTCTTATAGTGGACACCCCTCTTATCTAGATGCTTCAGATTGTTGGAACTAAACCAAAAATAGAAAGCAAAGAAAAGATCATGCCCCTAGTCATTACTTCTGTAGTCAGAGTAACATTATCGAGTTTCTCAAGGAGACATGATGAAGTAAAAGTGAAACAAACAAATAAAATTCTCAACATATCCAAACAAGTATATCATTTTGAGTTTTTGTGTTATAGGATTGATGTCAAGTGTCAATGTCCAGAACATGGATGAGAGAAATCTCTTTAGTAGGGTGACGATAGTAGATAGATGTAGTCATGATGACTGGTGACTGAGGTCAAAGAGGAATCTTCAAGATGAAGAACCTAAGGAGAACTAAGCGACAATAGGTAGATACAGCCATAACAACTGGTGACTGATGCAAGAGAGATCTTCCATAAAGGAATCTCAAAAAGTGACATTAGTGACAGTAGACAGACACAACTAAAACAACTAGTGACTATCGTGAAAGAGATTCTATGAGGAGAATCTTGAAAAGAGTGACACTAGTGATAGTAGGTAGACATAATTAGAACAATTGGTGACTGTCATGAGAGAGATTCAATGAGAAGAATCTTGAAAAGAGTGACACTAGTGACAGTAGGCAGACACAATTAGAACAATTGGTGATTATCACGGGAGAGATTCTTTGAGGAGAATCTCAAAAAGAGTGACACTAGCGATAGTAGGTAGACACAGTTAGAACAACTGGTGACTATCATGAGAGAGATTCTATGAGGAGAATCTCAAAAAGAGTGACACTAGTGATAGTAGGCAGACATAGTTAGAACAACTGGTGGCTATCATAAGAGAGATTCTATGAGGAGAATCTTGAAAAGAGTGATACTAGAAACAGTAGGCAAACATAGTTAGAACAATTGGTGACTATTGCAAGAGAGATTTTATGAGGAGAATCACGAAAAGAGTGACACTAGTGATAGCAGGTAGACACAGTTAGAACAACTAGTGACTATTGCGAAAGAGATTCTAGGACACTGAAGGGTAATGCCCCCGAGTTGTGACAAGATGCAATCCATGGATACATGAGCAAAAAGGAAAGAAACTTAAGCAAGAGAGTGACTATACATGAAGCTAGAAGATGCACTGCAAGATGGAGCATTGGGAATAAGAGGTGCCTATTTTTTAGGTTTTCACTTTCTTGGTAGAGCTTTTATTCTTTTGCTACCATGATGCCTATTTCTAGGTATTCATCAATGGTACTTTTCTTATTTTTCAAATTTTTTGTATTTTTCTTCTTTTTGATTTTTTTGGTATTACTAAGGCGCCTATTGCTAGGTTTTCACCAGGGTAATATTTGTTTTAAGACTTTTTGAGCTTTTTAGATTTTTTTTAGGACATTTAGATATGTACATAGAGCTTCTTAGATTAGATCAACTATTGAACTGCTTCAGGTGGAGAGTGTTGATAGGCTCCTTGAACACCTCTCCTTTGGTTGTAGAAAGATGGTAAGCACCAGACCCATACACTACAATGATTATGTAAGGACCAAGCTAGTTTGGTTCAAACTTCACTTTTTGGACCTGTTGTTACTGATTCTTAGGAATTTCTCTCAGGACGAGATCACCTAGTTGGAAGTCACATGACTTAACTTTCTTAATGTAGCTTCTCGACATTCACCGCTAATAAGCTCGCAAATGATTGCACACCACTTGTTGATGTTCATCTAGTAACACTAGCTCTTGAAGCTGAGATATTCTATAATCTTCATTAGTAATGAGGCCTTTCATATAGATTCTCAAAATAGGAATCTCAACCTCTGTTGGAAGCATAACATCCGCTCCATAAAACAAAGCAAAGGGCATTGTACTTGTTGGAGTTCTGATACTTGTTCTCTATGCCCATAGAGCTAGATTAATTTGGAGATGCCAGTCCCTCCCAGATTTGTTGACTATGTGATGGAGGATCTTGAGGATCACCTTGTTGGATGCCTTTGCCTAGCCATTACCCTGGGGGTAATAGATAGAAGACCAATGTTGTGTGATTTTGAATTTCTTGCATAGCTCCTTGAGGTCTTTATTTTTAAATTGTCCTCCATTATCAATAATGATGGAGGATGGTACACCATACCTATAGATGATGTAGTTTGTGATAAAAAGAGCTACAATTTTGCCATTTGCTATGGTGAGAGGTACTGCCTCTACCCACTTTGTGAAGTAGTCTATAGACATAATAATGAACTTATGTCCATTAGAGGAAGATGGGTGAATCTGACCCACAAGATTGAAGGCCCATTGTTGAAATGACCATAGTGTGGTAGATGGAATCAAATCCTTAGTTGGAGCATGAATAAGATTCCCATGGAGCTGGCACTGTTTGTAGGACTTGGTGTACTTGATTGCCTCTTGCTCCATTTTTTTCCAATAGTAACCAACTCTAATGAGTTTGTGAGCTAATGTCAAGCCATTTGACTGAGATCCACAAATTCCCTCGTGAATGTCAATTAATGTGCATTTGGACTCTTTGGGTTCTAGACACCTAAGGAGTGTTCTGTTGAGACCTCTCCTGAACAAGTCATCAACAATAATGACATACCATGAAGGATTACAGATAAGGTATCATTTTTCATTTCAAGTTAGACCATCCAAAATGGTTTGGTTATAGAGATAGGAATATATGTGATGGTAGCGAGATGAGTCTTGTCCTACAATAGAATGGATCATCCTAGAATCATGAGTATCATAGGTAGGGTAGAGTAATGCTTCCACTAGGAACTCATGTCAGAGATCATTTTTGGGCATTTGTAGCAAGGAGGCTAGAGTAGCCATAGCATCAAGTATTTTATTATCTGCTCAAGGAATTTTTTGGAAGGTGATGTGAGAAAAATATTTCTTCATGTCATCAACCATGCATTTGTAAGGGATCAATTTCTCATCCTTTGTCTAATACACATCGTTAACCTAGTTGATTATGAGCTAAGAGTCTAGAAAGATATTCAATTGATCCACTCTCCATTCAGCTACAATCTTCATGCCGTTAATCAGGGCCTCATATTCCATAATGTTGTTTGTACAAGGAAACATAATCTTGTATGCTTTGGGAAATGAATATCTCTATGGAATTATGAAGAGTAACCCAACATCAGATCCCTATTGTGTGAAGGACCTATCAGAGAACATTACCCACATTTGGTGTGTGAGTGTCAGAATTGCTTCATTAGGGAAATCGATGTTCATCAGGAGTAGACTCTACATAGGTGTGTCCGCTAGCTACTACATAATTGCTTGTCCCTTGATAGCCTTTTGTTCGACATACTAAATGCCAAACTCATTGAGTATCATGACCCACTTAGCCAATATTCCTGTGAGAGCTACCTTACTGAGTAAGTACTTTAGTGGATCTATTTTAGCCACCAACCGTGTAGTGTGGGCAAGCATGTAGTGTCTCAACTTTTGGGAAGCAAAGAAAACTATTAAGCAAGATTTCTCAATGATGTTGTAATTCATCTCATAAGAGATCAGTGTGCAACTCAAATAGAAAATAGCTCTTTCCTTCTTATTGTTATCCTCTTGAGCTAATAATATTCCCAAAGATGATTCAGTTGCTAAAATGTAAAAAACCAAAGGCTTCCCATATATAGGAGGCATTAAGATTGGTAGATTAGAAAGATATTGTTTTATTTGAGTCAAGCTTTGCTTGCAATACTGACTCCAGTTGAACTTCACACCCTTATGTAGAGTCTTTGTAAAAGGTTGTGATCAATCTGCTAGCTATGAGATGAACCCACAAATAGACTGAAGTCTTCCTTGTAGACTTCTCACCTGGCTGATATTGTAGGGTGGAGGCATATCCATAATTTCTTGAACTTTCTCTGGATCTACCTCAATTCCTTTCATAGACACAATGTATCCCAGTAGTTTCCCTGATGTGATGCCAAATGCACATTTCTTAGGATTGAGCTTGAGTCTAAAGTTTTCCATGCAATCTAGGATAGGTCCCAAATCTTGCAAATAAGTATTGCGTTTTGTGCTATTGACTAAGGTATCATCTACGTAGTCCTCCATGGTCTTATGCATCATATCATGGAAAATTGTAGTGACTACTCTTTGATAGGTAGCACTAGCATTTTTCAAGCCAAATGGCATTACATTCCAATAGAAGGTTCCCCATGCACACGTAAAAATAGTATTTTCCTGATCTTCTAGCACAATTTTGATCTAATTATAAATAGAAAACACATCCATGAGTGAGTACATCTCATATCTTGCTATCATGTCCACTATCATATCAATTTTGGGAAGTGGAAAATCATCCTTAGGACATGCTAAGTTGAGATCATGGAAGTTAGTACAAACTCTAATAGATTTTTCATGCTTGGAGACTAGAATAATGTTGGATATCCATTTACTATAATCAATTGCATGGATGAAACCAACTTTTAGAAGCTTCTCTAGTTCAGCTTTGACAAGCAATGAAACATGAAGATGCATTTTTTGAAGTTTTCGTTTAACTAGTTTAATGCCTAGTGCGATGGACAAATGATGCATAATGAGATTAGGATCTAGTACATGCATGTTAGAATATGTCCAAGCAAAATTTATCTTCTTCTCTCAAAAGAAGGCAATGAATTCCTCCTTGTCTTCTGGAGATAGTGACTGTGCTAGATGTATCATATGAGGATGTTCTTCTTTGTCCAGGTTGATTGGTTGTGTTGGCTCTATCAACACTAATGATCTCTCCTAAAAGTGACTTAGAAGTGCATCAAATATCTCATCTGTAGGCACCTCAGAGAGGTTTTCACCCTTGAATGTGTTGGCATAAGTTTTTTGCATGATAAAATTTCTCCAATCTAGGTATAAAAAATTAGAATTGAATCCAATAATGGTGAATAGGGTTTCTAGATTTGTTAGCCTTTGAAGACATTGTTAAACCCTATGCTTCATTCCTTTTAAAAATTTTGGGTGTGAAATCTTTTAAATAAAATTCTACGAATATTCTGCATTCATTTCAAAATTTTATGTGCCCCCCAGTGGCCTTTTCCTCTTATGTTTATCACTGTCCCATTCTAGAAAGATCTATGGTAGTTGCTATATCACTATAAAAAGATGCAAGTATTTTACCCTATGTGACATAGTGACTACTACAAAATTAAAGGACATGACTGCAAAATGGAGGTGTGGTGATCGGAGATTGTCTTGCATCTAAAGTTTTAGTCAGATGCACTTTATTAGTATTGTCAGAGTAGGAAAGAGAACCAAGTAAAAAATATGGCAAAAAGAAGTCACCGAAATATGGTTCCTCTAATGATTCTCTATGTCGCTGTAAAAAAAAACTAAGCACCTTGCGAGTAGCGACATAGAAAATAGTTGGGAAATACATGACACAATGGCTTCCAAACTTCTTGGTGACCATAAAGTTTTCCAAGTGGCATGGTGAGTAATGATTTTTATGTCATAAGCATTAAAGAGGGTGATTATGATTTGATTTGCCTTTATTTTTTCTTGCACCGAGTTTTGATAAGACACCAGAGCTCGCTATGTCACTGTCATGAAAATTATACATCTCACCATTAGAAACATAGTGACCTACCAGGAAATGAACACATGGTGGGACCCAAGCAATGTGGCAATGTGACTAGGATTAAAATATGGTTTTATATGCCAACTGTGCAAGATTTTATCACATCATCAATAACTTGGACCCATGTCCCATGCATAAAACATATGAAAGATTATGATCGTCAGATCAAGCTTAGATCAATGATTATCACTACCTCGCTATGGAAATTTGTGCACTTTTTACTCTATGCAAGGTAGTGACTAAGGAACCCACCACATCTTATGCAATTCATGCAATTTCTATGCCCTCAGATCAATTTCAAATCTACAATTGTTGCTATCTCGCTATGATGAGTTGCTCACTTTTTATGTATAGTGAGGTAGTGATTAAGGGCCCACCATATTTCTCTTAAGTAATATATTAGATGTCCTCCACACAATCAAAGCAGAATCAATGGCTGTCACTACTTTGCTATAGCAAGATGCTCGAAGGTTATGTATAGCAAGGTAGCGATTTGATGACATGTGTCCCCAGTCATCAGTGGGTCCAGACTAAAACGCTAGCAGCAAAGGAAGGATACAGATGGAAGCATTTCATTGGTTTGATTACTAGCATGTTAAGAAGAAAGATGAATCAACCCTATTTTTATCCTTGGATCGTATGATTTTTCAAAGATCAACGACACAAATTTAAAAGGAAAGATGATGCCACTCTATTTTTTCTACTCTGTGCATTTATGAGGAATGAAATCTTTGCATGCAAAAGAAAAATAGAGTATACTACAAAAGATTTTCTTAGTTCCATCCCACGTAAACAAAGATTTCAAGCTTTTCCTGAGCAGAAGCCATTTTTGAGAAAATTGTGTTGAGCTTGACAAGAGTTTGAAGCAGAATTCCATTGTTCACGAATATACTATAGAATTACAAAAAAGAATGAGAAAAGATTCAAGTAAGTAATTATTTCACAATCTCTGTAGTGTCTTAGTTTTGTAAGTTACAATCCAAAATGCCCAAAGAAGGGATTTTCTAGTTAGGAGAATTATTTGGATAGGAATGTCCATGATGATTCACTTGAGCTGCTCCCTAATTCCACTATTGAAACTATACAAGTTAAAAATATTACTAAATTAAACCCTAGGTTGAAAATAGTAGATGGATTGTTTGACAAAGGGAATTGGGTCAGGGATGCCAATACCTCTCAAACTGGGCTAGACCTGTTTAAAAAATGGTTTTCAAAGAGGAACCTATTTGCCCCACATGCCAATATCTGGAATTTTGATTTAGGAAAGCTGGTGGTTCCTAGTGTTTTTATGGATTATGATCTTCTTGAAGTTGTGGCAAAGAACTATGACCAAGCCATTACAGTAGTAAGAAGAACTAATGGTCAGATCCTAATTATAGCCCGCCCAGATGAAATTAGGGAAGTTTTTGGTTTAGGGCCTCTCACTGATTACCATGTGCCCATTTATTTGGAAGGGTTAGAAAAGGAATATGTATGTAAGAAGGATTCCATTAGGCAAGGTGCACTAAAGGCACATATAGGTAAAATTGTAACTCTGCCAACAATAACAATAGCCTCTAGGGAACCTTTCAAAAGGGCATACGTCAACATCAAGGCTGTAGAGATATATAGGACCCTATGCAGATTTTTTGGGAGAGATGAAGAGGAGTTTATGCCTATGGATTCCATGTATTTGGTTATTCAAATTTCATCTTTTGGTGTGGACATAATTTTTGATTTTGCTTCTTACTTAGCTGAGGAAATTCACAATCAAATTATTGGGATTGCCAAGGGCAAGGTGGAAAAAACTTTTGGCCATTATTCTTTGTTGATGCACATGTTTTTTTGAAAGGGAGCTACATATTTTGGTAAAGAAATGGAGTTAAATAGAGAAGAAAATGGGGAAGCACTACTGGTCCAATTATGGAGTGTATATATGACTTGGGATCTAGAGAATGCTAGCTTTGTCAGGTTTGATAGGTATTTTGCTTCCAAGCTAAGATGCCTCTTATTGAGTGACAATCCTAGAATCCCCAAGGCACTAATGGGTCTCATTAGGCCTATGAATGACCCCAGTGGTTTGAAAGTTTCACATAGTTGGGGAGATATCATCCCATACTCTATTTCTACTATATTTAGAATTTATGGTTTTAAAGGAAGTCCTCATGTACTACCTTACCGACTGCCCTTGAAGGTAGTAGCAGCTAAATTTTTGTGGTAGTTGGGAGGAGTAGAGGAAACCTTTTTGTTGAAAAGATCAATAGGGTCAATTTTCCCCACTTGCATAGTGGCCCATCATTTTGTAATTATAAAAGGGGGTTGGCTCTCTCTGAACAAAATTTTGGATCCTTACAAGATGGCAATTTATCACTCTCATTTTTGTGATACTAAGGGATTTTATAATTTGGCTCTGAGACAAAGAAATAAGCTTGGAAAAATTGAGCATGAATTCTATTTTGCTGAAGATATAATAAGGAATGAATACTCCTTGCAAGAATAGGAGACTAGAAAAGAAAAATGAAGAGTCTTCTCTAAAGTTTTGGATTTTATTCATTGTTTTGATGCAAGTTATAGTCCTTTGGACAATGTTGTTACAAATGTAGACAAGATAAATAAACTTATGAATACTTTTTTCTGAAATAATGGATGCAATGAATGAAAAGAAATAATTCTTTATTAGATTTTACCTAGATAAGGCCAGGGAAGTAATGAGGAGATTGGGTTTTACTCCCAATATAGGGGCCAATCAATTAACTATCTAGAAAAGGCCAAGGTATATTGTTATTCAAAATAAAGGGACCATTGTAGACAAAGGAAAACAAATAGTTGAGTCCACCAGTGATATCATGGAAGAGAGGCCTTATAAACCCTCCCTAAAAAGGAGAAAAATAATAAGGGAAGAGGATCCTCATGTTGAGGAATATTTACCTTCATAGACCCCTTTGATAATTGAAGAGGAATATCTCACTAAAGAGAAAATTGAATAGTTGGGATCACATGGGGGAATTTTTGTTACATAGTCAAAAATAAATGAAGGAGACCCTCAGGAGGTTCTAGCACCAAGTTTTGAGTTGACAGTTGTAGATTACAGAGGAAGGGAATTAGAACCTATACTGGAACAAGCAAGTCAACAATTCTTATTAGATGATAATTTTGTTAAATCTAGGGCTTTCTGCCAATTTGCATGGAGAGCCAACATGAATAAATTTGAAGAGAGATTTAACCAGTTGAGGACAGAGCATCCTAAACTAGAGGAGGAAACCCTACAAAATCCGATAAAGGAACAAATGATTCAAGAGTTCCAAAACATAACCCCTGAAGAGGGGAGGCAAATGCTAAAGGCTTCTAATATATTATTATTGCCCAATTGGGATATTGCAGATGCATTGATTTTTAATTCTATTTCAAATAAATTGGAATTACAAGACCCTAGTAAAAAGGATTTTGTAGGGACTTCATTCAATGAAGATCAAGCTACTCTAGTTATGTGGTCATTAAGAAGGGGATCTAGGGTTGTTTCATCATAGCCAGATGACTTAGGATTAACAAGAAACATCATTGTGAGGAGCGTGGCTAATACCTCTCATGTGTAGGCTACACATTGGAATGCAGATTCATCCCAATTTGTTTTGGCCACTGCTAAGAAGGAAGAAAGGGCTATGTTTGAATTAAAAAGTAAATATGAAACAATTCTGGAGGCCTACAATAAGAAAGTTCAAAACAGGATTGAACTTTAGAACAAATTAATGGGGAGGTCTACAAGACCTAGAATAACATATCCTCACCCTCCAGTGGAGCCTTTTAAATCCACTCCTCTCATAGAGATGCAAAATACCCCACAGAGGCCACAATATTACACTGCTGAAGATTTTAACGAAGAAAAGAGTAAGCTGTGGGCCTTACATGTAGAGTTGAATGTAAAATATGAAGATAAATTAAGAAAGGCTCTCACATATTTGGGGGACAAAATTGAATGGCCACTAGTTTATGATCAATTGGCTAGGATGATAAGTATCTGGGAGGAACTAAAAGCAAGTGATGAGGCTTTGAAGCCTATTATGAATAAGTGGGTAAGAAGGAGGAAAGAAATAACATTTTTATGTTATTCTATCATAAAAGCCTCACATGATCAAATTGAAAAGACTTTTGATATTGTTTTTAATCTTTCTGATTTTGACAATAAGAGAATTCATCTGTAGAGAATAATAGTTGGCTATTTGAACAAATATAAGAGCCAAAAGTTTAGTTTGTTTCCTCATGACCTCGACAGGAGAAATAATTTGAAGAACAAAGATGAATGGGTTAAGGAACTTGATGATTTATTTTGTTTAAGGATGAATAAAATTATAAATGAAATAGGGCATGCATGGTGGGCTACTACAACTGAAGAAATAGTGAAAGCCCAGATATTATTTGATTCTTTGAAACAATAATTTTTTGTTATTGATAGGGAAGTAGAATATGTTATTAAGAAAAAATAGGACATTATGCATTTTGAGTAGCTAGATGATGCACTTTATGACAAGTGGATGGTGGATATTGCTTCTGGTGAGAAACTAGAAGAAGTTGAAAGTGACGATGATGAAATGCACGAAGATGAATTACAAATCATCGATCCACTTCCATCAACACTGGGAAAAGAAGAAGGGAAACCATCTCATGCTAAAGATGCAATGGATTAGTTAGATGTCACAGCAAACACAGAACCAATAGTAACTATCACCTTGGTAACACATGATGATATGAGTGAAAATGCTAGAGTGGAGGTGAAGTTGCATCAATAAGAACCTGACACATCATTGGCAAGTCTAGTAGCCACATATGCCAAGGATTCATAATGAATCAAGACCAATCATAGAATTCCCAGCATGTGAGGATGTAAAAGAAAAAGGGGCCTACCAAGAATAATATGATGTTACTTTCCTGGTACTTGAAATTTTGTCTTTTTGTGATAGGTGTATATAAATATCTCTTATAATAGACACTTGTCCGTTCTCTATGCCTGAAGCTTGTTGCATCTCACATTATATAAGTGAGATTCCAGGGCTAGAGAAGGGTCTAATTTCTAATACATTTTAGTATTACACTTAGGATGTTTTTGATCCAGTCTTTGAGCAAAACTTTATAATGTATTTTCTCTACGCATTTTTTGAGAATACATCAATATGGAATGATCTTTATGTCTCTTTCTAAGGTCATTTTGAGTTTGCTACAATTGTATACAATTTTCAAAGAAAATTAATACAAGTTTGAGCTATTCCCATATCAGTTTTTATTGAATTTTTGTCTCCTTTTCTATTACCTAGTTATTTTGAGATTGTGTGAGTAAAGCTTACTCAATTGAATGCAATTCATTTAGATTGTATATCAATTCATTACTACTATTAATTCAATGAATTAAGTAAATTCTTTTGATGAATTTGATGGGATTGTCATGGTAATAGAAAGGGTGTATGGAAGAATGAAATTCAGTGAGAACTGCTAATAATTCTTGTTGTAAAGCAATAGATTAGATCCACAAATTAGAGTAGACTCCAAGTCCCAATGGAATAGGCACTAATAAAATTTACTCATTCTATAGAATAGGTATATTATGAAGAAGCATCAAATCTAAAATCACAATCAGCTTTAATTTACATTTCTTGAAGATTTTAAATGATGGTTAGCACTTGTTTGCATGGAATGTTTTAGCCTCAGTTAGCCACTGTTGCTAGGAACACTTGCAAATCTATAGAAGAAATTTGACCAAATCTATTATATGGGATGTGTTTATTCAAAATGTCAGAATCATGCATGTATTTGAGGATATGAGATGAGAATTAGAATAAAACTAAAATAATTCTCATACAATAGCTTCCAATCTTGAATCATCCCTAGATATACCCACCTTGGCTTTGCAGAGCCTAAAGAGTAGAAAACCACCCTTGATTTTGTTGAAGTTGGGTCTAAATGGTTTATGCATGTAATTCTTAATAGGAATTGGCTAATCCTTAGGTTGTGTGAGTAATATCAATTTGGTATTAAAATTTTTGTTGTTTAGTAGTTTTAAAACACCAACAAGATGCATCTTTTATTTTTACTTTTTTGGCTTCTAACAGTGCCACAATGTGGCTTTCACTATCAAACCTTCTATGTTTTTTCTTTTTAATTGTATGACTGAGATATTTGATGTTAGCTTCAGTCATGTTGATTCTTTTTTCATTGGTGTAAGATGTTACTAGTTTGACAAAATTCAAGTAGTAGGCAAGAGCATAGTCATTTTGGAATGTGGGGACTTCACTAGATGTATTAGGATTCCAATCTCTAAGCTCGAGATATGTGAGTGAAAGAGTAGTGGTGGGTTCAATTGCATTCATAGTATAGTCATTAAATTCTTGGACTAGTAATTCAAGATCTAGAGTAGCTTCGTCCACAAGTGTGTTTGAATGCCTTTGAGTACTAAAGTCAACAATTGAAGACTTGAGGACACTAGTTAGATCAGACCCATCCAACCTAACCCTAGATGTTTCACCCACTTTGAGTTGGTTTTCATAGACATGAACTTGGTCAATGTTTTTATCTATAGTTTCTTCTGAAAGGGAGTCAAACTCATATTCCTTAGAATCAGTGCTGCATGGTGATAGGCTGTAGAATTCCCCAATAGTGATAGGGACATACTCACTTTCATCATCTAGATTTTTACACAAGTACTCAAAACATAACGCCTGACTAGACTCTCCCTATTCTAAATGAGCATAGTGTGGATAAATATTGTCCTTAAAAGAATCACTAGTACCATCCATAGTGCTAACACACGGCACAAAGTCATCTGGCTCAACAAAAAATTTAGCAAGGTTGCAAGGAATAGGATAAGGATAAGGATCCTCATCATCTGAATTATCTTCTTGAGTATCTGACTTAGCTTGTGACTCATTTAGGGCCCGTTTGGTTGCTGGAATACAACTGAAATAGGAATAGGAAATTAGAATATGATTTGTATTCTTTGTTTGGTGCATGGAATAGGAATAGGGAATAGGAATACGTATTCTCATTTTAGCCCCAAAATGAGCTTTTGTCCATTCTAAAAAATGCCTGTAATTGGAATTGCTATTCTTGCATTCATTTTTGCTTTCTCAAATTTGATTAAATTTTGAAATCCTTTTTGACCTGGGGTGAGCGCGGGAACTTTGTTTTCAATATTTTCAAATATTTCAGCGATTTTCCAATGGCGCCGATTGCATCTTCAAAATATTTTCAAACGGCACCGATTGCAAGTTAACCCTATTCCAATTCAAGCTTGCATAACCAAACAAGGGATAAACAAGATTGGATTGCATTTTTCCATTCCTATTCTTCATTTTCCATTCTCATTGAAATTTTCTATTCTAATTCTCAATTCCTACGCTTGCAACCAAACGTGCCCTTATGGATGATATGAATTTGTTAGCTCCTAAATGGAAGGGAGCCTTCTTAAAGCCTAGACCAGATGTATCTCTATTTCTTCAAGCTATTTCTTTGATAGGATCAACTAGACCATTGTTATTGAACCCAATAGGACTAGTTCCCTTATAGCTAAAGCACTTCATGAGTCTAAGACCAGGGCCATATTTCTCAAGAGTGATCTCATGAGCTTGTTCTGTTAGGTCAACTAGAGTCTCCTCTTTGTAAAGCCATGTAGCAATGGCTCTATTTTTTCTTTCATCCTCTAAGGGGACTATAGCCTTGACAAAAGTGCCATTATACTTGGTTTGAGGCATGAAAAAAAATGGCTTCTTTGCCTTAGATGGTCTCCCATAATGACGAGGAGACTTAGGAAGAGATGTTACTGATAGCACTAGTTTTATATGGTATTCACCCATGCTAGTTTCTTTCAGCTTGAATGATTTCTCAATTTGTTTCAGCTTGTTATCATGATAATCAATAGATTCCTTGTTAGTAGGGACAAAATTCTCAGTAACTTTGAGCATATTGCAGGTATAGTTATTACTGGTAGGAATAGTAACTTCGGAGCCATGAAATGGGAATTTGATGCATTGATGGTATGTGGATGGCACAATGCACATCTCATGTATCCATGTCCTTCCTAGAAAAATGTTATAAGCCAAGGGAATGTCAAGAACCTAACAAGTGACATCCCTGTCTATAGGACCGACTCGAAGGGGCAAGACCACAAGACCTAGAGACTTTTGCTTGACTTTGTCATACATTTTGATAGTGATCTTGTGGCAAGGATCAATAGAGTCCTAAGAATAATTTAATTGTCTAAGTAGAGTATTAGAGATAATTTTCATCTCAATGCCATTATCAATGAGTACCTGACGGGCATGTGTCTGATGTATCATGACCTCAATGTGTAGAGGCTGATTGTGTGGGTGACTTAATGAATTATCATCCTCCTTAGAGAAGGACATAAAGTAAAGTGAGGTCAGGTGACCTACCATAGATTGAAATCACTCAAGATCAAGATCTTGAGAAACATTTTCCTCAATGAGGGCTTTGTCTAGAATTTGCCTATGAGCAGGCGAGATTTTAAGTAGCTCAAAGATTATGATTTGAGCATTAGTTCATTTTAATTGATCAAGAACACTGTAGCTAGTGGTTGCTAAATTTTTTGTGAGTATTGCACCTTTGCTAGATGGACCAGCAAGGGTTTTATCTTTGTGCTGATCAAGATCAAGAGTAGAAGGTGCAGGGCCTTTGAGCACCAACTTGGCATGAGAATGTGTAATACCATTGGCATAGTGTTGCAAAGATGTATTTTCAGTTGTGTGGGAAGTAGGGCCCCTCAAGAAAAATGATGTCTTGGGTTTATTGTTATCTTGCTTGTCCTTGATGGTAATAATGTCATAGTACTCAAAATCCATAGGTTCAACCATATGGACTATCTCATATTCACTATTAGAATATGTATAGTTGACCTTGTTGTTAGGCTTTGGTTTTGAGCTCTCTCCTTTTTCATAAGATGGTAAGGGCTCCTTGAAAGCCTTGTGATCTGAGTTCTTATTATTTCCATCTACCACTATGTCACCATCATCAATCATGTCTTGGACTTTGTGACGCAGGTTTATGCAGTTGCTAGTTTTGTGTCCCTTATTTTGGTAGTATTTGTAGAATGTAGTTTCATTCCACCATGGTGGGTGTGGTTGTAGATCATAGGGGCAAGAGTTATCCAATGGTGAAATGAGCTTGTTTTGTAACAAGGTCTTGTAAACCACATCCAAAGGTTCACCCAGAGGCGTATACTCTCGTTTAAGGCATGTAGCCCATGAGTTTCTCGATCTATTCTCGAATGTCTTGTTGTCAAGAGGAGGTTTGTCAACCTTCTTGGCCATGTTGAGACCATCTATGAGATTAAAGGATACCTTAACATGTTTAGGAGTGACATTGTCAACAACCCCATCATGTACAATATCTCAGTTCTTGTTGACGTACTTGTGTTTATCCTTGTTAGAGGTGGATCCTTGTTTTGTGTCCTTCTAAAGGGTAAGTTTTCCCTTCTTGACCATAAATTCCTATATGCGGATAGCTTGTATGATCATGTTTTCAAAGGTGTATGGACCTTGAAGTTGGACTCTATGCCCAAGATTGGGTAGGAGATTATCAGTGATGTCAAGCTTCTCCATTTTAGAAATCTTGCATGAATGGGTAAAAGCAAAAACCTGTGTCACCTTTTATAAAGGAGAAGTGATATCAGAATTTAAAGTCTTCAACTTTAACGAAATAAAAGTGGCATTTATGATTAGAATTTGAAGATGATGTAAACTAATGAAATATGAAAAATTGGATGAAGTTTATGTCTATAATTTTTTTTTAAAAAATTGACTGAAAATTTTATTTATTTTTGAATTTTTAAAGTGTATTTTTGAATTTTTTAAAAATACTAAAAATATAGATTTTTTTTCCCGTCAAACAAATATATGCAAATGCTCATATTTTGGTTTGATTTTGGAATATGTTAGAGTTAACATGTATACCTGGTGCACCAAAAAAGAAAAATTGAAATTTGGCTAATATTTTTGAAGTTATAACTGGTCAAAGTCAAAGTTATCAGAAATAGATAGTTATTTTCTCCTGTCAAACTTTTTCCATCAAATCTACATTTTTAAAAAAAGAAATTACATATTCTTGAAGAAGACTCTCTCCTCTAGTGAACCATAAAAAAAAAGATTTTTTTTAACATGATTTACTATTTTTTTCTTATTTTTTAATAGACATCTTCCTGAATCTTAAGATACCTACTTGTAATATTTTCAAATTATAACATATTATTCATAATCAAAACTTAAAAAAAATTATACAATCATAATCGTGACTCCGAGAACTACAAAAGTATATTTTTAGTTTTAAAAAATACTTCAATTTAGTAGGTCAAATTGGCCTTCAAAGTGAGATGTTTACAGAAGTTTTGATTTTGAAGCAATTTTCAACAACTGTTTTGCGGATTTAATCAATATTGCAAAGGATCAAATATTTTGAAGGTGCTTTTTTTCTCTTCTAATTATTTTTATTTTTATGTATTATATATTGAACCATTAGCTGATATTTAGTGAAATCTAAATTGTTTTAGTTATTTTTCTATAGATTGAAATATTCAATGGGTAGTAAAAGGAAAAGATCAAGGAAATATGATAGAAAAAGAGATTACAAAATGAAAGGCCATACAAAACATGCTCAAAACCAAACTACTGAAATTCCTGAACATGATGAGATTCATGAAGAAAATGAAAGTAATGAAGAAGAAGAAATTGGCAGTTCTATTGATAGAGACAAATTAGAAAGCATAAAAAATTTGATGGATTTGGATGAAGAACTAATTTTTAACCAAATTCCATCTAAAGATATGATAAATGATAACACTATCAAAAAGCATTGTTAGAACATGTGGGATGAATATTTAAAGGATAAAAGTATATTTGGACAGGCACAATTATTTGTCAAGTTATTTAGGAGAAAAGATATGAGACCTGTTTTAGAGTTGTTGGGTGTTGATAACAGGAAAAGCCATGCCCATAATATTAATAAAACAATAGTTGAAAATTTGCAAAATACTTATAACAAAATTGACAACACAACTCGAGGAGGTGATTTGAGTAATGCACGTAGAGCATTGATGACTACTATATCTAGTAGAAAATTGACACATAGAAAACAGGCAAGTGCAATTTCTGATGTACTACATATATCTAGAAGAACTGTCTAGAGATACATCAAGAGGAGAAATATGCTAGATGATAACATTGAGAATAATTGGGTGAATATTTGTAGAGTTCTTCGAAAAGACAAGATTTCTGAAGAAGTAAAAAGACAAGTTATTGAATTTTGGACCACACATTCTCGTGTTTCTTCCAACGGGTGTGATACTATACAAATTAAAGATCAAGAAACAGGGGCCAAAATTGAACATCCAAAACATTTCATAGATATAACTCAAAGTGAACTTTTTGAAGCATTCAAACAAGAATTTTCAAATGTCAAAATATGTCAGAGAATGTTTGAGAGTTTACGTCCTTCCTTTGTACGCATAAATAAGATGCGAGAAACTTGTTGTTGTAGAAATCATGTTGAATTTGGTCTACACTTGCAATCATTTAAAAAAGTTATGGCAATACTTGATCCTAATTTGGTCATCCCTAGCAGTACAACACAATTTGTGAGGTCCATATTATGTGATAAATTAGAAGATTCAGATGAATTCAAAGTGCAATGCATCAAAAATTAGTGTGAAGATTGTGCAGATTTACCCAAATTTTTTGAAATTATGCAAGTTGAAAATATTAATGAATCCACACTAGTTTCATGGATGAGATATGAATATGAGACATACCAAAATAATAGAGGGGATGAATCCAAAAAAATTGTATTGAAGGAGAATGAATTGCATTATGATGAGTTCATGGCCAAGTTTCGTCCATTGATATATCCACATATCTAACATTGTCATGGTGCACGATGGCAAGCTAAACAGTTTCATGATTCCAAAAATTGTTTTCCACCTAGTTGTATACTTTCAGTTGTAGATTTTTCTGAGAATTATACATTTGCACCTCATACAGAGCTCCAAAGCCAATATTATCATTCTGAACAAGTTGCAATATTTGTGCAAGTGACCTATAGACATGCACAATTTAAGGTGGATCAGATAGAAAGATTGGATGAAAATGAACGTATCATCATCAAAGAGGTTCATTTATATATTAGTGATGATAAAGTTCATGACAGGAGTTATGTGGCTCATTGTTTTGCAATGTTCTCTGAAGATCTCAGAAATCGTGGAATAAATGTTTCAAAGCACTGGATTTGGTCTGATGGATGTGCAGGTTAGTATACACAAAATAGTTACACATTTATTTAACTTTATTTTAACTTATATTTATTTGGACATGTCTATTTTTATTTGATATATGTACTTGGATAATTGTAGATACTTATCATGTTTCACGTTCACAGGACAATTCAAATCTGCAAAAGCATTTAATTGGTTAGCAATGCAACATGCTAGAACCAATGTTAAGTTTTTATGGAATTTATTTGAAAGTGGACATAGAAAAAGGGAGTATGATGGAGCAGGAGCATGTATAAAACGTGCGCTTCGACAACATGAACTTGCAGGTAAATATATGCATTTTTTAAATGTACATGTTTAATACTCTAATAGCATATATTTTAAATTTTATATATACATGCATATTGTATGTACATACAAGGAATAGGATAGAGAGCGCAAATCAAATTGTTGAATGGTGCAAAGTTCATTTTGCTACTTGAGATACTGAATACAATAAGCGTTACTTTTGGGAGGTGAAAGGTGAACTAAGTTATATTTATTTTTAATGTCTTTTTCAAATCAAGTTGAGTTTTTAATTAAATATTTATTTGGAAATATGATAATTAGTTTTTGTATTTGTAACAGATATAGATCGATCTAATCCTTACAATTGTCAAACAATTCCTAGAATTAGAAGTTTACATCAAGTGATGACTATATGAAACCATAAACCTCCAGTACTTAAAGTAAGAGAGAAAACATGTTTTTGTGATGACTGCATTAAGGACAATGTAGTGAGTGCATGTGAAAATATTGGGAATGGATATGTTTCACATTGGGATTTGAAGGAGATAGTTAGAAAGCCTCCTTTTGAAGATGTTGACATTGACATTGACATTCATGATCCTGTATATTTAGCTGATTATGAGCGCATTTTTGATTTAGTTGTGGCAGGTTTGTGTGCATATATACATATATATATAAATTAATATACATGTATATTTGTTTTAAAATTAATTTATATTTATCTTTTTATATACATGAAGGAGATATTTTTGCAGTTCAAGCCTTACCAGATAATGCGGAAAATGTGGACTATTATCTTTTAAGATGCACAAAAGCAAAACACAAGTTGCTAGAAGGAACTATAGATGCTGATGAACAGTCATATCCAATTGGATCAGTTGTTATTGAAGAAACATATTATCAACAAACAAGGGTAATTGGTAGTGGTATTGAATTTATTGAATACAAGCCCGGAGAAAAGGTTTTACACTACAGTAACCATGTTATAGCAACCAAATTACAATTTGAAGCATTGCAAAGAAAAGGACATCGTGGAAATCAAAAGTGGAAATTGCCTATTGAAAAACATGAAAAACTTCTAGAGATAATAAAAAGTAGAGAGGATCCTAACAATACATTGTTTGTGGAGCTCTAGTTTACCTACGTACTTATTGTGGAGCTCTAGTTGAGTTATGCCTGTATAGCTCTTATACTTTCATATTTAATATTGATAGGATATTTGTTTTATAAATTTTTGTACATTGGATCATTTATCTTGCATATGCAAAATTAGACATGTATTGTTATTTTTATTTAAATTCGACATGGATATCTCATTTAAGACCAGGTCTCTTAGGATCTCCCCTTAAGACAACCCTTTTAGTATTTGTATGAATTTGTATGTACATATAATCTTTATATGTTCTTATATGATACATTCTTTATGTTTGTATATAATCATTATGTTCTTACATGTATATGTTATATGAACTATGTTACATATATGTACATTATATTTTATTAATTAAATGCTGTTAATTATAGTTAATTAAGAATGTATGTCATTAAATACATTTAATTAAGTCATTAAATAGAGTTAATTATTAAGACATTAAATATAATTAGATTAAATATAGTTAATTTAAAGGTTAAATATAGTTAATTATAGTTAATTAAGGCATGCCATTAAATAGAGTTAATTAAGTCATTAAATATAGTTAATTATAGTTAATTAAGGCATGTTATTAAATAGAGTTAATTAAGTCATTAAATAGAGTTAATTAGTAAGACATTAAATATAATTAGATTAAATATAGTTAATAGGATTAAATATAGTTAGTTATAGTTAATTAGGTTAAATATAGTTAATTATAGTTAATTAAGGCATGTCATTAAATATAGTTAATACATGATCTACATTAAATATAATTAGACTAAATATAGTTAATTATACAGTTAATTAAGACATGTCATTAAATATATGTTATATTGTTATGTACATCGACCATTAAAATTATATAGTTAATTACACTTAGATTAAGGCATTAAGATGAATAACTATACATATACATGTAAACTTGAATATTGAAAATATGAATAACATATAGAACATGTGCATAACACATACATAAGTTACATAAAAGATGAAGAGATCAAAAGATCAATAAAATAGGCATCTACATTAAAAGATCAATAACATACATGTGCATATATCTGGAGAATATAATGTACCCATATCAAATGTATAAAAATAGATCATGTAGATCAAATGTCTGGAAATAACATATATAAAACATCAAAATCTCCATATAAACATGTATCTGGAAATAACATATAAAACATCAAAGTGTCCATATAAACCATGTATTTGAAAATAACATATAAGACATCAAAGTGTCTGGATATAAAATATATGCATATGGAAATAACATATAAAACATCAAACTGTCCATATAAATATGTATCTAGACATAACATGTGTGTAATAAAATAAAAGGCCACATATGATCTAATCAGCTACATCCCCCCTCCTGATCTTGGGCCTTGTCCCCAAAAGGGTCTATTAGCTGCATCTGAACCCTGTGTCAAATGATAACAAGTGAACCATTTAATTATGTGTACATAAAAATTATATCAAGATCTACATGTATATAAATCAAATATATATATAAATTGTAACATACTTGGGACTCACGATGTGTAGGATCTGTTGATGTCTGCAGAACAGCAAAACGTAACATACTATCACTCAAACCCTATAACACATACACAAACACACACATACATTAATTTAAACATATAGAAATATTATTTACTATAATAAAAATAAATCTAAACATATAGAGATATTTACTATAGCATTATGTAATGCTCTGCCGATCTGACTGATATCTGAATCATGTAATGAAAAATAGTATCAGCATCCAAGTCAATAGTGCAGCCCTAATCTGAAAGCATGGAAGTAAATAGACTAGGCTGTATGGTGCCACTAAGATCCTGAGTAGGGGGGGGGGGGTGCTGTAGGGTCCTGAGTAGCTGGGGCTGGTGCTGTAGCCTGGGCCTGTGTAGCAGTAGGAGTAGTAGAAGGTTCAGGAATGTCCTCCTGCCTCTGTGAATCCTCCAGGACTGCTGTACGTGACAAAATATGTCTAATCTGAGAGCTCATGTCATGAAGTGGAATCCCTAAGAGTGTAGATAATGCTTGATATGCATCTAAAAGATGAAATGCTAAATATGATGCTAAACGATGCAATGCATCCACCTCTAAGACTATAGAAATGTCTATAGGAGAAGGTATGTCTACAACTCCATAATCATCATCAATAGGTGTGCTAGATGATGCAACTGTGGGAGCAGTACCTCAAGACCATAGCATATATCAACTACATTGATCAGAAGAAATCTCATGTAACTATGTGGTGACGGTGGTGATGCTAAAAAAAATCTGTGTCCTAATTGTGTCATCAGGAACACTCTGACCTACAATAGCCATCTGTGGACCTCTCAGCATAACCAAAAGGTTTGGACCCACCATTGCCCATTTGTTAACGGGCGTAGGAGTGTTCACGGGTCTAAATCTGTCAGAAAGTCTCCCCTGATCCTGCCCAACATGCCCTGGATAATCTGTATAGTCAACATCATAGTGTAAATGAAATTCTGCAAAAAATTGTTTGCAAAAATATAGGGGGAACTCATCCTTCTGTGGCCATCTATGATGAGTAGCCAACCAACAAGGATACATCAATGGTGCGACGAGTGGATCAGTACACTTTGTCACAGAGTAGCCTCTGACTCTACGATGATCTACATAAGATGGAAACATGGTTTTCACTATGCCGGTGGAAACCTCAGTGTCAATCTGTGTGTACTTCACAGTGCCAGTGACACTGTGAGATAAAGAAGAATAAAATGTCTCAATGCTCATATCATCAAAAGGGTTGTATGATTCAACTGTCTGAATCATACGAAATAACTCCTCTCGCATCACTATGACCTTCTCCCTATTAGGGAGGGTGGTAGAAGAGGAAAGTGACGTATCCAAAACTTTCATAGCACGAGATAATCTCGCAACTATATCTCTAAATAACTACTGTCTATCATGGGTGGAGGAGGTCAATCTATGTGCTGTACTAGACTCAGCACTCTGACCCCCAACACGAATAGTGGCATCCCCTGAGGATGCAAGAGCACGATCCCTAAAACCAGATGCCATAATGTATATATGAAAATAAATATGAGGATATGAATGTGAAGCTACAATCTCAGTGATAAATATCTAGAGATCTGCACATGCATATATATATAAATATAAACATACAAGTCTATTTAAATTAAAATAATTAAAAGTTAAATTTAATTTGAAACACATGTACATATAAATACACAACATTAAATATATGGTGCTAAATTCAATCATGTAACATACATATGTATTTTAAAACAAATTATCTTAGAGACCATATTTAATGTACATTGTAACGTGCTCATGCAAATGTGAAAAATAAATATTCGTACATGTACATGTATATGCAATAAAAATAAAATAAAATTTCTTGATTAAATGATAACTAAGTGTACACATGTACATACATGCAATAAAAATATATAATTCTTGACTAAAATCTAAATTTTGATGTAAATGCTTTGATGATTATGGGGAGTCTAGATGAGAGTTAGGACATAGGGATAGAAAAATTTGTTACTAGATAAGTAAATGAGTTTAGTTAGCAAATGTTAGTTTACAATTTAGAACTCATGACTTAATTTAGTAGTTTGAATTAGAGTTAAGAATGTTAATAAAGTAAATGGGATATAATTTTATTAAGGTTGATAGTAAGGTCAGTCTATTATGTGCTAGTAAACATATGAATACCCATTACAACCTATAACAGACGTAATGACCTAGTAGGAGTCCCTAGGTCCCCTTAACATATATATGGATAAAAATACCTAGAAATGTATCATGAGGTCGTTATGTGTCATTTGGTGATGTAAGAATCATCATTACCTAATAAGACCTATTATATCCTAATAATACATATTAAGACTTATTAGAACCTATAAAAAATAGTATGACCTATTATGACTCCTATGTCCCCTTAAGACACACATGTATGGATAACGTATTGAAAAACGTAGTTGACATAAGTGATCTTAATGTGTTGTTTGGTAATGTAAGACTCATTATTACCTGACAATACCTATTATGTGCTAGTAAACATATGAATAACTATTACAACCTATAACAGACGTAATGACCTAGTAGGAGTCCCTAGGTCCCCTTAACATATATATGGATAAAAATACCTAGAAATGTATCATGAGGTTGTTATGTGTCATTTGGTAATGTAAGAATCATCATTACCTAATGAGGCCTATTATATCCTAATAATACATATTAAGACTTATTAGAACCTATAAAAAATAGTATGACCTATTACGACTCCTATGTCCCCTTAAGACACACATGTATGGATAACGTATTGAAAAATGCAGTTGACATAAGTGATCTTAATGTGTTGTTTGGTAATGTAAGACTCATTATTACCTAACAATAACTAGTTGTTAAAATGAACATCATCAATATCTAACTGTGGTTCATTCGGTTAGTAGAGGGCCTATGTTATGGTTAGAATGTGGTATGGGTTATGATTGTAGTTAATATAGGGTTATGTTAGAAGGTGTATTTAATGTCAAAATTAATTTCACCATAAGATATTATTGTTTCACCTCTAGATCCATCAAGTTATGTTAGAAACTGAATAATGTCCCCTAAAGGTTTGCTACATTTTTTACTAATATTTTTCTACATGTTTACCTCATAACCTAATATTTTTCTATATTTTAACCTAATGTTTTTCCTAATGTTTTTCTATATTTTAACCTAATGTTTTTCTATATTTTAACCTAATATTTTTCTACACTTTTAACTAATGTTTTTCTATATTTTAACCTAATGTTTTTCCTAATATTTTTCTATATTTTAACTTAATGTTTTTCTACACTTTTAATTAATGTTTTTCTACATTTTTATCTCATGTTTAACTACATTTTTGCTAAAAAATTAATTTAAATATCATTCTAAAATTATCTAAAATAATTAAAATAATTTAAACATATTAAAAAATAAACAATTTTAAGCATTTCACTCACAAAATAGGTCAAAAAAAACTATTTTAAGTACAATTAACATCTATTAATCAAAAAATATGTTTAAAAACTATTAAAAAATGGGGAGGAAAAAATCACTAACTAGTTACGGCCAAAACCCTTAACCCGCTCTCCAAACATCTAGGAACCGCAACAGTAACAATGATAGCCGCTAGAGGTTTGCGGCCATTTTTATACTGGCTCGGGGTTTCGGCCGGAACACTTTCGGCCGAACGAGTTTTGGCTGAAATGGTACGTGCCACGTAGGCATGCGAAACTGCCATGTGTGTACGACCATAGTCGTTATGGCTGAAACTATTACGAGTGAAAGCATTCTGGCCAAAATGGTACAAGATATCACAAACAGTGACAGAGCTTTGTGCTTTTACCCAAATATATAGTGTAAAGTTGTCTCCACCTCTAAAGGAATGTGAGGAAAGGTTCCCCAGACTTCTACTTAAGGTTACATAAATATCAAATATTAATAGGGTGTTGAATGTTATGAGAGTACTATTGAAAAAACAAGTTGGCAATTTCATCAAACATTTTGATACTAGGAGGCAAGTGTGAAAACCACTCCATAGCCTAACCACCTAGACTTCTTGGGAATAAACACATGAGATATGTCTAATTATGCATAAATTCCATAAACAAGGCACCAAATTCCTATAAGTGATCTTGGGGATTGGTGGTTCTAAAGTATTTATCATACTTAGGTAGCTCTACACCTCTTGGAAAAGGAGGCATGTCTATGCTCTTATCAAATGGAAATGGACAAAGAGAATCTCAGTTGTATGTTTTCGTGGGTTTATCTTTATCACACATCATTTGAGCTAGTTGGTCTTGCATGATTTTCAGTTATTTTTGGAGTTTAGAAGTCTTAGAATCCTCTTCAGGTGTGATGATGGTTTCCACATTTAAATGATGGGGTAGCTTAGCTCCCTCTTGGGTGAGTTTGAGAAAGTATTTTTCTTTCTCTTCATTGAGTAGAATTTCCATGACCTTTTGAAAGTTTTTGTTTTTACGACACTTTGCTATGTGTTTAGGAAGTGTTTAGGAAGTAGTTCCACCTCTTCCTATTCCTCATTAGTGTCATGGTCTTTTTCTATATCATTCCTAGGTTATCTTGGTGTCTATTGTGATTACCATGTTCAGGTTCTTAATCAGCCATTGTAGGAACATGTTTAGTTTCAATATGTTATGATCAGAAAGGTCCTTTGAAGAAGAATTTAGAAGTTTTGTCCAAAGATGTGGGACCTTTGCTAGTCTCAAGATCCTCTTAATATAAGGGATTCCTGGTTTGTTCTAATTTTATGGAGAATGTTCATTGGACTCAAGGTGATCTAACAGGTGAAGGAAATTGCGAAGATTCCTCACTAGACGAATTGGACATAGATTGTATATAAAATGGAAGGTGACCTCTACCATGATTATGACCCTTAGCTTGACCTCACCTAAGTCTAAGGGGATAAAACATGTTTCCACTTCTTGTTGTGACAGCCATAGACAAAGACAAGAAGTGAAGACTAAGATAGGGATCACACTAAAACGTAGTCTCAAAAAGAAATGGAAGAGTGTTGTATACTAAGGTGCAAGTAGTTTGAGTAAAGGCTAGAACAACCAAATATTATGACTATCATGACATAGAGTATAATGAAAACTAGAGGATAAGTAAGATAACTGAAAGATGAGACTAGTTAAAGTATAGATCATGAGTCATCAACTAAGCAAGATGCCACTATTTGTGACTATTGACAGACAAAGAAGAGGTAAAAAGATGCAGGAAACAAACTAGACTCAGAGCCCAAATAGCTCAAATAGATCAATTTGAAAATTTTGACTCAAGATCCCATGTGAAGATCCTCTGGGAGGCACACAAGAAGGTACACAAGCACAAGTGAAATATTAGAACAATAATTTAAACTCACACGAAGATGTGCTACAGGCCGCACAAAGAAGTGCTAGGATTTGGTAGACAAAATAGGATGTTGTTGGCAAGCTCTTGTGTGGAGATGTGCAAGTACTTGCACAAGGATCTAGATAGAACTACACAAAGAAGTGACAGGACAAAAAGTACTCATGCAAAATGTTGCAAACTGTGCATGAAAATTGAGACCAGATTGACAAGTAAACTAGATTTTGAAGAGATTTTAAAAATTTTGGACTGTTCTGAATAGATTATTGGTTTGTTTGATAGATATCAAATAGATTGCAAGGTTGACTTTCAAGTTGTGAAATAGCATTGAATTTTGAATAAGACAAAGTGTTTTCAAAAGGACACAGGAAGCAAGTAGTAGTCAAATACAATCCAACTGAGAACAAAGCAACTTAGAGGGATGGGGGAGTCTTGACCTTCAGTTTGTTTATATAGGTTTGGACATGTTTAAGACTTGATAGAAAACATGCTTTATCCTAAAAACAAAAAATGGTAGAGAAGTCAAAACCTTTGTCCCACAACTTATGCACATGCATGCACCTCACATAGCTGTGTCACCCCCTAGAGGGCACCCACATTTTTGGTGTATTCAAAGGGCTCAATAACATATACACTAAATGAACACCTTGTGGCATGGGTCAAAGGTGTATACCAACTTCCAATGCCTAGTAATATGCCTATGGTGAGTTCTACAAGAGAGATTCTTCCCCCTCCTTGCACAAAGATTATGCCTCCTTTCAGAGGTGAATTAGGTAGCCTCTAACTAAAGGTTTTTACTTGGATTCTATTCGTATTAATCCCTAGTGGCTCTATAAGTGGAGTTAAGACCAATAGCCCACACTAGCATTTGAAAGAGCACACACTTTCTTAGCAAGATTGGGGCTGACATTGGCTAGTGCAACAGACAGGACCTCCCCTTGATATGCGATATCAAGAATCAAGAGGAAGAAATTAATATGGGTTTGGAGTCTTTTTCTCTACAAAGCTTCTTTATTATAGTGAGTTGGAATCTCTAGCAAAAGGAGTGTGCTCACTTGGGTCATTCCTAGAGGTTGGATCACTTCAGTAGGCCCTCTAAAGGATTGACTCAAACTGGTGGTTTGAACATAAGGGTCAAAGTTTTTGATTTCCCTCAAGGGGAAAGAACATACTCCTCTACCTTATTTCCTCACCCAAACACACAAAACATGTTAATCAACAACTTAGCTTAATCAATCTAGATTCATCCTTTCTAAAGATTTTGATCCCCTAAAAGAAAATCATCATCTCACCATAGAAGAGGATTCACACTAGAGAACCACTAAGTTGCTTGCCTCCCTCGGATGCCATCTTTTAGAGGCTTCTAGGTTTTTGATTCACCCTTGGTCATGACCTCCAAGTGGTGAAGAGCATAGTCCCCTATTCCTCTGTCTTGCACCCTATGAAGTTCACAAGCCCTAATTAGACTATGTTTGGAAAGCAAGAAAAAGACACATTGTTTTAGTGGGTTTTAAGAATTGGTCTTCGACAATCTTATCTTTGACAACATCCTGCAAATGTTAGTTCATGTTTGGGCAAGTTTGTATAAAGGAGTCTTTGTCAAACATCCTACAGACAATTGTTAGGCTATAGAAAACCAAAAAAACTGAAATAAAGATGTTTCAAAGAAAACACATTAGCAAAAAATGATAAACAACATACTAAAAAATTGCATCTTGACTGTGCTATTTCAAGATTTTATGCAGGTCCGCATGAAATCTTTCACTTGCACGCACAAGAATCCACACAATAGGGCACTTTTTCACATGAGAAAGTGGAGAGATACATGTGAAGCCCTAAAATCTTCAAGAAAAAATTAAATTTGTTTCATGAAAATATAGAAAATTATATAGACAAGTACAACAGAATGATGAAAATATCAGAAAACTAGACAGATGAGGCAGAAAAATTGTTTTTTTTTCTGCCCCACGATGGGCGCCATAAATGTATATGTGAAAATGTGGCCTCAAATATTTCACCTACACTTCAACATGGTCATTATATGTAGAGTCATCTTGGAATAAAAATGGGATTGTTCATCCAAGAGCCCTGACAATGGGACTTGTTGCCTTCTAACTAGAAGGATTTTTCCTATTGTGCTCTCAGATCAAGATGGAGTCAACCAGACCTTTCTAGAATGAAGGATTTTATGCCAAGTATGAATATGTAATTAATCTATATGAAGTGCAAGCATTAATCTAAGAAAATAAAAGATATTAAGGTAAATGTATGCATTCTTTAATCTAAATGACATTAGAATATTTAAGCAAATGTGAAAGCCAGAATGAGTAATTACTTTGACAACAATTCAATAAAATTCAAATTCTAACCCCCATAATGAGGGATTGGGAGTCCCTTAAATAGAATCTAAGAGCTGATCAACAGTCAAGATCAACTTGGATGGATGGTTAAGATCAAAGAGAAGATTCAATTAAAATGGAAACTTCCTTGTGCAAGTGAAGTTAACTGTTTCAGATTTGAGTGTGATGAGTAGTTAACTGAGCTTTTCATGAATGTGAGAACAAGTTAACTAAATTAATTCCAATTAAATAAGTAGCCTAATTAATGTAGAGTAGGGTTTTCTACATTTGACAATTAAGTCAAGTAGCGAGTATTATAATAAGAATTGCCTAGTAAAATAGGACTTTAGTGATCAAAATAGACTAGAATTGGTTATCATGGCAATGAGCCAATTTTGGGGTATTAAAACTTGCATCTCTTATTGTTTGGAGATCACATTTGTGAACCTAGTTATAGGATAGAAAAAGACCAGACCTGACTTGTAATTGTGGTGGTTGCACAAGGAAGGATTGGTTGGTTGGTTAAGTTGATAGTTATCTGGTTATAGAATAGACTTAGTTTCTTGAGGCAGATTGTTGGTAGGGGGAAATTTTTAGATTGGATTTGGATAATCACCACTTTTTATTAGATCACCCAACCTAAGGAATTGAAGATTGGCATTGGCATCCAAGTAAATATTGTTTCTTAGAAGAATGAATCCTAGAAGACTAGAGAAAATATAGATTATTTCATAAATAAGATAAGAACTAAGCTCTTGAAGGAATTCTTAGATTGGGTTAGTGAACTAGAGGATTACTTTGATCTTGAAGATGTTAATGATCTATAGGGAGTTACATAAGCACATACTAAATTGAGGAGTATGTTGTCTTGTGGTGGAAATAATTACATAAAGATAGAGAAGATAATGGTGAACCTAAGATAACTAGATGGAGGGTTATGGTTTCTAGACATAAGGCTATGTTCATACCAAAAGATTATGAACTCAAATTGTTCATTAGGTTACAAAATTTAAATTAGTGATCTTATAGTGGAGGATTATACTTGTACTATCTTAAAAAGGATACAGTTCATTCTGAGACTTTTTAGCCCTCCTTAGTGTAGTTTTGGTATCTTTTTCTTGTCCCCTCTTTTATTTAACTCTTCTTCATCATCTCTCACTTTCTAACATGGTCTTTTAGGTTTTTTTTTTAATACCCTTTTATGACAACCCCAATCGGTTATAACTTTGTCAAACACAAATTCTTCTCTAATTCACTTGTTTGACATTGCATCAAACACTTTGAAAGCAAGAGACATATTGCATATCTAAATCTTGGTTACTTTTTAAATTCTAAACTTTAATAAATATGCTTGCAAAGAATTCCAAAACATCTAACAATGAAGATGCAAATGTTTTTGTATAACACTGATTAGAAATAGGAAAATATGCATCTACATCAATAAGACATTAGAGCAAAACATTCTGATATAAAAATTTGATATAAATCAGATTACAATAGATTAAAAAAATTCCTACCAATGCCCTAAATATCTACTCTCAAACAATGCAAAATGTAGTAGATAAAAACTTGGAATTTCTCCAATTATCTAAAATTTATTGTAGTAAATCATTATAGCAGATGCACTGTAGCAGCAATACTATAATAGTAGTATTGTAGCAAAGTTACTATAAAAAAGTTACCATAGCAATGTTACTGTGGCAAAGTTATTGTAGCCGCATTATTGTAGCAATGGTACTGTAGCAAAGTTACTGTAGTAATATCCAACTTATTCCTTACTCCACAATTTGGCCCTAGGCCACAAATTTGGCACAATGAAAAGACTAATTTGTCTTCTCCAACATCCACAACCCTTTAGAAGATATTTCACCACTTTAGTTATGAAAATCAATGGGAGTGTTCATTCCAAATGATCAATGTAGCAATTGCAAAAACCCTTGACTCCACAAATTATCTAGAAGAGTACATGACAACACATTTGATGATCAACAATGAGGGCACCCTCCCTATTTATTCTTTTCCTCTAATAGATGGACCTCATTCTAGAAGAAATAAAATAATATTTAATTCATCCTTTTAGAATATTTTGTTAATTTATTTAATTAACTTTAGTCACTTTTAATTAAATTAATTAAATATAAAGTCATCTTTTAATTTTACTTTATTTAATGACTTTAAAAGAAATTAATTTAATTAGTTTCTCCTTATTCCTTCACTTGCGCCTTCAGATAATGGAAAAGCTAAGAACTCCATTAAGAGGCTAAAAAGATGGGGATATTACAATCCACCCCATTTAAAATTGCTTGTCCCCAAGCAATCCCAATGCTGGATGCTACCAAATTTCCTCACTCTCCCAAGTGGCATGCTCTATGGGCAGGTCCTTCCACTTCACCAAGTACTCCCTGATAGTGCATCTCCTTAAATTTCTCTTCCTGAACTCAATAATAGCCTCTAGTACCAAAACCAATTTCTTGTCATCATCCAAGGGTGAAAGTACTGTAGAAGGAACAATCTGGTGTCCTAATGCCTTTTTGAGACATGACACATGAAAAACATTATGGAATTTGCTCTTTTTTGACAAATCCAACTTGCAAGCCACCTCTCCAACTCTCCTAATCACCCTAAAAGGCCCATAATAATATGGCTTAATTTTTTCAGCACCACTCTTTTTGAGAGTGGACTAGTGGTAAGGCTGCAACATCAAATATACCATATCTCCTACCTCAAAAGTTTGCTAAGTCCTCTCCTGATCAACATACTACTTCTATTGATTCTCTACCTTAGTGATATTATCCTTAAGAGCCTTTAAAATGTCTTGGCTCTCCTATAATAATTCTCCAATAGTAGGCACTCTATTATCTAATAGCAACAAATCCATGAAACTAGGTGCCTCATGTCCATATAATGCCATGAATGGTGACATTTGGATAGACATGTGATAAGTGGAACTATAAAAATACTCACATAGATATATCAACTTAACCCAAGCCTTTTGCTACCCTACTATGTGATTCCCAAGGAATCCCTCCACCCATTTTTTTCACTATCTCTATTTGACTATTTGTCTAGGGGCGGTAGCTAGTACTTAGAGTGAGTTTTGTCCTACACAATTAGAAAAAATCTTGTTAGAAGTGACTCATAAACCTAATATCCATGTTGCTAATGATGCTCCAAGGTAAACCATTCAACCTAAATAGATCTCTAAAGAATAAATCTACCACTTATGTAGTAGTGTATGTAGTGTTGATTGGGAAGAAGTGGGCAAACTTAGTAAGTCGATCAACAACATATATGCAGTTCCTACCCTAGGCTCTTGGAAGTCCTATGATGAAGTCCATGGGTAAAAACCCCCACTTCCTGTCAGGAATTGGAAGTAGTTGAAGTAAGCCTATTGGGTAAGATTGCTCTTATTTATTCTACTGGCAAGTAGGACACTCTCTAACATATTGCAACACCTCAGCTTTAAGCCCTTTCCAAGAAAAATTCTCACAAATCTTCCTGTAGGTTTTGTAAAAACTTGGATGTCCTACCATAGGTGAGGCATGATAAAATCTCAACACCATCCTCCTCACCTCTGACCCTCGCACCAAATAAATGCACCCATTGTAAATGATGGGCTCATTCATAAGGGTGAAATCATTATTTTGGATTGATCTATCTATGAATCTCGATGCCCATGTATCCTTTGCATACTCTATAAGGATCAAAGGTCTCTAATCCTCTGATATATCTGTCATCAAGATCAAGTGGGGTCTTCTTGACAAGGCATTTGCTACTACATTTTGTGTCCCCTTGAAATAAGTAATATCAAAGTCATATACCTATAATTTACCTATCCATTTATGCTACCTGTCATTAAGATCTTGCTGCCCTAGGAAATGTTTCAGGCTATTGTGGTAAGAAATTGGGTGCTTGTCTAGCATAAGCACTACTCCAACACCCTCACCAGATGCATCACAATGCAACTCAAAAGGTTTTCTAAAATTAGGTAATGCTAGCATTGGACAAGAAGTCATCAACTCCTTAAATTTATCAAAACACTCCCATGCCTCAAGAGTCCATAAGAAAGCCCCCTTTCTCATCAAATCTATCAAGGGTGTTGCATGCCTAGAATATCCACTAACAAACATCCTATAGAACCCACACAACCCCAAAAATCCTCTTAACTATGTCAGGTTCACTGGAGTAGGCCACTCAATAATAACATGAATCTTTTTAGGATCCATGCATATTCCTTGAGCACTGATAATGTGACCCAAATATAACAACTTTGATAATCCCAAATCACAATTTGATTCTTTTGCATGCAAGGACTCCCTACTTAGAATGCTCAACACATTGTTGAAGTGTCACACATGCTCATCCCATTTCCTACTATACACTAGGATGTCATCAAAGAGGAATAACACAAATTTCCTCAATTGATGTTGAGAGACCCTATTCACTATGGACTAAAAAGTAGATGGAACATTAGTTAGCCCAAATGACATAACTACAAGCTCAAAATGGCCACAATGATGCCTAAATGTCATCTTCTCTATATCATCCTCTCTAACTCAAATCTGATGATAGCTTGATCTCAAAACAATTTTGGAGAAGAAACATACTCCATGTAGCTCATCTAATAACTCATCAATCCATGGGATGAGATACCTATTTTAGATAGTCTTTTTGTTCAGGACCCTGTAATCTATGCACATCCTAAGAGTTCCATCCTTCTTCTTCACCAAAACCATAGAAGAAGTGAAAGGATAATTATTTGGTCTAATGTGTCCCATAACAAGTAGTTCCTTGATGGTTTTCTCAATCTCATCCTTTAATCTCTTTGGATGCCTAGCAGCCTCCTCTAGCTCAATAATATGCTCAATAACTCTATTTGGAGGTCTACCTGGTGACATTTCACTAAAAACCTTGTAGTGCTTGATTCTCAATTCCTATATGTTTGGGTGATATTCTAATTTTTGCTGCCCCTATAATAGCATTAAAGTGCAATGGACTTCCCACTCAACTTGGACATGTCTCAACAAGCTCTCCATGTGTCTACAAGACATCATCCTAAACCTGCTATCACAAATGGCCTTAAGTATATGGGTCTTCCATTCTAACTAAAACTTCATCTCCATATCTCTCAAATTGAGAGTGAACTCCCCTATATTATGTAACCAAGTCATGCCAAGAACTAAATCTGTATCACCCATGCTAACAACATTAAAATATGCTTTGAAATCAAAGTTGTTGATCTTTAGCGGAAGACCTATAATCTTCTTGTCACATTTGAGGATGTAGCCATTAGCTTCCCTCACTCTCAAATCCTCAAATTTCTCTATGTGTAACCCATGCCTCTTAATCAATCTGGAATCAATAAAATTGCGAGTAGCACTTGTATCAAGAAAAGTAATAACTCATTGACTAGCCAACACTAAATGATTCCTCTTTTTGTACACTAGTGAGATGGGCCTCCTTAAGTCTACCCTTAGTCTTCTCATCACCTATATCATCTTAGCCTTCCTTTTCTTTAATTGGTTCCTCATTTCTAGATTACTGGTTTGAATTTTCAGAATTAGAACCCTCATAATAAGCCCAGATAACTCTATTTTCTTTCACTTTTGGCCTCAAAGGATAGTCATGGTTCATGTCATAGGGTCCTTTGCAATAAAAGAAAAGTTTTTTCTTCCTTAAATCATTCAATGTATCTCTATCCAAAGGAGCAAGTGATTTATCTTTATTTTTAGCCTTTGTTTCATTCTTCTCAATTTTCTTGAAGAATGGTTTGTCTTTGCTAGATGATGCACCATTTGAATAAAATTTATTTGTTGGGGCTACTTTTTCCATACATCTATAATTCTTAATCACTTCTTGAAAATTTAATGGATCAAACACTTTTATTCAACTCTTCAATGGTTCAGATAATCCCTTAGCGAACAAAACAACCAATCTCCTATCTAATATATCTAGCACCATTAAAGATAGCCTTTGAAAGTCACTAATGAAATAATCTAATCTACCTATCTATATCAACTATGCCAACTCCCTCAAGTAGACTTCTAGATCCTTCTTGTGAAACCACTCTATCAACCTGTCCACAAAGTCCTGATATGAAGTCACTGGGTTATGCTAAAGGGTAACCATCCCATGGTACCACCAATCAGGTGTAACTCTTTCTAAATGTAGCATAGCAAATTTTTTTATCTCCATTTCTATCATAGGTCTTAGTGCTTATAAGGTATCAAGCTTGTGAATCCAATCTTGCACTATCATTCTGCTACTCCCATCAAATGTAGTCAAGGAAAGCTTCCCTGTAGCACATTTCAATTCATTGTCCTTGCCACAAGGTCTCTTATTCTGTCTGACTACATGTTAGTGTTCTCTACTTTGGTTCATAAACCTCTCAAAAGTCATTCTCTCTCATACTTGAAGTACTAATAATTGCCATTCATCATTAACAACCATAAGGATATCAACAAATGTCCCATCCTCAACTTCCTTTGTTGGCTCTTGTACTAGTTTCTCTCTAACAAAGTTAGGATATGTGGGCCTATCTGCTATTCTAGAAAGAGTTCTATGAGCTCTAGATGATCCCACTACACTCCTATTATCCCCTTGTTCTTGATTTTTTCTATCCTATGGGTTCATGCACTCAACCATGGTGGTGAGTGACTGCAAAGCTTGAACCATCTGCTCTTGTCCTATAACCATTTCTCTAAAAAAATCCCTTGTTTCCTGATCCCCATTGCTATTGTCTCTTAGTGGACTACTCTCTTGCCTATCACCCATGGTGTCTGGCTACCTATCAAATTATTGTTCCTTGTCAAACAAAGATCACCTACAAGTGTAAAATCTATGAGAGACAACCCTAGGTAGTTGTATGTGATTGCTAAACTCTCAGGGTGGTAGGAACAAAGCTTTGATACCAATGTAATAACCCCAACTAGTTATAACTTTGTCAAACATAAATTCTTCTCTAATTCACTTGTTTGAAATTACATCAAACACTTTGCAAGAAATATATATATTGCATATCTAAATTCTAGTTACTTTCTAAATGCCAAACTTTAATAAGTATGCTTGCAAAGAACTCCAAAACATCTAACAATGAAGATGCAAATTGTTTTTGTATAACACTAATTATAAATAGGAAAATATGCATCTACATTAATAAGACATTAGGGGATTTTTTTTTGATATAAATCAGATTACAACATGTTTAAAAAACCCTACCAATGCCTTAAATATCTACTCTCAAATAATGCAAAATGTAGTAGATAAAAACCTAGAATTTCTCAAAATATATGAATTTTACTATAGCAAATCATTGTAGTGATGACTTTGTAGTAGCGTCACTGTAGCATCAATACTATAGCAATCATATTGTAGAAAAGTTACTATAGCATTGCTACTATAGAAAAGTTACTGTAACAACATTATTGTAGTAGTGGTACTATAGAAAAGTTATTGTAGCAATATCCAACTTATTCCTTACTCCACAAATCTGGTCCTAGGGCACAAATTTGGCACAAGGAAAAGATTGATTTGTCTTCTCCAATAGCCACAACCCTTCAGAAAATATTTCACCACCTCAATTATGCAAATCAATGGGAGTGTTCATTCTCAATGATCAATGTAGCAGCTTTAGAAACCATTGGCTCCACAAGTTATTTGGAAGAGAAGATGACAACACATTCGATGATCAACAATGAGGCTGCACTCCCTAATTATTTTTTTCCTCCAATATATGGACCTCCTTTTAGAAGAAATAAAATAATATTTAGTTCCTCCTTCTAGAAGATTCTTTTAATTTATTTAATTAACTTTAGTCACTTTTAATGAAATTAATTAAATATAAAGGTATCTTTTAATTTTAATTTATTTAATGACTTTTAAGAAATTAATTTAATTAATTTCTCCTAATTCCTTCACCTAGCCTTTAGAGAATCTAAAGGATAAGAAATCCATTAAGAGGCTAAAAAAATGGGGACATTACAGCTTTTGACTATATCTCATGTTTAAATCACCATCTCCTAGTTTCACCTGCATTAGCTCCTAACATTTTCTGTGGTATCTAGGACTAGACCTCCAAGACTAGATCAGCTCAAGTTGACCCAATCTACACTAGGTTAATTGAGGTCAACCTAGTCCTCCCAGGTCGACCTAGTCCTAGACCATGTTGACCTAGGTCAACCTAGTCCCTAATAGCTTCATAGCTTAGGGCCCAAAAGGTTAAGGGAGTTTAATTAGTTTGTGACTACTACCCAGTCAGCCTGAGTTGTTTTCCTATCAAGAAATTAGTATAAAAGGAGGCTTGGGAGCTTCATTTTCATATCATGCATTCTCAAGACATCCATAAGAAAGAAATTATTCAAGGTGTTCTTCTTCAAGTAAGTATATTCAATCATTTAAGTCTAAGCATATCCTTCTTGCATCAAGCTTCTTCCTTCAAGTTGGTAGTGGAGTTTGGCTCTAAGGAGAAGATTTGTCATTCCAATCCATTCAAGATCTCTTATTATTCATCCATGGAATGTCACATACATTTCCATACATGAGGGTTCGACTTCTTTGATTTCCTTATGGTTTCTTTGAGTCAAGGCTATTACACTTATATACTTGATCACATATCAAAGGTAATTGCATCGATGGAGCTAATTATATCTTTCACTCATTATTATTTAGATCTACTACATGCAAGAATTTCCTTTACATTTAAATTTCTCAATTACAGTTAATTTCTTAACCTAGGGCTTGACCAAGGCAAGCCTTCATCAAACCCCAACCCCAAAATCTTTCTTTTCTATGTTGATTTGTAGATTGGGAGTGAAAAGGATTACTATTCTAGAACCTATAGTTCACAAGCTTTCCAGACTCATCAGTTGTAGATCACCAAACTATGTCAACCTGGTTGTAGGACATCTTCCTAAGTTGACCTAGTTCTTCTGTCTCAAATTCTAAGGAGAGTTTTTGGTTTTCCTCCTTTCAACATTTTATCCTAAGATCCATAGATAAATATTTTGATATAGTTTAGATCTACTAGTTTTGGAGCAAAAACACATCTTCCCCTACATATTTCAAGATTTACATTATTTAAGAAATTAGTTCAATTTCACATTCACATTATCCTATCAAGGGCCAAAGAGAGTACATTTCCTTGTACTATGTTCCTCTTTATTATTTGAATTTATTATTAGCTCCCTTCTTCCTTTGGGTCCTAGCTAATCTAATTTGGATCATAAGTGGAATCATACTTGGAAATTCCCCCCTTTCTCTTACACATTTTTTAATGGCTTTGTAACCTAGTAAAGTGGAAGTCTACATCTTATTTAAAGTGATTCTATTTTACCACTAAAAAATACTATTGAGTTGTACAAGATGACAATTAGGTTTAGGTATCAAGAGTTGTATAAGGAGAAGGTGGCTAAATATGTCAATGGTTTGAAACTTAGCATCTAAGATGAGTTAACCATGTTCTAGATTAATATAATTTAATATGCTTATTAGTATGCCCTAAAGGAAAAAGATAAGTTGAAGAGAAAATAAGTTACCCTAATTTAAGGGATAACCCAATTGTTGAGAAAGGAAAAGTTAAAGTTGTGATTGAATAACGTATTAAGAAGATTCATGGTAGGAGTATGAGTGATGGATAATTCAAAGGTACTTGTATCAAATGTGGGAATTTTGGCCATAAAAATTTTCAATTTCAAATTTATTCTAGTAAAGGTAAATATAACATAGTGGCACATGATGAAAAGGAAAATAAAGGATGAATTGGTTGAAAGAGAAGTTTCGCTTGAGATGGGAAAGTCTCTAATGTTTAGAAGAGTCATTTTTGAGTAAGAAGTAACCAGAGCCTATATAATGGAGGTAATCATTCTAAAATATTTGGAAGTTTGTTGGAAAATTCTGAAAAGTAATAATATATGGTGGGAGTACAAATAATCTTATTTCAAAGGAAATGGTTTAGAAGTTGGGATTGAAGAGACTCAAGAATCTTTGTCATTTGGTTTCAGGATGTCACATGGTCGAAGTAAAAAACATTGTTGGGTTAATTTCGAATTTGGAGCTTACTAGGATGAGATACTTTATGATGTGGTTAACATGAGAGCTTTCCATATTTTCTTGAGGAGACCTTGGCAATATGATATTGGTCTTATTGATATTTTTTTAAGGATTGTTGTTTCTATCATAAAAAATTATTGAAGATTTATCTTACCTCATTTGAGGGATGAAGGAATGAAAGACAAGAACCTAAGTATGATGAATTGCACCTTAGGAGATCAAAATATTTTGGATTAGAAGGTGGTGGATCTAAAACAAATGGTTGAAAAGGTTCATGAGGTTGTACAATTGTTGAAGGATTTAAATGATAAACATATACAGGTGAACTTGAAGAATGGCGATAATTGGATGTTGATGTTATAAAAAGTTTCCAAAGAAGTTATAGTGGTATTAGATGAACAATAGTATCCTATGGATGGATTGGAGGCTGGGAAGATGCTAAATTATTTAATATATGGACTCAATTGACCAAAGAAGAAGTAGATAGTGGTTGACAATTATAACAGAGGCAAAGATAAATTGATAAGTAAGTTTGATTATAATAGTGGTTGTAGTAGTAGTGGAAATGGGATACCAAATGATGGATGTTATTCTAATAAATAATTTTTGAACCCTTACATCAACAATAGTAAGAGTGGTTGTCTACAGGATCAAAGTAGTTATTATTTGGAGAAGATAAGTGGGTGAATAATGAGAATGAAATATGCATTCTAAATCCTATTATACGTTCATAAATTATTTGTATGGAACATCTTATATTCACCTAGGGTGTTATATGTAGGATCATCATTGGGTTATTGGAAATCTTGCATTAACCAAAAATATTTTCCTTTTGTTTATTTGTTTGATGTTCATTAGGATAGTTTTATTTATTTATATCTTATGATCAATCCAGTTACCTCATTTTCTTATGTGATTGTTATGGAATAGTCTAGGCATTATGGAGGTCCTATATTTATATTTTCATGATATTTTGATGTTTATGGATGAATTTATCTTAAGATTGATCTAGTCCTATGTAGGGTGAAATTTGAAGCAAGTAAATAGGCCAAGGTACATCACCTAACTCAACACCTCAAGAGGATGAGATCAAGAAGGAATCCTTCTAACCCATCTCTAAGGTTAAAAGATCTTAGGAGGTTAATGTAATCCAAATGATAGAAGAACACTAATGCAAACCAAGATCTAATGATTATGGATATAGATGAATGAATGTCTCAATAATTGATATCCTAACAAGTATGTAAGTAAATTACTTCTAAACGAAGGAATAATGATGAAATGATAAACTTACAATGTAAATTTCTTAATTGAAAAAAGAAAATAAGGTACTTAACTGAAGAGATGATCACCAGTGATATAATAGTCAGCTATGATAACCAATGACATAGGAATTAGCTAGTTCTTAGATATTTGGGTGGGTAACTTGGTAACATACTATATCTATAAGCCCTAACAAAATATAATCCAACAATGTGCAACGATGACAGGATGATAATGTGATAGGAGCACTAAAGGAAGATATCACACATAAAGAGGTGAAAAATGATAACTAACTCCACCTCAAGTAGATTTCTCCAACATTGTGCTAAAATAAAATACAAACTTTGATGTGTCTAATTGACAACTAATATGAAAATGAATTATCCTAAGTAAATGTAAGTAAAATGAAATTAGTGAATATTTAATTACACAAATACAAAAAAGGGGTCCAACCTTAAAATGATAGATGGTTTCAGGGACCTTCACTTGAAAAAAAGATAACCTTTCACAAGTACAAAAGAGAAAATAGATTCTCATGAACCTCACAATTATTTTATGAAATACCTCTTTTTTAGAGTGTGGAAAAGAGGGAGCCAAAAAAATTCACTTTGTTAGGGGATATATTAGAAGGTGTCTCCCATTGGGATGCTTGTGCTTTTGGCCTAGGTAAATCTTATCTATGTGTATGTATTACTCCTTTGGAAGAAATGCAAAGTTTTTCTCTCCTTCAAAATTATATTTATCATCAAAATTGGATGTATGAAAAAAAGTGTTCCTGATTAATCTTTGTTTCTTTGATAGCTTGGAGTTATTTCTTAAAAATTATACCTATCTCCTTAGACTCTTCACCATCAAAGTAGGGAAATGCAACTTCATGATGGAATTGGGGATGATGGGAAGGTTGTCCAAAAGATGGCACAAAAGAAAAAAAATGGATAATATGAAGAAAAATTATCCAAATTGTTAAATTGGCAAGGATTGTAGAATGGAAACATGAGGCTTATGATGTCATTCCACAAGAGAATTTCGGGGGTCTTCTCTTTGAATTTTAAAAAAAATCCACTATTGAATATAATTACAAGTTAGTAAGCATCTTACAAATACACTATAACTAAGTCATCATGTGTATTAAGAATCTCTTCAAGGATAATGACATGAAGGCCACATAGAGGGTCTCACTATGTTGTGAATCCTTCAAGTCCTACTAAGAATATTAGGAAAACTATTAATCTCAAAAGTTATGAGGCTTGAAGAAAATTATTTAACTCTAAAGTTGGGAGGCTTGTTTGGGGAATTTAATATATTTCACAAATGTAAAACAAGGTGTGATCTAGGAAATGAACTACAATATTTTAGAAGCTAACACTTTACATAAGGGGAAAATGAAATAGAAGAAATGTAATATGAGTAAACTAAGCTAAGGTGATGCACAAAATGTAAATATTTAAAAAAATTTAAACAACTTCTTCCACAATAATGTATACTCTATCCATGGCCATAACATAGCAATAAATGAAAGAGCTCATGGCATGATTTCATTTCATACTAACAAGATTACAAAAATAGAAGTAAACTAAAATGGGAGTAGACAAACTCAATTCTTCAATATGAAGTATGTAAAAGTTCAAAATATTATAGAATATAAGAAATGAAGGGACAATAGAATAAAAGTATTATTTGCAAAATGTTTATGGAAAAAATGCACAGGGTCTTTACTAAAGGGACAATACAATGCCATATGGGTTTATATTGGGTGGTTTAAAATTAGAAAAATATGAGAGAATATATTGCCTACATGTACACACACACACACACACACACACACACACACACACACACACACACATACATTGCACTCTTTCTCTTCAATCCTAGATGCTGGAAATATTTTCATGGTACTAATATGCATTGGCTACATGGGTTGGACAAACTTGAAGAATTTTATAAACACTTCAACAACTTGGCTGCCAACTTTTCCTTTACCAAGGAACTTGAGTCCAATAATTAGTTAACATTTTTATATGTTATTTTATATAGAGTCCTAGTGGTACCTTTTATCATCAGACATCTTGTATGGTCACCCATACTAACTTATACCTCCATTCATCTTCCCACTACCACCCCAACCAATTTTTTTTTATCCTTATAACCCTTTCCCTAAGATCCCATAGAATTTGTGATGATGATAATGTAAATCAAGATCTAACCTATCTTTGACAAGTCTTCAAGTTAAATGGGCACTCTCACAAGAAAATTTGGAAGGCTTTCAACCAAGCCAAGTCTTTCCATCTTTCTTTCTCCTCTCATAAACCCTCCTTGTCTCCACCACCTTTGTATGCTTTCCTTTCATTTGTGCATGGTATCTCTAAAATAATTTCCAAAATCTTATCCAGAAAGGGCACTTGTGTTTCCTTGAAAACCCCTTTCTTGATTAATAAACTGTTGCCCCCCTCTCAAAGACTCTAAAGAATAATTTCTAAAATTTGGAGTCTATGAGATTGTTTTCTCTTGTGGCACACCCTAGATAGGTGAAATGGGTCATTCCCTTCTCACCAGAATCCATAAGAATAGTACTAAAATTATGCACAATAGGGTCCACAAGTATGCTTTAGTGGAGCACTCATCTTCTACCAAACATCGCATTTTTTTGGAGAACACCCAAACATATTCAAGGAGGACAACTTCTTTGGTTTCAGGATGATCACATGGTGGAAGTAAAGAACATTGTTGGGTTAATTTTAATTTTGGAGCTTACTAGGATGAGATAATTTGTGATGTGGTTCACATTAGAGCTTCCATATTTTCTTGAGGAGACCTTGGCAATATGATGTTGGTGTTATTGATACTTTTAAAAGTATTGTAGTTTCTATCATTAAAAATTATTGAAGATTTACCTTACCTCATTTGAGTGATGAAGGAATGAAAGCTAAGTACCTAAGTATGATGAATTGCACCTAAGGAGATCAAATAATTTTGAATTAGAAGGTGGTGGATCTAAAACAAATGGTTGAAAAGGTTCATGAGGTTGTACAATTGAAGAAGGATTTAAATGATAAACATATACAGGTGAACTTGAAGAATGGCGATAATTGGATGTTGATGTTATAACACATTTCCAAAGAAGTTATAGTGGTATTAGATGAACAATAGTATCCTATGGATGGATTGGAGGCTGGGAAGATGGTAAATGATTTAATATATGGAGTCAATTAACCAAAGAAGTATATAGTGGTTGACAATTATAATAGAGGTAAAGATAAATGGATAAGTAAGTTTGATCATAATAGTGGTTGTAGTAGCAATTGAAATGGGATACTAGATGATAGATATTATTCTAATAAATATTTTTTGAACCCTTACATCAACAATAGTAAAAGTGTTTGTCTATAGGATCAAAGTAGTTATTATTTGGAGAAGATAAGTGGGTAAATAATGAAAATGAAATATGCATTCTAAATCCTATTATATGTTCATAAATTATATTTATGGAACATCTTATATTCACCTAGGTTGTTAGATGTAGGATCATGATGTTGATCAAATAAGTAAGATTGACAAATGAGTGTGAACACACTTAACCATTTTTCACCATATGTGCCGAGTCAAAGATATTGTCGAGTAGTAACACAAGAAGTTAATAGGTGCTGAGTAACATAGGAATTCTATAGGTGCCAAGTGACACAATAATTCTATAGGATCCAAGTAACCAAGAAACACAGTGGATGCTGAGCAATCTAGAATAGATGGTGGCGAGCATCAATATTACTTCATGTGCTAAGCAATGTAGGATCAACATGAAAGTTTGTGCAATTGTAAACCATGATGTGAAATGGTTATGGATGACTCATGACAGGATAAAAGGATAAGATCAAATCCTACCAACCACCTATGCAATTGTCATGCAGCCAATCAGAAAATTAAAGATTGCATGTAGCCAATGGGTGAATTTCAAGGGTTTGAGAAGGAACACTTGAATCAAGGATGCATAATGAACCACCTATCCTTATAAGGGAATCTTGATGCCATTGAAAAATGAAGAGTTAAAAGAAGAAGGAAAAGCAAAGACTATTATTAAGGTCATTGCAAAAAAATTTTTGTCAAAGATTTAGTGGAAAGGATGACATTTACACATCTAGTTGATCAGAATAGAACAAGGAACACAATCAATAGATCAGATCTAGCAGAGATCAGTGATAGAAAAGAAGATCAAGTACCTGAGATCAACATCAAAGATTGCATTAGATTAGGTGTATTATTCTAATACTCTCTCACAATTGTATTAGGAATTTCGAAATCCTATTGAGTTAGGTGGGTTTAACAGCCTTATATAAATCCTTTAACAGGGTGACACTTCATGTAAAGTGTTTGTAAATCCTTTCAATAGGTCACATATGAAAGTGTGTAAAGCCTTTATTTAGGGCATGCCTTTAAAAGGAAAACCATTAGAAGTGGTTGAAATCAATTGCTACAGTACTTTTGTGGGCGTCATCCCCACCCCAATTTTACCTTCTTATTCTTGGAGGGTTTTTGGGTCACCAAAATCTCAAGTGTTATGTGGTGATGCATGTTTGCTTCTCATGATTGTTTAATGTTTATATGCATGCATGCTAATTTCAGTTATATGTTATTAAGGATTTAAAACAAGTGAAAAGGTTAGTACTTCGGATTCACCACCCCTGCACCCCTCCCCTCAGAAGCACTCTTCCCATTAAGACATTCCAACACATCATTGGGTTATTGGAAATCTGGCATTAACCAAAAATATTTTCATTCTATTTGTTTGTTTAATGTTCATTTGGATAGTTTTATTTATTTTTATCTTATGATCAATCCAATTACCTCATTTTCTTATGTGATCATTGGAATAGTCTAGGCATTATGGAGGTCCTATATTTATATTTTCATGGTCTTTTGATGTTTTTGGATGAATTTATCTTAAGATTGATTTGGTCCTATGTAGGGTGAAATGTGAAGCAAGTAAATAGGCCAGGGTACATCACCTAACCCAATACCTCAAGAGGATGAGATCAAGAAGAAGGACTCCTTCTAACCCATCTCTAAAGTTACTAGATCTTAGGAGGTTAATGTAATCCAAATGATAGAAGAACACTAATGCAAACCAAGATCTAATGATTATGGATATAGATGAATGAATGTCTCAATAATTGATATCCTAAGAAGTATGTAAGTAGATTACTTCTAAACCAAGGAATAATGATGAAATGATAAACTTACAATGTAAATTGCTGAATTGACAAAAGAAAATAAGGTACTTACCTCAAGAGATGATCACCATTGATATAATAGTCTACTATGATAACCAATGACATATGAATTAGTTAGTTCTTAGATATTTGGGTGGGTAACTTGGTGACATACTATATCTATAAGCCCTAACAAACTAGAATCCAACAATGTGCAATGATGAAAGGATGATAATGTGATAGGAGCACTAAAGGAAGATCTCACACATAAAGAGGTGCAAAATGATAACTAACTCCACCTCAAGTAGATTTCTCCAACATTGTGCTAAAATAAAATGCAAACTCTGATGTGTCTAATTGACAACTAATATGAAAATGAATTATCCTAAGTAAATTTAAGTAAAATGAAATTAGTGAATATTTAATTAAACAAACACAAAAAAGGGGTCCAACTTTAAAATGATAGATGGCTTCAGGGACCTTCACTTGAAAAAAGATAACCTTTTACAAGTACAAAAGAGAAAATAGATTCTCATGAACCTCACAATTATTTTATGAAATACCTCTTTTTTAGAGTGTGGAAAAGAGGGAGCCAAAAAAATTCACTTTGTTAGGGGATATATTAGAAGGTGTCTCCTGTTGGGATTCTTATGCTTTTGGCCTAGGTAAATATTATCTATGTGTATGTACTACTTCCTTTGAAGAAATGAAATTTTTTTGTCTCCTTCAAAATTAAATTTATTATCAAAATTGGATGTATGAAATAAAGTGTTCCTGATTAATCTTTGTTTCTTTGATAGCTTGGAATTATTTCTTAAAAATTATACCTATCTCCTTAGACTCTTCACCATCAAAGTAGGGAAATGCAACTTCATGATGGAATTGGGGATGATGGGAAGGTTTTCCAAAAGATGGTACAAAAAAGAAGAAGAAGATAATATGAAGAAAAATTATCCAAATGGTTAAACTGGCAAGGATTGTAGGATGGAAACATGAGACTTATGATGTCATTCCACAAGAGAATTTAGGGGGGTCTTCTCTTTGAATTTTTAAAAAAAAATCCACTATTGAATATAATTACAAGTTAGTAAGCATCTTACAAATACACTATAACTAAGTCATCATGTGTATTAAGAATCTCTTCAAGGATAAAGACATGAAGTCCACATAGAAGGTCTCACTATGTTGTGAATCCTTCAAGTCCTACTAAGAATATTAGGAAAACTATTAATCTCAAAAGTTATGAGGCTTCAAGAAAATTATTTAACTCTAAAGTTGGGAGGCTTGTTTGGGGAATTCCATATATGCTGCAAATGTAAAACAAGGCATGATCTAGGAAATGAACTACAATATTTTAGAAGCTAACACTTTACATAAGGGGAAAATGAAATAGAAGAAATGCAATAAGAAGAAACTAAGCTAAGGTGATGCACAAAATGTAAATATTTAAAAAAATTTAAACAAATTCTTCCACAATAATGTATACTCTATCCATGGCCATAACATAGCAATAAATGAAAGAGCTCATGGCATGATTTCATTTCATACTGACAAGATTACAAAAATAGAAGTCAACTAAAATGGGAGTAGACAAACTCAATTCTTCAATATGAAGTATGTAAGAGTTCAAAATATTATAGAACATAAGAAGTACATAGAGAATCCAAAAATATATAGTCCAATTTATTAATTTTTATTAAGATTGAAATATAATATAGAGGTCCCCAGGTAGGGTCTTCCCTCCCAATGGTTATAAAACAACATCTATATGTAGTGTTGAAAATATGGTTCCCTTTTGGACAAAAAAGTATTTGCTAAAGAATTTGTTACACTAGAGAGATCTAACTAAATTTCTAAAAGACAGGAGTGAACCCTAATTTATGCTCCTCAAAATAATAAAATAAGAGACCACAATGGAAAATATCTCCCACTTCCCCTCCTCCCATGAGTGGCATGATGATCATTATATAAATTATGTAGTAGTTTATCAAATTCATCATTTGATTTGAACACAAAGACAATGCAATTAGTAACAACCAACATTCTTCAATTTTGATGCCCAAATGCAAGACATGACTCCCTTCAACTAAGACAAAATGACATGTGATACCTATAGAATGATCAACCTAAAGGGGAATGCTAACAATTTAATTTTCAAGATGTTTATGGAAAAAATGCATAGGGTCTTTACTAAAGGGACAATACAATGCCATGTGGGTTTATATTGGGTGGTTTGAAATTAGAAAAATATGGGAGAATATATTGCCTACATGAACACACACATACACACATATGTATACATTCCACTCTTTCTCCTCAATCCTAGATGCTAGAAATATTTTAATGATACTAACATGCATTGGCTACATGCATTGGACAAACTTGAAGAATTTTACAAACACTTCAACAACTTAGCCCCCAACTTTTCCTTTACCAAGGAACTTGAGTCCAATAATTAGTTAACATTTTTATATGTTATTTTATCAAGAATCCTAATGGTAACTTTTGTCATCAGACATCTTTAATGGTCATCGATACTGACTTATACCTCCACTCATCTTCCCACTACCACCCCAACCAAAAAGTTGGTATCCTTATAATCCTTCCCTAAGATCCCATAGAATTTGTGATGACGATCTAACTTAAATCAAGAGCTTACCTATCTTTGGCAAGTGTTCAAGTTAAATGGGCACTCTCACAAGAAAATTTGGAAGGCTTTCGACCAAGCCAAGTCTTTCCATATTTCTTTCTCCTCTAATAAACCATCCTTGTCTCCACCCCCCTTGTATGCTTACCTATCTTTTAGGGATGCTATCTCTTAAACAATTGCCAAAATCTTATCTAGAAAGGGCACTTGTGTTTCCTTCAAAACCCCTTTCTTGATTAATAAATTGTTTCCCCCCTCTCAAAGACTCTAAAGAATAATTTTTAAAATTTAGGGTTTATGAAATTGTTTTCTCCTATGGCACACCCTAGATAGGTGAAATGGGTCATTCCCTTCTCACTAGAATCCATAAGCATAGTACTAACATTAAGCACAATAGGGTCCACAAGTATGCTTTAGTGTAGCACTCATCTTCTACCAAAAATAACATTTTTTGGAGAACACCCAAACATATTCAAGGAGGAAAACTTCTTCAAAAGGAATCTTAAAGGGGCCATCAAAATTAGCTACCATCCCATAAACATCAATAGAGATGAAGGGTGGTCCGTCAATGTTTCTTGGTAGTGCTTACTAGAGGTGCTTGACAACCATCATCACCCTTGATGATGCCTTTCCCCTCTCCTTTTCTATTTGTGTATTTCATCTTGCTTCTCCCTCCATTTCTCTTTGTATATTCTGAGGCTTTATTTTGTGGTTTTGGTTTCTCTTGTGTTTGTTTTCCTGGTTCTCTTCCATCTTTCTCTCTCTCCCCTACCCCCACTCTTTTTTCATTTCTTCTTTTGAATTTTCTTTTCTTTTTGTGTGCCTCCCCCTTTATTTTGTATTATCTTTGCTTTCTTTTGGTAGTTGTCTATGTTTTGTTGTGTTTTAGGTCTTTGAATTTGTTCTTTCTTCTACTTATTGTCCTTTTCTTTTTTTGTCTTTTTCTCTATGTTTGTGCATGCTCTCACTCAATTACACACACACACACACACACACACTTGTATGTTCAAATTTTTGTATATTTTTACATTTTAATTTTATATATGTATAGATTTATGCACATTTCTATACATATGTGTGTGTGTCTTTGTATCTGTATATAGATGTAATATATAGATGTATATATATAATATATTTATACATATATAATGTTTAATAAATTTACAAATATATTTTTAGTATATACATATATATATATATATATATATATATATATGTATGTATGTATGTATATATATATATATATATGTATATATATATATATATACATATATATATATATACATATATTTATACATATGTATATATATACATATATATATATATACATATATATATATATACATATATATATATATATACATATATATATATATACATATATATATATATGTATATATATACATATATATATATATATATGTATATATATACATATATATATATATATATATGTATATATATACATATATATATATATATATGTATATATATACATATATATATATATATACATATATATATATATACATATATATATATATATATGTATATATATGTAACAGGCACACATATTGGTTACACACACACACACACACACACACACACACACACACACGTGTGCGCACATGCACACACACATGCACACACACACACACACACACACATGCACACACACACGCGCGTGCACACACACACACACACACATATATCCCCTTCTATATACCCAAGGTGTGTCCCTTATAGTTGTAGAAAATTTTCACAACCATACAAGACTGAACTCTACTATGCGATTCCCAATACCCACTGTCCTCAGACTAGATCAAATTCAAAGTCTAAGACACCTCGTTGAGGCCTACCAAGACACAAACTTTCAGTCAAGGTTTTTAGGGATGAAATAGGGCTTCTTACAACCTTAGATTTAGTTTCCAAATGTTTTCATACACAATTCCCCCCAATATGTACTTCAAAAAATCAACTATGTTCTTCAAAAATCAACCTACTCACCTAAAACTCCAAATAGGGCTACAAGGAGAAACTAAGGATTTGTGAAGGAAAAATTCTTGTAATTCCACCAAAAAAAGTATTAAACACCTTCAAACCCTCCAATACTTAAATCAATAACCCCTGCTAAGTTAGGACTCTTGATCAACCTCCCAACTCAAGTTGTTTGTAAAACTCTCCTAAGCTAATAGGGCTAATTAGATCTCTTTCCCAAAGAAAGTCAAACAAATTCAAAAAATATTGCAATAAATACTATTTTAATACTTCAAGGACATGTAAAAACATCTAATTCCAAGCTCCTATGGTTGTATTCCATCCCTAGGCCAAGTTGTGCCTCAAAAACCCAAAATTGGACAGTCACATTTAGATGCCTATCCATAAGGTTTAGTGTTTTCTCCCAACATATTCTACTTCCTATTCTAAGATCCAAATAATATTAATGTACATCCACTACCCCTTATTTCCACTAAGGCTTATCTTTTTCCCGTGGTGGAATCTCTAGGAAAGAGAATTTTTCTATCAAAACCCTAGTTACGACCTCCCTACGACCAACGAGTAATCAAAAAATTGATTCCTCTTAACCAGTATGACTTTAAAACCTAAAAAACACTTGAAAATCCTTCATAAGAATTTTTTTGAACATTTCCAATCTTTTAGAGTTGCATATGAGTCCGTGCAATTTTGAACAAGTAGTTTCTTAATCAATTTTAATAGAAAAATAACTGAATTTTATTGATTTGAAACAATGAATACAATAAATTCTTCTCTTCTATATTGAGAAAGGTTTCTTAAAATTATTTATAAAATTATCAAATAATTACTAACAATAAATGTGGTTCTGAACGTTGGGATCAAAAGTAGCATTTTTTCACAAAAGTTGCATTTTTTCACAAAAGTTGCATTATGCAACATTGACAACTTTGACAACTTTTTGCAAAAGTCATCAAATGTCTCCAAACTTTACTAAACTTTAATCCTAGACCCTACCTAGGATTATAATAAGGTTTTAATCAATAAAAAATCATTATTTAACCTTCTAGACTAACTTATCCTCATTCTACCTACAAATTTACCATTAAATGACTAAGAGAGACAATCAAGTTTATAACACACCTAATGTCTCCTTGCCTTACAACTTGAACATTATTTATAGCATTGGATTCTAGATCCAAATCCTATCCTAACCCTTTTTTTTTATCCTCCTGATGTGATTGCAATAGTAGGTATTGGAAGTGCTCCTGCACATTACTCCCAGGGTGCACTAATCTCATGTCCTCTTGAGATAAGTTCTTGCAAAGTTACGCCATGCTTTTGGATCTCTTGTTCATTCATCTATATAGACTCCTCAAGAATTCCTTTGTATTGAACTGAATACTTCTTGTATGCATTTTTCCTAGTTTGTCTGATGACCTTGGTGTCCAAAATCTTGTCAAGTTTTCTTGCTTCATGGGTTGGTATCCCTATAACATCTTCTTCTAGTTCTTCAAGTTGCACTTCTGAACCTACATTCACATCACCTTTACATGGGGTTAGATCACAAATATTAAATATGAAAGAAATACCAAGGTGTGAGGGAAACTCTATCTCATAAGAATTCTTTCCATGCTTCTTCAATATCTAACAAGGTTCTACTTTCTTCATGGAGTAGTTTGATATGCTTTCCCTTTGGTAACCTCTCCTTCTTCAAGTATGCCCAGACCAAGTCTCCAACTTACAACTGAATGTGTCTTCTATGTATTTCCTTAGCCTTCTTATACTTCTCTACACTCTTCTCAAGCGCCAACCTTACTAAGGCATGACTATCCTTCATGCTTTTTGCAAACTCCTCTCCATGAGCACTAACTAGAGTGTTGGAAGGTAGTTCCTTGAGTTCTAGGATACCTCTTGTATTTTTCCCATACACTATTTGAAAAGGGCTCTTCCATGTGCTTCTATTAACAAAGTCATTAAATGAAGACTCTACTTGTGGTAGGACTAACTCCCACTTGTCTCCATACTGCTTTGTCAAGCATCTAAGTAGGTTTCCAAGAGAATTGTTAACCAGTTCTATCTACCCATCTATTTGTGCATGGTAGGTTGAGCCAAAGCTCAGATTAGTTCCCAATTTCCTCCATAGGGTCTTCCAAAAGTGACCAATAAACTTCACATCTCTGTCTGATAGTATGGTTAAAGGTAAATCATGAATTCTAACATTCTCCTTGGAGAACAAATTTGCAATTGCTAATGCATCATTGGTGCTTTTACAAGTGATGAAGTGGGCCATTTTACTAAATCTATCCACTACAACATATATGCTATCATTTTCCTTCTATGATCTAGGCAATCCCATCACAAAGTCCATGCTAAAACTTTCCCAAGGCCTTATAGGAATAGAAAAAGGTTGGTATAGTCCTACATTAGTGGATGTACCCTTGGCCCTCTGAGAGATTAGACATGTTTCCACAATCTTCCTTACTTTAGTAAGAAGTTTTGGCCAATAGTAGAACCTTCTCACCTATTCCAATCCAAAATGTCCCCCCATGTTGCCTGCATGCTTTTCTCTAATGAAGTTCTCCCTGATAGAACATTGTGGAATGAAAAGTTGATGCCCCTTGAATAGTATCCCATTTTGAATCAAGTAGTCAACATGTTCAGTGTGATAAGCCTCAAAGAAGTTAGAGCACACCTTATAGATTTCTTTAAAGTCATTATCATATTTATACATGCCTTTCAAGGCATTGAACCCTACTCTTTGGAGTTGGATTTCTTGCAAAACTAGATTCCTCCTACTTAGTGCATCTACCACCTTATTGGTAACTCCCTTTTTGTGTTTTATTGAAAAGGTGTAGGCTTGAATGGATTCTACCCATTTCATGTGTTTGTGGCTTAGTTTCTCCTAGCTATTCAAGAAACTTAAGGCTTGGTTATTTGTGAAGACAACAAATTCTTTTGGAAGGAGGTAGTGCCTCCATTTCTTCAATGACTAGACTAAGACATATAGTTTTGAGTCATAAAAGAAGTATTTCCTCTTGGATTCAATCAATTTCTCATTGAAAAAGGCTATTTGCTTCCCTTCTTGACTCAAGACAACCCCTATAGCCAAGTTAGAGGCATCACATTCAATAGTAAAGATTTTCTAAAAATTAGGGAACACTAGGATAGCTTTCTCCATTACCTTCTTCTTTAGCATTTGCAAGGCCTCCTCTGCATCCTTGTTCCACACAAACTTGCACTTCTACCCACCCTTGATCATCTCAAGTATAGGAGCACACAACTAACTAAAACTTTTGATGAACCTTTTATAGAAAGAAGCAAGTCCATGAAAGCTTCTGACTTTAGCCATGGTCCTAGCGGAACGCCAACTCAAGATGGCTTCCACCTTCTTAGGATCCATTTTTATGTTACATTCAGAGATCACAAATCCCAAATAAACAAATTTTCTCTACATAAAAACACACTTGTATAAGTTTATAAAAATCTTTTCTTCATGCAATCTCTTCAACACCAAGTTAAGATTTTCTATATGTTCCTCCTTACTCCTACTGAAAATAAGGATGTCATCAAGGTAGACTATGAAATTTTTTCCAAGGAATAGCTTAAGCACATCATTCGTTAATCTCATGAGTTTGCTTGGAAAATTAGATAGGCCAAAAGGCATCACTCTCCATTCATACAAGCCTTCATTGGTTTTAAAGGTAGTCTTCCATTTATCACCATCCCTAATCCTTATTTTGTGATAACCAACTTTTAGGTCTATCTTGGAATATTACCTTGCTCCACCTAGTTTTTCTAGTAGGTCTTGTATCTGAGGCATAGGGAATCTATACCTAATAGTGATTCTATTTATTGCTCTAGAATTAGTGCATAATCTCCATGTGCCTTCTTTCTTGGGTGCCAATAGGGCAAGTACTGCACAAGGATTGAGGCTCTTTTAGATCAAACCTTTATCTAAGAGTTCTTGTATCTATCTTTCCATCTCCTAATTTTTCTCTAGGGTTAACTTATATGCTACTTTTTTGGGAAATGTTTCTCCTGGGATTAGATCTATGTTATGAATTATATCTCTGATTAGGGGCAACTCACTTGGTAATTCTTTGGTGACAATGTCCTTATATTGGTCCAATAGGTCTACATCCTCCTTAGGACCTACATGTCTTAAAGGCTTCACTTCCTTCACAACCTTCCTAGGCTTATCACCCTTAGGAAAATAGCATGGATCCTTTTCCTATTTCACAATTTTTAGAAATTCTTTTCTATCTAGATTTTTTTTTGTTGGATCCTTCTTCTCTTTTGCAAAATCTAGTAAGGGTAAGAGAGTTATCTTTTCACCTCTATAGTTGATGGCATGTTTTTTCAAATTACCATCATGGTGTTCCTCCACATTGTATTTCCATGGTCTCCCTAATAGAAAATGACAGGCATCCATTGTTACTATATCACAAAGAACATTGTCCTTGTACTTTCCAATCTAGAATTCTACCCAATCTTGCTTCTCTATGATGGTTTCTTTCTTCTTTGTTAGCCAAGACACCTTATAAGGGTTTGGATGTGGTACCCTCTATTAGAAATAGGACTTATTGAGAGGGGGGTGGTGGGGAGCGGGTGAATCAATAATCTAAAAACTTTAGTCACCAAATGGATATTATTTGTTACTTTAAACCATATATAAAAAATTAATAAAGTAATGTTGAACAGTAATAATAACCATGCACAAAGATAACTCATAACACCATATTTTGCTAACTAGGAAAACCCTGACCAAGGGAAAACCCCGATAGGGATAAGAGCCACTAGATAATATATTGATATATAAGTTTCTTGTTAGAGAAGGACCCTATTAGGAGTTAATGAGAAAATTTAGTATAGAGTGTCCCTATTAAGAGATTTCAACCCTATTAGGAGTTGTGGTATAGTAGATGTAAGATGAGCCCACTACCCAAACATGCACTTCCAATTACAAGAAGAACTCACTGCCCAAAAAAGTAATTAGACTTCTGGAATGTAGATTCTATGACTTCTTTCTTGCTTGATCTCAAATCTTTAGCTCAATCCTAGCTCATAAAATAGCTTTACAAAACTTCTCATATATTGCTTTCATAGTAAGTTCGCATATCACAACACTTGCACAACTACATTTTAATTCGTAAGATGTCCTTTAAATAAATACCATGCTTTTACATGAATTGTTGCTAGGTCAACTACAACCACAATATATTTTTCCAACTTAGAGAAAACATCTAGGATGTCATCCCTAATTGGTCAAGTAATTATTTTGTAAACAAAATAATTTATTTCCTTTAATTTCATTGCCCTATTACATTGGTGAAACATGAATATCTATTTTTTGTACAGTTTGTATTGACTTCTGAGGTTATACACATCATCATCATGTATACTATCTCCATCTAACTTTGCTAGTCATAATATGACATTGGTAACAAGTTACATACAAAATAATACACTACTATATACCAAATTCATACTTAGACAATTTTCTGAGTACCAAAAGCTAACTATCTTTATTTTTGAGGTTTCCTATTAGTATGTATGTCATGCCCAAACTATGAGGGCAAAAACACACAAATATTTTTATTTTTTTATTTTAAAAATTGCAATAGTTAGAGTGCACAAATTTTTAATCTGATTCCTACAAGAGAAGTAAAGGTTCCCTACAATACATCTTAAGTTTAAAACTCTAGTGGAGGAATACATCGTTAAGATCGATATCGATCATAAGATACGTAATTTCATTAGCTTACAACAATATGAAACAATTATTTAAATGATAATTTAAATGTATTCGAGTTTAGATTCATTGAAAGTATATAAATCAAATCAACTATAAAACTCTAAGACAATTATCAATTTACAAATTAATCGATATTAAAAAGTCACTTTAGGAAAAGCAATTTAACTAGAATTAAAACTGAATATATGTATATCAATTTTATTAACTTTAAACATTTCAACTATTTTTAACATATTAATAAACCATCAAAATCTTACTAAATTTAAATTTAATGAAATAAAAACTAGCTAAATATAAAACAATCATACATTTAAATTAGTTAAAATCATATCAGTATAGCCCTAACGTTACACTAATTTAAATGATGGTAGAACCTATAAATTAATATTAATTAACATCATACTTAATTCCTAACAAAACTAAACGTATCAATTTTAATTCTAGTTCAATCACAATCAAATACTACATTCTATTAACACTAACTTACAACTATAATTACAACTAAATTATATTACAATATATATATTTAAAAAAAAAAACTAACTAATACAAAATCTAAAACTATATTACATTTATTGTTAAAATAACTTAGTTCCAAAACTAACAAAAAAGAAAACTTTAAACTAACATTACACAATTTATCATAACTCTAAACTTAACTAATCTAACTAACCTATACTAACTTTCCCTAACATTACTAAATTAAAACATTTAAAATTAAAAACAAACTAACACTAACACTACTACAAACATCTACTAATAACTAAACATGACTAAAATAACCTACTAACTACTAACTTAACCCAAAAAAAAATATTATAACTCTATTATCTAAACACCCCATAAAAGGATCATGCCTAAATTTGAATCTCTAAACATTCATTAATACTAGCTATGCACTGCTCTTAACCTTATAAGCTACTCTTCCCCCTTACCCAAACACCCATCCATCTTAAACCGCGTGTAAACCAACCCCCTTAACTTTCTCCCATGCGAAATTTTATCCCAAAAATGGTTTAGATTTAACATATGTTTTTAAAAAAAATCTTACCTACTTCCAACTCATGCCCCATTCAAGATGGGACCTGACCCAAGGTTGGCGACTTGGGAGGCAATGGTGATAGGATGCTTCCTGACCCATGTCAGGCTTAGACAATGCTAAATGCGCTTGGTAACTTGGGAGGCGTGGAATGGGATGATGGGGAGGTGGGTCCCCCATCCTCCCTCTTCTCATACAAGGTATAATATAATCTTGGTCACCTAGCTTTTTAATAGGCAACATCTTGTTCGATGTTTTTTTTTTGTCGTTTATTTTATTGTTAAAAGTCCCATCCAAATGCTGGGTCGACCATCAGTAAGGGAATTCATCATTAATTCTTTTTGACTCTAGATTCGAATGATAGTGATTTGTACCTTAAGTGCTTACTTTACATTATTCTATTATGTTATGTCTTACTTGTAAATTAGATATTCTATTATTTATTTAGAAGATACTATAGTATATTCCCTGATGATTATATTTGTCTGTATTAGTAGATATTATTTCCACTTCTTACATATAAAATCCAGAGAGTAAATTCTGTGTCTACAGCAAGCTTTATGTTTTATATCTTATAACTTGTATATCCTTTATTTGTTCTTTCTACTACCAAAGTCTAAGGCATCACGATATCTATTGCAATGATACATTAGAGAATCCTAACTATGTTTGATAATCTAAATTGATGATCTTTTTCTTTTCTCCATTTGGCTAAAAGCCTCAACACTTAACAACACATAAAGAGTTATATGAAAGAGATCTAAATATGCTCATCCATGGATTTAGAAAAATGGAGATACCTTATGTATATAGCTCACAAATTTTCAAGTATCTTGTCATTCAGAATAATATTCATAACATGACTATGATCCAAATTGCAAATTCATTATCTCAGTAATTCATTCTCTATGATAAAAAAAATTAACTCTTCACCTCTATACACTTATATTCAAAACATTGCAAACAACATTACCATTACATTGAATTTGAATTATCCATTTTAACCACAATGCAAGAATTTTTTTAACCCCCATTAATCACAAAAACTAATCTTTCATTCATAATAGAATTTTTGTTTCCATCATATAAGAAAACTTGAAATTTTGCCAAATTAAATCAACATCATTATTTCCATCCTATTTTTGATGCACATCCATCTAAATTTAAATCATGATTAAGTCACAGGATAACCAATTATACTCAAACACCAATTTTATTGGCCAACCTGATTCAAAGGCTCAGCCGGGAAAGAACCAGGAAGAAAACCCGGCTTCGTTGACATTACAACAAGCTTAAAATACAATTTTCAATAGGATATCAATCCCAAATTTCAACAATTAAATTGGATTTTCTTCATGACCCTCATCAAGGGATTTATAATGTTTTCTGCAACTCACTTATTTGAACCATGAATAGAATAGAATTTTGATCAAGTGACAACAAGCATGACCAAGAACAATTCAACAAGCATATTCATACAAAGTTTTCACAAGGGATTCACAATGAATCAAAAACTAGGGAAAGGTGGATTCTTCCAACCAGGAGAAGTCAAGCACAACACCAAACAGATGCCCAATCGGGGCTATATACCAAGAACTTTCGTTCTTCCATTTCAACATACCATAATCATACCAGGTTTGTGCTGACAGGTAGGGGCCCATAACACCCTACCCTTTCTCCCTCTTCTCATCCTGAGAAGAGACTCTACACTGGTTGGAGTCCGACTAAACAGACCTTTCCCAAAATTGGTCACTTCTGCCCTCTCCAAGGGTGAGTAATACCAAAACACCCATGCAAGAACATCTCAAAAATCCAACATAAACATGAAAGGAAATCATTTCAAATAACATGGTTTTCAAAGCTTCCCAACATACCCACAACCATACAAGCATTCAAACAACAACACGGTAGCATAAGCATGAAAGAAACATGGAAACTGAACAAGGGACATGAGAATTCCAACCTTCACAAAGAGGTAATGGAAATGAACAAGTTTGAGTAGAGTTTCCTTATCCTTGCTTCAATCTTCAAGAACTCCTCTCTAAATGTAGAGATTGGGTAACAACGTCCACAAGTCTAATAAGGGCCTCTAAATAAGCCTCAAACTCAACCACCAAAAGAAGAAATAACTATTTCCACCCACTAGCAATTCTAGAAACTCCTAACTCCACCTACACTATGGTTAAACCCTAAGTGGAGATGAGGTGAGGTAACTCAAGATAACCATGGTCAATTTTCGCACAAAGGCAAAAAGAGACTTTTTGAGTGACCTCAAAAGTCAATAAAAGGGGCTTAGGGGTTGGAACAGACCCCCAACCCATACCCATACCCCTTGGGTATAATTATTTCATGTTTTGAAGCCTTAGGAAATAGGTTTAGAGCCAAACAAAGGCTAGGAAATAATTAGGACCAAACTAACAACTCTAAAATGCAAATTAAGCACTAATCTAGATTAGGGATGACTAACCTCGATTAAGAACTCAATTAGCAAACTGACACTAACTTAAACCAACTTGGGTCCAAAGGTTACACAACTAACCCTAAACAGCACACTGAAGCACATAAACACTTTATGAGTGTCAAGCGACACTAAAAGAACATAGTTATGAACATTAACATTTATTGATTACATAAGGATACATACATACATCTCACAATACAATACTTGAATTATGAACAACAAGGTTTCCAAAATTAACACATAGAGATCAGTTCTATTCCTCCATCGGTTTCCTCGACTAACATATCTGCACACTCATTGCACACATCAGTAGTCCCAAAAATCACATGTACATATATACGTATCAGAAATTCACATAAATTGAAACATACATAAATCAGGGTTTCTTTCATCCTACAAAATTCTTAATCATAAAGATTCCAAAATCAATATGTTAATCCTACATTTTACATAATTCATCAACATACATATACATAAAGCATTAAATGACGGACATCAACTATCTGAATATAACATCACACAACATGAAATCATATAGTATGTTCTAAGTATCAGATAATGTCTCGACATCTTGAGTCGTGAGTACCAAGATGATAAAGTAACAAATAAGGCTACGAAGGGTCGGGGCGAGGCCTCACAATGTACATCATGTATTGCCATAAATGAAAAAAATTACATATCTTCATTAGCCAATTGTCAACAATCTCCCTCTTTGGCATTGATAGCAACAATATAGGGAAAATTGGCGAAGTATCAAAAACTTAAAATAAATAACACATTAACATTACACCTATTACAACTTGTCCATCTTACATATGCTCCCTCTTATAATATGATTTTATACTTTACAATATTATTTTCTCCTCCTTAGTTGATTTATAATTTTCTTATGTACTTCTCCCCCTTTGACATCAATGAAAAAGGTTAAAATGTAAAAAACTATCCAAAAACTATCCATTTGCTATTAAAAACTCTGTAAACATCTGCCTTAAACTGATAGTATCTTTATACAGTCATCAAAATATGCCTTAAGATTGCTCATACCTTTTGTCCATGTATCATTGGTTGATTCATTCAAGGTGAAGATTGTAGATAAGGAATATGATGCAATCTCAAGTGCATTAAGGTCAAAGTATAAATAGCTAGAATAAGTGTCCTTGGCGTCGACACATTCCTCCAATTGTTTCTCAATAATAGATATTTTTAAAGCAATAGACTCTCTGAAATTTAATAATCTCCTCAAAAAAATTTCCTTCTAAAGTTCCAATTTCTTGATATCACTAAGAATATTGGCCACTTGTCCTTCAAAATCATCAACTTTACTAGAAGGATGTTGTAATTGGCTAGATAGAGCTTTTAGCTCACTTATATTTCCTCCAATATAACTATCAATATCCTTAGTCAACTTGTGAGATAGGGTATGCTTGATGTACAATATCTTGTCATCTTGTTGACACTTCCAAAATTTGTTGATACAAGTATCAAGACTTATCAAATCATTCTTGATATTCTGACAAATAGTACTAAACAAGTTAGCATCATGTAAGATCTGTACCTTTATTTCTACAACATTCAATAAATTTGTCAATTCCTCATCAAAAGATTTTAGCATTACATGTGCCCTCTATTCAAGATCTACCTCTATGTGTTGTACTGCTAGAGTACTATGTAATTTGTCAGTAACCTTCATCAAGATTCTCTATAGGCTCTTCTCATCTTCAAGAAATTTATGCTTGGCCTCTTTTATTTTCCTTTTCTCTTCTTCTAGTAGCCTTTTCTGCTCTTCAATTTGTCTGTATTGTTCTCAATATCCTTGTTATGAGGTTCATTCTATTCAAAACTTTCAAATGGGTTTGTATCATCAATTTTAATGGTAACACTGGTCTAATCTATCTACATTGTGTGACCATTCACTAACACTTCTGAGATTTTGGGTGCTGGTGAAGATGCTAACTTGGACTTTGTCATAATCTGACTTATCATTGTTGTAGTTTCACTTCTTATCTTATCTTTCTCACCTACCATAAATAGAAATGGTCTTACCTTTTTTCTCAAGAAAGGTGCTAGATTTTTTAACAATCTCTTGACTTCTTCTTCATCATCAGTCTTGTATATTGTTCTTAACATAGACTTCTGAAGTTCTATGTCCTCTTCTCAAGCTGGTGCCTTCTTTTCAATGAGTCTATCATAGAATTTTTGGTTTACTATGCCTTTAATATCTTTAAGTTTCATATTATTGGCTATTATGTATCTCATAGTAGAGATGTCAATTTTATCTTTCTCAAAATTATTATACAAATCATAAAAAAAATTCATCTAAACAAAGTTGCCTTCATTAGCATAGTTGAATTTATCTTCTCTATCTTCGACTTCCAAAATTTGTTAAGATTTACTTGCTGACTACTTAGAAGTAGTTACCTTATATGCCTATTTAGCTTCTTGTTCTTTTTCTTCTTCTTCACTAGACTCAACAATTGTCAACAATGTCTTTTGTCTCTTTCCTGGTCTAGTCACTTTTTGCTTGACCCTTTTTGTCTTGGTGGTCACAACGTCCACTAATCTCTCTAATTTCCTCTTCATCTCACTTGGATGAACATCCGATACTACTACATAAGGAATGCTTTTTTTCAAATATGTCTCTTTAATAGACACTAACAAAGGTTGCACATTCAATATACCTTGTTTCATAGTTTGCCTCACTTTCTATGACTCACTCTTAGCCATACCAGCTTCTATTATGGCTTTCTTCATTACTGTTTCTATTTTCTTGTGAGACACCTTCTCCAAGGATGCCTGACGAGATGACTAGGTAATCTCATCATAAGTTCCAAATCTATATTTAGCTTGGTCCTTCTCTAATTTCAACATCAAATCAATGTATCCAACTACTATTTCATCACTCAATTCATAACCTAAGAGATCAAGAAATGTTTCCCAAGGTTAAACTACTTGAATATAAGTAAAATTTGTATCAACCATAACACAAATATCTTCTGCTATAGAATTAACTTTCTCTATAATAACATTAACTCTTAATTCCTTTATAACTAGTTTAGATAAGTTCCAAATTACAAGTGATCTTAGGTACCATCTAAACTTATCTCAATACACCTTTTCCCAACTTCGCTACCCATAATTTGATCTCAAAATGAAGTTTTTTAATTCTGGTGCTGTGAACAAGCTTAATTCAACTTAATTGAATCAAACTCAATTATTGACTTTGATCTTCATGTCTCATCATTATCTAACTTATCTTTTGAGATGTCTATTCCTTTTACAAACTCCTCATTGAGTTCTTCTTGAAGTTCACTTACAACATTTCTTTGATCCTCATTTCCTTTCTTAGTTTTGGAGTTCCTCTCATGGTTCCTTCTATCATTTCTAACGTTTCTTCCATCATTCCTTTTGTTTCTAAAGTTTCTTCAATTGTTCCTTCTATCATCAAAATTTCTATCCATTCTGCAATACTTTTCTATATGTTTGAAGTGTTTGCATAATTGGCATACTGGTGTTTTTCTTCTAGGATTCTACTGATCATTAGGTGCATGAAAATTCTAAGCTATGTGTCCAAAGTTGTTACACTTATAACACACGATCTATCTTCTTTCTTCATAAGGTCTTCCTTCTCTCGATGTCCTTTCATTAGATCTTCTTCTATCTATACAGTTAGTATTTCCAGACATTCTACTATTGCTTCTATCATTATCGTATTTAGGTTTCCTACAGTCAATTGCTTTATGACTCATACCATGACAATTATGACAATAAAAGTCTTTAATATGATTAAATGACTTATTTGTACAATCTCTTTGCATATGACCTATTTCATTACATGAAAAACACTTACCTCTAAATTCATACCTAGTTTCCTTAGGAGATTCCACTTGCTTTGGTTCATCCAAAATTTCAATTTCCTTGTCATGTCCAACTTCTTTAGGTGTATCAGAAGATTGACTAGATTCAATCTTATCATCAAATTTATCTTTTTCTTTTGGATATGATCTAATCTCAAGTTTCTTTGCAGACATGTTAAATAGATAACCAAGACTATTCTTATCATAAGTAGGTCTTTGTATTGACATTGAATCATCAAGCTTTTCTCTCCTAGAATAAAGCTTCTCAATTTGTTGCTTGCACTATGTTAATTCACCTTTCACAATAGTATTGTACTTATGAAGTTCCTCATGATCTTCTTTCAATATTTCAAGTTCAGATGCCTTCTTTGCTATACTTGCTCTAAGATTTGCATTCTTAGTCTTCAAATTAGATTCAACTTTGCTAGGATCACTCCTCAAAGTTAACTTCAGATTCATAATCTTCAATTCATGCTTCAAGATCTTGTATTCTATCTTCATCTTTGAATAATCATCATCACTAGTTTCAAATTCAGTAGATTTAGGCTTGGATTTGAGATGTTCAATCTTTTCCTTTAATTGTCCAATGTATACTTTGGAGTCTTCATATTTGTCCTTCATCTTATCTCTTTCTTCAGTAAGGAGATTGATTTGTTCAAGTGCCTCTTAAAGGTTCTTCATCAACTATTCCATATCCATAGGGATCTTACTAAAGTTGTTAAGGTCTTGTGAGTAAGTGTACTCTGATACCAATTGTTAGAAATAGGAATTATTAAGAGGGGGGGTGGGGTGGGGGGTGAATTAGTAATCTACAAACTATTAGTTGCCAAATGGATATTATTTTTTACTTTAAACCATACATAACAAAGTAATAAGTAATGTTGAATAGTAACAATAACCATATACAAAGATAACTCAAAACACCATATTTTCTTAACTAGGGAAACCTTGGCCAAGGGAAAACCTCAGTGGGGATGATACCCATTAGATAATATACTGATATATAAGTTCCTTGTTAGAGTATGGACTCTATTAGGATTCAATGAGAAAATTTAGTAAAGAGAGTCCCTATTAGGAGACTTTGAATCTCTGTTAAGAGATTCCAACCCTATTAGGAGTTGTGTTATAGTATATGGAAGAGCTCACTACCCAAAAAACTAATTAGACTTATGGAATGTAGATTCAGTGACTTCTTTCTTGTCTAATCTTGGATCTTTAGCTTGAGCTTGGATCACAAAATAGCCTTACAAAACTTCGCATATATTGCTTTCATAATAAGTTCGCATATCACAACTCTTGTACAACTACATTTTAATTCGCAAGATGTCCTTTGCATAAATACCATGCCTTTACACAAATTGCTGCTAGGTTAGCTAAGACCACAATATACTTTTCCAACTTAGAGTAAATATCTAGGATGTCGGCCCTAATTGGTCAAGTAATTATTTTGTAAACAAAATAATTCCTTTCCTTTAATTATGTTGTCCTGTTACATTGGTAAAACATGAATATCTCTTTTCTATATAGTCCATACTTACTTCTGAGGTTATACACGTCATCATCAACATGTATACTATCTCCATCTAACTTCACTAGTAGCAAGTTACATACAAAACAATACACTATTGTATACCAAATTCATACTTAGACAATTTTCTAAGTACCAAAAACTAAGTATCTTTATTTCCAAGGTTTCATGTAAGCATGTACATCATGTGTTTCCATAAAAGATAACAATTACATATCTTTATTAGCCAATTGCCAACACCCTCTTCAATTTTAACTTCTTTACTACCTCTTTTGATACTAAGTTATCAATAGATCTACTGTCAATCAACACTTGCAAACTTTGTCCCCACACTTGCATGTGGTTCTGAACAAATTCTTCCTCTGAGGTGGTTCATGGGTGCTTGGTGCATTCAAAAGTGTCCTTCTCATCATATGTGCTTCTCCCTTCTCAAGTGATGCATAAGATCCTTGGTTTTCTTCTTCTTGACGATCCTCTTCCCTAACTACATTTTCTCTCCCATCAGTTTGATTCTTTTCCTTTTCAAGAAAATTAGATGCCAACTGCCTTGGTTGGTTACATTTGTAACATCTTCGAGGTCCTAATGATCTTCCTCCAAATATTTCCCTTAAGTCTCCTCTTATTCCCCTATGGGATCCTCTAGCATTGTTCTCACTAAAGGAATTATCTTGACTGGTCTCCCCATAGTCTCTAGGAGTTTGTCCTTTGCCACCACTCGTTCCTCTTCCTCTATTGCCAAAAGTTCTTATATTTATTCCTTTCCCTTTGTGGTCTTGTTTCCTCTTAAGATTTTCCTCAACCTTGAATGCAAATTGAAAGCATTTTTGGACTATGTTACAAGAACATAGACTCATTTTGTCTTGGATATTCATCCTCAACCCTTTACATAGAACTAGCAAGTTTGAAACACTCTAGTTCCACCAATTTAGACTTCATAGTGAGTTTCTGGAACTCTTTAGTGTAACTAGAGACATCCATCTCATTTTGTCTCAGAATCTGCTTCTATTTGTGAAGTAAAATCTCATAGTCCTTAGGCACATAGGCTTCCATTATCAAGGTCACCATATTCTTCCATGTGCTGATCATGTTTTTTGCCATTTTTTCCCTCTCTTCTAGAGTGAAGTTCCACCAAGTTAAGGTAGACCCATTGAACTTGGATTTTGATACTTTAGTATCTCCTCATAGTCAAAGAAACTAGTGAGTGCATCAATCCAATCCATAAATTCTTTTGGATCCATCTTCCCACTATAGACAAGAAGATCAAGTTTAGTGTCCATGGTCCTTTTCTCCATGGATTTCAAAGTCTTAAGGAACAACCTTTGTTCTAAAGGGATCTCTTCTTTGTCCTCCTTCCAAGGGGTTTCTTGATCACTCCCCTCCTCATTCTTAGAGTTACCATTGAATCTTTTCTTGACTTGTTCTTTTAATTTTTCCATCTCTCTCTTCATTTTCTTCCACTCAACAACATGCTCTTTCACCACTCTTAGTAGTTCAACATTTGTCATTCTATTAGGAAGCTCATTTTCATTTTTTTCTCCACCATTTGACATGGTTGCAACTTTGCCTTCTTCAAAGATATACTAAGTTTCTCTAGTACCACTTGCATCGGAGTGCCCTTCTATATACCCAAGGTGTGTCCCTTGTAGTTGTAGAAATTTTTCACAACCATACAAGATCGAACTCCTCTATGTGATTCCCAGTATCCACTCTCCTTAGACTAGATCAAATTCAAAGTTTAAGACACCTCCTTGAGGCCTAACAAGACACAAACTTTAAGTTGAGGTTATCAGGGATGAAATAGGGCTTCTTCCAACCTTAGATGTAGTTTCCAAATGTTTTCATACATAATTCCCCCCAATATGTACTTTGGAAAATCAACTATGTACTTTAGAAATCAACTTACTCACCTAAAATTCCAAATAGGGCTACAAGGAGAAACTAAGGATTTGTGAAGGAAACCTTCTTGGAATTCTACCAAAAAAATTCTTAAACACCTTCAAACACTCCAATCCTTAAATCAACAACCCTTGCCAAGTTAGGACTCTTGACCAATCTCCCAACTCAAGTTGTTTGTAAAAATCTCCTACGCCTAATAGGGCTAATTAGGTCTCTTTTCCAAAGAAAGTAAAGGAAATTAAAAAAATATTCCAACCAATCCTATTGGAATACTTTAAGGACATGTCAAAACATCTAAGTCCAAGTTCCTATGGTTGTATTCCACCCCTGGGCCAAGTTGTGCCTCAAAAACCCAAAACTAGACAGTCACATTTAGATCCTTGTCCAGAAGGTTTAGTGTTTTATCCCAACATCTTCTGCTTCCTATTCTAAGATTCAAAAAATATTAATATAAATCATCTTCCCATTCTTTCCACTAAGGATTATCTTTTTCCCATGGTGGAATCTCTAGGAAAGAGAATTTTTCTCTCGAAACCCTAATTAGGGCCTCCCTGTGACCAATGAGTAATCAAAAATTGATTCTTCTTAACTAGTATGAATTCAAAAATTCAAACCACTTAAAAATCATTCATAAGAACATTCTTCAACTTTTTCAATCTTTTAGAGTTGCATATGAATCTGTACAATTCTAAACAAGTATTTTCTCAAACAATTTTAATAGGAAAACAACATAATTTTATTGATTTGAAACAATGATTACAATATATTCTTCTCTTTTTTCTTGAGAAAGGTTTCTCAACCTTATTTATTCCATTCCCAAATATTTCCAACCAATAAATATGGTTGTGAATTTTGGGATTCAAAATTTGCATTTTTGCACAAAAGTTGCATTATGCAACATTGTCAGCTTTGACAACTTTTTGTAAAAGTCATCAAATGTCTCCAAACTTTACTAAACTTTAATCCTAGACCCTACCTAGGATTATAAGAAGTTTTTAGTCAAGAAATAATCATTATTTAACCTTATATACTATTTTATCCTCATTCTACCTAGAAATTGTCCATAAAATGACTAAGGTAGACAATAAGGTTTATAACACACCTAATGTCTCATTGCCTTACAAATTGGACATTATTTCTAGCATTGGATTCTAGATCCAAATCCTATGCTAACCCTTTGTGTTTGATCCTCCTAATGTGCTTGCAATGGTAGGTTTTAGAAGTGCTCCTACACCATATGCGTACATGTATACATACATACATGTATGTATGTGTGTGTGTGTGTGCACGTGTATACACATATATGTATGTGTATACATATGCATATATATAAATATGTGTATATATATATATATGATTATGTGTATATAATTTTATGTGTATATATATGTATATATGCATATATATGTGTCTGTGTGTGTCTATGTATACACATATATAGATATACACATATGTGTGTATATACACATATATGTATACATATATACATACTATACATGCACACACACACACACACATATGTGTGTGTGTGTGTGTATAATATAGATGGATATACCAAAAATATATTTGTAAATATACATAAAATTTTATATATGTACAAATTATGTGTGTGTAATATGTATGTATATATATTATATGTGTGTACAAATATATTATATATATAAATATACAAATACACATACACATAATTTTTATGTGTATGTATATGTAATATATACATGTATATGTATATATATATACACACACACATAATTTGTACATATATATTTTGTATATTTACAAATATATTTTTAGCATATACATCTATATATATTATATACATACATACGTACATACATACATATGTATGTATATATATACATATACATATGTATACATGTATAAATATATGTATATATATACATACATATATATATATATATATATATATATATATATGTATATGTATATGTATATATATTGTATATATCGTTAGAAATATAAGAGGAGTAACTAAGAGTGGTGGGGGGGTGGGAGGGGGGGGGGGGGTTGAATTAGTTACTACAAAATAAATCTTATATCTCTTAGATGTCAATACAAATCAAAACATAAACTCATATTAAACTATATTCTACTATCGCTTGACACATGCACTCAATTTACACTAGCAAATGTTGTAACTCGACAAATACTAAGAATCAACTATAACTTGGCAATAATTGGAGATACTGATTTTAATGTGATTAACCTTAAGTTTAACTTAGTTGCATACACATAAAAGAAATAGCATGAACACAAGTGACAGCAAGATTTAACATGAAAACCCAATTTGGGAAAAACTACCAATTCTAACTAGTTACTAATTTTCACTCTTTTGAAGCGAGCCCTATTAGGAGCCAATCCTACTAAAGGTTACAAAACACACTGTTAGGTGTGATCCTATTAGAGAATTTAATCACCCTGTTAGGAGTGTACATATACATATACATATGTATACATGTATGAATATATGTATATATGTGTATATATATATATATATATATATACACACACACACACACACACACATACATGCATGCATGCATACATACATACATACATACATACATATATTGTATATATTGTTAAAAATATAAGAGTAACTGAGAGGGGAGGGGTGAATTAGTTACTGCAAAATAAATCTTAGATCCCTTAGATGTCAATACAAATTAAAATATAAACTTGTATTAAACTGTATTCTACTATTACTCGACACATGCACTTAGTTTACAATAGTAAATTTTGTAACTCGACAAATACTGAGAATCAACTATAACTTGGCAATAACTAGATATATTGATCTTAATGTAATTAACCTTAAGTTTAACTTATTTTCATACACATAAAATAAATAACATGAACATAAGTGACACCAAGATTTAACATGGAAACCCAATTTGGGAAAAACTACTAATTTCAACTAGTTATTTATTTTCACTCTTCTGAAGTGAGTCCTATTAGGAGCCAACCCTACTAAAGGTTACAAAACACACTATTAGGTGTGACCCTATTAGAGGATTTAATCACCCTTTTAGGAGTGTACATATACATATACATATGTATACATGTATAAATATATGTATATACATACATACATACATACATACATATATATATTGTATATATTGTGAAAAATATAAGAGGAGTAACTGAGAGGGGAGGGGTGAATTAGTTACTACAAAAAAAATCCTAGACCCCTTATATGTCAATACAAATCAAAATATAAACTTGTATTAAACTATATTCTACTATTACTCGACACATGCACTCAGTTTACACTAGTAAATGTTGTAACTTGACAAATACTGAGAATCAACTATAACTTGGCAATAACTAGATATACTGATCTTAATGTGATTAACCTTAAGTTTAACTTATTTGCATACACATAAAAGAAATAGCATGAACAAAAGTGACACCAAGATTTAACATGGAAACCCAATTTGGGAAAAACTACCAATTCCAACTAGTCATTGATTTTCACTCTTCTAAAGTGAGTCTTGTTAGGAGCCAATCCTACTAAAGGTTATAAAAAATACTATTATTGTTGATCTCAGATTGGTTTTGACAATTGAGTTTCAACACATTTAAGATATTTACTAAGTTCATGCCAAGCTAGTAATACATGCTAAGTAAAATATGTATAGGTGTCGAGTCACTCAAGTGCCAAGCAGATAGACCATGCCGAGGGATTCAAGTCTTGAGTAAGTAGTTGATGCCAAGTAATTTAGGTGCCGAGATAGAAACAAAACTACAGTATATGCTGAGCATTAGTATTATCAAGTGTTGAGTAACACAGATTAGATCTAGTTATTTGTGATGGCACAAACAACTATGCAAACCACTTTTATGTTGACTTATGGATAAATCTAGAAGTTTTGAAGATAAGGATGAATCTATTTGGATTCCCTATGCAATCATCATGCAACCAATCAAAAAATTGGAAGGGATTAAGTGAAAAAATGAATAAATCTCATCCTTAGATTCATACCTAACCGTAAGCCACAAAAGTCTATAAGGAAGACAAAGCCCCATAATTTAGTATGCATGCAAGCAAAGAGTAGAAGGAAGAAAAGGGGTGAATTGATCAAAAAGTATTCAAGGTGACTCAGTAGAGTGAAAGAATTACAGAATCAATTTTTAGAATACAGGATCAAATACATAGCATTGGCAAATTAGATCAAAAATGATTAAGAAGGATAGAATGATGATCTGAAAAATAGCAAGTTAAAGTTTTAAGTCATTAGATCAAACATTCTATTGTTACTTTCTAACAACTATATCAATAGAGTGAAATCTTTTGGACTAAGGTTGACTTAACAGTCATTATAAAATCCTTTAATAGGGTGACATTCCAATTGAATGTTCTAAAGTCCTTTAATTAGGCACACTTCTAATAGGGTGGGACTTAACAATTTCTTGTAAGCCTTTAATAGGGTAGGCCTTTCACAGGGCAGATCATGTTTTATCGTCAACTTATTGTAACCTTAATTGGTGACACTTTATTGTTGTAGTAGTGAAGAATTGTGGGTGTCATCCTCACCCTAGTTTTACCTTCTCATTTGGAGGCTTTCTGAGTAATCATATCAGGTGTTAAATGTGTGTATGCTTATTTGATGCATTTGCTTTACATTTCATTTTAGTTTATTGCATGCATATAATGAATGTTAAAAGAGTTTTAAGTGCTCAAGTTTGAACTTTTGATTCCCCCCCCCCTGCCTCCCTTAGAAGTATATGTTTTCCATTTGTAATTTCAACAATTGGATTCAGAGCTAAGTTCTTACGAGGAGAAGTTTTATAGCTTGGAGAAAAGATCTTGAAAAGGAAGTCTATAAGTTGGGAAAGACCATTGAAAACCAAAAGATTGAGCTACATCTCATACTACATCAATTGAATGAAGCTAGAGATGCTTTGAAGAGTTCCCTAAAGAGAAGGAAAGAGATTTCTATAGCAAAAAATGACACACAATACAAAGAGATTGACACCACAAAACTATTTGCAGATGGCAACTCTAATGAATTCAATGCAGCAATTGCAAATTTGATGGAAACGAATATAGCACAAGCTGAAGAGATCAGAAATATCAAGTTGGAACAAGAATCACAAGCTATACTACTATGTGAGGTGACTGAACAAAAGAAGAAAGCTATAGAAGACAAGGCCATGATTGAAGAAGAAAAAATAATTTTGGCAAACAAATTGGAGTAAAAGTCAGTAGAGCTATCTAGGATCTCAAATATGCAATTGGACACCTTAAGCCAAATGATGAATGCTCATCATGAGTTGAATGTCAAGGACATTGAAATAACCACTTTGAAGTTGTAGAATGACCTAAAAAGAGAAAAGGAATTTGCTAAAGGTTTTTACAAGCCAAATGAAGTCATCAAGTACTTTGAACAACTACTAAAATCCACTAGATCTAGTCGAGATACATCAGGATTGGGCTACATAAGCACTAAAGAAGGAAAATCATCCAAAGCTACTGAGGAAATGAACAATAAAGGTAAAAACTCTAAACCTACTTGTCATCATTGTTGTAAGAAAGGACATACAACTAATGCTTGCAGGAGTAAGAATGCAAAATAGAATGATAAGCCAAAGAACATGACTCATTGTCACAAATGTAACAAACAAGGTCATCAAGCACATGAATGCAAAACTAGAACCATGCATGCACCAAAATTTGAAGGACACTACTACAATTGTTAGAAGTATGGACACAAAGCCTTTGAATGAAAATCCAAGTCCACATGGTCATCAGGAAAACCAACAAAGGTAAGAAGCTATGAAAACTCTTATAACTAGGATTACAATACAAAATATAGCTATCACTATTGTCAAGAATATGGGCATATACTTAAAAATTACATTAGAACACACTTCAGTAGTAACTACAAGAGATGGTTGAGTCAAATCACATGTTTTAGCTATTACAATATTGGTCACATCAGCAAGCATTGTCCAACTAGATCAAAGACACCCATTTTTTAATTTGACAAAGGTAAAGGCAAGATAGATGTTGAGCAGATCGGGAATGAAATGAACAAGACATGGAAGAAGAAATATGCTGGGAGTACATCAAATGGAGAAGGGATCACTTCACCCAATGAGTCAAGTGGTCACACTTCATCAAACTAAGAAAATAAGAGGTATGTGGGATTGATATTTAAATTATTACATTACACATCAGTTCTAAAAGAAATTAGCACTAAAATGATTCCATTAGCATAAATTAAGATGCAAGAATTGAAGGAAAATTCAAGGTTAAAATCTTCAAGTTTTCATGTTGTTGTCAAGTATAAAAAGTCCTCTGTGTATGCGGAATAAACACTAGTGTGTGTTGAGCTGTTAGTCAAAGTTAGTTGGAGCTGATTTAGTAGTAGCTACCAAGTGAGGGAAATCTCTATAGGAGCCAATTAAAGTTAATTCCAATAGCTGCTGAGTGGTGATAAAATCAATGGATGTTGAGTTTTACAGTTGTACACAACTAAGCATTAATTGTAGAGTTTTGAAGGGTATATGGTTGATTTTCACCTATTTTTTGTCATTACAAACTCAAAGCAAGAACAAGCAGAGCAAAGAAGTGATCTACAAATCGGTTCAATGCATTTGCAAGGATTTTTGCAATTATTAAGCATTAGTTTATCAAATCTAAAAGGTATTCTTCATAAGCTGAGTTGCACAATTTTCAAATTTGATAAACCCTAGTTTTTCAAAATGGATTCTAGTTCAAAAACTGTGAAAGAGAAAGAGGCATTTGATGTTCAATTAGTTAGCAATGAAGTTAAACAACCAGATTTCAAAGCTATTCCAAAATTTTCTTATAAAAATGACCCAACTGGAGTGTAATCTATGATTTCGCCTAAGGTTATAATGGTACAAGATGTAAGAAAGTGCTATAACTGCAAAGTAGGAGCCATAGGTGACATGGAGATAGGATAGGCATATGAAAAATTGGTGATAATGGTATATTGAAGGAGGAATTCAAGATTATGGAGAGAAAGGGTTTGACTTGTGCCCTAGATTTTCCCATAGTTTTTAAAACAAAGTGGATTAAAATAGTTCTGAGCAGAATACATGAGGGATGTCTATGGTTAGAGGGTGGACCCATTAAAATTTCAAAGAGAATTTTCCATAAGGTTACTAGTTATCCAACCCTAGATCAGCCCAAGACATTAAGAAGTGACTCTAAAGAGGCAATAGAGAAAAATATAGGTGCAAAATGGAACAAGCGTGGTATGACCATTGACACCATTACAAACTCATTTCCTGATTTTTCTATTAGAGTTATTTCTTACAAATTCTATCAATCAAGTAGGTTAAACAGTGTGCCCTGCATAGTAATGGATTTTGGATACAAGATTGTTAAGAAATATCACACCTATGATCTTACAGAACTTCAACTTCAACAAATAATGGAGAATATTGGAGCTATGAGAAGGTCAAAGAGTGCTCAATGCAAGTTTGGATCAATACTTGTATGTATGTTTTTCTATGTACAAAATGAGTTTCCATCTTTTGGTAAAGTAGGATGGAAGAAAAATAGGCTAGTTGATGTTCAAATTAATGAATATATTGAGAAAATGGGAGAAAATTTTGAGTCAATTATGACAAGCTATTTTGAAGACTTTAAGAAGTCTATGAAGTAGAGGTTAAGGATTCATGTTTCCCTCGTTGAGTGATACTACAATGACATTTGTTTCCTTGTTGATATTGATTACACATATATTCAGGTAGCAGTACCTAGGGTTAGATGGCTAAGACCTCTAGGCTATGAAATCAATGTGGATGAGGCCTTAGCTGCCATTACTACACTCCTTGATGAAGAAATTCATGAAACTGCCAAGATATTTGGCAATTATGATGTTGTGAAGTCAAAGGTTGAGATGGAACTAAAGACAACCTCTACTTTGAAAAAGAAGGACAAAATGGTAAGGAAACTAAAGGCCAAGTTTGGAGAAGGTGCAGGCGATGATGAAGAAGATGATGATGATGAAGATGAAGAGGAAGAAGAGGTGCAAGGCCAAGAACCTTTAGCTTTAACCCAAGGCATGGGTGAAGAACACAAAGAAGAAGAAGGTGCAAAGGAAGAAGAAGCTGAGGAAGCACCAATAAAGCCAAAACCTAAAAGGAGGAAGGCTAAGGCACATCCTATGGCAAAACCAAATGCAAAGAGGGCTACCAAGCCAAGCACAGAAAGACCAACTACTTTGACAATAAGGGCTAGTACAAGGGCCACTACTCAAAAGGGCAAAGAGCAGGCAAAAGAGAAAAAGAAGCAACTGAATAGAAGGGCATAGGAGAAAATATATTGCACAACCTAAAATAGATGATGAAAAGATAGAGTCAAAAGATACAAGTTAGTTTAGGGTGGTAAGTCATGCACCTAAATCTAATCTTGAGAATATTTGTGATAATGTGAAAGATAATGTAGATATGATAGGATTAAAGAACATTAATTTTGGAAAACTTGCTAGAGAAGAGAAATACAAGGTAGAAGAGTCAGTGTATACCATGATGTCTAAGTTTAAAAATACTCCACTTGAATTAGACGACACAATGCCCAAGGAGCTATACACCCTTGTAGAAAATAAGTGGGATTATTAATTAAACCTAGAAAAGAAAATAAAGGAATCAACTGTAGCCTAAGTGATGCTTGAACTAACAAAGGGAAAAATTATCAAGGCAAATAAGAAGTATGGTAGCAGACTTGCACCCAAATATAGGGCATTCAACATACTCCAAAACAACATTGAAGATGTTGTAAAGAAATCCACTCAAATGTGAAAATTGATATATAGAGGATCCCTTTGAGGGAAGAAATGATGGAGAAGGAGAGGAAGAAAAGGAAGAGGAGACAAAAAAAAGAAAAAGAAAATACCACTATTGAGGAGACACAGAAGAAGAAAGTTGAAATGGCCATAGTTGAAAAGTAGCAAGAAGAACAGAGTGTGCAAGACACACAAATGCCATCCATGAGCCCTCCACATGATACAAGCACACCTATATAAACCATAATAGTAAATAATGTTCTTGATAACTCACCTCAAAACATCAACCCATTAACTATAGAAGACCTAAAGAAAATCCTTGACCAATCCACACTACAAGCTAGATTGTGTGAGAATCTTGTGTTGGTTAGTGTTGAAGAGCTTTAGAAGGTAGTAGCTAATATAACAAGGGATAAGGTGAACATAAAAGAACCACCTTCTACCATCCCTTCAACTACTAGTGCTTAACCTCTAGTGCAAACATCAGATGATACATCTGCAATGGTTGACACTACTATAAAAGTTGACATGGTTGAACAAAAAACTCAGCCTGCTCAAGAAGAGAAGGCTCAAAAAGCACAAATAGGTCAGATAGAGGTATATGTACCTAAAACACAAACACAAGGAACAAGTCAGCTAATAATGATTGATCAAGATAGAACTAAATAAAAAGACATACCCAAGGAGAAGGAGCAAGAAGCCATACAAACATTGGTAAATTTACCAACATCTAGCACTCCAACAAAATTCCTTCAAAGGCTGAGCACTGATATAATATCATTGCAGATTTCAACACTAGGCTCCAGCTCATCCAAGGTTGCCAAGGTATTTCACTATGGAGATGCAATTTTAGATGAAGAAATAGTGATACCAAAATATGACTATGCAACCATGACACTAGAGAAAATAGGCATAATCCAAGAAGCCTTAGAAAAGAAGAAACAATAAGAAATACTCAAAAAAGAGTACAAACAAAGGCAAGCATTACAAGATATTAAAAACATCTTTTTAGATGCTTATAGCTTGCAAACACTTGATGAATCAAAACCAATATTAGAACAATTATCAAAAATTGTGGAACAGGTGAATAATGAAGACCAAGAAGCCAATGTCAAACTAATGGAATGGTTTGAAATAAAATTCCAAGGGAAAGTCAATGAGAAAATATCAGGTGATATAGCACTCTCACAAGTTGAATTGGCCACAAAAATTGAGAAAGTGAAGAAGGTACTTGAGAATGTATTCTTATTGTACACAAAATTGTGTGATCCCCCACTCTTCACATAGGAAATAAGCCATAGGATTCTAAGTCTAGAGAGAAACTTAAAATTATCAAGTATGTAATTACCTAAGAATCTAGCTCAAAGTGAGAAGCATTTACATTCATTGCTTCATACACAAAGTCAACTAGCCATGTTAATAGTAGAAGCGGCTAATATAAGAGCCAAGTTGACTAACATTCAAGCCTCCCTTACTCCTCATATGGAGATACTCCACAAGGAACTAGGATATGTAGAGACCTTGATGAAGAAAGATCTAAATCGTTCAACATCAGATGGACTAGTTGACCTTGCAGCAAAGATAGCCATCCAAATAAACTCATTAGATGTTGCATTAGACAACTAGGATATTGCTCTGAAGATTATAATGGAAGTCCACAAGAACTTTTTGGAAAAATACACAATCACTGTATAGACCCTTTGACATAAGTGTCAAAAAAGGGGGAGATTATATAAAGAGGGGGAGATAAACCAAAGCGGGAGAGCACACAAAAGGGGGAGCAAATAGAAAAAAGAACAGAAATAGAATATATATTAGATAAAGAGTATTAGTATTTTTGAAGCCAAAGAGTATCAACAAAAGACAAATCTATGGAGAATAGATTTTTGATATAGAATAGGAATATTAACTTAGGGGGAGTTACAAAATTTTGAGGTATATAAGTCTATTACGAAATTTTGAATTTTTTTGAAGTTTTGTGTATATGTTGAGCTATGAATGTATTATACTCAAGGAGATTAGATCTATTATATATAGTTAAGTGTTTTTGACACTCATGTCAAAGGGGGAGATTATTGATCTTAGATTGGTTTTGAAAATTGACTGTCAATGCACTTAAGATATTTACTAAATTCATGCTAAGCTAGTAATACATGCCAAGTATAATATGTATAGGTGTTGAGTCAATCAAGTGCAAAGTAGATAGACCATGCCAAGTGATTCAAGTGCCAAGTAAGTAGTTAATGCCAAGAAATTTAGGTGCCAAGCCAAAAATGAAACTATAGTATGTGTTGAGCATCAATATTATCAAAGTACTGAGTAACATAGATTAGATCTAGTTGTTTGTGATGGCACAAACAACTATGTAAACTATTTTTATGCTGACTTATGGATAAATCTCAAAGTTTTGAAGATAAGGATGAATCTATTTGGATTCCCTATGCAATCATCATGCAACCAATCAAAAAATTGGGAGGGATTAAGCAGCAAAATGAATGAATCTCAACCATAGATTCATAACTAACCCTAACGCACAAAAATCTTTATAAGGAAGATGAAGCCCCATAATTCAATATGCATGTGAGAGAAGAGTAGAAGGAAGAAAAGGGGTGAATTGATCATAAAGCATTCAATGTGACTTAGTAGAGTGAAAGAATTACATAATCAATTTATAGAATAGAGGATCAAAGACACATCATTGGAAAATTAGATTAGAAAGGATTACAAAGGATAGAATGGTGATCTAAAAAGAACAAGTTAAAGTTGTAAGTCATCAAATCAAACATTCTACTATTAATTTCTAACAACTATATGAGTAGGGTGAAATCCTTTGGACTAAGGTTGACTTAAAAATCATTGAAAAATCCTTTAACAGGGTGACATTCCAAGTGAATGTTCTAAAGTCCTTTAATCAGGCACACTTCTAACAGGGTGTTAAAATCCTTTAATTGGGTGGGATTTAACAGTCTCTTGTAAGCCTTTAACAGGGCAGGCCTTTCATGGGTCAACTTATTGTAACCTTAATTGGTGACACTTTATTACTATAGTAGTGAAGAATTGTGGGTCTCATCCCCACCCCAATTTTACCTTCTCATTTGGAGGGTTTTTGGGTAATCATATTAGGTGTTAAATGTGTGTATGCTTATTTGATGAATTTGCTTTACATTTCATTTCAATTTATTGTATACATCTAATGAATGGTAAAAGAGTTTTAAGTGTTGAAGTTTGAACTTCTGATTCACACCCCCCCCCCCCCTCTTAGAAGTATATGTTTCCCATTTGTAATTCTAATAGTTAGGTGTGACCCTATTAGAGGATTTAATCACCCTATTAGGAGTGGCCTTGTTAGAGGTCTTTAAGACACTTCAAATATAAATGCCACCTTGTTAGAGGATTCGCAAATAACTATTAAGCCAACTCTGTTAAGAGATTTAGATCACTACTACAATGGTTAGAAAGTAACAATGAAATAACCTAAATTCTGATTACAATTCTTAATTCTAACTTGTATACTTGATCCTTTTTTATCAAATGTATCTTTGCAACTCAATAAGGATATTATGCTTATCCTTCTAATTCTCTTTCTCTAAGCATCATCAAATTTTCTCTTATGTTCCACACATTCAATTCTCAACTTGACCTTATATTTATATCTTACACATTGCCAAGTCAACTTGAATACAACTTAGAATACTTAATATCTGTCTCTTCAGTCAACTAGAACTAACAATTAAATCAATTGAACTCAATATTCCAAAATAAGAAAATTCTTCATTAGTTGACCTTTCTTAGTAGACACTAACTCAGAAATAATTTTCCTATATTAACCAAGTGAACTTGGTTAACACTACATATTCACAAAGTTCCTTTGGTAATTGAGTGAGCTCAGTTAACACTAGTTCCATCCAACATTTTCTTCATTAATTGAGTGAGCTTGGTTAACACTCAACTTTTGAAAACTTTCCTTTGATGACCAAGTGAACTTAGTAGACACTATCTTCTAAACTTGGAAAACTCTAGAATGCTTGGTAGACACAGAAAATTATCTTCATCACTTGAGTGAGCTTGTAATACACTGATTGGTAATAATATGACATTTTGTGTAACATTAAAGATAATACACAATTAACCAATTTTTTTCAACAATCTCCCTCTTTAGCATTGATGTCAACACATGTCATAATACAATGAAATTTTTAGATCAAGAATAAAGTTAGGAACATATCCTTAGTCTCACTTTGATTCTCATCCATGAGAACTTTGTCTATCAGTGTGAACTCCCTCTGCCTTTAGTTTCTTCCTCTATTAGCAAAAATCTATCTTCAACATCTTCTTTTGATAGAAAAATTTCCTTCTTTGATATCAAATCAAGTTCTCCCTCTTTGATACCTCTGGAAGTAATAAAATTTCTATGAAATATATACTCTCTCTCTTTATAAAATTCTTGTGAGATGACAAAAAACTTATCCCTCTTTATAAAATTTACATGAGATGACAAAAAACTTCTCCCTCTTTGACATGTCATGCAACAGATAATATTTAGTGAATATCAATGTACCCCATGTATTGATTCATTTACAATGTGCCTTGTCAATACTATATCAACTATCTAATCTTCAACATGCTCTAGTTGATGCATCACTAAACTGCATTTAGTGAACTTCAGATAGGGGAATGATCCCTAACTTATCTCTTAGATACAAAAATGCATCCGTAAGTAATGGTTTAATGAATATGTCTGCAATTTGTTCTTTAGTATTCACATATTTAGATCTTACCTCTTTATCTTGTACCAATTCTATCAAAAAATGATATTTTATAGAAATGTGCTTGGTTTTGGTATGCATCATAGGATTCTTTGATATATTAATTGCACTGGTGTTATCATAGAAGATAACCACTAGATCCTTGATCTCTACCTTCATAGCTGCCATTTCTTTCACTGTTTGGTTCTTTCTCTCAAAAAATCCATTTTTTTGAGGTGTCCTAGATGCTGAATATTGTCTTTTGATACCATGTATTTCACAATAATCAATAAATTCATTTGAAGTAAACTCACCACCTTTATCTGATCATAACCATTTAATCTTCATGTCTGACTAATTTTCAACCATTTTCATAAAAATCTTAAACTTGTTAAATGCCTCTTATTTATGTTTTAAGAATCTTATGCATGTCATTCTTGTATAATCATCTATAAAATGCATGAAATACTTTTCACCATTTAATGATATTGTCCTTGTAGGACAACATAAATCAGTATGTACTAAGTGCAATGGTTTAGACGAAAAATATTCTTTTGAAGGAAAAGATGCCTTTGTTTGTTTACCATGTTGACACCCTTCACAAATAACATTCTCTAGCTTACTTATACATGGCATACCTCTTACTTTTTGATGCTTACTAACTTTTACCAAGTTGTTAAAATTTAAGTGCCCAAGCCTTTTGTGCCATAACCAACTTTCATTCACCTGTCCCATAACACAAATATCTTCATGATTGTTAGTATTTGTGATATCTTTTAAATTTTATACATTTCCTTTAGATCTTTTACCTGATGCCACCAACTATCCATATTTTAATTTGATTTGGCAACCATGGTCATCAAAACCAACTTCATATCCATGATCACAAATTTGACTAACACTTGGAAGATTTTAATTTAATCAATCAACATAATACACATAATGAATGGGCAATTTTTCACTAAGCATCAAAGAACCCAAACCTTTAATTTTCCTTGAAGAATCATCACCAAAACTAACATTACCACTTTTGTAGTTAATCAATTTGTTAAACTTTGTTCTATCTCTTGTCATGTGTCTAGAAAAACCACTATCAAATATCCAAAAGTCTTTTGCTTTAGAATGTAGAGCCATTTGAACAAACATAGACTTATTAATCTTAGGCCTCCATATCTTAGTCACTTTAGTATCAAATTCTTTATCAACTTGTAGAGTAGCGTAAGATTGATCATTCTAAATTGACTTCGTTTTGAAATTACTCATAACATGACCAAAGAGATTGCATTTCTAACATCTTAGACTATTTATTTTAGGAAATTAATAACCAAAATGAAACTTTAAATGCCTTCTTGACATGTATCTGCAATTACTTATTCTTTGTCCATATTGATGACACATGAAGCAATACCCATCAAAGAAAGAAGTGAACCTATTTGAGTATCTTTTACCCATGAATGAAGTGCTTGATATAACCTGATTTTTATCATTATAAATCTGATTAAAATCTACATTTTCCCCTACATTTGAAGTGTTAGCATTCTCATTTGTAGCCTTACTTTTAGATTTAAATATATTGAATAAATATTTATCTTTCTTGTCACTAGAACATTGTCCAAGTTCAAAACCAATTCCCGTTAGATCATCAGTTCTTCTTAGTTTCCTTAACATATCATCCAAAGTAGTGTTCTAATATTTTTATAAATTTCTTCTATATGATACTACTTAATTCATTAACCTTGTACATTCTTGATCTTTAGAACTTAACTCTTACTTAGTGACAAAGACAATTCTCTTTTGTTCCTCAACTTGTAATTTCAATTCTATAACTTGTTGATTTAAGTCCTTAGTTTCTTTTTCAAAGTTATCTTTTTCTTTTAAGAATTTATTTTCTTGAACACTTAAATTCCTTTTTAATTCCTTTATCTTTTTAAGTGCATAAAGAAATTCACATTCTAAATTAGCCTCAACAAGTTCAACATCATCATCACTATCTGATTCTTGACAAGTAGTTTCTATAGTCATGAATGAAACTTCTTTTTCATCACATTCAAAACTACTAGAGTCACTATCTGATACATCAGAAATCAAACTCTTCTTCTTCTTAAAGAACTTTTTTTTATAGAATTTCTTTTTACTTGATTTCTCTTTCTCATCATGTACTTCATCATGACTATTATAAGGACATTTAGATGCAAATTGTCCTATTTTACCACAATTAAAACACTTGAAAGGAAGTATACCTTTGTATTTACCTACTCCTTTATTTAATTTTCTTGATAAATGCACTTCAATAATATCAAGATCTTCTAATTCTAAAGAGAATTGCTTCACTTTCTTTTCCACCTTGAATGCTTCTTCTTTGCTTGTGGATTCCTGTTTGCCAAATTTTCTCATTTCATAAGCTACAAGTGCTCCATGAATATCTTCCATTGTATACTTTTTAATATCTCTAGTTTCTTCTATATAACATATCTTAGAATCAAATTTATTAGGAAGAGATCTCAAAACTTTCTTTACAACATCAATATCATCAATTTTTTCGCCAAGTCCTCTTATGCCATTTACAATTTCATCTATCTTAAGGAGATAATCTTCTAGCTTTTCATCATTACCCATCTTAAGGTCTTCAAATATTGATTTCAAATGTTGTATCTTGGCTTCTTTAACTCTATCATTACCATGATATGTTTTTTTAAATTTATCCCATAGTTCTTTAGAAGAACTGTAATGCATTACCTTAACAAAAACATCTTTAGATAAAGTGTTAAGTATAGAAAATTTAGCTTTCATATTAGTTTCATAATTCCTCTTTTCATTAGGATTTGTAGGTAAAGTATTAGGAACTTTATAACCATTAACAACTGAAGCTCAAACATCAACATTAATAGATAACAAATATGTTTGTATCATTACTTCCCAAAAAACATAATCTAATCCATAAAAAATAGGAACCATTGAAGAACTATCTTGAGCCATAAAAGATAAGTATTCCACTCAACCAAAATCTACCCAAAGTTGTTAAAATTGATATAGGGAACCTTACTCTAATACCACTTGTTGAAATAAAAACACCATTGGGAGGGGGGGTGGGTGAGGGGTGTGAATTAGTGGTTTAAAATACTTTAAAAACTTGAAACAATTACAAGTTATAAAAATTTAACACATGAAAAGATAGTTAATGAATAAAAAAGTGACACAATATTTTAATGTGGAAAACCCCTTAGGGTAAAAAACCACTTTGAATCTGAAACTTTATTAGCCTCTTGGGAAAATCTTTTAGAGCTACAACTTTGGGAAGCTCCAACACCCTGTTTTAGAAAAACCAATCCCTTACACCTAAAGCACTAACTTCATGAATACAAGAAGCACCAACTTCAAAAATGAACAAGAGAGATATAAAATTAGAGGATCATCTTTTTTATAGCACAAATCATGAATCACTAGTTTCAACTTCTTTATGAAAATGTAATGCAGGATATACCTTTATTCTCCTCAACACATTCAATATCCAAATATATTTTCTTTTTCCATTTAAAAGATCTGATCAAATACTGATATGTATGAATGAAGAAGCAATATATAACCCTTCTTCTACCTTTGATAAACTTCTACAATGAAAAATCAAATCACAAATATGAAAATAGAAACATAAATCATTACCCTCTTCTTAAATGTTAAAAATTTGCCTACATATTGTTCGGTCTACAAGGAATTCCACACCAATTTTGCAACTTCTATCAAAACCACCTATTGGATATTTTAGAGGAATGTATCCTCTACTTATAAACAAAGAAAGTCAAAAAATGGAGGTAGTTACTGTAATACCCCAAAATTGGCATATTTCCATATTAACCAACTTTGGTTTATTTAATTATTCCTAATTCCTATTTTACTAGGAAATTCTAATTCTAAGAATCACTACTTGACCTAGGTGTCAAATGCAAAAAATCCTAATCTACATTAATCATGTTATTTAATTCCTAAATATCAACTCAAATTAGCTACATAAACCTATTGATTTAATTTAATTTAATTATAAGTGTTCTACTTTAATTAAATTAAAATCACCTCTTTAGCTAATATATAAAGGAATTAAATACATTTAATTTAATAAGGTATATCCTCTTTTTAATTATTCAATTTAATTAATCAATTAGTTAAAGTTATCCATTTATGAGGTCATATTCTATTTTATTAAATTAAATATTCTAAAAAACGTGATTGGTTAACTCCTTTTATCACTCGAAAAGGAATTAGTTAACTCATTTTATCACTCTAAAAGGAATTAGTTAGCTCCTTTTATCACTTGAAAAGGAATCAATTAGCTCCTTTTATCACTCAAAAAGGAGTCGGTTAGCTCTTTTTATCACTAAAAAAGGAATAAGTTAACTCCTTTTATCACTTAGAAAGGAACCAGTTAACTCTTTTTATCACTAAAAAAGGAACTAGTTAACTCCTTTTATCACTAAAAAAGGAACCAGTTAACTCCTTTTATCACTCAAAGACAACTAGTTAACTCCTTTTTCATGAGGAAGTTTCCTTTATGACTAGCTCTCCTCTTCAATCTTGACCATCCATTTTGATTAATCTCAACCATCAATCACCTCTTGGATTCTATCAAAGAAGCTCTCCATTCCTCATTACAAAGGTTGAAAATTGGAATTTGTGTCAAGCTTATGTAGAAATATTGACTCAATTTATTCTCTCATTCTTAGTTTAATTCTTGCATTGCAATCTCATATTAGCTTTAAAAATGCATTCATTTAGCATAACATGTTTCTTCATTTTTTAGATTAACAATTGCATCTCTCATCTAGATTAATTGCACATTCATTTAGCTACATAAATCCTTCATTCTAGAGGTCCGGTTGCCTACTTCTCATTCTGAGAGCAAAGGCATAATCCTTATAGTTAGAAGGCAACAGGTTTCTTTGTTAGTTTTTTTAGATAAATAATCCAATGTTTATTCTGGGATGATCTCATAGGTAATGACCATGTTGAAGTGTTTGTGAGGATTTGAGGCCTGCATTTCACATATCACAGTTACATACCCCAAACTTCCATTAGACCAAACCCAATCAAAACTGCCAAAACTGTCATAACAATTTGGTACCTATTTTTGATAAAAAAAAACTTTTCGTCCATCTGTACATGTGTTATGCGAAAACTAAAAAAGACCCATTTTAGCCAACTCTGAGTCCTTTCCCAAAAGGTATAATAGTTGGGATCTATCTAATAAATTTTTTTGTTGATTTTCTAATAGAGTAAAACTATTTTTTTTGATATCCATTTTGAAAAACAATGTGAACATTAAGTGTTAATTGTATAACACTTAAGTATTTGTCTTGAACATGTTTTGAACAATATTGAAGGACATCAAATAAGATAATTATATGATATTAGCCATATGATTTGCTCATTATTGACATCAATGACAATAATCAAAGACCAAATACCAAGGTTTCAACAACACATTGTCAAGTCAGCTTGAATACAATTTAGAATACTTAATATTCAACTCCTTAGTCAGCTAGAACCAACAATTAAATCAATTGAACTCAATATGCCAAAAGAAGAAAATGCTTCATTAGCTGACCCTTCTCAGTAGACACTAACTCAAAAATGATTCTATTGTGTTAACCAAGTGAACTTGGTTAACACTGCATATTCACAAAGTTGCTTTGGTAACCGAGTGAGCTTGGTTAACACTAGTTTCATCCAACATTTTCTTCATTAACCAAGTGAGCTTGGTTAACACTCAACTTTTGTAAACTTTCCTTTGATGACCAAGTGAACTTAGTAGATGCTATCTTCTAAACTTGGCAAACTCTAGCATGCTCGATAGACATAGGAAACTGTCTTCTTCACCCGAGTGAGCTTGATATACACTGACCAGCAATGATATGATATTTTGTGTAACATCAAAGACAATATATAATTAATCAATTATTTTCAACATATATATATATATATATGTATGTATGTATGTATGTATGTATGTATGTATGTATGTATGTATGTATGTATGTATGTATGTATGTATACATATAAACATACATATAAATATACATATATTTATATGTGTATATGTGTATATATATACATATACATATATATGTATGTATACTACATAGGTTCATATACATGTACATATATATGTATGTATACATATATATATGTACATATATGTACACACACACACACATATACTAATGTAATACTTACCTTTTAAGGATTCACTCAGGCTTACTACTAGTATATTAGGGTTCCTTGATGCCCTAATCCCTATAGGACCTTTATCCTATCCTCTAATCACACTCTAACCTAGTTACACCAATAGTTAGGGCTAGTTCTTTACACAAAAACTTCTTCACACCTTATTATTAACCTTGCTCCTGTGGATACTTGACCAAAACCTTCATCCATGTAGTGTGATGACTTAAATCAATGGCCATAATCTTTAATACCCTTTAGATACCTCATGATTCTTTTTATTGCCATCATGTGATCTTCTTTTGGATTAGCAAAGAATCTTGCTACCATTTGAATTGCTAATGCTATATCATGTCTTAAATGCACCACATTCTAAAGTTTTCCAATCATTGATCTATATGTAGTCTGATCTACTTCTTTTGAATCATCATTTTTGGAAAGCTTATGTCCAATTGACATAGGTGTTCCAACTGATCTATAATCCTCCATTCCAAACTTCTTTAGTAACTCCTTAATGTACTTTGATTGAGTAATATAGATACCATCCTTCTTTTGTTGAATCTATAGGGAAAAAAAAATTTGATCTCTCCAAACATTGACATCTCAAATTCCTTACCTATTTCCTCTAAAAAAAATGTGGAAAAATCATCATTTCCCATAAATAATGTATCATCCATAAAGATGTCTGCCAACACAATCTTCTTATCTGGTCCTTCTTTGATGTATAGGTTGATGTTGTCATTAGTTCTTTGAAAACCAATTTTTATGAGATATTTGTGCAATATCTCATACCATGCTCTAGGGACTTTTTTGAGACCATACAAAGCTTCGTGTAATTTGCAAACCATTTCTTTTTTTCTATGATCAATGAAATCTTCTAGTTGCTCTATGTAGACTTCCTCTTCTAAGATTCCATTTAGGAATGTTGAATTTACATCCATCTTATACACTTTGAATCCTTTTTGTGCTACATATACAACGAGTGTTATAATACCTTCTAGTCTAGAAAAAGGAGCAAAAGTTTCTCCATAGTCAATACCTTCCTCTTGAGCATAACCCTTTCAAACTAGCCTTTCCTTGTTCCTTGAAACTTCTCCATTCTCATTCAACTTATTTTTGAATACCCATTTTGTGCCAATTACATTCTTATCCTTGGTCTAGGAACAAGAGTCCATGTCTTATTCATATATGTTTGATCAACTTCTTCATTCATTGCTTCAATCTAACTTTCATTTTCTAATGCATCTTTGATAGATTTAGGTTCAAATTTTGTAAGAAAACATGTACGTTTTAGTTTTTTCCTTGTCATTGTACCAACTGACTGATCTTCAATGATTTTCTCAAGTGCATGATGCCTTCTAACATATCCAACAAGTTTGGGCTCCTTCTTTCTAGATTCACTAGGTCCACCATGACCTTTTGAATCATGCTTGGGTCCCACTGATTCTAACTCAGGTCCTTCAAACTGTGATTCAATTTCCACTGGCTAAAACTCAGGTCCTTCTGATGAATCAAGTTGCATTGGTTGCAACTCAAGTTGAACTAGAGATTTTGGGGACTCAGGTGGTGAAGATTGTTGAATCTTAATTGCATTAGATAAAGTGTTAGGCACATAGTAAACAAAGTTTCTATAGTTTTCAGGTTCCTTACTACTTTCTTCTTCACTCCTTTCTACAAACCCATCAATCTTCGCATGTGCACTTTCTATAACTTTATGAGTAGATAGATTCAAACATTTGTATGCCTTTCTCTTTTGAGTATCCAAGAAATATGCCTTCATCACTTTTCACATCAAATTTTCCTTTTCTAGACTCCTTCAAAATATAACATTTATTTCCAAATACTTTGAAGTAACTGTTGATCATTTTTTCCTTCCCCCCAAAATTGTCATATTTGAATTTGAACATAGTAATGTTCACATATTTGAAAATCCAAAAAAAATGGCACAAAAATACTTCATGTTAAACCTTAGGTTATATTTTATTTCCTAAGTGATTGTACACTTTAATGTTCCATGGACCCACAACTTTACCCATCATTCGATCTTCTATCATCGATGGTTGTCATTATGTCACTATGCAAAGATGTAAGGGAGTTATTTCATGTGACATAGAAAAAATTTGTCTTTGAACTCAATGGACTCCCCTTTCCTATCAAAATGATTGAGTAGTTGTCAAAGCACATCAACATTCTATTGTTTTCTCATTGGCAAGGGAAATGATTGTGCAAGGTGGTGGGCAATTCCTTCTTGCAACTTCCTCACTGTTAGACCAAGAATTATCAAGGGTGGTCTCTTTGTCACTATGCAGTGTTGCACACCCTTTATTTCATGCCACATAGCGACATCACACCACATGTCTATGTGGGTCCCGTTCCTTTAGTGTGCCATCCTTCCAACTGTGCTGACATGTCATATCATGTTGTGTGGCTACAGCGTGACAGGGTGATGAGTTAGATTGAGCTAGTGTATGTTATACCTTCTACCATCTAATGCAAATAGTTCTATAGTTGTCACTATGTTGCCTTGTAGAATTGCAAGGTAGTTATCCATAGAAACATAGCAATGGGTTGACACATGGTAGGTGGGTCTATTCCTTTTGTGGGCCATGATATGGTGGGTCAGTGTTGATAGGTTGGCAAAGGACCTTATTTCTATTGGCTAGTGCACTAGCAAGATTCATAATTTTTTAGGACCGCCAAATGGTGGAAGATCGACATCTCTCACTTGTCACTATGGGAAGTTGCTCAACTTTTAGCTATAGAAAAATAGTGGAGATTCACCACATATCTCAGTGGGCCTAGTTTGGCAGGTTCAGTTAGGTTAACATCATAGTTAGAGATAACAATATTGTAAGTTGTTAGTGGTTAAGTTTAAGAGTTGGTATAGTCAAGGTGATAAGATGGTCAAACCCATGAAGATTTGCAAAGCTAGAAATGAGGGAGAGATAGTTTTCTACACAATTTGATCTTCATGATCAATTCCAACCACTCTTGAAAGAATGTAGGGTTAGAAACAATGAAGGACAACACTCCACTACCTCTAGTTTTATGCATCTACTCGGTTAGAGTGATTAATGGAATCATTTTTGTCTTGTCAGGGCTCTATTTTGTGTGAAGTATTGGATTTTCTTGCATTTAAATATGTGCCAAGATTAAATTTTCTCTAGATCTATATGATTATTCTCTACAATCTTAAATGGTAGTGGTTGAGTTTCTTTTAGGACAAAAAATATGTCAACTATGCCTAAGCTATAAAGGCAACTTTTGTTTTTGTTAAGGCTGGACCCTCTCTATTTCTCTAGCATTACTCTAGCATGCTACTGTATATCCCCTTTTCCTTTGAACTATATGTCATTCTACCTTATCTCCTTTAGCCATTGATGTCATGTGCAAGACCTATTTTCCTCTCATTGGTGTATTGTGTATATCTGCAATATTGTATGATTGTATCTCCTTTTGGCCTATGAATAATATATAAGTGAATTCTCTTCTTCCTTGTATTATCCATTTTGGTTGTCTGATCTACATGTGATTGTTAGATTAAAACAAGTCTAGATCTGTATATCTTTGATGTCATGTTGGTTCAAGTGTGCATGTATGGATGAAGATTGGTTTGAACACTCTATTTTGGTGCATAACCCCTTAGGTTAGAGTACGTAGTTTTTTTTTCATGCATTTCTTCTCCCTTTTCCTCTCCAAGTATAGATTAGGTGCACCTTGATAGTAAAGGAAGTCGACCTTCTCTAGAGACTCAACCTCATAGTTCAAGTCCTACAACTTAAAGGTTCTTTTCATGTTTCACAAGGTTGTCCTTAGGTAAAAACTTTGGACATGGGTACACCATTTTGTGACAATAGTAACACACATTAAGTTTATAGCCATACCATAATTATGAGGTGTTTGTTTTGAGTCTTTCTTCAATTGTACTTGGTTCAAGTTATGAATTGCAGTGATGATTACTTCTAATATTTGATAGCAACATTCTTCTCTATCATTAGGGTCCTCACACAATCCATGATTGATCTATTCCTTCTTTGAGAAATGCCTTTTTGATGAGGTGTATCAAGTGCAGACACTTGTTGTTTGATTCCTCTTTCAATACATAATTCATTGAATTCATTGGAGATGAATTCTCCTCCTCTGTCTAATCTTAAACAATTTAGTTTCTTTCTTATTTCTTTCTCTATTCTAGCTAGATACCATTTAAACTTTTTAAAAGCTTTTGATTTATCCTTTAGGTACATAACACTCATCATTTTAGAATAATCATCAACAAATAAAATAAACTACTTAACGCTTGTGTAGCTTTTCATGCCAATTGTTGGAAATATAAGAGGAGTAACTGAGAGGGAAGGGGTGAATCAATTATAACAAAAATAAATCCCAGATCCCTTAGATTTCAATGTAGAACATAAACTTCATTGAAAATATTGATGCTTGATAAACACATGCACCCATTTTATACTAGAAAATGTTGTAACTCGGTAAATTCTTAACATGAAAATCTTATGATATTTTATGTGATTAACCTTACTTAATTTAGTTGCATACACGTGAAAGAAATATAATGAACACAAGTGATACCAAGATTTAACATGGAAACCCAATTTGGGAAAAACTACCAATTGCAACTAGTTACTGATTTCACTCTTCTAAAGTGAGCCCTATTAGGAACCAACCCTTTTAAAGGTTACAAAACACACTATTAGGTATCACCTTGTTAGAGGATTTAATCACCCTATTAGGAGTGGCCTTTTTAGAGGTCTTTAGACACTTCAATCTAGAAATGCCGCCCTTTTAGAGGATTTACAAATTGCTATTAAGCCAACTCTATTAAGAGATTTAGATCACTACTACAATGGTTAGAGAGTAATAATGAGATTACTTGATTTATGATGTAACTGAATTGCTGATTACAAATCTCAATTCTGGCTTGTATACTTGATCCTTTCTAATTGAGTGTATCTTTGAAGATCCACAAGGATATTATGCTTATCCTTCTAATTCATTTCCTCTAAGCGTTTTCAAATCTTCTATACACTTGCATGCTTTCAATCCTCAAATTGAACTTATATTTATATCTTACACATTTTCAAGTTGGCTTGAATAAAACTTAGAATAATTAATATTCATCTCCTTAGTTGGCTAGAACCAACAAATAAAACTATTGAACTCAATATGCCAAAATAAAAAAATCCTTTTTTAGTCGACCCTGCAAGGTAGACTCTAACTCAGAAATGATTTTCCTACATTAACCAAGTGAACTCAGTTAACACTGCATCTTCACAAAGTTCCTATGATAACTGAGTAAGCTTGGTTAACACTAGTTCCATCCAACTTTCTTTTATTAACTAAGTGAGCTCAGTTAACACTCAATCTCTTGCAAACTTCTCTTTGTCACTCAAGTGAACTCATTAGACATTATCTTCTAAACTAGGAAAACTCTGGAATGCTCAATAGACAGGAAAATGTTTTCTTCACTCAAGTAAGCTTGGTAGACACTGACTGGAAAATATATGACATTTTGTGTAACATCAAAGATGAATCACAATTAACCAATTGTTTTCAATAATCTCCCTCTTTGGCATCGATGGAAACACAACATGTCATAATACAATGAAATTTTAGAGAAAGAACAAGGTAAGGAACATATCCTTAGTTTCAATTTGATTTTCATCCATGAGAACTACCTCTATCAGTGTGAACTCCCTTTGTCTTTAGTTTCTTCCTCTATCAGCAAAATTACCTCTTTTATATTAGACCAAGTTCATCTTCTTTCTCTGACATCTTCAAAAAAAAATTATCTTCCTCTTTATAAAATTTCTATGATATGACAAAAAACTCTCCATCTTTGACATCTCATGTCAAAGACAATATTCAGTGAATATTAGTGTACCTCATGTACTGATTCATATGCAATATGCCCTTTTCAATATTTTATCACCTGATTGATGTTCAACAAGCTCTAGTTGATACATCACTAAACTTTATTTAGTGAGCTTTAGATAGGGGAATGACCCCTAACTTACATCTTAGATACAAAAATACATCCTTAGGGAATGACTTAGTGAATATGTCTGTAATTTGTTCTTTAGTATTCATGTATTCTAATCTTACCTCTGTATCTTCTAGCAATTTTCTCAGAGAATGATATTTTGTAGCAATATGTTTGGTTTTGGTATGCATCACATGATTTTTTGATATATTAATTGCACTGGTGTTATCACAAAAGATAACCACTAGATCCTTGATTTCTATCTTCATACCTACCAATAGTTGCTTGAACCAAATAACATTGGAACAATTAACTACTAATATCACATATTTTGCCTCTATTGTAGACTAATAAATACAATTTTGCTTCTTGTTTGTCCAAGACACTAATCTTTATGAAGAAAGAATACTCCACCATTGGTGCTCTTCCTGTCATCAACACTTCCTACCCAATCAGCATCTATGAAGGCTTTTAGATATAGATTGTCTAATTTCTTGTACCATTATCCATAGTCTTTAGTACCTTCAAATACCTCATGATTCTCTTGATTTCCATCATGTGATTTTCTTCAAGAATTGTAGAGAATGCTGCCATCAATTACTAATGCAATGTCTAGCCTTGTGTGCATTACATATTGAAATTTTTGAATCATTGATCTATATGTGGTTTGATATACCTCTTTGGAATCATCATTCTTGGAAATCTTATGTCTAGTACACATAGGTGTTTCAAATGGTCTTGAATCTTCCATTCCAAGCTTCTTTATTATCTCTTTGATATATTTGGATTGAGTAATGTAGATGCCATCTTTCTTTTGCTGGATCTACAATCCAACAAAGAATTTTATCTCTCCAAACACAGACATCTCAAATTCTTTGCTCATTTCATCTAAAAATGCCTTGGATGAATCATCATTTCCTATGAACAATGTGTCATCTACAATGATTTACGCTAATGTAATTTTTTTGTCTACTCCTTCCTTGATATACTAGATATTGTTATCATTTGTTCTTTGAAAACCAATCTTTATCAAGTAGTTATCAAGTCTTTCATACCAAGATTTGGTATCTTTCTTGAGACCATACAATACTTTTTGCAATGTACAAACCATATCCCTTTTTCTAGGATCCACAAAACCTTCAAGTTGTTCTATGTAAACTTCCTCTTCAAGAATTCCATTTAAGAATGTAGATTTCAGATCCATTTGATAAACTTTAAATCCTTTATATGCAACATAAGAAAGTAAAGCTCTAACACCTTCTAATCTTGCAACAAGAGAAAAAGTTTCACCATAAAAAATACATTCTTTTTGAGCATAGCCTTTGCATACTAACCTTTCTTTGTTTCTTGAGAATTCTCTATCTTCATTCAACTTGTTTTTGAAAACCCACTTAGAGTCAATTGCATTTTTATCCTTGGGTCTAGGAACAAGAGTCTAGATCTTATTGCTCTCTATATGTTCTATCTCTCATTCATATATTCAATCCAAATTTCATTATCCAAAGCATCTTTAACTAATCTATGTTCAAATTCAGCAAGCAAACATGTACCATTCAATTTGTTTCTTGTCATTATTCCATCTGACTTGTATCTAATGATCTAATCAGGTGCATTGTGCCTTCTAACATATCTTGCTAATACATGTACTTTGGATTTAGAACTTGTTCCACTAGCTTCTCCATGATCTTCTATATCAAGCTTGAGTCCCACTATTTGTGACTTGGGTCCATCAGACTTGATTTTCTCTAGCAATATCTTGGTAGCTTCTGACTGTGACTTTGGTCCTTCAAACTATGACTTGGGTTGCATTGGTTGCAACTCAGTAGCTTTTGGAGATTTTTGGGACATAGGATATGAAGTCTACTGACTTCCAATTGAATTTGGTAATCTATCAAGTTCACAGTAGACAAACTTTTTGTAATCCTCAGGTTCTTTGTTGCTCTCTTCTTCACTCTTTTCTGCAAACTCATCAATACTTACATGTGCACTTTCTATGATCTTGTGAGTTGAAAAATTCAAACATTTATATGCTTTACTTATCTAGGAATATCCAAAGAATATACCTTCATCGCCTTTGACATCAAATTTACCTTTCCTATATTCTTTCAATACATAACATTTTCTACCAAATACTTTCAAGTAACTTCCATTAGGTTTGCAGCCACACCATAGTTCATAAGGAGTTTGATTTGAGTCTTTCTTTAGCTGTAATCTATTCAAGATATGCACTATAGTATTTATTGCTTCCTTCCAGTATTTGATTGCAACATTTTTTTCTATCATCAAAGTTCCTGCACAATCCATGATGAATCTATTCCTTCTTTTAGCTATACCATTCTGTTGTGGTGTATCAAGGGTTGATACTTGTCTCTTAATTCCTCTTTCAATACAAAATTCATTGAAATCATTAGAAATAAATCCACCACCTATGTCTAATCTCGCACACTTTAGCTTCTTTCCATTTTCTTTCTCTAATGTTGCCAGATACCAATTAAACTTTTGAAACACTTCAAACTTATCTTTCAAATACATTACAATCATTATTCTAGAATAATCATCAACAAAAAAAATGAAATACTTATCTCCAATGTAACTCTCTATTCCAATAGGTCCACATAAGTTTGTATGAACTAGCTCCAAGACTTCTTCAGAATGATAGTTTTTTCTTTTGAAACTTGTCTTGCCCATCTTACCAATTTGACAATTTTTGCATAGGCCCGTATCAGATTTCCTCGGACTAGGAATACCTCTCACTCTTTTTTTTCTCTTATTTGATCAAATTATCAAAGTTTACATGACATATTCTTTTATGCCATAACCATCTTGAATCTTCTACTTGAGAAATAAAATATGAACTTTCATTGAGATCTATGTAGAATAAATTACCTTTTGTTTGTTTACCAGACCCAACCAGATTTCCTTTTCCATCCAATAGCTTGGCCTTCTCATTCATGAATTCTACCTTGAATCAAATGTTATTCAAATGTGCCACACTCAGTAGATTATGCTTTAGTCTTTTAACCCAATAAAAATTATCACATCTATGTTCATTAGTTAGTGAGATACAACCTTTTCCCTTGATGCAACATGGTTCATTGTTTCCAAATCTCACACTTCCACCATCATAATGTTCCATATGTTCAAACTTTGTTTTGTCACCAATCATATGATGTGAGCAACCACTATCAATAATCCATGTATCATTTTTCCTAACATGCGAGATAAGTGCCATTTTATCTCCTTCATCATTAGATTCATCTTGTACAATAATATAAACCATTTCATCGTCTTCATTGCTATCTAAATCTTTATCCATAAAACATTACTTTTTACCTTTGTCTTAGTAGTCCTTTAAGTTCTTTAAATCCTTCTTGCCTTTGTACTTTATGTTCTTCTTTTCATCTTTTTCTTCTCTATTTAGACAACTTATAGCAATGTGTCTGACTTCTTCACTAGAGAAACAAATTAAAGGGATTTTACCTTTGTACTTTCCTTTGCCTTTGGGATACCTTCTTGCAAGCAGTGCTTCAATGGCTTCAAGATCACTATTAGAACTATCTTCCTCTTCACTTTTAGATCATTTTCTTTTAGACTTTTTAGCTTTCTTCTTGAGTGATACCTTGGCTTCAAATGCAAACTCAAGATTGCTAGAACGAGGAGTATAATTATAATAGCTATCTAGTTCAAATGCAATCAATCTTCCGACTAGAACATCCAAAGTTATCTTGTTAGTTGGATCACATCTCATATCTTGAATAGAAAACACTATGATTGGATAGATAGGAAGAAGGGTTATCAGTACCTTGCTTACCATTGTCACATCTTCAATTGTTCCTCTAGAGGCTTTGATAGCACTAACATTGGCTTTGATTCTTTCAACATATTTTGCAATGTTTTCATTCTCTCTCATTTTCATTTGATCAAACTAACCTCTCAAGTTTTTTTCCTTGGCTCTTTTTTTGTTATCATCACCTCCATAGATATCCTTTAGTTTGGTCCACGTGTCATAAGTAGTAGCACATCCTTTGACCTTGTCAAATTTAGAATAGTTAAGAGTTGATGCATGCCAATCATCATAATGTTATGATTTTTCTTTTCAGCAATTTGTTCCATAGTAAATGTTCTAGTAGGAGCCTTGTAAGAATTTTCCAAGTATTTCAAACCTAAATTGTTAATGTTTTCCAAGTGTACCATCATAAGTACTTGTGATGCCTCAAAGTTATCTCTATTCAACTTGAGAATTTTTCTTCTATAAGACATCCTAATCTTTAGCTTAGTTCCTTGACACCTTCTCTACAAGCACCAAGAAGATCTGATACCAATTGTTGGAAATATAAGAGGATTAATTGAGAGGGGAGGGGTGAATTAGTTGCAACAAAAATAAATCTTAGATCCCTTAGATGTCAACACAAAACATAAACTTCATTGAAAATATTGATGCTCGGTAAACACACAAGCACTCGGTTTAGACTAGAAAATGATCTAACTCGATAAATGTTTAACATGAAAATCTTATGAAATTTTCTATGATTAACCTTAATTAACTTAGTTTCATATACATGAAATAAATAGAATGAACACAAGTGAAACAAAGATTTAATGTGGAAACCCAATTTGGGAAAAACCACCAATTGCAACTAGTTACTGATTTCAATCTTTTGAAGTGAACCTTGTTAGGAGCCATCCTTGTTAAAGGTTAAAAAACACACTATTAGATGTGAACCTATTAGAGGATTTAATCACCCTATAAGGAGTGGCCTTGTTAGAGGTCTTTAGACACTTCAGTCTAGAAATGCCACCTTGTTAGATGATTTCCAAATAGTTGTTACGCTAACTTGGTTAAGAGATTTAGATCTCTACTACAATGGTTAGAGAGTAACAATGAGATGACCTGATTTCTGATGCAACTGAATTTTTGATTATAGATCTCAATTTTGGCTTATATACTTGATCCATTTCGATCAAATGTATCTTTGTAGCCCCACAAGGGTATTATGCTTATCCTTCTAATTCGCTTCCTCTAAGCATCTTCTAATCTTCTATACACTTGTACACTTTCAATCCTCAACTTGACCTTATATTTATATCTTACACATTGTCAAGTCATCTTGAATGAAAGTTAGAATAATTAATATTTATCTCCTTCATCGGTTAGAACCAACAAACAAAACTATTGAACTCAATATGCCAAAATAAGAAAATCCTTCGTTAGCTGACCCTGATCGGTAGACACTAACTCAAAAATTATTTTTATCTGTTAGCCAAGTGAACTTAATTAACACTACATCTTTACAAAGTTCCTTTATTAACCAAGTGAGCTAGGTTAACACTAGTTCCATCCAACTTGATGGTCTGATTTTTCACCTACTTAGCTTTATGAAAATCCTATGAAAATCAGGAAGAACTACATCTAAACTAATTATGATTTTTAAAAATATTTCTAATGCTCATGAAAAAATCTAGGTTGAAATCTTTTATTTTTAATGTTGACTGAGTTCATTCAAAATTAATTTTATTTTCAAAGATATGCTAAAATTCTTGTTATATCTAAGTCTTAAGCTAATGTTGTCTTTGTATTTCATGATCACTTATGAATTTAAGTTGTGATGTTGTGAAGTCTCTATGATTGCAACATTTCTCTACTTTCTTTACTAACCATTTCTAGGGTTGTGAATAAGAGAAACGGTCTATTCTGAGTTCAGTGTGGCTTCACATCAATTAATGATAGCATTAATGTTCAAGGTGCAAATGAGTGAAACAAGGAAGAGTGCATCATTAAAAGTTTTTTTTGAATTAAATCAATTCAAGTTGTGACTGTGCAAATAGAAGAAAATAGTTAGTAGAGATATTAGTGCAACATCACAGGGAATTAGATGAACTGTGAAGATTAAGCTATGAGGATGCGAAAAAGATGATGGTTAGGAATTATAAACAAGTGTAAGTTTGCAAGTGAGTTAAAGAAACCTCACATTAATGAAGCAAGGCTATGAAAGCTTATGATCACACCTTGATAAGGTCATTTGTTGAGTTAAAGGTTTAATCCATGAAATGATGATGAAAATAAGATAGTTAAGTAAAGCCCTATTTGCATGATTGCATGGTTAAGTTGTGAAGGTGACTTCAAAGTTGTGAAATTGAAAAAAATGTCCATTAATTAGAAGAAATGCTTATCACTAGTTCACAAATATTTGATGCAAAGTGATAAATTAAGTTGCGATGGAGTGATCAAGTAATCAAGTAGTTAAATTTTCATACTATCACAACATCGCTTGAGTTAATGAATGATTCAGATTAAAATCCACAAAGTGAAGAATGTTATGGAACACATTATCGCAAGGTTTAAATGGAGTTACCAAATTGATGTTGTGAACACGTGAGATAAGTTTAGAATGGATAAGGTTAGAGATAGCGCAAGTTCGCAAGGTTTTGCCTAATAATTAAAATTCAAGTGGTGAAGCTGGGAAAAGAGATAATGGTCAAATAAAGAAGTGAGCGCATCTTCACAAGTAAATAATAAAGATAAAGAAACAATGAGTCTCTATTAGAGATGATCTTATGGGGAACACCATGAAGTCTAACAATGTCCTGCAAGAACACCTGAGCTATGTCTCATGCTATGAATGTAGTACGCATGGGTGAGAAATGGGAAACCTTGGTCAATGTGTCAACTATCACCAAAATGGCATCATGGCAATGAGATAAAATAGGAAAACCAAAAATAAAATCCATAGATATAGTGTCCCATTTCCACACTGCAATCTCATGCGGCTGGAGAAGCCCACCAGGATGACAATGCTCCACCTTCACCCTCTGGCACTCAAGGCATCTCGCAACTATGCTAGCAATCTACACTCTCATGCCTGGCCAATGATACAACTACCTCAAATTTGCATGTAACTTCTTAACACTGGGGTGCGCTGCATAAGGTGCTCTGTGAGCCTCCAGTACAATGAGCTTGCGCAAACCCCCAATGGAAGGTACATACATACGTCCCCTATGATGCAAAATTCCATCGGACTCCAAGGAATACTCTGCAAACTTCCCTTCTAAGGGTTTCCAAGAATGTACTAACTGACTAACTTCTCCATAAAGCTCATCAATTGGTAAGTGCTATAAGATCCGCTCTCTCAAGTCAGTGCAAGTAGTCACAGATGAAAGCTCATGGCACCTTCTACTTAAGGCATCTGCAACCAAATTCTCCTTTCCCTTGATGTAATGTACATCAAAATCATACTCACATAGAAACTCTATCCACCTTCTTTTCGTAGCATTAAGGTTTGGCTGAGAAAATATGTACTGCAAGCTCTGGTGATCAGAATGAAGCTCGAATCTATGACCTAGAAGGAAATGTCACCATTTCACCAAGGCATGAACCACTACCACTAGTTCTAGGTCATGAGTAGGATAATTGAGTTCACGAGTCTTCAACTTCCTATACTCAAAGGAAATAGGTCATCCTTCCTGAATAAGGACTGCCCCTAATCCATCTAAAGATGCATTGGTGCACACCACAAAATCTACAACAGGATCTGGTATTGCAAGAATCGGTGCACTTGTGAGGGCTCTCTTGAGCTCTTGAAAAGATCTATCACACTTTTCTATCCACTCATACTTCTTTCCCTTTTTTTGAAGAGATGTGATGGGGTGTGCCAATCGAGAGAATCTTGAAATGAAACGTCGGCAATATCCTGCTAGCCCCATAAAGCTCCTCACTTTAGTAACACTGGTGGGTGCTGGCCAATCCATGATGGCCCTAATCTTTGATGGGTCTACTGAGACTCCATCACCTAATATGACATGACCCAAATAATGTATCTCGGGTCTGAAGAATGCACACTTTGACAAGCTGCCAAACAACTGATTCTCTCTCAGCTTTTTCAATACCTGTCTCAAGTGCTCTTCATGTTCTCTCATCATGAGAATAAATCAGAATGTCATCAAGAAAGACAACCACAAACTTATCCAAAAAGGTATGGAATACTCCATTCATGAGGCTCATGAATACAACTAGAGCATTTGTGAGGCCAAATGGTACCATGGTGAACTCGTAGTGACCATACCTAGTATGAAAAGCTGTCTTGGAGATATCACTATCCATAATCCTCAACTGATGGTAACCCGACTTCATATCAATCTTTGAAAATACTCAGTCAACCTGCAACTGATCAAAGAGATCATTGATTCTAGGAAGAGGATATCAGTTCTTGATGGTCACCTTGTTCAATTGCCGATAATCAATACACAACCTAAGTGATCCATCCTTCTTCTTGATGAAGATCACCGATGCACCCCAAGGTGACACACTAGGTCAAATATTCCCCTTCTCTAAGAGTTCCCCTAACTGAGCCTTTAGCTCACTAAGCTCATGAGTAGTCATCCTGTATGGTGCTCTCGAAACTGGCTCAGCTCCTGGCACTAGGTCTATGTGAAAATCCATTGCTCAAGGTGGAGGTATACCAGGAAGCTTTGAAGGAAACACATCTGCAAACTCCTAAAGGATTGGAAAATCATCAAGGAATGGCTCCCTCTTTGAATCTTCCTCTCTGTCACTAATAGTGATAGCAAACAACTAACAACCCTTTCGCGTGCACCGTCTAAGCTAGGGACACTGGCCTCTTCACTCTAAAGATCTCCCTAGAGATACCATCATCATCCACACATTCCACCCTCTTCTATTGACAATCCATCTTGGCAATGTGGGAATAAAGCCAATCCATGCCAAGAACAACATCATAAGAACCTAGAGGGGTAATGCGTAGATCATTCCTAGTGGACATGTCTCCAATCTGCATCTGACAACTCTGCACCATGGAACTAACTAACACTCTAGCTCCTAAGGCTAACTCTACTTCCCAACTAACATCTTGTCTAACTACCACTAGCCCGCAATGCTCCACCACAAATGGAGATATAAAAGAGTCAGTAGCCTTAGAATCAAATAAAATTGCAACCATACGACCCTATATAATACCTATTTCCTCGATAACTATGGCCTGATGACTAGCCTGGCGGTTCTCAACCGCTTCAAAAACTCTATGGGATCTACCCATGTCACCAACTATTGGCTCTGAAAAAGCCCTACTCTGACCACTAGATGTCTATCCCTGTGGATACTCCCTAGCTATATGACCCATGCCACCACAAGTGTAGCATGGTCTGCGAGTATAAGATCGTGCACCCTGTGACCTAGATTGTTGTGGGCCTCTTGACCTGCTAGATCCATTGTATCCACCCCTAGAAGATTGCTGAGTCTTCACTAACTGTGACTGTGGGGCCTATACTTTTTGATCCTACCTAGGACCTTATGACTGCCACTGCTTGGGCTTGGGGCCCTGATAACCCTAAGAAGGTTTCTGCTGCTGCTGCTGCTGGGGTTTTGGCTGCTAAGACTACTGGCCCTTAGAGGACCCTGCTGTATAGTTTTGATTCCCTTTCCAAGGGGCTTTTTTCTAGGAAGAGTTTTGATTCTAAGACCGATCTTGTGACTCCTACCTACCTCAAGTATCCTCAACAACTAGTACTATCTCCACTACTTGTCTGAAGATGGTAGGGAAGGCCATCCTAAATGGGCCTTGAAGTGAGAAATTCAAACCCATGATAAAGCAATGCACCCATAGTTTCTCGTCCTTCATGTATTCCACATAAGGAAGGAGCTCGAGAAACCTACTCTCGTACTGAGCCACTATAAGGCCTCTCTGATAAAGAGAATGGAATTCCTCTATCTATTTCTACCAGAAATGCTCTGACAAGTACCACTCTCGAAATCTTTCTAGGAAAGATTCCCATGTGAGGGTGTCCATCCTCACTCCACCTATGATCTCCTCTTGATGCCACCAGTTGGAGGCATCCCCTCTCAACTGATGAACTGCTAGGTGTGCTTTTAGATTACTCCCATAAGGGTGTAACCCAAAGCACTACTCTAGGCTCTGTAACCATGCCTCTGCTATTGTTCCCTCAGTGGAACCGGTAAATAGTGGTGGGCCAAGTCGAATCAATTCCCTGATATCATCTCCTACATGTCTAGGAGGTCTGTCAAATGGGGGTCCTCTCTGGTGTATGGACTCTTCCTCGTGTTCACCCTGACCCTCTAACTATCTTGGTGGGGGACTCCTAGTCCTCTCTCTGACTTTGGGTCCACCTTCTCCGGGTCCCTTTGCTTCCACTATTGGAATCTGCTGAACTAGCTGAACTACAGGTACTACTCTCTACTGAACTACACTGATCAAAGTCTGAAGTGCATCTATAATGTCCTAGTTCAGGTTCAGTGGTGGTGGAGGTGGAGGTGATGGTGGTGGAGGTAGTCCATCCTCTTGTCCCGCTCTACCACCCCTAGCCCTACAACCTCTGCCTTGTCGGCTACGAGTAACAGGAGGCATCTACACAATTAAAAGTTTGAGTTAAGTTTAGGAAGCACAATTGTTTAAGGTTCTTAGTGTTGAAACTATGCTCTGATACCAAAATGTCATGCCCAAACTACGAAGGCAAAAAAACACAAATATATATATATATATATATATATATATATATATATATATATATATATATATATATATATATATATATATATATATATATATATATATATATATATATATATATATATATATATATATATATATATATATATATATATATATATATATATATATATATATATATATATATATAATTAATTAATTAAAAAGCTCTAAGTTGAAATGATTGTGATAACAGTTTAAGTACAAGTTCTCTACATTATGTCTTAAGATTATAAACATGAGGACGATTACATCATTAAGGATTTGAAACTTTTGTTATAAGATTTATAATGGTAACTTATGTTCTTACATTTCTTATACAACATTATAGTTAAAATCAGTTAAATTAAAAAGTGTAGACGACTACGAGTTAGTTGGGTCGAAATATCTAAGCAATAAGAATATACTTAAAAACTTGTTTTAATTAGCCAATAACCCTTAAAATAAACTACTTTAACTAATCAAATTTAAAACTTAATCAATTAACACTTAACTATATAACCATTTAATTACTAATACATAAATCAAAATTTCTAACAAAATTTAAACTAATTAAAAGAAAAATTTACATATATAAAACGGAACACTACCGAACTAACATAATTAATACTAATCCATATTTAACAACATAATATTTAAACTGACCTCAACTAATAATTATCTAAATAACATCCAACTAACTCTTATTAAACTAAAACTAATTGAAAACTTCTAACATTTGATATAAACTAACTATTAGCCAACATCAAGGAAATAACCATAACATCATACCATTCATTACTAATTCCAAAAATCAAAATTACCTAATAATTTCAAACCTAATTAAAAAAAATATAAATATACTAAAACCATACTAAATTAACCAAACCTAAACTAAAAGTAATACTAACTAACAAAAATAATAAAACATAAACTAAACCTATACCTAACACCTACTAACTACCCTTAACTCTACCTATCCCCAAGTCAAATCGACCCTATTTCAACACCCCCATCACATCCAGCTTGTGCTTCCCAAGTGCTCCACTTGCGACAATGCACTACCCAAGTGGGGGATGTGCTGGCAGAGGGGTATGATGAGGACAGGAGGAAACGTAGGGTTTAAAACTTAAGAACTTTCCTTCCTACCAAAAAAACCAACACCTCTTAAAGAGATTTATACCATGCACAAGACAGGGTAGTATAGGTGACGTCAGCTATGATGATGACAAAGACTTTGCACATACAAACCTTTTTAAAAAGCATTTCAAATCTAACGTCTACCAAGGGTGAGGAAAAAGCATTTATGTTATAAAGTTTTATAGATAGCAAAGATGGATATTTAGGGTATTTTATTAACTTTTTAATTTCTTTCTTTATATTGATTTTATTATTGTGCTTCTTTATTCATTTTAAATACAATATTCAATAAGGAAGAAAAAGAATAATTAGAGAATCTTTTTGATTCTCTGTTACTAGAGAATTAAAATGCTACTCCCATACAAAAGGCAGAGAGTTTTACTCTCTTGCAACATTTATTTTTTTGAAAATTTATCTAAGTATAGAATTACAAGCAATGCATGTATATTTTTTTTTGTCTAAAATTTTCTAAGTATAACATTTTCAGTTGATTGATATCCAAAGGGGAATTAAATTTTTCTTTTCAAAGCAAATCTATAAGGACTTATTACAACTTAATATACCAAGAGTATGGATTATCCGTTTTAAATCAATAATGCAAGAATTGTTTGATTCAAATAATCATGCGACCTGAATCTACATCCATGATCATAATTTTCATTTTCAACATAAGGGAAAAATTGAAATTTTACTAAATTGAACATCATCAATTTCATCCTATTTTGAGATTCATCCATCTAAAGTTAAATCATGAATAAATCACATGATAACCAATTATACTCAAAACACCAATTTTATTGGCAAACTTGATTCAAAGGCTCAGTCAGGACAGAACCAGGAAGAAAACTTGGCTTCGTTTTCATTTACAACAAAGTTTAAAATACAATTTACAATAGGATTTCAATCCCAAATTTCAACAATTTAATTGAATTTTCTTCATGACCCTCATCAAGGGATTTATAATACTTTTTGCAACACATTTCTAGAACCATGGAGGGAACAAAATCTAATCAGGTGACCAAAAATATGACCAAGAACAATTCAAACATGCATATTCATACAAGGTTTTCACAATGAGATCCACAATGAATCAACACTAGGGAAAGGTGAATTCTTCCAACAAGAGAAGTCAAGCACAACACCAAACCAGATGCCCAATCAGGGCTATTAACCAAGAACTTTCGTTCTTTCATTTAACCATGCCATACTCATACGAGGTTTGTGCTGATAGGTAGGAGCCTATAACACCCTACCCTCTCTCCCTCTTCTCATCTTGAGAAGAGACTCTACACTGGTTGGAGTCCAACTAAATAGACCTTTCCCAAAATTGGTCACTTCTGCCCTCTCCAAGGGTGAGTAATACCAAAACACCCATGCAAGAAAAATCTCAAAATTGCAAACATAAAAATGAAAGGAAATCATCCAAAATAACATGGTTTTCAAATCTTCCCAACATACCCACAATCATACAAACATTCACTTGACAACAAGGTAGCATAAGCATGAAACAACATGAAAATATGTACAAGAGAGATGAGAAATTCCTACCTTCACAAAGAGGTAATGGCAATGAACAAGTTTGAGTAGAGTTTCCACTTCCTTCCTTCAATCTTCAAAAACTCCTCTCTAAATGTAGAGATTGGGTAACCACCTCCACAAGTCCAAGAAGGGCCTCTAAATAAGCCTCAAACTCAACCACCAAAAGGAGAAATAACTACTTCCACCCACTAGCAATTCTAGAAACTCCTAACTCAACCCACACTATGGTTAAACACTAAGTGAAGGTGGGGTGAGGTGACTCAAGATAACCACTTGCAATTTTCGCACAAAGGAAAAATGAGACTTTTTGAGTGGCCTCAAAAGTCAATAAAAGGGGCTTAGGGGTTGGAAAATACCCCTAACCCATACCCATACCCTTTGGGTATAATAATTTCATGTTTTAAGCCTTAGGAAAAAGGTTTAGAGCCAAACAAAATCTAGGAATAAAATAGGACCTTCTAACTACTCTAACATTGTAGATTAAGCACTAATTTGGATTAGGGACGACTAAACTCGATTAAGAACCAAATAGTAAACTGACACTAACTTAAAACAACTTGGTCCAAAGGTTAAACAACTAACCCTAATCAACACACTGAAGAACATAAACAATTTACGAGTGTCAAGCGACACTAAAAGAACATAGTTACGAACACTAAATTTCACTGACCACTGAAAGATACATACATACATCTCACAATACAATACGTGAATTATGAACAATAAAGTTTCCAAAATTAGCACAAAGAGATCAGTTATGTTCCTTCGTAGGGTTTCTTAGCTAAATATCTGCACACTCATTGCACACATCAGTAGTCCCACAAAAATCACATGTACATATATGTATACGTATCAAAAATTCACATAAATTGAAACATACATCAATAAGGGTTTCTTTATCCTGCTTAATTCTTAATCATTTAAAATCTCTTAAATCAAAGTCTCCATCCTAAATTTACTAATTTCATCAACATACATATACATGAAACATTAAATAACAATCATCAAATATATGTGAAAGTAACATCACACAACATGAAATAATAAAATATGTTCTAAGCATCAGATAATGTCTCGACATTTCAAGTCCTGAATATCAAAATAATAGTAATGTATCACTATGCTATGATGGGTCAGGGCGAGGCCTCACAACTCTCACATGGTTCCATAGAAAACCAAGGTATTAAGCTATGATGTTGTGAGATGAGGAAAATGTTAAAGAAAAATACTTGGCACAACATTGCATAGTTAGATTGAATATATTGTCTAACAGTTGCGAAGGAATGAATAAAGGCAATCGCAATGTAGTGCTTCTCGTGTTTGTAGTCCATACCTTGTTTATTTTGATTTGAGAGATACCTAATACTCTTATTAAATGTACTTTGAGAGGACCTAAAGGTCAAATGTTATACTTTGATTTCAATATCATAGATGTTATTCTACTATGTTATTCAATTTATCATGTTTGCATGTTGATGCCATTTTGAGATGACAGTAGGTCTATGATGATGACTAGTTATCTAGTATTTTTGGACATATCTTTGATTCTATTATGTGATGGATTTAATGCTATGGGTATTGACTTCATTCTTGTTTTAGTATGCTTTATGCAAAGGTGAGTGGTGTAAATGGTTAAATTAGGTATTTAATGCATTTATTGCTTTAGCTATGAAATTATATGCAATTGCACTTCATCATGTATTTTAGTGTGCATGATTTATATCCCTGGTAATGGCCATGGAGTTAGTGATTTAGCTATTCTTATTTCACCAATGTCATCCATGTATGGTCAATGTATCCTTATTTTAATTGTTTAATTAAACCTTTCAGTGATTACTACATCTAAACTCATTTGTATTATGTGACTAGACTAGTGAGTGTGTCTATGTATGTAGAGGTTCGCATTGTCACAAAAAATGTTAAGGAAATTTCTATGATTTTCGGTTTCTGGGCATTAAATTTTATTGAATTTAATTTATGGCATCTTTTCCATAGATGAATTCCTATTTCTAAGAATATCCTGTTTTCATTTGGGTCAATTCAGAGTTTATCTAGTCTAACTAGCTGTTTTCCCTAATTTATTGTTCACTCGAAAAGTGAATAAATTTTGAAAGAGGAATTTAATTCCTCACTTCTCACTTTTGCAAAATACAAAATTGAGAGCTTTTTCTAAAATCCTTTTTTGAAGGATTGTGTTTATGTTTGTTGTGAGAGCTTCGGGTGTGGGATCTTCGTGAGATCAGTCTCATTGGATTCAGCTTAGCGAGACCTTTCTTTGCGATTTTTTTTGGTAGTTTTCATAGGATTATTATTTTATTAGGTTGATTTCTATTTCTACCCCTTTTTCTATTAGGTAGGGCTCTCCCATTTTCTTGTTTTAGCTCAGTTCTTGTATTTGTTTCTGGTAGCTATTTGTCTAGAGGCTGACAACTAGTGTTCCCCACCATTTTTATTTGCTAGTTCTACCTAGTTGGTCAAGTATGAACTTTTTCCCTATTGTTGGGATGAGGGTTTGAGGTTCCACACTGTTATACTAGTCATTTTTGCATACAGTGTTCAAATCCAAATTTTATTGGATTTTTCAGGCTTTTGTGTCCAAAAAACAAATGGGTTTTAATTTTGTAGTTTTCTAGATTTTTGGGTTTTCACCTCATTTTGTGTATCACCCTATTTTCCTAGGTTTTCTTGGCATGATATTGGTTGTGGACCTGGATCATTTGTTTGGATACCAATTAGACCATTGTTGCACTTTTGTTGTTGCATTGGGATGTGTTTCACATCCATCCTCCTAAACTATTTTTGGTTGAGTGATATTTTCCTTATGTTCTCATCCAACCCTTGCTTTATGATCTTTGTGATGGTGGTATGCCACAAATGAGCACGCACGTGTGTGCATTTTTTGGGTGACTTACAAGGCCTGATCTCTCAGTTGTGTTCTATTGGAGTTATCTTCATTAGGGTTGGGTTAGGAATATGCTTGTGTGATGAGCATGGGTATGTAGGGTAGGTAGTGGAGGGGCTTCTCTTGCAACTTTGATGACCATTTCCTAGAGGGTTGGCATGAAAGAGTTTCTAAACAAGTGATGACTAATTAAATTATGGGTAATAAAACTAAGATAATAAAAAGTATTGTCCTATAGCTTAACTCTCGGGATACTATGTGTTGGCCTTCAAGGGAGTAACTTGAGTATCTCATTCATGTGATGGCTTCCAAGGGAGTACTATTGTCACAAAAATTTGCACCGTTATAACCTTGTGAAACATGGAAACAACCTCCAAGCTATGGGACTTGAACTATGAGGTTGAGTCTCTAAAGAAGGTTGACTTTCTTTGCTATCAGGATGCATCTAACTACTCCTAGAGATGAAAAGGGAGACATAATGCATATAAGAAAGTTACCTAATCTATTCTAAGGAGGTGATGCACCAAAATAGATTTTTTAAACCAATCTCTAACCATACATGCACACTTGAACTATTATGACATCAAAGATATATAGATTTAGACTTGTTTAAATCCAACAATCACATGCATATCAGACAACCAAAATGGATAATACAAGGAAGAAGAGAAATCACTTATATATTATTCATAGGTCAAAAAGAGATACAGTCATGAAAATTGTAGATAGCCACAAAACATTGAAGAAAGGGAAATAGGTCTTGCATAGTCATCAATGGTTGAAGGAGATAAGGTAGGATGTCATTAGGTCCAGAGGCAAAGGGAATTTACAGTGAAATTACACAGCAATATCAAAGAAATAAAGAAGGGTCGACCATAAAAAAGAATTAAAACTTTTCTTTTATAGTTCAAGCATAATTGAGATATTTCTCACTAAAGTTACTCCACAACCACTACCATTTAGTGCTCAGAGAAAAATCAAGATGATCCAAATAATAGATTTGATTTGGTACACTTGCAAAGGCATGAAAATCATGGAAACCCTAAAGTGATGGAAATGGTGCCAATCAATGCATAGTTGGGTAGATGGATAACCAAGTGATGAGTGTTTACTAGGCATGGGGATTCTAAAAGCAATATGCAAACAATCAAAAAAATTGATCCACCATTAAAGAATCATTTTCCTTTTTGCTATCAACATTCCAAGTCAAATGTATTATTAGGTCATTCATTATGTACTTTTCTTGCAATTCCATTGGGCAAAAGCCCCTTTTTTTTTCAAGCTCGAATGAGTGAACTCCTTATTATGGTCAACCTAAGGTTTTGTGATCTACAATCATCAACTTGTCTTAACATTAGTCCTCCCTTTAAATCTCCTTGTGATCTTGCAATCACCATGATGCTATGACAAACCTTCTCCTTTATGCCTTCAGAAGACTTCCTCAATTGAAACTATGATCTTTCAACATACTAAGAGGAAGACCTCTCATAATATCTTACCCCTACTAAACCTAGCTTCACAATCTTACAATCATTTTAAAACTCCTTTGTATCATAGTGTCATGAGCCCACAAAAATAACTCTATGACTATATGATAAACCATGTATCATAGCATTAGAATATGTCTTTCTGGCCTTTTACAACCTTACAATCACCCCTTTCCTCTACTAGCGTAGCATTAGCAACAAGATATTTGATCTTCATGATCTTATGAAAAACCATGTATCATAAGATCGTGACCTACATGAATGGTCTCTAAGATCTTTCAACACATTTCCCATCACAACATCGTAGCTTAAAATAGTAGATGCACCCTCTTTCACTTATGCCCCTAGGCCCACCTACACACACATCACAATGTCACTATGGAACCTTCTATAGAACCCATATAACTTTATAAGGAAACAAGGAGATGACTGTAGATCTAGGAAGATTTGACGGTAGGAAAAGTTGTGGCCCACAAAAATATTAAAACATGACTTAACCTTGGGACTTAGGATATAAAGTGCATAACCAAAGTATTCTTGTGTGCCCTAATATTTGAATTTTCAAATATATGAACATTAGGGTATGCTTAGGCCTTGAATTCAATTTTTTGGTGGGAAAATATTTTGGTTAACAATTCTTTTAACTCAGGGGGAATGAAAGCTTGCTATGCATAAGACTAGTGACCTAAAATAGCCATTGGGCTATAGAGTCAAAAAAATGGGAAAACTTGCCCTACCAAAAACCATGATACTAAAAATTGTGGCTATGTAATCTCAAAGCTTAGGAAAACTACCTTTGCAAAAAAAATAAGAATTTTGTGACTGAAATCAAGAATCAAAACCTTCTATAATTCTTGCAAAACTTCAAAATTGTCATCCCCAAAAGAAAACCTATGCTTAACACTTCTTGGAAAATAGGAAACAACTAAAAGAAATAGTACTCTAGTATGTACATAAATTCACATATATGCAAGGTCAAACAAACCCATGAACTAGTTTGTTCAAGTAGTTGCCCTTCCTCACCAGTTGACTTTCCCTTCCATGCATAAGGGTAGCTTAAAATAATAGCAAGTGTGATAAACACACTGTTATATGAAGTACCTTCCTCCCAATGCTGAAAATAATAAATCTTTCCAGCACTAGGGCATTACCTTGTGGAGAAAAATATACTTGCTCCTCTTTGTGATTTTTATCCTCATTCTCAAGAGTAACCATGATAGGAGCAACTTGTTGATTTTTTGTAGAGCTAGATGTCTTATGGGGCATCCACTGGATAGCACTAGGTCTAAGCAATTAGCCTTGACCACATTGTTGTGCTCTACAACCTTGGCATCCTGCTGGTTTGGAAGTGGCTCCTCCTCTTCTTGTGAAGAAATAATTTCCACATCTTGCTTATGATGCTCATGAGCCACCTCCTTTGGAGCTATTGGTATGGTGTGACTTTTCACTTATTGTTGTAGTGGAACATGCTCTTCATATATAGGAGATTATGACTCAACATCCATGGAAGAGTAGATAGTATCTAATGCATCTAAAAGATCATCCTTATCATTGATCTCCTCCACTACAGTTGCAATGACATGCATAGGTTGAGGGGAAACCTCATGCAGGTTAGAATATTCCTTATTTAGGATAGAGCTATACTTGAGGCTCTCTTTTTCATCCTCTACATCATGGAGGATTGTTTGTTGTAGTGAATGTTCTTCTTCCTTTTCTAATAGTAGATCTTCATCCTCTAGTAAGGGCTCAAATCCATGATCTGTTCCTCAAGAGAAGGGACAACCTTTTCTTCCTCCCCTTCAATAAAGGAAGGAATCTCTTGTGGATAAGGAGACTTCATCCTCTTCCTTTGGCTCAGTAGCTACCTTCTCTACCTCCTTAGTAGGCTACAACTCCTCCCATGGAAGCCTTATGGGCTTATTTTCACTCCTCTAGATCTCCATATCTAGACCATCTAGATTCCATATGATCCATCCATCCTTAAAGAGTGAAATGGTGATTAGTGTGGAAGGCTCATGACCAAGCCAGTTTTCTTGTACATGGAGTGGGGGGGCTACAATAGAAGGTTCTTGTGAGGGAGGGGGCTTCTTGAAGCTTGGAATGACATATTTTGGAGAAGGGGCTACCTCTACTTCCTTAGTCTGAAAATGGGCTAACTAGAGCCTCATTTCCTCCTCTCTTGCTGCAACAACTTTCCTTGTAAGATTCTCCTCAAAATATCCTTGTCTCTCCCTCTTTTCTTCTTCTTATTAGAGATAGCCAGGGTATTCCACCTCTTCCTATTGTCTCTCTATTTCTTGTTTCCTTCCAATCTCATCCAGTCACCTATCAAGGTTCAACATTTGCTTATGGCTTTCATCTACTTTCCTATCACATGCATCCATCTTTCTTTGGGATTCTAACAACATATCTTTAAGCTCTTCAAATAGGGATGTTGGGACTAATTGAGTAGGGGGAGGGTAATAATTTTGAGCAGAAGGACTATAAATAGTTTGGGGTTGAGATTGAAACTGATAATATGAGGGCTAAGGAGCAAGATTTTCATGATATGGGGGGAAATAGAAATTTTATCTATGAAAGGGATTCATGATTGGAGCTTCATAAAAAACTACAATTTCATAGAAAAAATTTAAAATAATCACAGAGATCAAAGATGATCCTTACATACCAGCACTATGTCTATATGAAACTAGAAGAAGTGAACTAGGGTCACCATGGTGTTTAATTAAATGCCTGAAAAAGCTGATTTCATTGAGAATAACACCCCAATTCTTAATGTATCAAGATCAACTAGATAACCAGCAAACTTATGTAGCTAAAATTGATTCATCCCACTAGGTGTGCCCGCACCCTTGTCCAAAGTTTTTACCTAAGGACAACCTTGTGAAACATGGAAAAAACCTCCAAGTTGTGACACTTGAACTATGAGGTTGAGTCTCTGGAGAAGGTCAACATCCTTTCCTATCAAGATGCACATAACTACTTTTGGAGAGGAAAAGGGAGAGGGAATGCATATAAGCAAGTTACCTAATCTATGCTAAGGAGGTGATGCACAAAAATAGAGTGTTCAAACCAATATCTTCCCATTCATGCACACTTGAACTATTATGACATCAAAGGTATACAAATTCAAACTTGTTTAAATCTAACAACTAAAATGGATAATACAAGGAAGAAGAGAAATCACTTATATATTATTCATAGGTCAAAAAGAGATACAATCATGCAAATTGTAGATAGCCACAAAACATTGAAGAAAGAAAAATAGATCTTGCACAATCATCAATGGCTAAAGGAGATAAAGTAGGATGTCATTAGGTCTAGAGGCAAAGGGAATTTATAGTGAACTTGTAGAGCAATATTAGAGAAATAGAGAAGGGTCGACCATAAGAAAGAATTAAAACTTTTATTTTATAGTTCAACCATAACTAAGATATTTCTCACTAAAGTTACTCCACAACTACTGCCATTAAGTGCTTAGAGAACAATCAAGATTATCCAAATAATAGATTTGATTTGGCATACTTGCATATGCATGAAAATCATGGAAACCCTGACAAGAGTAAACTCTAAAGTGATAAAAATGATGACAATCAATGCATAGTTGGGTAGATGGATAACCAAATGATGAGTGCATGTTCCTTTTTCATTTGCTAGGCATGGGGATGTTGAAAGCAATTTGTAGACAATCAAAAATCTGATCTGCTATTAAAGAGTTATTTTCCCTTTTGCTATCAGCATGCCAAGTCTAATGTATTAGTAGGTCATTCATTCTATACTTTTTCTACAATTCCACTGGGTGAAGACCCCTTTTCTTTTCTAACTTGGACTAGTGAACACCTTATTCTGGTCAACCTAAGGTTTTATGATCTTATTATTGTCAACATGTCTTAACATCAAGCCTCCCTAAAAGTCTCCTTATGATCTTATGATAGCCACAATGCTATGACAAACCTTTTCCTTTGTGCCTTTGGAATACTTCCTCAGTTGCACCTATGATCTTGTGGCATACTAAGAGGGAAACCCCTTGTAATACCTTACCCTTGCTAACCCTAGCTTCACAATCTTATGATCATTGGAAAACTCCTTTGTATCATAGCTTCACGAGCCCATAAAAATAGCTCTATGACTATATGATAAACCATGTATCATAGCATTAGAACATGCCTTTTTGGCCTTTTATGACCTTACGATCACCCCTTTCCTCTACTAGTGTAGCATCAGCAATAGGATATTTGACCTTCATGATATTATGACAAACCATGTATCATCAAATCATGACCTACATGAATGGTCTCTGAAATCTCCTAACACATTACCCATCATAGCATCATATCTCAAAATAGCATGTGTACCCTATTTCTCTTATGCCCTTGGGCCCACCTAGACATGCATCACAATGTCACTATGTCACCTTCCATAGAACCCTTTTAACTTTATAAGGTGACAAAGTGATGACCATAGATCTAGGAAGATCTGACGGTAGGAAAAGTTGTGGCACATAGAAACAGTAAAACATGACCTAACCTTGGGACTTAGGATATAACATGCATAACCAAAGTATTCTTGCATGCCCTAATATTTGGATTTTCAAATATATGAACATTAGGATATGCTTAGACCTTGAATTCAATTTTTTGGTGGGAAGGCATTTTGGTTAACAAGTACCTTGAGAGTGTTCCCACATTTGATTTATCTTAGGAGTACCAAGTGCATTACTCTACACTATACCGCCTACATAGTTACCCATAGAGTATTTGACCAAGACCTATAGTACTCACATTGTCTCATTTTCTTGGTTTCAATCATCATTACAATTAGGTGTGAGTGTTATCCATGGATGTATGTTTTATGTATGTTTGTGGTTGGACCATTATCTCCATTACCATGGCAGGAGTGGACCTAGGGGTTTCATGTAGTTGGGAGGTGTAGCTACCTATACCACTACTGAGGATTAGCATACAGAGATGGACTATTGCCCCAGTGTGACCATTGCTAGATGTTTTCACTTGGTAATTCAAGTTTTAGAGTATGCTTTCTTGTGATTTATGCTTTCATTGGAATGCTTGTATATCATGTTTAGATGATGTTATTTTATTAACGCATTGCATTATTATGATTTTTAGCATATGATGTATGATGTTATCTACTTATTTGGAAGTATCTAATGCTTGAGTTTTTAGCATGTTAGATTTCCTATTCTTATGATGTTATTATGCTTTAGTAGTTTGATGTTCTTATAAGACAACTTTAACTATCTAGTTGGAAATTTGGAATGTTACACATGAGGGATGGCTAGGACCTTCAAGGTCTCATGATGCTATTATGGATGGGAGGAACCACACACTTAGCTCATTATTTCAGTACACTGCAATGTTTCTTTTAGTTATTTCCCTTCACTGCTATGTACAAATATTTAGATTCAAATTTTTGCTTTTTGTTATTTGATTATTTGATCGAGTGTCATTCCCTTGATATATGGATTCAATACTCCCTAGTGTGGAGGAACTTTATTTTCTTAGCTTTTTACCTTTTTGTTTTTGGTGTCATGTCTTGGATTCTCATGCAAAATTATACTTTCTCATGCGAGAATGCAAAATTTTGTGTGTTGTGTTGGGTTTTCTTGCGTGGCTTCTAGCACTTTCTCATGCAAAAGCTCACACTAGTATTGGGGTACTTTGGTTATTGGGCCAAGTACTTCCTTGCACCCATTGAAGCATTTCCTTATGCAAAAGGAAGATCCTCGTAGGTAGTGTTGTACTTCCTTACATGATATTCTATCACTTTGTTGTTCTTGCACAAAAATAGGGGGTATCCCTGCTAGTTTTTGGGAAACATATTTTGGAGTTTTAAGTACCCTTTTGAGTTGTGAGTGTTTCCTTGCATCTACACTTTAGATTTATGGTTCTACTATCATAGTGGTTTTTGTCCTTCAATTGATCATGTCAGTTTAGGTAGTGGCATTTGGAGATTTTTTGGTTGCCAAGATTGTGGTTAAGTCTTCCATTGCAATCTTTGTGATAATTGTATGCATTGTTGTGTGTACTCATACTTGTAAAAAAAAATTAATCTTTGCTTGTATTTCATCTTTGTTCTAAGGATCTCTAAGTAGGGCATTACATCTAGTATCAGAACCCATGTTGCAACATTGGGATCTCTGTGTTATCCTTCCACTATGTTTGTGTTTTTTGTTGTGTATTATTGTTATATATTTTGATATTGTGATATCTTTTTGGTTCATGCTTGCATCTCTTATGTTTGTGACATATGTTTCTAACCTTACCTTGTTTCTTCCATAGTGATGCCTCCTACATGTAGGTCTATTGGTTGAGGTGGAAACCAATGATATGTTCAAGAAGAACACCATGAGGAGGAATGATAGGATGGTGAGGGAGAATAGGGTAACAAGAATTAAAATAGCATTATGGTATTGATTTCGGTGCTACAAGAGATTCTTGCTTGATTAGGGTCTCTCGTTAAGGAATACTGATAGGACCATGATCAGGAAGAGGGATCTCATCATGGAGATTCCCATCAGTTAGAGCATAGAGAGGAGCATAAATGTGAACATTCTCATACAACACTTGGTGGTAGAAGGTACCAATGGAGAGGTCTTGGTCATAATGAAAATGATGTTTTCACTCAAATTGATATGATGTGACAACTTTAGAGGTCCAAACCACCAATGTTTGCAAGCCAAGGGACATGACTCAAGGTGGAGACCTAGTTACTAGATATGGGGCATTGTTTCTCCTTACTACCTTATGGGAGCAACATGAAGGAACGATGCACTATCACATAGTTGAGGGAACATGGTTCCATTTGGTCAAGTATGGAGTGTGATAAGTTTCATATCGATGTGGTAGATCTCACTTGGGAGATCTTCGAGGATAGATTTAGGGAAAAATTCCTTTCTCCACAATACTAGGAGGCCCGTACTAATGAGTTTCATAAACTCAAGAAGGGTAACATGACAATTGATCAATATGAGAAAAAGTTCCTTAGCTTGAGGTAGTATTTGAGCTATTGGCATGATGAGACACTCCTCACTCAACATTTTGTTAGAGGTCTTAAGGACTCTATCATTGGTGATGTTCATGTTCATTAGCCGAGGACACTTGCACTTGCCATAGAGAAGGAAAGAATTCTAGAGAGTAATGTGACTAGAGGGTTCAACATCAAATCTATTTCTCAGAACCAGAGTGCATAGAACTTAGGGTAGGATGCTTAGTTCACCCAATACTTAGGGAAGAACCAAGCCCAGTCAACACCCTCTCAAGATGGATCTCATCATAAGTTTTAGAATGGATATTGGCTCAAGGGTGGAAAAACTTCAAATAACTTAGGGAAGAAGGGAGATGACCAGAACCAAAGACAAAAATCTCAATAGGATTTCCCTCCTCAAAGTGTTCAACAAAACTCTAGCAGGGGTAGTGCACCTTATCCTAGTGCTACTCAGGGTGGTCATGGATTAGGTTCCATCTTTGGGGGAAACTATTATTCTTGTGGCTAATCTAGCCATAGAGCCTCAAGATGCCCAAGCAAACCATCTACAATACTTGGTAAGAGTGCATCTAGATCGGAGCCTACTGTGGGATATGTAGAAAGTAGTCATCGAGTCTTTACGATGGTTGATAATTGTCAAGCTAAGCACAAAGATATAGTAGTCAAGGATACAGGTATGTTGCATGGTATTTTAGTTTTAGTTTTGTTTGACTCGAGTACTTTAGATTCTTTTATTTCACCATCTTTAGTTCAGCGATGTGGGCTAGTGCTAGTTGTTAGGTCGATAGGTGGCAGGTTGAGTTAGCCATGAGTTCCAAAGTGGTTGTAGTTTGAGTTTGGGTACCTTCACCACTATAGTGGATCTTCATATCCTACCTCTAGGATCGTACAACATTGTGTTGGGCATGGATTAGTTAGTCACCCATCAAGATAATATAAATTGCCAACGAAAGTCAATATAGTAGGTTGATGACACACGTGGGTAGGTGGAACTTTTGGGAGTGCAGAGGCTAGTCTCACTTCAAATGATAACTAATCAGCTAAACAAAAGTGTGCCGAAGGGTTGTCAATTTTTTCTTATTAATGTTAGTGATCTTGAGGAATTTGAGATCTATACAGTGACACTTGATAATCACCCACTCCTTCATGAGTATGCAGATGTGTTTCTGATAAGATACTAGGTATGCCACCATAGCATCACATTGATTTCTAGATCAATCTCATATGAGGATCAGAGCTGATTTCATGAACTCCTTACCACATCACTACTTAGGAGCTGAGTGAGATCAGATTGTAGTTGCAAGAATTGTTGGACAAGGGCCATATTTTTCCTAGTGTATCCTTGTGGAGTGCACCAATCATCTTTGTAAAGAAGAAAGATGGATCTTTGCATTTATGCATCGACTACCAATAGTTGAATAAGGTGATGATGAAGAACCAATATCCTTTTCTAAGGATAGATGACTTGTTTGATTAGATGAAGGGAGCATGAGTGTTCACAAAGATTGATCTTAAGTCAGGATGCCATCAACTTCATATTCAGGAGGTTGACATTCATCAAACAACTTTTCATACATGATATGGGCATTATGAGTTCACGGTTGTACCCTTTGGGTTAACTAATGCACCATCAATGTTCATGAGTTTGATAAATAGAGTATTTTGCACTTACCTCAATCAGTGCATCATTGTATTCTTGGATGATATATTGATCTTTTCAAAGACTGTTGAGGAATATGAGGTCCATTTACATTAGATATTATAGTGCTTGAGAGACCATTAGTTTTTAGGCAACTTGAGTAAATGTGGATTCTTCCAATTAGAGGTGAAGTATTTGGGGCATATCATCACTTGTGATGGTATTGTAGTGGATCCAGAGAAAATTTGTGCTTTATGGATTGGTCAGTACCCACTAATGTTTTTGAGGTTTGTAGTTTCATTGGATTGGTGGCTTACTACCATCCCTTTGTGAAGAATTTATCATGAATGGTTCATCCCATCACTTCTCTTCAGTGGAAAGGGAAGAAGTATGTTTGGTTAGATCATTGTAAGGCATCATTTAATGCTCTTAAGGAGTGTTTGACTAGTGCACTAGTCCTTGTAGTGCCTAATCCTATAGGTGACTTCATGGTTTATGCAGATGCTTCGTTGGAAGGTATGGGTGTGATGTTGATGCAGGATGGTCACGTGATTGCATATGAGTTAAGGAAACTCAAGGAACATGAGCATAATTACCCCACTAATGATTTGGAACTTGTGACCATAGTGCATGCTCTAGTTTTTTGGAGGCATTTCCTTTTGGGAAACATGTTTGAGTTACATAGTGATCATAGAAGCTTGAATTATATCTTTACTCAACCAAAGCTAAATGCACAACAATGTTGTTAGATGGAATTCCTGTGTGAATATGACTTTGATGTTCACTACATTAAAGGGAAGAAGAATGTTGTCATGGATTCCTTGAGTAGGAGGTGACATGAGATATCAGTGCTATTATTGGGAGTGGATTTACAATGCCATATCTTAGAGGCCTTGCCTAGTGACACTTGGTATTAGGAGGTGAGGGCAGAGATCGAATCTAGGCATACCCTTGAGGGGAGATTTTCATTTTTCTTGAGTCTAATGGACTACTGTGGCAATTGGGGCATATCTATGTACCTACATCTAATGATCCTTGTACCTTGGTTTCATCAGAAGCACATAGTGTATTGTATTCCACACATCCCAGTGTCAAGGAGATGCATGTTGATCTTAAACAATTATACTTTTGGGTAGGGATGAGGTTCAATGTTACTAATTTTTTTGCTCAATGTCTTGAGTTCCAGAGAGTGAAGGCAGCATCAGCATTTGGTGGGTCTTTTTTAGCCTCATATCATTCTAGAGTGGAAATGAGATACAATATCTATTGATTTTATCATAGGGTTTCCTATTTCATCACAACAACATGATTGTATTATGTTGACAATGGATAAATTGTCCAAGGTAGATCATTTCTCACCCATGAGAGCATCCTACATAGCTTCATCTGTAGCACATGTTTTTATGGAGGATATTGTTTGTTTACATGGGATCCCACATTGGATTATTTTGGATAGAGATCTAGTGTTTACTTTTGCACTATGGATGTCTCTCCAACATGTTTTGGGTGCGCGACTCAATTTTAGTTCAGCCTATCACCCAGAGACCAATGGTCAGATTGAGAGAGTGAACCAAGTTCTGTAATATATGGTTCACATGTATGTGATGGATAGGCAAGTGAAGTGGGAGGATTATTTTTACTTTGTTGAGTTTGCATACAACAATGGTTATCATAGTTCTCTTGGCATGTCACCTTTTCAGGCCTTGTATAGTAGACAATGTTGTAACCCTTTGAGTTGGGATCTTTCAGAGGACCATTTTTTTGGGGTCCAAAGATGCTTTAGGATAGGGAGCAATAGTTTGTTCATATTAGGGAGCATTTGGTTACTACTCAGGAATAGGCAGAAGAAGTATGCAAATGTCCATAGGTTAGATCGTCACTTTTTAGTTGTTGACTAGGTATTTTTGAGAGTGTGTCTAAGGAAGAGCCCCATCTATTATGGGAAAGGCTCTAAGTTGGTGCCATGTTTTGTCAAACCATTTGAGATCCTCAAGAGGATTGGTCTTGTTGCTTATGGACTAGTGTTGTTTTTCCATGATTTCAGTCTCCTATATTTTTCAAACTTTTAGGAATAAGGTTGATTCAATGTGATGTCAAGTTTGAATCTAGATTTCCTATAGGATGACCTTTCTTCTCATATTTCCTTTGAGCTAATCTAATGTGAGAAAATCATGTGAGCAATGCATCAATCCAAAGCTAGGTGATTAGGGTTTGAAGGGTTTATTATGTGTTTCCCTAATGAGAAGAAAGCCTAGATATTCTAATGATTCATAATTCCTTTTTCATAATCATGTCTAAGGTAAAGATTCATGTTGAAAAGTAGTTCATCTCTGAAAGTTTATAATTGAACGGTTAAAGATCTATATCTAGAGAAGGATACATTATCATAGACATATATTGATGCAGTGTAAGGTAAGAAAATCCCCAAAGGAGATGTCTTAGGCCCCAACTATACAACCACATAGTAGAAACACAACAATAAGAAACAATAATGCAAGATCTAAAACCAAATTACAATTCTTGATTCATAGATATATAACTAATTACATGCAATATGCCTGGCTTTGAGGCCTTCTAGGTTAGGGCCAAATATAAATAGAAAATTAAAAAATTAGTTCTACAAGATCCAAAAAGATCCAACTTACAACCAATCTCAGCTAGTCCAGATACACAACTAGATAAGAACACCAAGAGGAATCCACACTTGTACCCACAGGTTCACCAAGAGATCCTTTAGTTCCTAAGCTATAGCTCTAGCTCTACAAATTTGCATCTATCCTTCCTTCTATCCCAACTACATAATGACTAAAAGACTCCCCAAGACCCCTACTTATACTAATCTAAGCCACAAGTCAACCCAAAACACAAATTAAATACAAATACATAAAGTAAATGTCACAAGTAGGCTTGCAACAACAATTAAATGTCCAAAAATTGATATCTAAGTAAAATCACAATATCTCCTAGCTTTGATTGAATTAGAACTCATGCTTCAAACCATAGGTATAAATCTAGGTCCTCTACAACCCCTTAAATGCAGAAAGGTTGATTCCTTAAGGAAAAGTCTGCATCCATCTTAAAAGTCACACACAAAAACCTATCTCACAGTCTACCAGAAATTGATACTACAAAAGAATTGCCATATCTCCCAATCTATAATGAGTTAGAACTTGTGCACTTGACACAAGGAAGTAATCTAGGCCATCTTCAATCCTTAAAGTGTGTAAATTTTCATAACACCACCAAAATCCAATCTCAATGCTCATCAACACTTAACCAAAATCCCTCCAAACATGTAGGATCGAGGAAAGCCTAAGATGCTCCTACATTAGACACCCCAGGTTTGAAAAGATGTTCTAGTAACTGGAAGAACATCTTCTAGGATTTATCACATATACGTCCTCCAATTCTTCAACTTGTATACTCTTTCCCTTGTTTTTCTTCTTCTTCTTCTTTACATCCACCATAGGTGTTCCATAGGTATTCTTTCCATGATGATCTTCAACCTTCTCAAAATCTACCAACTCAACTCAATTGCCAATACTCAGGTTCCTCCTACCAAACTCTTCATTCTCCAAAGGAATCAAGGAAAACTTCCTACCACCTTTCTCAATACTAAATACATTCCTAACACAATCATGCACAGCCCTACAATCATACTGCTAAGGTCTACCAAGTAACACATGACAACTATTCATATCCACAATATCACACAACACTTTATCCTTATATTGCCCAATCTGGAAATCAACAAGGCATTGCTCCCTCACTTCTAAAGCATGCTCACCTTGCAACTAGCCAATCTAATAAGGATAAGGATGTCTCATTCTCTTCAAACCAAGTTCCTAAACCATCTCTTCAGCAACAAGGTTATCAGTACTACCACCATCAACAATCACCTTATAGACTTTACCACCAGACTTACAACAAGTCCTGAACAAACTAGTCCTTTGACAAGATTCCAATGTCCTCTCATCAACTAGTACTTGTCAAGCCAACAAAATCTCTCCTTGCTCAGGATGAATGCCCTGGACTTCAACCTTATTCACAATAGCAACTGTCTTACCAATCAAATATTCAAAAGATCTATGTACTTCTTGACCACACTTGAAATAATTACCTTTGAACCTACCTACAACTCTCCTCTTTTTTTGATCAGCAGGTTTTTGTTCACCTTCTTCTTTTGGTTTAGCTTGTGTTGAACTATGCTACTTCTCCTTCCCTTAGTAACTACCTTGATTCTTCCTCTTTAGATTCTCTTCTTCTCTCAAAGCATACTGATAAGAATCCTCAACTGAAGAAATATTCAGCATTTCAACCTCATCTTGAATATTGAATCTCAAACCCTTAATATATTGAGCTAGCTTCTCTTTTAACAATTCTCTATGCCCAAACTGAATAGTCAACTTGTAGAACTCCTCTATATAATCTTTTATAGACATATCCTTCTGCTTCAGATTCTACAACCTTTTAAACAACTCAATTTCATAATTATTAGGTATGAACTTAGCCTTCAACTTAGTCACCATCAACCTCCATCTAGTGATCTTCATTTCACCTTTCTCTTCTTTGTCTCTTTGTAGTTCCTTCCACCAAAGAGCAGCATGTCCTTTCAACTTAGTTTGTGCCAACCTTACTCTAAGTGGATCCTTAAGATCCTCAAGCTCAAAGTAGTCTTCTAATTCACCAATCCAATCAATTAGGTCTTCAGGATTCAAAGTACTTGAAAAATTAGAAACCTCCATCTTATGCTTCAACTTCAATTGAGATCCAGGCTTAGCAAACTGACCACCCCTATTTCCCATAGGTCTCTCCATAGGATCAGTTCTGTCCTCACTACTAGATCTAGTAGCTTCAAAGTCTTCATCAGCTTCCTCATAACCATCTTCACTACCCACATTTCTAGGTACACCACCTAAAGCACTTACAATTTCAGCAATCAGGTCACTCTTCATCAATGCAATCTCATATCTGAACTCTAATCTCATCATTTTTGAGATTCGTTCTTCTATAGTATCACTAAGATTGGTAATTTCCCTAGGGTATAATATTCTTGGAGGCATCTTCCAAAAGTTTAGCAAACCCTAAACAATAAATCCACCAATTGAGAAGATCAATCAGCCACAAGATCAACCTTCTTCAACCCAAGTCTTGGTGCAAATTGCCTCAGCTTTGATGATTTGTCTACAAACTCAAGAAAAACCTTCACTATGATGCCACCTAATGTAGTGTAAGGTAGGAGAATCCCCAAAGGAGATGTCCTAGCCCCCAGCTATACAACCATAAAATGGAAACACAAAAGCAAGAAACAACGATGTAAGATCTGATACTAAATTACAATTGTTGATTCATAGATATATAACTAATTACATGCAATATGCCTAGCTATAAGGCCTTTTGGGTTAGGGCCAAATACAAATAGCTAATTACAAAATTAGTTCTAAAGGATCCAACTTACATCCAATCTCAGCTAGTCTAGATACACAACTAGATAAGAACACCAAGAGGAATCCACACTTGTACCTGTAGGTCCACCAAGAGATCCTCTAGTTCCTAAGCTACAGCTCTAGCTCTACAAATTTTCATCTATCCTTCCTTCTATCCCAACTCCATAATGACTAAAATACTCCCCAAGACCCCTACTTATACTAATCTAAGCCACAAGTCAGCCCAGAACACAAATTAAATACAAATACATAAATTAAATGCCACAAGTCAACTTGCAACAACAATTAAATGTCTAGAAATCAATATCCAAGTAAAATCATGATATCTCCTAGCTTTGATTGAATTAGAACTCATGCTTCAAACTATATGTATAAATTTAGGTCCTCTACAACCCCTTAAATGAAAAAAGGCTGATTCCCCAAGGAAAAGTGGGCATCCATCATGAAAGTCACACATAGAAACCCACCATGTAGTCTACCATAAATTGATACTGCAGGAGAATTTCCATATCTCCCAATCTATAAAGAGTTAAAAATTCCATACTTGACATATGGAATTAACATTGGCCCTCTTCAATCCTTCAAGTGTGCATCTTTTCATTCATTAATTATATTTAGTTATATGCTCTACAATATGCACCCAAAAAGTAGAAAAAACATAGTTCTAGCAACAAGGTAAAAACAATTCAACTTCAACTCCATCCATCCAATCTCTATGAGATCATGAGGAAAGGTTCCCCAATGTTTTTCCAACACATCCCTAACCATGAAAAAATAATGCCACCAAAATCCAAGCTTGATGCTCCTCAACACTTAACCAAAATCTTTCAAAACATGCAAGATTGCAGGAAAGCCTAAGATGCTCCTACATCATATATAGAGCAAATACAATAGAGAAACATCAAAGACCAAGCCTGAAGACAATATGTAGATCATAAGAATAAGCTACAAGCAAGAATCAGTTGGATTCAATATAGAATGAACATTCAAAATGTAGAAATTATGAAGAATGTGATCAAAGGTGGCAAAGACCAAAGTTGAAATCAATTCAATGAATCAAACACATCTAATTGTCCACATCACCAAGTTGAAAAGCCAATCGAGAAAAATAATGCATTTCATTGGTTAGTTGAAAAGTCAAAATCTTATGTGTCAATTGGGCCCCATTTCTTTTTAACATAAGATCATGCATGTTCCCAACCATTAGATCTTGAAAGATCAATGCACAACACTTCCCCACATTCTAGAAATGCTCAAGAAATAAACAATGCAGGTAAGCGGGCATGAGGCACAAGTCCAAGTGAGCCATCACATTTCATAAGGTATAGTTAGAACTTAGCCACAAATCAAAACAAGTAAGTGTCAGATCCTTCACATAATAAATGACATCACTTGTTAGCCATGATGCATCTAGCTAGAAAATGGACCCACTGAGCAACTCAAACAAGAGAGTAATTAGAATCATCAGATCTTTTAAGATCAATGGTGGGTGCTTCCCCACTTTCCAAAGTTGTGTGAAGTTTAGACAATGCAGGAGAGTGACCATTTGACATGTGTACTCAGTGGACCCGTGGTGCAAAATATAAAGGAAAGTCTCAACATTTAAATCATGATAATTGATTTAACATTAATAGTTAGAATTTGAAAAAAGTGACCATTAGAATATGAAATAAGCAGTTTGCTGTAAAACAACAGAAAATAAAAAGACAACAATTTTCCACAAAGTTTTTTGAAGATTCCAGGAAGTTGAATGGTCATCATGTGTTCCAGAAAAACCATGGATTCAGAATCAGCAATGGAGAAGATGTCATGTGTTCATATGGCTGGATATTTTCACATTTATGTTCATATGTGCTCTGCCAGAATTAGAAAGGATAATAGCTAGCTATAAATATAACTTCATTTGATAATACAAAGGTCAACAAACTTAAGAGTAAATGGCTCTATAATTCCATTTATAGTATTTTCTTTTCATGTTTTGTGGTCCATGCATAGATTAGTTCTGCATTAAGAGTTGAAGGACAATTATATGTGGTCCTACAATAATTAGGTGGATTCTATTTCATTTTAACATTTGTAGTAGAAGTGATTCCATTTACTTTTCTCATATATGATTATGCTTCTTCTCTTGTTCATTTCATATCATGTTAGATAGTTTCATTAGGAAATAAAAGATAAATGTATATGAATCTATTATTTATTGGTTGGATTCCATTTCATTCAAGGCTGATAGTGAAAGAAATTCCATTTGCCCTCATGTACATATCTCTTCATTCCCATTTTGCATTTATATCATAAATTTTCACTTAGAAGCAAGAATAGATGTTAGAATAACTTCAAGGTAGGTTGTGATATCTATTCCACTGGGTGTTACAAGTTGCCCAAATCTTTTTCTGCCTGGGATGTTTGTAGTTATGAGCATCTTGGTTTAGCCTCTTCTACTCTCAGGTTAAGAGAATACCCCATATCCCAATGATCTATTAAAAACACAATTCATTGCATATATTGCATATAAGGGAGTTGTACCTTACAATTCAAAGGATAGTGATATAACACACACACTTACCCATTTGTTGGTAAACATCCTTTTGTTTCCTCGCATTTTGGGCATCTAGAGTCAAGGTAAAGCTAAGTTAGCAAGAGGGACAAATTGTTAACCAACACGCTATCATAGAACTTTCCTCAACTACACATAAGCTAACTCTCAATGAGTTGTCCATACACATCACATCTTCTCTTTGTGCTGTTGCAAATTGTCTAACACTTAGACAATTTTGTATCTCTAAATGCATAAATGAAATTTTGAATATATGTTACCATAAATGAAAATTATCAAGACATCTTACCATATTTCCAACAATTTCTCCTTAACTAGGTCACTAGGATGCTCTTTTATTCCATGTAATACTCTTCTAAGTGCATGTTAAACTAAGGAGGAGATATTATTTAATTACCCTTGATATTTCAATTTATCCTTCCTTCCAAATTTGTGGTCAAGCCTATTTGAGTATGCCAAGAATGACATGTGGCAGTCTTTGATAGGTCCTTGTCTATCTACATGTACCATTGACCCCACCATTTGTTAACAACTAACTAGCTCCATCCTACCTATCTTTGTGGTCTTCATGATACATCACCCCTTTTCCACATCATCTTTGATTGCCATGTAGCATGTTTTCATTGGTCATTGGATCTAGCTCAACTTGTCATCTTGTTCTGACCATGTCTGGACCCTACTGGACACGTCACAATCTATAACATTTTTACAATATTGTCATAAAGCTAATCTAAAAATGTAAAATTTTGACACTTGGCCTCCTACTTGCATCACCATTCATTGGGCCCCATCTTCCACATGTCTTGTTCTCATATTTTTGACAAACTTTTGGCTTAAGTCATAAATTTTTTGTGAGAACATGATATGACAACACATGTCTTGCTTACTCAACTAGCTTGCCTTTGGAAATAAGATACATGAATTCATCTAGTTGTGTTGATTTGCCTAGTTATCTCCTACAACGTCCCATTGGAGTCCAATTTTCCTATTTTGTTAATTCAAAAATTATTAGTATACATGCCATGTCAAATTTTGCGATGTCACAGAGCTATTCTAAAAATATAAAATTGTGACACTTGGCCTCCTACTTGCATCATCATTCATCGAGCCCCATCTTCCACATGTACTCTTCTCATATTTTTGAAAACTTTTGGCTTACATCATCAATTTTTTTGATGAGAACATGATCTGCTTGCTTATCTAGCTTGCCTAGTCATCTCCTATGACATCACATTAGAGTCCAATTTGGGTTTTGGTTAGTTCCAAAATTATTAGTATGCATGCTAGGTTAGCTAGGTCCCACCTATAAAAGCCTCCCCTTTGTCTTAAAGAATCACCACTTTAGACTTTCCTTAAATCGAGCTCTCTTCAATAAAAACACATAAATACCTTTTGCATAATGAATGTGGGATATTAAAATTCTCGTTTCAACCTTCAAAAAGAAGCAATACCTCTATAAGATCTTGTGTTCATTCTTCATTGTCTAACTTGGCACCTAAAATCCAACACAACAAGAGCTACCCCTAATATGTAAATAAATGTCAATTCATGGTTTGGTCATGATTGGCCCTTAGAAAATATACAAGTATCCTATGCAGCTACATTTGTAGTTTATCAAGTGAAGGATGCCTAGAAGCCTCAATAGACTCTCTACATAAAATTGACCTATTTAACCTCCCCTCTAATCACCTCCAATAATGGCACTCAACTGTCCTAAAATTAACATGCCCAAAATTACCAATAATGGACACAAAGAAAAAATAATCCACCTTTTTCATGAATGCAACCTCTAATTTGTGCTCACATGGCATATGGCTATGCACCCAATTTCCATTTACCATTACATGCCCAATCCCTAGGCATCGACCGTGGACTCTTCATTTGAAAAACATTCATCTTCCTTCCACACATAGGCATCTATGATCATATATAGTAACTTCCCCTACATAATAATTACACATAGGCCAAGACTAGAATAGTGGCACAATATGGCCTCTGCAGGCAGTAAACGTTCCCTATTTAGTTTGATTGAGGTACTTCTAAGGCCTCGTCCGCTAGTGTAGTTTTCTATTAAAAAGAGGTTTAAAAAAGGTCCTCAAATTTGTGCGTCGATCACAACAGCATTGCCCATTTAAAGCACAAACCTATATTGACACTAAAAAGCTCCCAGTTGATTTCCCCTATCAAACTATTTACATAAACAATTGAACAAGAAACCAATGTTGACTTTGATGATGACTAATGCTAGTCTCCATTTTAATGCAAAATAAACCCCTCAAGATTCATATTTGTCTATATCTTATCCACAATCTGACCACTAACCCTATTATACATCTGGTGCAATCCAACTAGTAGATTTTGTGTCAAAACTAGCCCTTATGCATATTTTAAACAACAATCCTCCTTGCCATAGCTCAAATTGTGAAAATGGATAATACAACAATCCAAAGCTAAGAGTCCCTTCAAACAAGTTGATATGTCCATGCACCTAATCCTCAAGAAAATCCATTGAGTCACCATTTGACACCACCTTTACCAATGTTTCTATTAAAATAGCCATTACCATCCTTCATAAAAAATTTCCCAATATGTAGATTAAAATGATTCAAATAATGGGGCATTACTATCAATTTTTAGAAAGAAACAACTTGAGATAAGTTGGGTCTAGGGTGGTTCAGACTAAAAAATGAAATTTCAAATAACTAAACCATTGAAGAAAATATCTAGACACCTTCATGATATAATTTGATCAAATTTGACAATCACTTGTTATATGAAAACCTCATTTCAACAAACTTACTAATTGTCAGATTGAATGGAAGAGGCCTCTTGATTAACTTTAAAAATAGACAAATTGTAATGACCCAAGTCTGGCATATGTAACATGTGTTCTTTGATCCACAAACTCCAACCTTTCAAGTTTATATCTCATGAAGATCCTTGGAAAAAAAAAATTAATCATTGAAGTTTCCTATTTTATTTTGGTTTACAAATGAACAAGGTAATTAGTAATAAATTGCATATGGATTTGACCCTAAAAATCGAGCAGACAAACATTTGGAGGCCTAGAACTTTGGGTAGTAGATCACTCTAACATGGAGAGTATGAAGATACATTTTGAGCTTATGACAAACAATTAGGAAGATGTTACAAGCCATCAAATTTGGTCATCTAAATTTGTAGAATTGAACAACCTAGTAAAACTATGATTTCTGTAAATGAATTAGGTTTTGAAAAGCATGCAAATTGATCCATGAAAAACTTAAAAGTTGGCATAGGGATTTTTTTTATGTGTATAATGTAGGGGTATAATTAGTTTATCTTCACCAATCATACTTTACAAGTTATGTCATCACAAACAGGGGCTCCAATAGTTTTGCAAATATGATCAATAGTAAAACATGAGAAATCAAAACCTATCACATGTGAGTGCATCTTGCTAACACGTACTCCCTCTAAATCTAATAAACAACAATTTGATTGTTCATCACTTTCAACATCAAACTTCATATGATTAACTTCAACATAAGTAAAATCATGTAGAAACACATTAAATGTTATTTAAAACAATTAATACTATTTTTTCTTCAACAAGAATAATAGTAGATGCATCCTCGTCATTAAAAAAATATATTCTAAAGTAAAAAAAATTCCTCACAATGTATATGTCGAATGTATGTGCTGAAATGAAAGAGTAGGAAAGCTAGGATTTGCATTAAAACCGGCCAATAATGTTGAAATCTCTTCACTAATTACTAATACCTCATCATTAGTAACTTCCTCTTGGTTGTAGGCATGTTTTGGATGATTTGAAGTACTTGTGGCAACACTTTCATTAGTAACACAGTTTGCCATATTAGAATCCTCATCACTTACATAATCAACATACAAAGCATTGTGCCTACTGTTGTCACATTCTTCTTCTTTCATAGACTTGTTATCACAAGATTCATTTTTAATCAGATACCTATCCTATTCATTCTATGAATCCTCTTGTTCATGGTTAAGAGACATATTATTATCAAAAGACTCATCATATTCACTATTATTTTCATTTTTTTCACTATCACTATGATAGGAACTAATTTGATTAACATTCTCTAACATAATTATATGAATTATTTTCATTGATTCATAAATATGGTAAACATATTTTCTAATCTCATTTTAGTTGGCCATTATGGTTCTTAAGGCCTTAAAGAAAGTGGAAGCTCCATAAATGATACTATAAACTTCTTGTAAAAATTTATCCCATCTTGACCTTTTATATTTCCTACTTTTAACTTTAAGTAAGCAATACGACTATTAAGAAACCTCTTCTTTAAGATGATAATTTCTTCATGAATACTCTCATAACTTCATAAATTCTTTTTAGATCTCATATCTAAACCAAGTTTATTCTTATGCCTCTCCCTAGTGCTCAAATCACTAAATAGAGGTAACTTCTTTCTACTTCTTGTTGAGTTTTCATTTTGCACGATGCTTAACGATAGGAATCCTTTTGAACTCCTCTCTTAAAAAGTTGATCTACAATCAACTCCAAGTTCTAGGTGATCTTGTGACCTATTGGAATCCACTCAGTAGAAGATAAATGTGAGTGTTCATGAGGAGGCCTTTTCTAGTTTTGACCGATTTCGAAAAAGATTTATAATCTGCTTGCTATCTCAAAAGAAAAACCACACAAAAAGAAATATATTTTTATATTTTCCTATTTTTTAATGAATGCAATCCAAAAATGAAACTATATGAATTCCTAAATTAACCAAGTGTTTCTAAAAGAAAGTAACAAAGGTAAGGTAACAAGAAGTTTAAGCAATTGACTTGAAAAATAAATTCCTAATGGACATAAGCTACGAAAACAACATGTCTGCTAGTTAAGCCTTTGAAAATATTGGTAGGTAACTATTCAAAACAAGAGTAGCACTTCCTTAATTCTACTAATGCAATCATTGATGGGAATTCAATAACCATAAGATGTTTCACTTTTCATCAAATCACAAGGCCATAGAAAGTGCACTCATGTGAGACAAAAAGCTATGCAGGAACCAAAAGGGTGATCTCTTCTCCAACTATGTCAATAGAATTTGTAAACCTATAGCAAAAACTAGAATTAAAAGATCACTCAATAAAAATAATGCAATATGAATATTGGCTCCATTACACTCCATAAACATACATTCACAAAATATAACACACTCAGGAAACAATAAGTACACTCTGAATGAGAGCACTAATAGCATATATGATTGCATCAAAATAATAGCCTGGAATACATATTAGATTTCTAAATTTACAAGAAATCTTCTCCTCAATTTGTTTAGAGAGTGAGAGATCTCCTTATGGAAACATATGCTTCTAAACTAATAAAACAAATCTATTTATGTATAAACTAACTCTCTAATAGGTGCTAATTAGGACTCCATCCTATGCATGAGCCTTTACATGTCTTAAAAAAAATAAAGCATGAGAAAATAAGAAGAATAAAGCCATTAGATGATGTAGGAGTCTCTACAGGTGACAAAAACAGAAGTTCAACATTCACTAGATGTTTGTAGGAGTTAAACTACTATCATAATGCATTTCTGGTGCATGGAAAGCTCTAAATTTAGAACTGGCAGTTAACTGTCGGCACACCTTTGACTTCTTCTAAAAAAGATTGATGCACCTCAGAAGAAGTTCACCTTGGAAGCAGTGCACCTGGCGCACCTACACACCTTGGAAGCTAGCGCACCTCAAAAGTTGGTCCAAAAATGCAATTTTTTTCCAATTGTCAAAACTAAAATTCTAGCATTTGGGTTTTGTTCCCCTTCATACTAGAGCTATGTCTGGGTATTTGCTCTTTAATTTCTCAATAATCTCTATAACTTGAGTTGCATCTAGAAAATCTAAAGTTTCATATTTTTCCTTCACTTTTTTCCTATAGTTGCCCACCTTGATGCGAGTCTCTGTAAAATCTCCCAATTTCAAATCTAAATCTAGCAATGCCTCTTTGATCTTAAATGCCTATCTAATGTCATCACTTGTGGAAGCTTCTTCAAAATTCTTCCAAAACTATTTAACAACTACTTCTACAATTATCATTTTATCCCTTGAATCATCTTCAAAAATGTCTACGCAAGGATCACTATAATGTCTCTCTGCCTCCAAAATTTTCTCTTGGGTTTGATCCTTGAGCTTATGAATATATGAATGTAATATTTCCATTACATTATTGCCATCCACAATATTCTCTATCTAATCATCTATCTTATCTAACTCATCCACAGTATATACATCCATCAACATCTAATACCTTTGATCATTTATTGATTGTAATGATTGCAGATCTTTACCCCAGGTATGCATTTCATCCATTAACCCAAAATCTTGGTTCAAAAATAGCCACCAACTTATCTGCATTATTCTACATATGGTGTACCAGTTTGAGATTTCCTTGTATAATGTGTACACTTTTCTCTTCAAAATTTTACCACCATTGTTGACAAGCTTTCAAAAATGAATCAAGTTGTATAGTCTCCTTATCTCTTTTCTCAAGTGCCATATTTAGAGTCTCCTCAAGATTTTCAAGATCCAATAGACCAACTACTTCATTTAGATATCCTCTAAGGATTGCATTCTACTTCCAAAGGTTTATCAATTCAAACTCATCCTGTTCTAAGTGCCTAAACAATTCTTTAATCCTCGTAGTGACCATTAATTTGGCAGTATCCATGGTGGGTTTTCCAAGCATGACCTCCCTAATTTGATAATCTTTTGGGGTCAAATCCTCAATAACTACATGTGGAAGAGGGATAGTAACATGGATGAACAAGTCCTAATTTTGATCACTCATGACAAAGGCTAGTGTTCATGCATCCCCTATAGGTGACTCAGGCTTCTTGAGACTTTCAATTATTCTCTCATTTTTAGAAACAATAGTCCACCAATGTAACTGAGAGGAGGGGTTTGAATTAGTTATATGAAAATTTAAACATTTAACCTCTTAAACAATCTTGACCATTCAAAGTAAACAACAACAATAAAGAGATGCACATAAGCAATTACACCAGATATGTTGACTAGGAAATCCCTTGATTAGAAGGAAAACCCTGGTGGGAATGATGCCCACAAAATTACATACTAATATGAATATTCCTTGTTAAAATATGGACCCTATTAGGAGTCTATTAAAACATTTAGTACAAGAGTCCCTATTAGGAGACTTTGAATCCCTGTTAGGAGATTCCAACCCTTTTAGGAGTTGTGGAAGGTAGCTGAGCCCATTGTCCAAATAGCTTTAGGATTATATCAACGGATCCATTGTCTAATTGACCTTGGTACTATTCCTTTAACAATAATAGATATGTAATAGGATTTTACTTCTTCCTTTGTCCAATACACCAGACTAGTTCACCTTTAGATCATGCAATCAAATCTGGAACTCTATGATTAGTAACAGTAACCCTTAAGGTCACTTACACACAATAGAAAGTCACTCTGCTCTACTGCTTAGTAATTCACAAGTCTTCACTTCTTTACTTGTCATGTAAAATATGGGAAACATCTTTCCTTTATATCATGATCAATAATAAATCCCTAAGTCATCTTCACACTTCATTATCATACATTAATTAAATGAAATACACATTTAATCAATGTTTTTGACTCATAGTCATACACAAACTTTCACATGTGTGACTTCCATACATGTGTACTCTTTGACATCATCAACGGTCAGTAAACTATCTCCAATTCACTATGCAACCCTTCACTACAATTGTAGCAAACTATAGTAGTCATGCAATAGGAACTGCTTTCCTAATACTCTATTTATATATGATTCTCTATAAATCAATCATATCTTTTGCACACTATCGATTTAGGTTCTGTGCACTTGCCCATGTAACAAATACACAATGTAGTATGTGTTGGTAACCATACACCATCAGATAAGTAATATAATGTTCTCAATACAAAAATCATAGCCTACTACTTTGTCAGTCTTTTACAAACTTAGTACTATGTTGTCATCAATGAAAAGCATAGTTATAAATACATCATTCTACAATGCTCCCCCATAGCATCAGCATTCATGCTAACAATCTCCCCCTTTGGCATTGATGACAACATAGATGAAAACATCTAGTTCCAAGAATACCAACAAGTCTTTTCAAATCCTCTTCATCATTCAAATATTGCTTCATGCAAATCCTTTATTGCAATACTTCTCCCTCATATTACAATATTTTTCATGCCATACCTCTCCCCCATTGACATCAATGTCAAATATGGTACACAAATGGTTCAATCTTCTTGAACATCCAATAATTTATCAGCACGACCATAAGCCGGTTTGTTTCTTAATAACTATGTATATAATTCCATAAACAACTCAAGTATCTAAAGAAACTATTGTATACCAATTACCAAGAGTCCTTTGCTAACTCTGTTCATCATAGATACTCCCCAATTGAGGAAGCATCAGCATTCAGTCCAGTTTATCAATGGTACTCTATTCCCTGGACTGATGCACTTTTGCATCTTTTATTCTGAAATAGGTAGGGGCATAACCCCAAGAATACCTCTTAGCTGCTCAAATATATCTTTTGGTAAGGCCTTTGTGAAAATATCTGCAATTTGTTCCTTAGTGTTAATGTACTCCAATCTGATTTCTTTTTCTACAACTTTCTCTTTCAATACATGATACTTTATAGAGATGTGCTTAGTCTTAGAATGAAAACAGGATTCTTAGACATGTTAACTATACTTATGTTATCATAGTAAATAATAATAGGTTATTTGAATGTAATTCCAATGTCCTTCATCATCTGCTTCATCCATATAACTTGATTACAGTTGTTTGCTGCTACAACATATTTTGCCTCTATAGTACTTTGTGAAGTGCAATCTTGTTTCTTGCTTAGCTAAGAAACCAATCTTCCACCAAGAAAGAATGCTCCTCCACTGGTGCTTTTTCTATCACCCATATCTCCATCCCAAATCAGCATCAGTATAAGTGCAAAGAGTAAAATCATTACTTCTGTCATACCAAATGCCATAATCAAATATCCTTTTCAGATATCTAAATATCCTTTTTACTATTGTGTAGTGATATTCTTTAGGATCAGCCTAAAATCTTGCCATAATTCCACCCACATTTTCTATATCATGTCTACTATGATTTATCTTTAGATTTTAAAAACACAAACCTGTGTCACCCTTTATAAAGGAAAAGGCTAACAAAAGTATAATTATTCACCTTCAATGACATAAAACTAGTATTCTTATTTAGAATTTTAAAATGAAGTAAACAAATGAAATGTATAGAAATTGATGAAGTTTAAGATTATAAATTTTTAATAATTATTTGGAATAAAGAATGATATAGTTTCCTATTTTTTAAAGATAACTTTTAGTTGCTGAAAAATGCTAAAAATTAGGGGTCTAGTTCCCACCACAAAACTACATCGAAATAAACTTATTTCCCTTTGATCTTATATTATGTTATAGATAACATATGTAGCTAGAACAATCAAAAATAAAAATTGGCTTTAGACCTCTATTTTCTCTTTTATAATGATTCAAATTTCAACTTATTCAAATTGATAGTTTTCATCTCCCACCATATTTTTCAAAATATATCTATTCCAACAAAAAGAAAACTTGTATATTCTGAAAGAGGACTCTCTCCTCTAGAACATCACATAATTTTTTAATTTTCTTGATCTAATTTAATATTTTTTTCTCTCTCAAAATTTTCATCTTCTTGAGTGTTAAAATATGTACTTCTAGAATTTTTTGATTATAATATACTACATCTAATTAAAACACTATGAAATCTAGATGTGAATATTCTTGACTTTGAGCTCTATAAAATGGTGTTTATATGTTATTTAAAAAACATTACAAAAAATAGTAAGAGTTATTGAAACATCAATTTTCTGAAATAATTTTATTTCTTTAGTAATTAGATACTAAATAGTATAAGACATGCATTTAATAGACATTTCTGATTGGAAAAGTGTGAGACCATGTATAACTTAGCTAGAATAAATATATTAAGATCATATGTTTGAAAAAATTTGAGTTTTAGATAGAAATACTCAAATTCAGTTGTTCTGATACTTTGTACTTTGACATGTAATCCTCCAGTCATAGATCTGTACTTCTTGTGTTCAACAGTAGGTGTCTCATCCTTGCTTGATAACTTGTGACCAGTTACCATAAGAGTTCCAAGAGGTTTACAATTTTCTATTCCAAATCTTTTTAGCAAATCTTTTAAATACTTGGTCTAAGAAATAAAGATTCCTTCTTTGTTTTGAACAATTTGCAATCCTAAGAAAAATTTCATTTCTCCTATCATGCTCATTTGGAATTCATTCTTCATATCTTTTGAGAATTTGTTACTAGCTTCATCATTTCCTCCAAAAATGATATCATCAACAAATACAATGATTATCAACAAACCATTTTCTATTTCTTTCAAGTATAAGTTACTTTCTGTTGTTCCTTTAGTGAATCCAAGCTTTGTTAGGTATTTATCTAACCTTGCATACCAGGTTCTAGGTGCTGTCTTTAATCCATACAAGGATTTCTTTAATCTGCAAACTATATTCTTATCTTCTATCAAAGGAAAACCTTCTGGCTACTCAATGTAAATTTCTTCTTCAAGTTCTCCATTTAACAATGTTGACTTAACATCCATCTGATATACCTTGAAATTTTCATTTTTTGCAAATGCTAAGAACATTTTGACTACTTTCATTCTTGCTATAGGTGCATATGTTTCCACATAGTCAATTCCTTCTTGCTAAGAGTAGTCTTTGCATACTAGTCTTGCTTTGTTTCTTATTACTTCTCCTTGTTCATTCATTTTATTTCTGAATACCCATTTTGTACCAATCACATTTTTGTCCTTGGGTCTAGGAACCAATTCCCATGTGTCATTTTTTATTATTTTTTGAAATTCTTCCTTCATTGCTTTTATCCAATGATCATCCTTGATTGCTTCATTTGCACTTTTTGGTTCTACTTGAGATATTAGGCATAGTTCTTCATTGATTCCACTTCTTGTCATTACTCCTTTTTCTTTATTTCCTATTATTTGATCAGCATGATGATTTCTTATCACATTCTTATTCAAGGTAGGAGTTGCTACTTCAACTCTTATTTCAGGTACTACACTTTGTTCTTGATGCAGGAGCATCCAATGGTGTAATAGCAATCCTGTATCACCCAAAAATATGCTTAGATATAGTTTCTATTTAATTTGTTTCCATTTCTAGATACCCATTTGGGTCAAATAAAGGTTCTAACTCTCACAGTTCCACTATTAGTTTTTTGGGTTAGAGTTTTTAAGCACCTTGGGATATGTGTAAATGTAAAAAATGAGTTATTTTGTAATTGGGCCAAAATAATGATGAGTTAGAGGGTGTAAGTTGGAGGGATGATTATACTTGTAATTTAAAACTCTCCAAAAAAAAAGAATTGGGTCAAAAGACTTTACAGTTAGAAAGTTATTGCAGTTTTAAATTTCTTAGAGACCTCCTAAGAGCACTTCAAAGTTAGATTTGAGGCACTAAATAGCCTCATACAAGGTCAAAAAATGGGGGACAAGCAAAGCTATCCATAGGGTTATAGAGCACTTTGAGAGCTTTCCAAAAATGTAAATGATTCGTCAATCAGAGTCCCAGTTCAAAGGTTAAGCCTCCCAGAAGTTGGACTACCATTTCTAGATTCTTCTAATTTTACACTGACTTCTAACATGACTTCTGGAACTTTTTTTTTTTGGTAGTGAATGCCAACTAGCATATTCTAGAATGTATTCCTAACCCCAAACCATTTGGGGATTATTTAAGAACACTTCTAGTATTGTAAAGAGAGTTCTTAGTGAAGTTAGAGAGAAGGTACTGTGCAGAGGATTTCTTTCTCCAAAATCATACTATAGTAAGCCCAAAGGGCATTTTCATTGATAATAATATTTCCCTTTTCTTGTGTGTTCATTCTAGTCTTTGGTTGTGTCTGCATCAGTTCTTCTCTTACTTCTTCAGTTTGCACATTATTCTGTAAGTCATTGTTGGTCTTGAGAAATATTTCATTACATCTATTGGTCATCCCAAAATAATCATCTCCATCAAAGTTATAATCCATCACTTTATCTTTGGTGCTAAACTTTTCATCTATTCTCACATTTGTGCACTCTACTATAGTTTTTGTTCTATAGTTGAAACATCTATAAGCTTTACTTTTTAATGAATAGCCAAGAAACATACCTTAATCACTCCTTGAATCAAATTTACTAATATCATCATCTCTTTTGATGTAGCATTTTCTTCCAAATATTCTCAAATATTTGACTAATGGTGAGTGACCAAACCATAACTCATAAGGTGTTTTCTCCATACCTTTTCTAATCTATACTATGTTCAGTGTGTATACTACTGTATTGACTGCTTCTCTCCAAAAATTCTTTGGTACATCATTCTTGAATAACATAGCTCTTGCTACTTCAACAATTGATCTATTTCTTCTTTTAGCAATCCCATTCTACTTAGGTGAATGAGGTGAAGATAGTTGTCTCCTGATTCCATGTTCTTCATAGTAGATATTGAATTCTTTAGAAGTGAATTCTCCTCCTTTGTTAGATCTTAAGCTCTTGATTTTAATTCTAGATTCATTCTCTACTTTATTCTTGAATATCCTAAAGTTCTCAAATGTCTCTAATTTTTTTTTATGAAAAGCTACCCACATCATTTTGGTAAAATCATCAACAAAAATCATAAAATACCTCTCTCCATAGAATCCTCTTATTCTTGCAAGACCACTCAAATCTGTATGAACCAATTCATGCTTTTGTCTGGTACCAAATTTCTTGCTAGGAAATGAAATTTTCTTCTACTTAGCCAAGATACATTCCTTATAGATAATGCCAGTGGGCTTAGTGATCTTAGGTAAATCCCTCATAGCAAGTGTATTACTGGCTTTCACAATGTTATCAAAGTTAATGTGACAAAATCTTTTGTGCCATAACCAACTGTTGTCAATTTTAACTACTAAACATGTTATTTTAGTGGAGTTTAACTTAAATATATTACCTCTAGTTCTTGTGCCAGTACCAAGTAGTTTTCCTTCCTTGTTTTTGATAATGCATGTCATTACCAAACTACAATTGGTAACCTTTTTCCATAAGCTATCCAATGCTTAACAAGTTATGTTTCAATCCATCAACAAAATAAACATCATCAGTATTTGTTTTACCATCTAGATAAATCCCTCATAGCAAGTGTATTACTGGCTTTCACAATGTTATCAAAGCTAATGTGACAAAATCTTCTGTTCCATAACCAACTGTTGTCAATTTTAACTACTAAACATGTTATTTTAGTGGAGTTTAACTTAAATATATTACCTCTAGTTCTTGTGCCAGTACCAAGTAGTTTTCCTTCCTTGTTTTTGATAATGCATGTCATTAAAAACTGGTCGTACTTCTGGAATTTGATTGTGTTGTAAGTTTTTTGCATCAACGTTTCGGATCACACACAGTGATCCATCATCAGGATGAAGAGCAAGAGAAAAATAATAATAAGCAGCAGACTGGAGAAAACACAAAGATATAACAAGAGGAAGGAGAGGAGGTGGGGGGGGGGGGGGAACACGTGGATTGAGGGGGAGATAAAGTAATAAAGAATAAATAAATGAATTAGAAAAATAAAAAATAAAAGAAAAAATAAAAATTAAATAGAATAAAAATAAAAATAAAAACAAACAATCAAATGATAAATAACAATGAAAGCGCTCACAAAATGAGAATAATAATAACACTAATTGAAAAAACAATAAAAATAGAAATAAAAAATGAACGTAAAACCAAAATAGACCAAATAACAATAAGAATGAACTAAGAATGAGAAACAAAATATTTTTAAAAAGGGGGGTCAACAAGGAAAAATTAAAAATAAAAATAAAAATAAAAAATAAAAAATAAAAGTAAAAAATAAAAATAAAAAAGAACCACGGGGACCACCAACAAGTAAGAGGGAACAAAGGAACCAAAGATGGGAGCGTCCTAAAGATACCGACAACACAGCGAAAGGAAGGAGAAAAGAAGAAAAGGAAGAGAGCAATCACCAACCTCAAGCAGGCCACCAACTAGGGAGAAACTAGGAGCAAGGAGGCGAGGGGAGACCGACGGGCTCAGAACACCAAAGGATCAAGTTCGTTGGTCTTGAGTCAGCAAAGGAATCCACGAAGGGTTTAAGGTCCACCCATCATCTCTGTTGAGGTTGACAGGGTGACTGTTGATAATTATAGCTTCTTTGAGCTTCCTTTTGAAATAGTTGTCCTCCTTGGATACGATTTGGGCATCTTCTAAACAAATGTGGTGCTTAGTGGCTGACGAGTGCTCCGCTAAAGCAGACTGATGAACCCTGTCGTGTTTAATGTCGGCACTATGCTCCTTGATTCTAGTGCTGAAAGAGCGACCAGTTTCACCAATATACGGTATCCCGCAAGAGCAAGAAACTTTGTAGACTCCTGATGCTGAAAAAACATCTCTGGAATCTTTGAGAGCGGGGGTGCGATTCTTGAGCCTAAACCAAGGTTTGAAGGCCACGCGAAGGCCTTTTCTGCTCAGAATCTTGGCCAGCTTCTGGGAGACCCCATCTATAAAGGGAAGCGACACAAAAGCGGGAGGCGGAGAGGGGTTGGGTCGGGGAGCAGAGAGGGAAAGAAAGAAAGAGCGAGCACGGACAAAGGCCCTAGAGATTTGTTTGTGGGAGTACCCATTTAATCTAAAGACTTGGCGGAGGTGGGTCAACTCCGAATTTAAGTGGTCATCATCACAAATCCTGAGGGCTCTTAAGGCTAAGGTTTTAAGCGTGCCAACTTTTTGACTCGGATGGTGGTGAGAAGAAGCATGAAGGTACAGATCGGTGTGCGTGGCCTTCCGAAACACTCGACGTCCCAGAGAGCCATCTGGTTTCTTAGTGAGTAAAATATCAAGGAAGGGTAATTGATTGTTGGATTCAAGCTCTTTGGTAAAAGCAATGCTAGGAGAGATGTTGTTAAGATGAATGTGAAACTCTTCTAGTTTATCGATACCATGGGGCCAGCAAACATTGGTATCGTCAACGTATCGCTTCCACCATTTAGGCTTGAGGGGGAAAGAGTGGAGGGCCAGCTCTTCAAAGTGTTCCATATAAAGGTTAGCAATAACCGGGGAGAGTGGGGAGCCCATTGCGACCCCATCTACTTGTTCAAAGATAGTCCCTTGGAAGGAGAAGAAGGTGGACCTTAAACAAAGATCAACCAGATTAGCGATCTCCACATTAGTTTTCCTTTCCACAATACCAACGACGTCCGGAATAGGAACCTTCGTGAAGAGGGAGACCACATCAAAGCTAACCAAGATGTCATCCTCATCAAGTTTGGACTCTTTGATGAAGCTAACAAAGTCGGAGGAATCCTTGATGAAGGAGTTGGAATGGACAAGAAGCAGAGAGATAAGCTTGGTAAGATGGGCGGCAAGATGGTAAGTGGGAGAACCTCTGGTGTCCACGATGGGTCTAAGGGGAATGCCAGCTTTGTGAATCTTGGGGACACCATAGATGCGAGGGGTTAACTCTTTGGACGGAAAAAGCCTCTTCTTAGTGGCATCATCAAAAGAAGAGGAGGAAATGGCCTTCCTGACATTCTTGGAAATCTTAGAGCACGGGTTGAAAGAGAGGGGTTTGTAGCTGCAAGAATCAGAGAGAAGGTCTGTCATTTTTGCAAGGTAGTCGTGCCTGTTCATAATGACAGTAGCATTGCCTTTGTCCGCTTTGACAAGTATAACATCGTTATTTTTCAAAAAATTGTTGAAGGCCGTGGATTCTCTCTTAGAGGTGTTACACTTAGGAGGTTTAGCATGTCTAAGTGTAACCGTACAGTCCTGCCGAATTTCATCAGCAACTTCATGGGGGAGCGAACGGATGGCACTCTCAATCTCCACTAAGAAATCCACACGCGGAACCTCAAGGGGGGCAAGAGCAAAATTGAGGCCACGCTTGACAAAATTAAAAGTCAGCGGGTCTAGAAAAGCATTGGAAAGATTAACCACCAATTTGTTCTCCCAACTTCATGGGGGAGCGAACGGATGGCACTCTCAATCTCCACTAAGAAATCCACACGCGGAACCTCAAGGGGGGCAAGAGCAAAATTGAGGCCACGCTTGACAAAATTAAAAGTCAGCGGGTCTAGAAAAGCACTGGAAAGATTAACCACCAATTTGTTCTCCCAATCAGAATTTCATCAGCAACTTCATGGGGGAGCGAACGGATGGCACTCTCAATCTCCACTAAGAAATCCACACGCGGAACCTCAAGGGGGGCAAGAGCAAAATTGAGGCCACGCTTGACAAAATTAAAAGTCAGCGGGTCTAGAAAAGCACTGGAAAGATTAACCACCAATTTGTTCTCCCACCATTTCTGATTGGGAGAACAAATTGGTGGTTAATCTTTCCAGTGCTTTTCTAGACCCGCTGACTTTTAATTTTGTCAAGCGTGGCCTCAATTTTGCTCTTGCCCCCCTTGAGGTTCCGCGTGTGGATTTCTTAGTGGAGATTGAGAGTGCCATCCGTTCGCTCCCCCATGAAGTTGCTGATGAAATTCGGCAGGACTGTGCGGTTACACTTAGACATGCTAAACCTCCTAAGTGTAACACCTCTAAGAGAGAATCCACGGCCTTCAACAATTTTTTGAAAAATAACGATGTTATACTTGTCAAAGCGGACAAAGGCAATGCTACTGTCATTATGAACAGGCACGACTACCTTGCAAAAATGACAGACCTTCTCTCTGATTCTTGCAGCTACAAACCCCTCTCTTTCAACCCGTGCTCTAAGATTTCCAAGAATGTCAGGAAGGCCATTTCCTCCTCTTCTTTTGATGATGCCACTAAGAAGAGGCTTTTTCCGTCCAAAGAGTTAACCCCTCGCATCTATGGTGTCCCCAAGATTCACAAAGCTGGCATTCCCCTTAGACCCATCGTGGACACCAGAGGTTCTCCCACTTACCATCTTGCCGCCCATCTTACCAAGCTTATCTCTCCGCTTCTTGGCCATTCCAACTCCTTCATCAAGGATTCCTCCGACTTTGTTAGCTTCATCAAAGAGTCCAAACTTGATGAGGATGACATCTTGGTTAGCTTTGATGTGGTCTCCCTCTTCACGAAGGTTCCTATTCCGGACGTCGTTGGTATTGTGGAAAGGAAAACTAATGTGGAGATCGCTAATCTGGTTGATCTTTGTTTAAGGTCCACCTTCTTCTCCTTCCAAGGGACTATCTTTGAACAAGTAGATGGGGTCGCAATGGGCTCCCCACTCTCCTCGGTTATTGCTAACCTTTATATGGAACACTTTGAAGAGCTGGCCCTCCACTCTTTCCCCCTCAAGCCTAAATGGTGGAAGCGATACGTTGACGATACCAATGTTTGCTGGCCCCATGGTATCGATAAACTAGAAGAGTTTCACATTCATCTTAACAACATCTCTCCTAGCATTGCTTTTACCAAAGAGCTTGAATCCAACAATCAATTACCCTTCCTTGATATTTTACTCACTAAGAAACCAGATGGCTCTCTGGGACGTCGAGTGTTTCGGAAGGCCACGCACACCGATCTGTACCTTCATGCTTCTTCTCACCACCATCCGAGTCAAAAAGTTGGCACGCTTAAAACCTTAGCCTTAAGAGCCCTCAGGATTTGTGATGATGACCACTTAAATTCGGAGTTGACCCACCTCCGCCAAGTCTTTAGATTAAATGGGTACTCCCACAAACAAATCTCTAGGGCCTTTGTCCGTGCTCGCTCTTTCTTTCTTTCCCTCTCTGCTCCCCGACCCAACCCCTCTCCGCCTCCCGCTTTTGTGTCGCTTCCCTTTATAGATGGGGTCTCCCAGAAGCTGGCCAAGATTCTGAGCAGAAAAGGCCTTCGCGTGGCCTTCAAACCTTGGTTTAGGCTCAAGAATCGCACCCCCGCTCTCAAAGATTCCAGAGATGTTTTTTCAGCATCAGGAGTCTACAAAGTTTCTTGCTCTTGCGGGATACCGTATATTGGTGAAATTGGTCGCTCTTTCAGCACTAGAATCAAGGAGCATAGTGCCGACATTAAACACGACAGGGTTCATCAGTCTGCTTTAGCGGAGCACTCGTTAGCCACTAAGCACCACATTTGTTTAGAAGATGCCCAAATCGTATCCAAGGAGGACAACTATTTCAAAAGGAAGCTCAAAGAAGCTATAATTATCAACAGTCACCCTGTCAACCTCAACAGAGATGATGGGTGGACCTTAAACCCTTCGTGGATTCCTTTGCTGACTCAAGACCAACGAACTTGATCCTTTGGTGTTCTGAGCCCGTCGGTCTCCCCTCGCCTCCTTGCTCCTAGTTTCTCCCTAGTTGGTGGCCTGCTTGAGGTTGGTGATTGCTCTCTTCCTTTTCTTCTTTTCTCCTTCCTTTCGCTGTGTTGTCGGTATCTTTAGGACGCTCCCATCTTTGGTTCCTTTGTTCCCTCTTACTTGTTGGTGGTCCCCGTGGTTCTTTTTTATTTTTATTTTTTACTTTTATTTTTTATTTTTTATTTTTATTTTTATTTTTAATTTTTCCTTGTTGACCCCCCTTTTTAAAAATATTTTGTTTCTCATTCTTAGTTCATACTTATTGTTATTTGGTCTATTTTGGTTTTACGTTCATTTTTTATTTCTATTTTTATTGTTTTTTCAATTAGTGTTATTATTATTCTCATTTTGTGAGCGCTTTCATTGTTATTTATCATTTGATTGTTTGTTTTTATTTTTATTTTTATTCTATTTAATTTTTATTTTTTCTTTTATTTTTTATTTTTCTAATTCATTTATTTATTCTTTATTACTTTATCTCCCCCTCAATCCACGTGTTCCCCCCCCCCCCCACCTCCTCTCCTTCCTCTTGTTATATCTTTGTGTTTTCTCCAGTCTGCTGCTTATTATTATTTTTCTCTTGCTCTTCATCCTGATGATGGATCACTGTGTGTGATCCGAAACGTTGATGCAAAAAACTTACAACACAATCAAATTCCAGAAGTACGACCAGTTTTTACTAATGGATTGTGGAAAACAAATGACACTAATGCATGTCATTACCAAACTACAATTGGTAACCTTTGTCCATAAGCTATCCAATGCTTAACAAGTTATGTTTCAATCCATCAACAAAATAAACATCATCAGTATTTGTTTTACCATCTAGAGTGATAGATCCAATTCCTATAATGTGATAGGCTAAATTATTCCCTACTCTAACAATTCCTCCATCATGGCTTTTGAATTTGAAAAATTTTCTCATATCACTAGTCATGTGATGTGAACAATCACTATCATTAATCCAACTTTCCTTTCAACTTGTGAGATTAGTGTGCTTTCTTCTTTGATTTCTCTATCAAGATCATCCTCCTTTATAGCTATGAATCCTATTTCATCTTCACTTTTGTTTTGATCAGATTCTTCTTCCTCTTCTTCTTCATTAGCATATAAACAATTTCTAGGTCTTCTAGATTTGAATCTTCCTTTATACTTTTTTTCTCTTTTAGGACACTTAGATGCATAATGACCATATTCATTACATGTCCAACATTTAATGATATTCTTACCATCTTTTTCTCTTTCCACAAGAAGATCCACTTCTTCCTAGATCTTTTCCTCAATAGACTTGCTACTGCTAGCAATGTCTCCTTGCATTTTTGTGTTCTTTGCTAGACTGGGTTTAATATTCAATGCACTAAATGTTGTTTCAACTTTTGCTAATTCTCCAAATTGTTTCAGATCAAATTCTTCAACTTCTAATTTACCAAGCAATGTTTCTTAGGTGAAATTGGTACAAGGTAACATTACTCAAATCATCCATGTTATTGTCTTGTAAGGTGGTGTCAGACTTTTCAAGATCTTCCATATTACTTCATCATTTGATTTTTTTTCCACCAAGAGATGTGATTCCTACAACAATCTCAGATATTCTACCAATATAGCTTCTCACAGATTCATCTTCCATCATTCTAGCATCTTGGAATGTGAAATATACATTTTATAATCTAACTCTTTTTGCATGTGTATCACCCTCATAATTAGCTTCTAAGGTTTTCCAAATTTCATGAGATGTTTTGAGTTGTTTTACCTGACTATACTCACTTTTAGGTAGAGCTGACAATATCTCTTCTCTTGCCCTTATGTTGCACATAAATACTTCTCTTTTTTCCTTAGTATAGCTTTCAAGATTGTCTTCTTCCACAATGTTTTTAGGTGCCCTGATTACAAAATAATATCTTGGACCCATGCACAAAAGATGAGTCTTCATTATATCCTTCCATATGTTGTAATTTGTGCCATCGAATCTTAGACTTTCCTTTCTGAACATGTTCACCATGGATCTCCCAAAGTTGTTAAACTTTCTCTTCAAGGGCCTGAGGCTATATAGTCCACCAATGTAACTAAGAAGGGGGGGGGGGGGGTCGCAATTGTGAATCAGTTATATGACAATTTAAACATTTAACCTCTTAAATAATCTTGACCATTCAAAGTAAACAACAACCATAAACAGATGCACATAAGAAATTACACTAGATATGTTGACTAGGGAAACCCTTAGTTAGAGGGAAAACCCCAGTGGGAATGATGCCCACAAAATGATGTACTAATATGAATATTCCTTCTTAAAGGATGGACCCTATTAGGAGTCAATTACAACATTTAGTACAAGAGTCCCTGTTAGGAGACTTTGAATCCTTGTTAGGAGATTCTAGCCCTATTAGGAGTTGTGGAAGGTAGTTGAACCCACTGTCCACACAACTTCCGAATTACATCAACAAATCCACTATCCAATTGACCTCGATACTATTCCTTTTAGATTAATAGATGTGTAATAGGCTTTTACTTCTTCCTCTATCTAGTACATTGGACTCCTTCACCTTCAGATCATGCAATTAGATCTCGAACTTTGTGATCAGTAATAGTAACCCTTAAGGTCACTTACACGCATTAGTAAGTCACTCTACTCTACTACTTATTAATTTTCAAGTCTTCACTTTTTCACTTGTCATGTAAAACATGGGAAACATCTTTCTTTTATATCATGCTCAATAATAAATCCTTGAGTTAGCTTCACACTTCATTATCATATATTAATTAAATAAAATACACTTTTAATCAACGTTGTTGGCTCATAGAAATACACAAACTTTCACACGTGCAACTTTCATACATGCACACTCTCTAATGTCATCAATGGTTAGTAAACTATCTCCAGTTCATTGTGCAACTCTTCACTACAATTGTAATCAATTGTAGCAATCATGCAATAGGAACTACTTTCCTAATACTCTATTTCTATATGATTCTCTATAAATCAATCATATCTTCTGCACACTGTCAATTCAAGTTTTGCACACTTTCCTATGTAACAAATACACAAAATAGTATGCACTGGTAACTATGCATCATCAAATAAGTAATATAATGTCCTCAATATAGAAATCATAGTCTACTGCTATGTCAGTCTTTTACAAACTTATCACTATGTTTTCATCAATGACAAACACATTTATAAATACATCATAAAAATGTTCTACAATGCTCCCCCATAGCATCAACATTCATGCTATACTACTACATTTTGTTCATAATTATCACTTCTTTCCTCAACCATCTTAGAGTATTTACCATCAGATATTTTACTTTAGAAGATGGAGTTTATTTTGTTAGGCCTTTTCCTTTATCACTCCTCTCTAGAGTCTTCTCCTTTTGTTAGAGATCCACATCGAGCATCTCTATATCTATTAATTCCATAGTCCTCACCTCTATGTCATGGGAAGTCTATTGAAGCTCCTCACATATTTGTCCTTCCTCTAATACTTCATCAGTGGGTATTTTTCGTGGTTCTACTTCTTGTTTAGGTTGCACCTATTCTTTATTACTCAAAGGGAGAGGAGTAACTAAACCTTTATCCACCCAAAATGAATCTTTATTTCGTGATGGAGGAGCTATTTTGGGTCCTTGCGGTTGGGGCAGAAATTGACTCCAATCCTCTTGTAGAGGTTGATTAGTCAGAGTATCACTTATCACCTACCAAATTAGTGCCTATCAACATGAAATCAAAATCTAACATTTGAAAGACATCAGCCCCTTCATGCTTCTACTTAACAATCCATTGTTGCAACTCATCCTCAAAAGTTGTAGACTAAATAAGTTGTGTAGGAATTGATGGTGGTGTAATAGTGGAGCTTCTTCTTTTTTTTAACTTTGTAGCCCTAAAAAGATGAGTCCTCTAACTCAAGGGAAGGTTATCTTCTTTATCTTTATCATCCTCCTCTTCCTCTTCTAGAATGACTTCTAGAACTAATGGAAAAGGAATAACCTTTCTTACTACCTCTTGTCTCCTTTTAACTAGAGTTTTGATCTTTCTTCTCTTAGGAGCAGATGGGGATGCTTCTGCCTCTTGTGTAGGTAGGGAAATTTCTTGTGTTTCTATTTCAGCTCCTTTCTCTAGTTCTGGCAGTGGCACTTGAGGATTATCCTGAGTTTGCATGACTTCTACATTATCTGCCCCTTGTACATTTTCTACCCCTTGGTGCTCTAGCTTGAGTTTTTCTTTCTTATGGCTTAGCTTTTTGGGTTGAAGTTCTTTTCCCCTTGCCTTTACCCTTCTGAGCCCTAAAGAGTCAAACTTCTCTGTCAAGTTGGTGCACTATTTTTGTCCTCACTAGGGACTTAGTTGTGAATGTGGGCACTATCACTTTTGCACCTCTACCTTTGACTAGGTGGGTTGTAGCTTGGAAAACTATAGTTTCGAATTAGATCTAGCTTGAATGGTCTTTTGATCCAATCCTTGGTCAATTGGATGATGTGTCTTTCCCTATGATCAATATCTAAATTTTCCTCTTTATCAATCTCTACACTCATGATAGGTAGATCAAAAATCTTATCTCTATTGTACAATGGATCTAGGACCTCTTTAGTATCTTTTTATACTATCTTTAAAGGGACCTTTATCTTCAAGGCACTGCCTACCAAATAGAGAGTCATCCTACAATAATCCCTTATACAAATTTTGTAGTTGTCCACTACATTCATCCAATGATCCTCTATGGCATCTTCATGTTGGAACTGTTTGCCTACCAAGTATTGAACTCTACTAGAGTTATCAAAATAGGGACAAGAAAAGTTATATTCATCCAAGGGCTATTGATCCCACTCAGACTCAAAAGCCAAAATATCCTATTTTTGGACAACACTAAACAGACCTATAGTGATAGGCCATACCTAGGTCTTCTTGTGTTTCTTCCTTACTCTCTCATATGTAGATAAGAGTTGTCATGCAATTTTCAGCAATATGATCATGTCACATGGATTCCTGGGGAGCTTCTTTGGATTAACAGTCATACCTGCTACCCTCAAATAAGTTAATGTCTTATATTGGATGTAGTAGGCATTGATTTTTGTAATCTTTGTTGCTACCTCATCTGACATCCTTTTCACATAATCTCCTTCAATGAATTAGATGATTGCAATAATGAAGGCATCATTCACTATTATGTATTCTTTAACTATGCATTGAAAGCTTTTTTTTCACCAACTGGGGGTATACTATATAAGGCCATGCATTTGCATCTTGCATGTTGCCCTTTTTGAACAATCTCAGATAGTGTGTTGCTCTTGCAGCTAATAGATACACCAAATAGGATGTCATATATAACTTTTGATTGTTCTTGACTACCACTAGTTGCTCATCCAAATTATCACTAAGAATTGAAGCCCAATCAATTAGCATTTTTGCTATCATGATGGTCTCAATGAAGTGCACCATCCATATATTTCGGTGTCCTGATGCTGATAACCTCATAACTCTACTCAAAAGTACTATAGAATATCTGATATGTCTTTCATATAACCCTTTTTCATATCCACTTTGCTTGCTTTATGTCTAAGATGAGTCTTCTCAATGAGATATGAAGATTGAATGATTTCATATGCTTCCTCTCTATGTTGTCTTTCTACTTGATGATATGTCAATTTGATATACTATTTTTATCTTAGAAGATGGAATACCTTTTCTATGTTCTTAGGTCTCAGGATGATCTCTCCAATTATACTTTTCATGACCCTTTCTTCTAAGAAATAGTTCTTTTCCAATGCCATGATCAATTATGAAGATTGTACTGATACTAAGTGTGACATTGCATTGACTAACCTTAATCTGATAAGTGAAGATATCATTAGAGACCTCTTCATAGGTTTTTTGCATAAAACTAGGAAGTCATTCCAATCAATATGGTCGAGTTCAGTGTCCTAGATCTCCAAATATTCATCCTAGAAGCATGATTTTTCTAGAACACCTTAAAACTTGAAAGCTACTAGTTTCAGGGCCATCTTTACAACAAGGGAAGATGATGAGGAAGCCATTGAATTTGTACAAAATCAATATCCATGAGTCTAGAAGTGAAGAAAATTCAACCTACATAAACCCTAACTATGACAAAAAATGACCCAAAATCCTAAAAACCTAAAAAATTGTTAAAAAGACAAAAAAAAAAAACCTAATTTCTATCCCTACAAGACAAGAAAAAAGGTGCACCTTGCACACCTCTAAGGTGCACTAGGTTCACCTTATCTAAACACAACTCTTACTCTTAATAACAAGGGTGTGTATCTAGTGCACCTAGTGGGGTGTGCTAGGTGTGCACCCTTATGATGTGATAAGGAAAGGAGAAGTATAAATAGGGATGCACACTTAGCACACGTAGTGCACCCTTATCTACACAAGGAATGTTCGGCCTTAGTAAAGGTGTGCCAAATGTGCACCTATGCACCTTGGATAAGTGCGCACCTTTGCACCTTTCACTAGGTGATTCTTGGTTTGAGGTTTTAAGTTTTTTATTAATTTTTGTAAAAAAAAAGGTGCACACCTTGCACACCTTGGGAGGTGTGCATGGTGAGCACCTTTGTTTTTGTTAATTAACATTTTTTCTTGTGTGTGAAAGTGATGGAAAGGGGACTGAGTAGAGTGGTGCACCTAGAAAAGTGGTACACCTAGCGAAGTGCATAGGTGCGGGAGAACAGAGTGAGGAAGAAAAAATGATGAGGAGAGGGGTGATGTCCCAGGCTTTATAGGCCTAGGATTTAGCACACCTCTTGGAGCTGCATAGGTGCATAGCTGTACACTTCCAAGAGGGAAGTGCTTTCCCTAAGTGATCAGTGCACTAGCACACCCAATGAGGTGCACTAGGTGTGCTAGTGTGCCCCTTTACCTTGTAATTTTGATTTTTCTCTCTCCAAAACAAGGTTTCTGACATCTAGGTTTTCAGACAGAGACCCAAATTATGCAAAAACACTAGGAAAAACCCTAAAAAAGACTTAGACCCTAGACTAGGGATCTATGAAGCTAAAAAATAAATTAGGGGTATTCACAACACCACTTAATTTCATGAAAATAAATATGCATGAAAATTAAAATACCTTGAATGTTGTTGGTGAAACTCAATCTGCTAGTTGGAGAATGTTGTGGATATGAAACTTCTTCATATCCGCAATGAAAAATTTGTAGGGCACTAGAATCAAGTGAAATAATCAAATCAAGTAAGTCTATCATATGGTGCGAAGTACACAAATCAATGACCCGAGTAGCATTGGAAGACAAAACTCATGCAAAAAGAGCATTTCCTTTCCTTGTGGGAGGAGGTAGTGGATTTAAAGAAGAAATATTATTTTGTTGCATGATTTCATCTAAATCCTCAAATCATTTCCAACACTTGGAAACTAGATGCCCTTCATGTTGTCTAGTGTGTAGTATAATCAGTCCCCAAGTGGGAGATTGTTAGTTTGTGGTGACTGATCAGGGAAGTACTGTACATACTTCATAAATTTTTTTTTAAAAATGGGTACTATTCGCCGATTCACCACTAAAGTTTGGGCTAATATCTACCAATTTATGGCCAATATTTTGTAACCCTAAAGCAAAAAAAATACTTGTATAAAAGGGCTTAGGTTTAGAGATTGTTTCATAGTGAGTGATGTGAAAATTGGTTTTTGCAGTGGTATTGAGCTATAAGGGATCATGGATTGTAATCAGGTTGTAATCATTGGATTGTAATAATATTAGACTTATTGTTTGGTGGACGTAGCCCAAGAATTGGGTGAATCATGTTAAATCTTGGTGTCTTGTGTTTTTTTGTATGTGATCTATTATTTTTTGATATTATTTATATTTGCATGTAATTGTTATTTCTGTCTAAGGTTTAATCCTAACAATTGGTATTAGAGTGAGGTTGTTTTTTCCAGTTATCCTATGTAGGAAAGTCTCATGGTTGAGTGGGAGTCTCACAGTTGAGTGGGAGTGCTGGAAAACAAGGGTAAGCTAAGGGTTGATAGGTTTAACAGGAAAAACTTTTAGTTATGGAAGATGCAAATGGAAGACTATCAAAAGGATTTATGGAGGCCATTGGAAAGAAAAACCAAGAATTAGGGATCTATGGCAAATGACGACTAAGATCTTTTGGATAGAAAGGCACTTGGAAGCATTCAATTATGCCTAGTACCATTGGTGACATTTAATATTACAAAAGATAAGACAATAGAAGAGTTGATGCAAACCCTAGTGAAATTCTATGAAAAGCCCTCCACTTCAAACAAGGTATTTCTCATGAAGCATTTAGTTAATATGAAAATGAAAGAAGGTGGATCAGTTGTAGATCATTTAAATGAGTTTAATATTATTAATAGTTATTTATCTTCTATGGGTATCAACTTTGATGAAGAAATTAGGGCTCTCTTGATTTTATGTTCTTTTCTTGAAAGGTGGAATGGCTTGATAATGGTTGTGAGTAATTATGTTCCTAGATCTAGTACTCTAAAATATGATGATGTGATCAGTGTTATTTTGAGTGAGAAAACTCATAAGAAATCCTTAGGTGGGTCTAAATCAATAATTTCTTTGAATGCACAAAGTTGAGGCAGAAAAAATGAGAGAGGAAGTAATTCCAAAAATCGTGGAGAATCAAGATGAAAGTCAAAGGGGAAGAGGTCTCAATCGAGAGGACCAAACAACTACTAGTATTGTGGGAAACTAGGGCATAAAAAGAAATATTTTTGGACTCGAAAGAAAATGAAGGAGATAAAATAGATGGAGACAAGGAGGCAAATGTGGTAAGTGACCAATCAAAATAGGATGCTTTGCTTCTATCTTTAGAAAGTGTTGATGATTCATGGGTTGTAAATTCTGGTGCTTCATTTCATGCTACACCTCATAGAGGTTATTTCATTGATTATGTCCAAGGGGATTTTGGGCTTGTTTATTTGGGGGATAATGAACCCTATCATATTTTTGGAAAGGAAAAAGTTAAGATTAAGTTGTATAATGGGAATTATTGGCTACTACATGAGGTAAGACATGTTCCAAGGCTAAGTAGGAATTTAATTTCAATACGGCAACTCAGTGATGAGGGTTGTGTAGTTACTTTTAATGATAAAAATTGGAAGGTTTCAAAAGGTTCCCTAGTAGTAGCAATAGGTGTGAAAATAGGCACCTTATATCTTTGTACAGGTCATATTGTTCCTTCTATTTTAATTATTTTAGAGAAAAATGAATGTTCAGGAAAAATTGCTACAGTTGAGCAAGGAGAACAAATAGCTACTATAAATTCTAATACAACATTGTGGCACAATAGACTTGGGCACATGAGTGAAAAAAGGTATGAAAGTACTTCATTCAAAGAATGTTTTACTAGGTTTGAAATGTGTTAATATGAATTTCTAAGAAAGTTGTGTGTATGGAAAACAAAAGAGAGTGAGTTTTGTGAAGAATGGGAAGGAAAATAGAAAGGAGAAATTAGAACTTGTGCATACCAATGTACGGGGACCAGCTCGAGTATCTTCCCTTGGTGGCTCTCATTATTATGTTACATTCATTGATGATGCAACTAGAAGAGTATGGGTTTATCTCCTTAAATAGAAATTTGAAGTATTTCAAACTTTTAAGAAATAGAAATGCTTGGTTGAAAATGAGACTGGTAAGAAATTAAAATGTCTCAGATTTAATAATGGTGGTGAGTATTGTAGTCATGAATTTGAATATTATTACTCCACTGATGGCATTCATAGATAGAAAACTATTCCAAAGACTCCATAGGAAAATGGAGTGGCTAAATGCATGAACAAGACTATAATGTACCGTGCAAGGAGCATGATGTTGCATGTTGGGTTGCCCTTACACATGTGGGTAGAGGCTATCAATACTAGTGTATATTTTATTAATAGAGGTTCCTCTACTCCTTTGGGTTGTGGTATTCCAAAGGAAGCATGGACTGGTAAGAAGGTGAGTTATTCTTTTCTCAAGACCTTCAGTTGTGAAGCTTTTGCTCATCTATATTCTAAAAATAGAACCAAGTTGGAAGCTAAGTCAAAGAAATGTGTATTTTTTAGATATGGCATTAATGAATTTGGTTATAGGCTTTGGAATTTTGAAAATCATAAAATTGTAAGAAGCAAGGATGTCATATCCAATGAGAAAGTGTTGTACAAAGATCTATTGTAGCAACATGAGAAGAAAGAAGATGATTATGTAGTGTTGGATGATACTCCAAAAGATGATGTTTCAACCATTCCTCATGATGTGCAACAACCACAACAACAAATACCACACACACCAATGAATATTAGATGGTCAAAAATGCAAATTAGACCTTAAGAAATATTTTCTTCCTCTTTGTATTCTATTTTATTAATAGATGTTGTTGAACTTGAATATTATGATGAAGCTATGCAAGTGGATACTAAGATTCAATGGGAGTCTACAATGGAAGATATTGAAATAGACTCTTTGCTAAAGAATAAGACATGGGATCTATGAAAGTTGCCTACAGGTAAAAGAGCTTTACAAAATAAGTGGGTTTATAGGTTAAAAGAAGAGGATGGAGGTAAGAAAAGATTTAAAGCTAGGTTAGTTGTAAAAGGATTTGCATAGAAAAAGGGCATTGATTTTGATGAGATATTTTCTCTTGTTGCTAAAATGACTTCTATCCATACTGTTTTAAGTCTTGTGGCTATTGAAGATTTGCATTTAGAGCAACTTGATGTTAAAACATCCTTCCTTCATGCTGATTTGGATGAAGAGATATATATGGCATAGCCATGGGGATTTGAGGTCAAAGGTAAGGAGAACTTAGTGTGCAGATTGAAGAAAAGTTTATATGGCTTGAAGCAAGCACCTTGGCAATGGTATCTAAAATTTGATAGTTTTATGCATGAGCATGGATATAGCAAGTGTCATTCAGATCATTGTGTTTATTTTAAGAGGTTGGATGATGATAGCTACATTATTTTATGTTTATATGTTGATTATATGCTTGTAGTTGAGTCTAACACAAATCACATTACAGGGCTGAAATGCTAGTTAGCACATGCATTTGCTATGAAGGATTTGGGGGTAGCAACACAAATCCTTGGTATGAAGATTTGCAGAGATAGGAAGAATGGTAAATTGATGCTATCTCAGGCTGATTATGTTGAGAAGGTGTTGTAATGTTTCTCTATGGAGAATGCTAAAGCTGTCAGCACACCTTTACCTGGTCATTTGAAGTTGACTAAGGAGATGTGTCCTAAGACACAAGAAGAGGAGGATAAGATGTCTAAGGTACCCTATCCTTTAGCTATAGGAAGCTTGATGTATGTTATGGTATGTATAAGGCTAGATATTGCACATGCAGTGGGAGTCATTAGCAGATATATGAGTCATCCAGAAATTGAGCATTGGAATGTAGTAAAATGGATTCTCATATATTTGAGAGGAACATCTAGTAAGTATTTGCACTTTGGGGGCTCTACTACTAACTTACAGGGCTATGTTGACTTAGATTTGATAGGAGATATTGATACCAAGTGGAGTACTATAGGTTATGTATTTACTATTGGTGGGGCAGTGGTAAACTGGGTTTTTAGGTTATAGAAGGTTAATGCTTTATCCACTACAAAGGTAGAGTATATTGCTGCTACAAAAGTAGCCAAGGAGATGATATGGCTTTAGTTCTTCTTGGGATAATTAGGACACCCTTAGAGGGATAATTATTTGTTTATAGATAGTCAGAGTGTCATTCATCTTGCAAATAATTTAGCTCTAAATTCAAAGACTAAACACATTCAGTTACGGTACCATTTCATTCAGTTAGTTTTAGATGATGGACAGTTAAAACTGGATAGGATACATATAGATGAGAATCTAGTGGATATGTTTACAAAGGTAGTGACAAGGGAGAAGCTAAATTCCTCTCCATCTTTGGTTGGTCTTCTAGACTGAACAAGAATACAAGAATAGCAGAGTCCAGGGGGGTTTGATCTAGTGGGAGCCTCATGGTGTAGCAGCATAGCTACAGGATCAATCTCCAAGTGGGAGATTGTTGTCTAGTATGGAGTCTGGTCAATCCCCAAGTGGGAGTTTGTTTGTTTGTGGTGACTAAATAGGGAAGTACTATACATACTTCATAAATTCTTTAAAGAATTTTGGTACTATTCACCGATTCACCACTAAAGTTTGGGCTAATATTCATCAATTTATGGTCAATATGTTGTAACCCTAAAGTGGCAAAAATACTTGTATAAAAGGGTTTAGGGTTAGGGATTGTTTCATAGTGAGTGATGCAAAATTTGGTTCTTGTAGTGATATTGAGCTGTAAGGGATTATAGATTGTAATCAAGTTGTAATCATTGGATCGTAATAATATCAAACTTGTTGTTTGGTGGACATAGCCCAGGGATTGGGTGAACCACATTAAGTCTTGGTGTCTTGTGTTCTTTTCTGTGTGATCTATTATTTTCTAATATTGTTTATATTTGCATGTAATTTTTATTTCTATCCAAGGTTTAATCTTAACACTTCCTTACCCCAAAAGATACAAGGATCACCTGTGAAATTCTTAGTCTTGGAGGAAGACTCACTAGACTTACAATATTTACCTTGTTTTGGAGTAGATTTCTTTGTATCTGATTTAGGACGTGTTTTGGAGGGAATCTTAGTACTACCTAAATCTATTTTGGGCTTTGATTTATTCTTTTTATTTCCTTTATATGTCTAAGAAACCAATGCTTAGCTCTTTGATCTTGCTAGAGATTCTAACTATGTAAGCTTGGCCTTCTATCTATCCATCTAATCACAAAAAATCTCTACTGTGGGCATCCTAAATCTAGGACCCAAAGAATTAATAGTATAGTGAAAACTAGATGAGAGCATCTAAAAGTTCCTTTGAAGCTTTGACATAATTAGGTAAATATACTCTTGATTAGTTTTTTTATTTCCACAACCTTGTAGTAAATATCAATGTTGTTTCAATTCCATCCAAAAGTCCTTAATAGAGGAAAAAGAATTAGGTACCAAGGAAGTCAACTCTACCTTAATATGAAATTCTATGAACTTATTGACCATGCCAAAACATCCTTCAAACTTTAACCATATAGCCAGAGGAGTAAGACAACCATCTAGATGAAAGAGAAGACTATATGTAAAATTTAAAGCTAATAAAACCATAGGAAAATCCATGTTGTTCATATACTATGTAACCTCAAAAGGGCATGTCTGTCATGTCCCTTTTCAAATAATTAAAAATAATAATTTTTGTCAAGGCAGGCAGGCCCAAGAAGGTGAAGTTTCGAAAAAAGGGGGTTAATCTTTGGAAAAATGTTGGACTAATAAATGAAAATTATTATTAAAATATTTTTTATTAACCTCTCTTGGACGTGAGTTAGGTTTATGCCCTCTTTTAAGGGGTTTGGAGACATTTTGGGTTGATTCTAGAACTTGATTTTTGCTCATTTCTTTGTTATTCTTCAGAGGCTGCCAAACCTGTGGAGAAGGAGACCCAAGAATGGGAGTTTTTAGGTTTCTAGGAAGGATAAGGATGGAATTTTTAAGTCATTCCATTTGCATGCTCATGCAGAGTTTGCCTTTGTGCTGAACAGTGCAGATTTGTGGTTTTTCGGGTGTGTTTTTTGTAAGAGTTTGGTGTTTTTGGTTGAGTATTTCATATCAGTTTGGGTTGCTGCTGTATTTTAGAATTTCAGATGTTAAAATAGAGCTGAATATATGTATTTGGTCATGATTATACTTTTGTGATAGATTATTAGTGTTTTTGTGGTGTTTTCGGGCTATTCTATGTTGTTTTCGGGAGCCCAATGAGCATTGTTTTTATCCTCCATTTGGGCGTTGTTGTGTAAATGTTATACAAATCTAAAAATTTCATTTTTTAGGCTGTTATACTACTGAAATTTCTATAAAAATGTCCACTTTCAGATTTACTAATAATATGTGAAGCTGTGAAGTTTTTGGTACTATTTTCGGCATACCCAATTTGGGGTTTATTGAGAAATTGGTGGATCTTTGAAAGATTGGTTGTTTGATCTTAAAGATCTAATTAGAGGCTTGAAATATCATATAAAATCAGAAAAGTGACATTTTAGTGGTATCAGAGCTATGATCTTGCTAGCCTGAGGGTTTGTAGAAGTTTGCATGTCAGTTTTGACAACTACCCAAATCTTGCATGTCAAAATTTATGGTTGCATGCTACTTCTAATCATTTGCATGTTAGTTCTTGGTGAATTTGGTGGTTGCATGTTGCTTCTAATCAGTTTCATTTCAAAATCTATGGTTGCATGCTACTTTTAATCATTTGCATGTTAGTTCTTGGTGAATTTGGTGGTTTCATGTTGCTTCTAATCAGCTGCATGTCAAAATCTATGGTTGCATGCTACTTATAATCATTTGCATGTTATTTCTTGGTGTTTGAAGAAGTTATAACCTATGGAGGTTACACTCTACTTTATCCAGAATGGACAGGTATAGTACAGAGTCTCAGAGGAAACGATCTTGGACAATTGATATCCAGAGTTAGAACAGTAGAAAGGATGGTTATTTAGACATTCAAGATAAACTTAGGAAAATAAGCCATGACATGTCTGAATAGTTGGTTGAGCACCACCATATGATGAATGACATGTTGTCTGACCCAGCTAAGGTGGATAAGTTGACCAAATTTCTATTTGGTAGATTTTCTCATAGGGCAGGTGACATAATTACCAAGAACTTGCATGAGGAGTTTGAGAAACTAGCTTATAGCTAGGTAGAGGTCTCAGATTCTACTCTGCCACAGGAGGTAGTGAGAAAGGATATTACGTAGATTGATATAATGGTCAACTTGATACTCAAATTGAGACAATTGTATACAGGTTGTTAAAGGGTGATATCACAGGTATTCAGGATGATATAGTTACAACAGGTAGTGACTACAGCGTAGTGGGTCCAGATGATGATTATGAGGGTGTTGTTGTGCATGATGGTGAGATACCTAGTAGAGATGAGCAAACATTGAGCATTCATGACTTTGCTGAGAAAGAGTACCAGGCACAGTTAGATGCTTCGTCACATGAGGTTGAGGCTGGTAGTACTTCACACAATTTGTCTAGCCAGCTGAAAGTGAACAAAGACAGTATTGTGACTTCATTATCTCATCATGATAGGTATGTGGAGTTAGTTGGTATTGGTCATATTACTCAAGTGAGGATTTTTCTTGAGTTACTAGCTGATTCTAGTTTACAGATATGGACTCAAGATTGTTATATTGGCATTTGGGATTCAGCTGACTGGAGATCTTTAACACTTTTTGGTAGCAGTGTTTATTTGGGTGCTATCATGGATTTGATTAGCAAATTGCCCAGTGTTATCTTTTCTTGTGCTAGCAGCTTGTCCGATGTTGGTATTAGTTTTTATACACTGATGTTGGGCTTTGTTCATATATCCAGTCAACCATACTTTCTAGAATGTGTTGATAATATTTCATATTTGGCAGTGTGTACAGATGAGTCCCAGGATCATATTGGCATTGATGACATCTAGGAGGATGCAGTGGGCAGTTTTGAAGACTTAGTTTCCTTGGGTGAAAAGGAGTTGGACAGCAGTACTACAATTTTTGATACTCTGTATGTTGATATGAGCTTTAGAGTTGATTCACAGGATATGGATGGTAATACTCTAGAGACTAGTAACTTTGAGGATACTCTTTTAGACAGTGCATCAGAGGAGGTTTGTAGGAGATAGTTAAGCCAGTGCCATCATGTGTTTAATCAATTGAGAGTTAGTGAGTGAGACATTTCTATCGCTTGCCAACATTTTGATGTTGCTCGTCAATTGTTAGCAGTTTATGGATGGGGTTCTCCTACTAGTGATGAGCAGAGAGGCAGTTATCTTTCCTTGACAGAGTTCCACTCCTTATGGGAGGCTATCTAGATTCTGAGACAGGATTATATGCAGTTGGTAGCCGACGGAGATTATCTTATGGAGTGGGGCAGTACAGCATATGATGCATTGTTGGCCAAGGAATATGAGGTGAGTGAGCTTACTGAGCAGCTTGAGGTGACTTCTGAGATTCTTGAGAGTACACAATTGGCTTTCAAGGAGTCACAGTTTCATTTGGCTAAGGTGACCATGGAGTTAGAGCAACTACATTCTTTACTAGATTCTATATAGTCACAAGTTGTCGTGTCTGATGATCCGAGGATGTCCATGGTCGAGATTGTCAAAGCTAGTGGAGATGGGGATGCATCCATCCTTGATACTAACATTAGCATATCAAGTTCTTCCCCACTAGAGTTAGGTTTAGTTGAGTTGGGGGCTGCAGCAGATTGTTGTGGTATGCCTAACATGGTGGTGAACTCTAGTAGTGATGGCACGAAGACTAGAGATGTTGTATCAAAGATCATGTGTGATGTTGGTGAGCTGATAGTTGACATGGTTCCTGCTAGTAATACTACTCCATTGGCGATGTCTTCAGAGGTAGTAGTCAGTTCCAACTTGGTTAGTGATCGATTGCAATTAGTTACATCTGGATTTCAGTCTGAACCACTGATTGAGATTGGTGCATTCTATTGGCATTACACTGTGAGGTATGCTCATCAATTTACCTTTGATGACCATGTTGATGAGATGATGATACAGACATGTACTTTGGTTCATAGTTCTTGTCATCAGTTATGGGATGGTTTGACGCTTCGGGATGAGAGTTGTGATGGGCATAACATGGCAATATGTTCTGCAGTTGACAACTTGATAATACATGACTTAGAGCAGGAGTTTGGGAGTGATACTTCAGTAGTTGTTGTTATTGATTCTACTCCTTTGGCTATGGCATCTCCTAACTTAGCTGGTGGTCAGTCACAGTGGGTTGTATCACTTGTTCATGGCAAATTTGGTTTGGGTTCTATTTCTTGCTATTTATCTTGTAATGTCTTTTCACCATCAGCAGTGCATTGGATTTATGGTTATGAGACAATGGCCGGTGATTTGCAAAGTTGTATTGGCTGCAAGAGTTGTATAGTGTGTGGATTCTCCATACTTGGTATAGTTTCATTCGGGAGCATTCACCATTGTTGCAGAGTTGGATTATACATTCTATATAGGCTAGTGGGATGCGTTGATGGTATTTACTATGTTGGCAGTTTGATTTGTCCACTTTAATTGGGTTCTAATGTTCTAAGAGTTTGTATCTTGTGGGTTTCTGACTGTGGTAGTGGTGATTTTGGAGTTTGGTTGAGCTATAATTGTCAATTTGGTTATGGATTCCTCTTGGTTATATTGCAGAGGATATTGCAGGAGCCTATGTTAATTGATAGTAGTATAGTTCATGACTACATTTGGGATCCATGTGGATTGATTGGTTTATTGTTCATCCATTGCTTTAGGACAAGCAATATTTGGGAGGGGAGGACTTTTCATGTCCCTTTTCAAATAATTAAAAATAATAATTTTTTTCAAAGTAGGCAGGCCCAAGAAGGTGAAGTTTCGGAAAAAGGGGGTTAATATTTGGAAAACCGTTGGACTAATAAATGAAAATTATTATTAAAATATGTTTCATTAACCTCTCTTGGACGTGAGTTTGGGTTATGCCCTCTTTTAAGGGGTTTGGAGGCATTTTGGGCTGATTCCAGAACTTGGATTTTGCTCATTTCTTTGTTATTCTTCAGAGGTTGCCAAACCTATAGAGAAGGAGACCCAAGAATGGGAGTTTTCAGGTTTTTAGGAAGGCTAAGGATGGGAGTTTGAAACCATTCCATGTGCATGCTCATGCAGAGTTTTCCTTTGTGCTGAACAGTGCAGATTTGTGGTTTTTCGGGTGTGTTTTTTGTAAGAGTTTGGTGTTTCCGATTGAGTATTTCATATCAGTTTGGGTTGCTGCTGTATTTCATACTTTTAGATGTTAAAATATATTTTAATATATTTATTTGTTCATGATTATACTTCTGTGATAGATTATTAGTGTTTTTGTGGTGTTTCCGAGCTATTCTATGTTGTTTTCGAGAGCCTGATGAGCATTGTTTTTATCCTTCGTTTGGGAGTTGTTGTGTAAATTTTATACAGATCTTAAAATTTCATTTTGTAGGCTTTTATGCTACTGAAATTTCTATAAAAATTTCCACTTTTAGATTTACTAATAATATGTGAAGTTGTGAAGTTTTTGGCACTATTTCCAGCATACCCGATTTGGGGTTTATTGAGAAATTGGTGGATCTTTGAAAGATTGGTTGTTTGATCTTAAAGATCTAATTAGAGGCTTGAAATATCATATAAAATCAGAAAAGGGACATTTCAATGTCAATTGAGGCTAACCTCATCCAAACAATACCATAACCCTTGTGACTTGAGAACTCTTTTCATATGAACTTTCCCAAGGTGATAATTGTGTGGGGTAAGGGGCTCAACAAAAGATGAGTCTTCCATATTGTAAATTGTGTCTCAACCGCTCTACCTTTTTTATTTTATTAGTAATTTTTCATAACTAAATAGAAGATGCAAAAGGGGGTTTTTGTTTTTATATTTTTTATTTTATTAGTGATCTTTCATAACTAAACAGAAGATGTAGAAGGGGTTTTTTGTTTTTTGTTTTCACCTTTTGATAACAATGACAAAAAGAAAGAAAATGAACACCCCCCACAAAATAGATAATCAAACCCAATACAATCTAAAAGTTGGGAAAGTGAGAAAAAAAAATATTGACAATAATTTGTGAACTTGATAAAAATGTTGATGAAGAGAACAAGAAATCTAAATAGAGCACAAGAAGAGCTTTTGAAAATCTATTTGAGATTTTTTTAAATAGAGCTATTTTGAACAAGTTATCCCCTCCCTGAGTGAAAATAAAAAATAATAAATAAAATAATAATAATAAATTTTGGATTCAACTGTGTAAATAGGTACCCAAACTGAGTAGTTTTCCAAAATAAACTCCATGGTTGCAATGGGCTCATAATTAACTTTTTGACAATGTCTAGTTTGACTAATTCCAACAATGTATGCCCAAGATAGACATGTTTTAGTGAAAGTGCCTCTGGAAGAAAAGGAGAAAAAAAATAGGGCCTTGAAAATAACTGGTGAGTGACATGTTGGTTGAAGGAGTTGTAGTGGTGTAAGGCCCATTTTCCGTTGCACCAAAAGCCATGACTGTTAGTGAACATGGAACACCACATAATTAACCACCTGTGAGCAGGGGAGTGTGTCGCATCACCCAACAATCTCCCCCTCGACGCGCATATCAAGTGCTTACGTGGGTCAGGAAGGCACCGAGGAGATTTGAACCCATGACCAGGCCAAAACCAAGCTCTAATACCAATTGTAAGGCCCATTTGTCGTTGCACCAAAAGCCATGACTGTTAGTGAACATGGAACACCACATAATTAACCATCTATGAGCAGGGGAGCGTGTCGCATCACCCAACAAGTGGTGGTCGTTGTGCAGTTTTGGTGGGCCCACTCGTAACAATTTTAAAAAGGACTATAATTCTTTAAAAAGGTGTTTTAAAAAAAAATTCTTTGAAATTTGTGTCAGAGGCTCATATGGCCTGGTAGACAAATAAATTGTGTCCTAGTGCAATAATGACCAAACATGATGTGCTTTATATTAAAATAGGGATTTTTGGGTGTTGTGAACTCAATAGTGAGGTCCATTTGAGCTCAAAGTGCACTGAAAAATAGTGACCCCCATTGCAATAAAAAAGATTAAAAAATCATAGTTTGATCCACACAAACCCATGTTTTTTTTATGGCTTCAAAAATTGAACAAGTTGCAGCAGATCCTTCTCTGATACCATGTAGAATTTGAGCAATACAAATTGAAAGACCCAAAGAACACTTGCATGCAAGAACCTATCACAAAGAAGTAGAGAGAAGAAAAGGACAAGGGTTTGGTTTTGAAAATATGCAAGATTATATTATCAAGAAAAAGAAAAAAAAGATATGTAATGGATCGATCCTTATAAAAGGAGATCAAAACTTAAAAGGGAACCCCTAAGAGTTTAACATTTACTTTTTGATTTAATTATTAAATGTTGCTAATGCATTAAAGGGAAATCTTAATAAAGAAGCAAAGTTAATTTAATCATATTGATTAAATTAATAATTTAATTTAATACTTTATAGATCAATAGTGCCCCTTCTTTACCAATATCATAAATTTATTCTTTGGTATCTCCAACATAGCTAAGACCTACATCATAATATATAGTAAGTCGATTTTACAATTAAACTTGGTAAGGTTCCTTCTTTGACTCTAGAAAGCCTCCTCATTCCTTTTGATCCACAAAAGCCACAAGACTTGAGTGAAAAGAACATACCAAAATTTATTCAATTTAAGATCAAATGCATCAACATAACCAACAAGAAACTCAATCCAAGATAGACTAATTTTAGAATTCCAACAAATAGGTTGATTAGTAAACAAGGACTAGACATGTTTGGCATAACTATACTCAAATAAAAGATGACTAATTGACTCACTAGAGTTAAATAGAGAAAAAAAAAGCCAAGAGAGACAAAAATAAAAAAGTACATCATCAATAACCTTTTAAGGAAAAAATGGAAACCTAAAGAATTTTTTCTTAGGTTTAGAAGGTTGGTGCCAAAGTTGGTTAAGAGAAAATGTCCGCTTGGACTCTAGAAAGTCAATGTCCCATAACCATTAGCCAATTTTAGGATCTTTATTTCATCTTTAATCATTTGATATATATGCTTCATCTTAGCACTACTTAATGAGTTACCATCCTTCCATTTAATCTATTCAAGAAAGTCGTTAGTAGCTAAAACGTTTCTACGGGAAAAGGGTCTTGTAGCCTTACACGCCAAAGTATAGATTTTCTTATGTGACTAAGGAATATCAAATAGCTCACATTATTCATTGCATCCCTGGCTAATTTCTTACAATGAGATCACTAATGGTGATCAATCTTATAGAGTTCCATATTTTAGCAAAGCAACACTATATTAGAGCCAATTGTTTATCATTTAATTTCACACACCACCATAAAGATCTATCAATCACTAAATATGTAGGTGTTTATCCAATGACATATTTTCCAATTTATTAATCTGATAATTATAGAAAATTTAATTAGACAAGTAGTAAATTTCATGTGAGGTTAAACCTTTTGTGCAACATATATCCTACCTACAAGTGATAGGAGATGGATTTTCCATTTCATATTTTTTTTCCACTTTTTTTAAAAATCCATTCACACATATCTTTTGTAGAAAGGATAATAAAAAACAAGATTCATAGATATTTGTTCATCTTAATGGGGAATGCCCAACCCCAACCTTTGTTTATCATCTAAGTTGGAGGATACTCAAAACACCCAATGATAATATATTTTTGAGGATAAACTTTGGCTCCTAAAGTTGCACAAAAGAATTGAAGCCTCATCAAAATATTATCAAAACTCTCTTCATCCAATTTAGTGAATAATATTTTATCATATGCAAATTATGAAATCAAAAGTGTTTCATCATTGGGTAACCTAATGCCTTTGGTTAGGGGATCTAGCTCCATATTCTTAAGAATATATAACAAAGAGTGTACAAATATCACAAACATGGAAGGGGCTATGAGGCATTACTGTCTAATGGACCTCTGCAATCGAATGAGCTTAGAAATTTTTCCATTGACATCAATAACAATAGAAGAATATTTGAATAGGATTTCAATCCATTTTTAAAGTAAAGAGGAAACCCAAAAGCCTTCAACATGCCCAATACAAAAGGTCATTCAATTCTAGCATAAGCATTTTCAAAGTCAAGCAAGATCATAACATTGTTTTGTCCACTAACTTTAGCCCAATGCATTGTCTCCCAACTAGTAATAAAATTCCCTAAAATATACCTCCCTTTAATGAACCTACTTTGTGTGACCGAGATGAGATTTCCCAGCATGTTGGTGAGTCTCCTAAAAAGGGTATTTGCAACAATTTTATATGATAGATTAAGAAAGATAATTGGTCTCCAATTTTAACTATAGACTTATCCCTTTATTTTGAGAATGATTTAATCACATCCCTATTAATATCTATTCCTAATGAACCTTTTACATAGGCCTCATTGTATACCTATGATTGTTCATCAAGAATCCAATCAATATTCTTCTTATTAAATTATGTTGGAAGTCCATCAATGCCAAGGCATTTTCCATTGGCCATCAACTTGGTGATCTCCTCAATTTTAGACACAAAGATATCTTCTAATAGAATTTTTACTTCTTATTTTGATATCATATTCGGAATCATTCTAATAAATTAGCCCATTTTAGTATAGTTACCCTTCTTATGTTTAGATGTAAATAGTTTTCTATAGAAATAAAATATTGCCTTATTGATCTCCTTGGGATCAAAGGACAATCCATCATCCAAATTTATTTCCTCAATCATTTCTCTCTTCTACTTATGGCTGATTAGGTTGAATAAGTAACCTAAGACTCCATCCACCTCTTTTAACTAATTCATCCTAGCTCTCACCCTCTGACCTTTATGTTTAAAATTATAATAACTTAGAGTTTCATTTTTTTTTTCCCAAGGTCTTCCTCAACCAAGGTATCATGTCTATAATCTTGGAGAAGGCCTTTCAATATGTTCAGTTTCTCCTATCAAACATCCTCTAACTTATTTTTTCCCATAGCCTTTTCTGCTCCAACCATTTGAAATGTCTTTCTCCATACCTCAATAGTTGAATTCCATTTTTTAATGAGATTATAATTATTATTAAAAAGTTGCACCATACAAGTAGCCATCCTTATAGATTTCACATGTCATCATCTTTCAAAAGGGAAGAGTTGAGCTTAAATAGATTCTTTCCCATGGCCCTTGGCTTAGGTGATATTAGAGCCTCAATCATAATTCAAGCACAAATATGAGAATTATCTGACATAGCGGCAATTTTAATTTCACAACATTGTTTCCATCTTAATAGAAACATCAACATCTATTTTATCAAGCCTACAATATATTCTTTTATGAGTAGCCTAATTATTACACCATGTATAGTATATAAATTTTGAGTATATTTTTTCCTTTTATGTGGGTCAATAAGATACAATGTCATTTTACACTTATCCCAAAAGGATTTCTCATTCCCCTTCAATGGATGTTTAGAACCACCAATATTGTCATCCCAATATTCAACATGTTAAAATCACCTATCAGAATCTAGTGAGCTCTAGGTAAAGAAGAGGATATCCAATCCCACAATATTGCTCTCTTCCTATAATCATTAGATGCATATATACTATATATGTCAATGTCTTTTTCCTAACAGTTGACAAAAAACCCAACATGCCCTATTACAAGGGGAGATCCTAGAGTTTGTAATGTGTTCACTCGATCTAGGCCCAACCAAAACCATAGTGCCACACTTACCCCTTTCATGATGTGTGAAAAATCATTTTCCCTACTTACAGATGAAATTAAGTGTTCTAGAGGAAATAAAGACAATAACCTTGATTTTTTGTGTGCATATGAAGTCTTTGTTTTGCATTTTATGGCACTAGTCTCTTAGTACATACTTTTTGTCTCTCATTCCCAACCCCCTAATGTTCCATCTTGGTATGTTTATATTCATTTATTATTGAGGGAATATTTTTTTGGAATCTTGTATAGTATATTAGAAAATTATGGGATATCCTTGTTGGATTAAGAGATCTGTTATCATTAATCTCAACATATTTATCTATTTAGATAGTATGTAGAGGTATGTTGCAAGAATATACAATGGAGAGAATGGATCGGTGTGGCTATTGTATTTACAATTATCTAGTGTGAAGGTATAAAGGTGTTGAGGACTATGTCTACATGATTCATGTCAACTTACAGAGGATCGATTCAAGATGCAGAAGAATTACAATAGATTTATCAAAGATTGGTATTCTATGCTAAGGAAGAGATCAGGAATAGACAAAGTGGCAATTTTTGGATCAACGAGATTTAGTATGACATAGTTATCTTATGCAAAGTTAGAGAAGTGCTGAGGACTTGGTTGTGAGTCCATGATTATATTTTTGTATGCTTATGAGGATTTTTTATCAAACATCTAGAGTGACAAAGTTGGAGCATTAATGAAGAATAATGTTTGTAGCTAACCTAATGATGTAGCATGTACCAACATATTCTAGCATGATTTGTGGAGTTATTGTGTGTTTAAGGATGTTGTTATACTAGATGACATACAAAGGATCATGTTGTAAAATGAGTTATAATAAGATATTTTTTTATAATAAGGTGTTTAGTGAGGTTAGCACTATTTACCTCTATAAGGTTCATGGATTGTATAAAGGAATGTAAACATTAGATGTGAAGGTTTTGGTGTGCAGATGGATACAAGCCATGTATTGTTGATCATGTAAAGAGGTATGAGTGGAATCTATTGTACTTCATGGGATTGATTGGGAATGTTGAAGATGTTATTGGCTAGTTCATAAAGATGTGGATTATTGTCCAGTTATAATAGTAAGGCAATGTACCTTCCTTTGAGCAATGAGCACTAGGTAGTGTGCTTGAATGGAATTGCATTCCCCATTGTAATAAGTTATAATTTTAAAAGGGAATAGTTTATTGTGGTTTCTAGCCCCACCATGGTATTTCCCCTACCAAGGTTTCATGCAAAAAATCTAGAATTATATGTTGTGGACTTGTGTTTACATGTTTTGATTAAGTAAAAATAGGTTTTAAAGGACCCAAAACCTTTAAAAAAGTATCAAGAAATTATAATAGTAGAACATGAGAAGTCTAAGACAAAACATAGAAAGTATAACAACATAGTACACAAACTAAAGGCCTCACAGAGATAAAATACAAACAAAAAATAGGAGGCCAACCATAAACAAAGCTAAAAAAAATAGCAAAAGGATAGCAAAAATCCAGCACCCAAACAACTACATAGTCTACAGCAAGTCAGCAACTTGATATGCTAGAATGTGCATGTTCTCCACAGTAGCCTTCATTTCCCCCATCTTGTTTGCATCACCAACCTCCTTTGAATGAGCCCTTGTGTGCTTACTTGGTCCCTAGTTCTTAGTCACAGTAGGTGAATCATGCCCTTTATCCTACTCAACCATTTTCATAAGGCTACTAACATTATCCACCACTGTCTTTAAAATGTTACTATTCTGATCAGCCATCTTCTTAATCATTTTTTCAATATTATCCATTTTGGCCTCCAGACTCTCCACTCTCTTCTGAAAATCAGTATTAGCCTTCTCCAAGACCCTATTTTTATCTTCAAACATTGGGACCTTTTTCATTAAATTTTTCACCTCTTTAGCATTACCAATTACTTTTGAAAGCCAATCAATATGTTGACCCAATGTGCATTCCCCTCTAGTCATCTTACTAATCTACTCAAAATCCTTAAAATAATTTGCATTTGTTATTTTAGGTTCACAATTTCCTTCAGAATGGTCCCAGGATTACCCATAAGCCCTTTTGTAACCCTCATCTCCCCCTCATTCGTGTTATTATCAAGGGATTGATCCTTCTCACTATAATTTGCTTTTTCCAAAGCCATATTCTTGGAGGACTTCTCAACCCCCTTCTCCTAAGCCATTGTCATTTTTATTTTCCTTTCCATTTTGTGAATAAGAATTTCCTCATCTAAGGGAACCAAAACCCTATCCTTATTCTGGCCCCTATTCCCCGAACCCTTTCCTCCACTTCCTTTATTTTGAGAGCCCCTCCTCTATCCCTCATCAAAATCACTATCTTAGTCAAACTTGCTCCCCTTAGCTTTCTTATTCTTCTTCTAAGAACTGCATCCAATACCCCCTTTAAAACTCAAACTACCCCCGTCCACATCATCCTCAGTATCTGAATCATATCCTTTCTTCGAGACACTACCCTTGATATGATACTCAATGGCCTTCAAACTATGTATGGGTTTGTTCGCCCTCTCTGATTTTAGTAAATTCATAATGAATACCATTAAACCCTCATGGCACACATGTTCACCATTTGGGTCTTTTTGAATTGCCTATATGGAATTATCTAGTGACCGTCTAAGATAGAAGGGAAAATTGAGCCTGATACTATACCTAAAATGTTTAGCTAGCATAAAATGATAACCATAAAGCTTTGTGAAATAGCCATCCAAAGTAAGGTATTCAATGATCACAAACAACATGAACCTCTAAGGCCACAAAATAGAGGTAGGATTGTAGAAAGAGTTACTAATTTTCACTAGTCGATTACATTCTTTGGTAGAGTCCATGAATTCATCAATCGCCCTGTCCGAGAGCTTCCTATCATGGTAGAAATTAATGTCCTCCATATCCAACCCCATGGCTTCTGCAATAATCTCTTCCAATACCTCCACTAGTATATTTGGGCTCATTTTTTGACCTTTATTGATCAAAATTTTGACCCGATTTTTTACCACATTTTGACCAAATTTGACCAACCCATTGGTCAAAAAAATTTTGGTGAAAATTTTCACCAACATACTGGTTGGTCAAAATTTTGACTCATCTATTGGTCAAAAACCTTCCAAAGCCATTGTGCAAGTTCTACCAGGAATTGGTCAAAATTTTGATCAATGAAGGTAGAAAATTTTGACCAACAAAGGTTAAAAAAAATCTAGGAATTGGTGGAAATTTTGACCAATGAAGGTAGAAAAAACCTAGGTGTTGGTGGAAAGTTTAACCAATGAAGGTAGAAAAAAACTCAGGCATTGGTGTAAATTTTGACAAATGAAGGTGGAAAATTTCTACCAATGAAGGTAGAAAAAAACCTAGGTGTTGGTGCAAATTCTGACCAATGAAGGTAGAAAAAAAACCCAGGTGTTGGTGGAAATTTTGACCAATGAAGGTGGAAATTTCAACCAACACTTGGGTGTAAATTTTTTTCACGCATTCTATTAAATAGTTCACATGCCTTGCATATGATATGACATTTTGCATGCATCCTACACTCTCTCTCATCTGACTGATGATGGATTATGGAGAGTGATCTAAAACCATGATGCTAAAAAATAGACACAATCAAATCCAAAATGAACTTGCATTACAAATGGATTGTGAAAATTTGATATTGTTAATTTTGCATGCATGTCTACCAAGACAAATATATGTTTAAGTTGTGATTGTCCTAGTAGACATGCATGTAAAATTAACAATATCAGATTTCCACAATCCATTTGTAATGCAAGTTCATTTTGGATTTGACTGTGTGTGTTTTTTAGCATCATGGTTTCGGATCACTCTTTGTAATCCATCATCAATCAGATGAGAGAGAGTGTAGGATGCATGCAAAATGTCATATCATACGCAAGGCATGTGAACTATTTTATAGAATGCCTAAAAAATAATGACAGTAACTAATCAAACTATCTTAAACATCAACAGTAACTAATATAAAGAATACATAATTAGTTATATGATTGCAATAGAAGGGATGGAAATTTTTTATAGTTATAGACCACAAGTCCAACATTTTGGCTATCAGTGTAAAGAGCATGACAGCATAATAATTACTTAATGAGACAAATTATGTACGTTGTATGAAGGTAGTCCATGGCTGACAGGGCCCACCAAAAGATAAAACATATGATAAAAAGACTCATTTTCATGTTTTTAACATATGGGGTACACATAATATGACTTATAATTGCACAATTCAACTAAGTTCAGTTAATTTCCATAGGGATTGTCCCCATTTAATGGTGAACATTTTGCCACATTTCAAGCCTTTTGATTATATAAAGAAATGGATAGCATGAAAAGTTTAAGTAATGTCAAGCCATTTATTTACTTGATATATAATGTGAATAGAACTATTATGTTTCTCAACAACAACAACCAAAAAAAATTATAATCATGTACCCAAAAAGAGATGGATGGAATGTCGAACCTGACCTCCAACTAACTACTATCACCATCCCTCTATATTATAAGTTATAGTGGTGCTCTAGATTTGATCTATTCCATCATACACTTACATATCATACACTTTACCATAGTCCATATCAACAAGGTTAGAGAGATCAGTTTCATTTGACTAGTATGTGGAAGACCTTGATGTTGAGAAGTTGTGTGATTCACATGGAGTGGAAGGTGTTTTGGTCCGTTGGAAGGAAGCTTCATCTCTTTTATCGGCTTCTTTATTTTTACTTGGAGAAGCATATTGCTTTGAATTGTCCCCATGGCTCCTTGAAAATGATGCCAAGAGTGTCCTTGCTATTTTCTTCTACCATAACATAATGTTCACAAAGTGTTAGAATTGTCTCTAGATGAAAAGAAACTGTAGAGGCTCAATTGACATGTGATCTTAGTTAATGTAGAAGATAGATTATGAAATATCATATGAAATGTTGATACAAAAGTCTTCCTAAAACAAAAATGTAAACCATATCAATCCTAAAAATGATTTATATCATTAATCAATGTAAAAGAGAGTAGAAAGAAATCATAATTAATACCTAAAATGTGAACCTTGTAGGCATTTGATCCTTTGAAATGAACATGTTCCCCTGATGAAGGTTTAAACTAGTCTAGATCCCTACAAAAACACATGACATGTAATTGAATGGATAAAAATTTATGGTACAAGCACTTGAAACACTTAGACTGGATACTGCAGCTCAAGTGCCAAGGTCTTGAAAAATGCTGAACACATTTACTTATTGGTGAATTTATATGCAACATCAAGAAAAAGTTTGTTATATGGTGCAACACATTCACTCAAAGCCAATGATCAGAACAATAGTCATCTTATAGAAGGATACTAATCACATTAAAATTGCATAAGATTATATATATTATACATTGATTCTTTCTTTCTTTCTTTCTTTCATATCTTGATTCTTAACATGATATCTGATTAGAGATTGAATCTTTAAATTGAAAATTTTGGGTTGATTTCATATTCATGCTAGTTGTTCAAAGTTGCAAACTATTATACTTGTGAGCTAGGGTTTGTTCTATTTTCTAACAAGATGTTATGCTTGTCCATGATGATTAAGGGGAACTCTCAAAAGCTTCAAATACACTTAAGGTTTTCACTTTTTGGTATATATAGACACCCCTCTCTGAAATTATGGATAAGTAAATTAATAGTTTTGACGGTTGATAAAGAAGGAATTCAAATATCGTGAAGTCAAACTTGATGTGCCACTTAAACTACTAACATGTTCTTTCTATACTGCTAAATCCAAGAAATCTTGTTGATGCTGATGGCTAAAGTAATTTGAACTTTAGGCATTTATTATTAACTGATACTTTCTATTTTCATAATTTAGTTTTCAACTCTTGTTTTTTGATATTATTAATGTTAAAATTGGCCATCTTCTAGCTAAAATCATTTGTTTAGCAAGAAAAACTCTTTACTATTCTTCACATTGTTCTTTGCACCATCAAGTTTTATTTTAACTATTATATGTGGAAAAAATGTAACCTAAAGAATATTTTCTATTCTACCAATAGGTTCCATATAAATAAATGTCAAGGATTTTATATTATTTCAATCTAAACTGATTAGAAAATTTACCTCAAAGTTTTGCAGATCTATCTTCGACCAGCTAGAAGCTATGTAACAAACCAGTTAGAGCTAAAGCAAGCTACCATACTAAGATGTTTAGGAAGATGTTGTACCTCTATCACTAGGAGCTTGTGTATCTTCCTCATTACATGCTTGGGCTGAATATGTGACTGTAGAATCACATGTCTCACCTATTGAAAAATATAGTACATCAGCATGGCAAGAAGGCTTCCATCTTTCGACAATGCATTTAATGAATTGAACATCTCAATTGCAACCAACATAGTCAAGAAAAGTGTCATAGCTTTAACTTTTCCAGTTGAGAATTAATTGCCTGGATTGCTATCAAGGGAAAAAACTTGTGTTCCTACCCTAAAGGGAGACACAACAGAACCTTCCCAAGAAGAGCACTGGTCCCAGTTTCTGAGCTGGGAAAAGGTCACAAGAGTATGACCATCCTCCAGTAAATCTATGCCCAAAAATATTCCATGGGTATACCATATAGCAAAAATACAAACTATAGCTGCACCAACATAAAGACCAATAACCTGCAAAATAAAGATGTGCAATCAGAATTAGTTTTTACTATTATATTATGCCACCTTTCATTTAACAGAATAATTAATTTGATTGACAGAGTATTCAGAGAAGAAAATACCAAGTAGCACAACAACACCCATGCATTAATTAGAGAATCATCACTTCTTCGAGGAGGTATCTTCATTAATTCCACATCTGGTGGATTGAAACCCAAAGCTTACAGGTGGTCCATCAATCACCAAGTTTATGCACAAAAGCTGGATAGGCATCAAGCCCTCTGGCATACCTAATGCTATAGTTAAGAATATTGAGACAACTTCACCAATATTTGAGGATATCATGTACCTGAAATCCATTTATCCAAAACCAAAAATCAAAAGTAAATTCCCAGACAATCTAAAATTAACTCTTTCTTTAAAAAATTAATCTGTTGATAAAGTGAATTGATATTTTTGCTTTTAGATATGAATGTCATTGCAAAAAATAATAATCTTAAAACCAAGGAATTTGGTCTCCACAATTAAAAAGATAATTATGTCTGATAATTAAATAATAGTGGTCAATCTGTTGCTTGTGGAAACTTAGAATTTTAAAATGTAGGAGAAAATGATTTGATCATAGAACCAACCCATGATGATGATGCCTAAAAATACATGCCAGAAGGAATTTTGTTAGAAAAGGACAAAGAAGAAGGAAACTAGTGAGTTTCACCTACCAATGATGGATAAATAGTATAGCAGAACAAATTTAACTAAGAGAAAAGGCATTACTCAACCAGTTGTCACAAAAGTAATTAAGTGATTTTCAAAACACTTCAATTTTCATTATAAAACTCTATTTTATTAAAATTATGAGCATTAATAAATAAGTTATAGCAGGCTCTTTAATAGAATGATACCTGCCCTTCTTGAATGAGGAGCCTTGAGCAAGTAAACTCCATTCTATTTAAATTATGAATATCACATAGTATACTATGCCATGCTCTTTAATAAATCATAAATTGAATATATTCCCTTCTTGAATCAATTTGGGGAAAGTAAATTAATGTGACGCCTACATACTCAAATGTGACTTGTAACCCTAAAGTCAAGTAAGTTCCATAAAAGGGATAGTGACATGGATCAATCTACCTTAATTTACACAATCAAGTATGCATAATGATAGTAGATAGAAAACTCTTGAAATCAGTCATTAATGATTACCCTTATCTTCTGGTGATGTAAATATAAAAAACTCTACACAATTTGAGGCACTATATGATGAAGGCTTGCCAGATCTCAGCACTTCTCTCTAGATTTTGATCTTTAGGTTCTCTTATTGTGCTTAACAAAAACCCACAAATGTCTCATACAGTACTAGAGTCCCTGCACTGCCTCCTCACCTCTAGATGCAAAACATTTCTTCCCATTTGCTAGTTTCTTGGAGTCTCCACATATCCCCCACCCTTTTCAACATAAGATGAGTTTAAGCATCCATACTATCTACAATTTTTTTTCTTTAGAGTTTTTTTTGCCTTATCTAAGTTGCTCAGTCTAGACTCTATACCATTACCTCCCATCCCATTTACCTATGAATATAGTACATCAGCATGTTAGATCAGATTGAGAAATCAAGCTATAACAAAAAACTCAATTGTTTAGTATTTATGAACTTAGAGAAGAATCTGCTAGAGATAAAAGACACTATTCCAGACTCTATGTATGCTAAACTTGATCCAAACCTTTCCATGTGAATTAGAGAGAATACAATTTGCAGTGAATACAAAAATTGCATCCATTATATCTTCCTCTGTATCTCCTAACCATTCAATTAACCATTGTATCCCCTGAGAGCATAAACATTGTAAACATCCTATTCAGTCTCTCACTAACCATCATTAATATTTTATAGATCAGGTAAATGCTTCAGAGCATCTATACAAGCTCCAAACACATAAACAACATTGTTTACATTTGGAAGAAGATTAGCTACATGAAGCATGGTCTGCTATCTGTATAAGCCATTCTAAAAGATTGGAGACAATTAACTAGTTTTTAGGAGACTAGGAGTTGACCCAGTAAACTTCACATCACCAAGAGACAAGGTGTATCATCAGTTTTCAATTGGAGGGATCGGGTGATGGTTTCAGCAAAAATTAAAATATTAAAGTATTTACTTTATTGTTTTAATTAAATAAAATTGAAGTACTCTATTTATAAAATTACATTGTTATAATTTAATAGTCTCTTTTAATAAAATGGGGCCACCATGAAGTTTATGCCAGCCAAGGAGGTATAAATGTAATTTGAAAGGGACATTACAGAGTTGATCTAATGACATCAACCAAGTAGAAATACATCTCATGATCTAATTTCAATCAAAAGACATGTTAGACATTCATATATCAAACAGTTGCTAAATGGGTTTTGATCCAAACCATAAAACTTAGCCATGACCTTTGACTTTTGCACACAATGACTATTTTAAAAAGAAGATATTTGAGTTTATATGATCCTGCTACCTATGTCAGGCCCTTGCAAGCTCTGTAGGGCATACCATGCAAGAATCAATTACCAAAGAACAATATCCCTCCCTCAACCAATATGTAACTTAATAAAACACATTTTAGGTAAAAAGGTACATAGAAATGATCAAGCAAATAAAGAACATTGAACCAAGCATAGTATGATATAGAGAGACTAATAGTTTCCAAAACAAGCAGGTAAACATAAATAGGTCTTGTTGTATCATTGTATGTAATATTCAGATAAATTATACTATATTGGTAGTATAAGCCCTAGAAAACATGAAGTACCTGCTGAAGCAATTCGATTTCTATTTCTGACAAGCCTCTCCTGCAACAGAACAAAAAAAAATCATCAAACAAACAATTTGATAGACATAATTATAGTCAAATTTCACATAATACTTTTACTAAAATATCAGAGATAATATACTTATTTGTATCAAGACAGAGATCTTACCTATAGCCATATATACGTTGACTAGGCATACGGTTGGGGTTAAGAACAAATATATTATAGGCATCATTGAGTTCAAGATACTTGACAAGACTGGTGAAGAAAAAATCCATCTCATCAATATTGACTTGCCATAGAAGCTCCTCATAAGACCTGCATGTTATACAAGTTAGATCAAAGAGGTAGAGACATATTTGAGTACTCATTTGCATAAAGAAGAAAATTTCTTTCCATATAAATAAATTTCAAGGATTTTATATTATTCCAATCTAAACTGATTAGAAAATTTACCTCAAAGTTTTGCAGATCTATCTCTAACCAATTGGAAGCTATGTAATAAACTAGTTAGAGCTAAAGCAAGCTGCCATATTAAAATTCTTATCTTTTGAATAGAAATGGACTGTGGGGTGATTTTCTTTGATTGGCATTGATTTAATGACATGTTTGATATCAATTTGGTTTCTAGTCAGAGCTATGACAGTGAGGCATGTTGGCTATTTGTGTTGGTTTTTTGGCATGTCAAAGTTCATTTCCACATTGATTTTATGTTTGGCATAAAGGCTTAATTATTAGATACTCTTGTTGACTGCATGGATTTAGAATCAAAAGCATGCAAAGTTTGTTGCATAGGGAAGCTCTTAGGAAGTGTTATAGCTCCTTATGGATGTGCGTGGATGCGCATCCAACGGATCCATAGGGAGCTATAATGGTCCTTGTGAGATAACTTAGACTAAAAGTATCATTTCATATTAAATGTACCTTAAATCAATATTGGTTTAAGAGTACTAGTCTCACATTACCTACTGTTATGTCCAAATTGTAAGGCTATCAAGAAATGTAGGAAAATATTTCAAGAAAAATCATATTGACCTTTGAATGAACAACCATACCTCATCTATCTTATTCAAGCACATGAGATATTTGACAATGTGGTAGCTGCAAAGATAAAATAAATTAGGGTGATGTAGGAACGATAGCCTAGTATTTGATAAAAATCCTAAATGAAAATTGATTTCATTGAACACATGGTCGTAGAGATATGTAGCAAATAATATTTAAAAGTGCCAAAATATATTGACCTAGATTGTGATATCCAACTTTTTTTAATTTTACATATAATTCTTTTAGTGTATCAAAAGCCTTTGAAGATAACTAAGCTAGCAATCCCTCAACTTTCACAGTAACTTAAGAAACTAAGGTTCGAAGGTGTGATTTCCTCAAAATTTAACATATGATTTCTCACTCCCTGCATGCAACATGTACAATTAATGGCATTTAATATTTATCTTGATCAATGATGAAGTATCATACTATCAAGGATTTTATGTTAGTTTGAGCTTCACTTGGTTTCAAGAATACTATAATATTCTCTACTTAACAAGGCCAACCACATGAAGGTGTAAGCTCATCTGGCCTCACTTCTCTCCCCCTAACATCAATCTAAATTACTCATTATCATCTAATTACATACTCCATTCATTCATTCATCCATTTATGAACTATAACATTCAATCAATACAATCACATAACATTAATTAATATGATATAAAATTCATTAATGCACAATACTAATCAAGAATTCATCAACACATAAAAATATTCATTAACATAAAATAAAAATCAGTATTAATATGCATCATTCATAGATAATTACTTAAAACAAAGTTCTTTCATTATCCCACAAGGTATATCAAAGAAGATTTTTAAAACATCATTTCTTCTTTTCATTTTTCTGAGCTCTCTTAAGAAAAGCACTTGTAAGAGCATCCATATCTGCATCATTCTCCTCCTCTTTTGGCATGTGTAATGCCAAATTACAACGGCTCCTTCTCTTTGGAGGAGCAGGAGGCTACTGCACTAAAGGGGGCTCTATTGCAAGAACAAGTAAACGGGATAAATTGGCATACTCTCTTTTTTTTTTTTAAACTATTACAAGTTTGTAATTAAGTACTAGTACAACATAACATGCATTTATCTTACCTAAAAATGCCACATCATGTACATTAACATTTTGATCCGCCACCACGTCAACATGTTGAACACTTAGAACATGCTCCACTCCTTCACCATGATGTTCAACATGCTCTGAAATATTCAAAAAAAGGATACATGTCAAATTCCAATTGAAGATGTTAAATTGTATTCATAATTGCATAATTAATTTCCAATAGAAAATTAATACCTCCACCACTATAATGCGCATCATGGCCTTCGTCACGAGCAAGTTTTGTGGTAGGATATGAAGGCTGCAACAAAATGTTATGCACATTGTTATGTAGTCAATTTACATTCAAAACTAATACCAAAAAAGAATCTTCTCAACTATTCAATTTTATTTACTTTTCATATGACCAATTTACCTGTGAGATATCATTTGGTGCACTAGATTCTTGGACAAGGCTTTCAGATTCTTTGCATAGGCATGTAGCCACGACTTTATAGCCTTCCTTCAAGGTAAGTTTTCTATCTTAGTCTATGACTTCCACATTGAATTTTGTGCCCTGTATTTTTTTCTTAATATCATCAATTTTCCATGTATGGTTTCATTAAACAAAATTGTTTGCAACATTATATAAAAAAATAAATATGAAATTTCATTGCTCCTACTTACAAGTTGAGACTGGATATTCATATAGCCACCAAAGCCAAGTTTGTGTTGGCCAACCTTTTCTAGTCTCACTTTTGTAGCCACAGATGTGTCCTACAATCTATGAACAATTTCAAACATCTTAGATTATATATTTACAAATATCAATAATTATTGCATGATTACAATGTACTTAATACTATCATGACATACATTTTTTTGCCCTATGCCACTTCATTTACTGTATTGTCACATAGCCTTTTCTCCTTTGCATCTTCTATTATTTCATTCTACTCCATCGGTGGAATCATAGGAGGATGGTCATACTTTGGGTTATCCTTAAGAGCCCTTCTATATTGATCCCTCGCAGTCTTTATATGCTTTGATGCTCTTTTGATAAGTAGGCCAGTGTCAAAAAAAAAATTCCAAATTTCTCCTCAAAAGATGCAATCAGCTAATTTTTTAATTCAACAGCTTGTAAATTCCACCCTTTTAAAAACAAATAGATTTTTATATCAATAACTTTAATATATTACAATAAATGGAAGAAGAGAAAAATTATGTAGCAATGATATGAAACTACATACCTTTGACATATGGTGCATCCAAATAGTCTCAATGTCACATGAAAAAGATGATCAAAGAAAGCATTATTACCTACAAAAACATAAATGGTTTATCAATCCAAAATGAGTAATGTAAAAGTAAACTAAATTTACTCTTTAAATAATAACAATTTTAAAGCACCTAGAAGCTTTTGTTCTTTTAACGGAAACATAGTTTTCTTGTTTAGCAACAATGTCCCTTCATATGAACCAGTATTAATCACATGGACTGCTCCAGGAAATGGATCAGCTTTAGAAGTATTGCTCTCTATTTCTCTATCAACTGAAACATCATGACAATTAAAGTAGACACCAAATGAAATGAAAGACATAGAGACACCACTAGTCACACTTTGTTAATATGACCAATAATTTTTTGCCTAGAAACAAATGTAAATTATAATTTTGACCAAGTAGAATAATGTTTCAAATTGGTCATGGCCAACTTAACCTAATATGATTGACGTTATAAAAGACTTTAATTTACTAACAAACTTGATAGCTGGATTATATATCTATAAGCTAGCAAAAGTATCTTAGTGTTGGATATTCAAATTGAGTTTATTCAGAATGAATAGCAATCACATTGCACCAGTAAGTCTATCAGTCAACAAATTGAAACAAATGATTAGAGTGTGTTGTAGAAAAGTTGTTAAGAGAAAAGATACAATAATTATAGAGTTTGTTTGAGGACAGTGATTCGTAGAAAGGAGCAATCTTTTATTATTTCAAAGAGGAAAATAATGACTATTATTTTAAAATGTGTGATTCATAACTAAAGAAGCATAATTAAGTTTAATTAATTATATTATGATATTACATGTTCATTATGTATCTTCCAACTTATTATCTTCCATAATATAGCTCCTTAGTTCCACATGTAGCTATCACATAATGCATTTTCTTTGAGCATACAATAAAGAGGCCACTCTACCCCTTTCCTATTCAAAAGATGGTTTAGTAGAATCCATGTGTCAAGTAGATACCAAACATCTTTCCTTCACCTCTTTTTCTTACAATAAAAATAAATATTATCACAACAACAATCTAAATCAATCAAGAAACATAGCATGCTTCGCTAGTGATGTGATCTATAGTTAGGTTGGCTAAGCTGTGTTTAGTTTATGAATGTCATTTTAAACTAAGCATGATATAAATTCAAACTCTGATACTCTTAATCATAAGTGTAAATGAATAAAATTTAGCAAAAGGATAGAATATTACAAAATATACTCTTAATACTCTTCAACAAATAGAAGCAAGAGGGTCCTGGTCAGTGGTACAATGGTAGCATTCTTAAAAGCACATTAATGACAATAAGAATGTAAAAGTTAAAGATTCAACAAACAAACTACTGTTATTATTTTAAGTATGTGTCAGTTTGTTTGACTATGAATTAGTCTATTATCATTTCTTCTACATTTATATGGTCCAATCCTGATCAAGATTAATGGATTATTACATAATGGTTGAGACGAAGATAATACCAGAGTCTATGAAAAGTGCAGTCAATAATAGCCAAACAACTATTGGATTAAAGATACAACTCATTCTTGAATAATCAAGCTTAGAAACTCTTGTATATTTTCCTAGAATAGATTTTAGATGCAAATACATATTCATACTTACGAATATAATAAAACTGAAGAAATTGACTAGCAAAAATGTTTTTTCCTGACATCATTTAGAACATTGTTAGCAGTAGCTTCTAAGTTGGATCTGATTGTTCACCAACCTAATGTAAGATTAGCATCCTGAATGTAGAAGAGTAGTTATACATTCAATAAACAAAAGTTAAGAAAAAGGACAAGTGAAAATTTTGTGAATTATGCATACAATCAGATGGGTTGAAATAAATCTTTCTTGGCCATCTCTATGGATGAAACACCACAAGTCTTTATTCTTGCTGGTAATTTCAACACAAAGTTAGCAGAAAAATTATAAAATGAGAAGTCATGTAGAGATTAAATGTTGCATGTGAAACCAATAGCTAGAGATAGGAACAAACAGTTACATTACCTGAATAATAATATGCATTCTAGCCCATCTATTCGGGATGAGTAAATATAAGTGTGCTCTTGTACCAACATATTATAGGAAGAAATAGTCAAGGGTCATGAGCCCAAAACTGTTGGAAGTGCAAATGAGAAGTCATGAGGAAAAGGTATACATGACAAAATTGAAAGGTTACCTCTCTGCCTATCTTCATGTCTCTCTATGTGTGGGTTTATATGTATGTATGTATGTATGTATGTATGTATGTGTGGTGTGTGTATGCATGTGTTTGTGTGTATGCAGACTTCTATAGACATCATTTAAGCATTGATATGCTACTTCGTTGTTCATCAACTTGTAGAAATACATTACAAAATATACCAAAACAAGGTTTTACCAGTTCTAGTGGGTATAGACAAGGATGTTTGCATGGTCCTTGTTGCCGATAATGCACTAGGCAATACTGCACCACCAATCGAAGGAGGAGTCTACACTTCATCATGAGCTAAAGAATACAATATTGTTTGCAAAGACATTTGCAATGGATAAAGATCAAATGGGATACTAGCTAGAAACATCCACAAAAAAAAAGGTAAGTGTTATAATGTTGATGAAAACAAACAAAGAAGTGTTACTTACATGAAGGTTGTGCATGACAACCCTCACCATGTTCACCATGTGATGTTGCAACTGGCACATATGTCTATACAAAAACACATAAAATTAGAGATCACGATCCATAAGATACTATAAAATATTAACATCTATTAAACTTCTATTATTGCTTTAGTTGAATTATTGCTTACCTTCAAAGATTGGATTCTACGATCCAATTTTGTTCTCAGTGCCTCTTTCTCCTCGCTTTTGTCACCCTCGATGATAATGTTAACAAGTTCATCAGTTTATCTTTGCTTAATTTGTTGGGTGATGAACACAGAGTTGGCACTAAGGGCGATGTCATGAAGAAATGATGCTCGTATTTCAAATTGCATTTGATCAACGGTCATTCTAGCTTTTTCCTATCATTTGTGACATCAAATATCAGTAAAATTTCATCAAAATAACTCCAAAGCCATAAAGAAAAGAACATAATAATATCACATTTGTTTCTATATTAACATTAAAATTTACAATAATTAATGTTTACCTTTGCTAAAGGTGTCTGAGATGGTGCATCCATGTCACCCCGTGAAAAAAATTAGTAAGTCTTAGAAATCAGCACCAAAATTAAAGTAATAGACTTACCAAAAAAAATATTAATAACAAGGACACATAGTGTCTAGTTCCTGTCATTGATTAATATAGTATAAGTTTTTTGTTTGAACATGTGCTAATCTTTATTATATTTTCTAATTTGTAATAAAATTGTCAGTGAGGAATAAAAGATTGGATTATTTTCATGATTTGATTGTTACATTTCGATTTTGAGCACATAGGTTTTTGAGTGTTTAAGCAATTTTTCTTTCCATTTTGTTTTAGTTGTTGCTTTTACTAATTACTATAATGCCAGGAAATGTTGTGCTTGTCTTTTTATTTTTGTTGTTGTTTACATATCTGATTTAAAATCATGTTAGGTGATTAGAGTCAAATTTATTTTTTATTTCTCTAGCAACAACCATATAACTTTCATTTCTATGCATGCTCTCACCTTCTTCTTAGCTCGTTTCAGCCCCAGCAACACCACTTTCACCATTATTATTTAATGAAGAAGAGGGAAAACAAAAGACTCAAGTAGAAATTGGATTCATTAAGCCCAAATATCCCATTCTCATATTTCCTTAAAGGATCTATTGAAATTTATATTGTATAATCCAAACAATTACAGATTATAGACAAATTTGTAGATACTTCACAATTTCATCCTAAAAGAAAAGAGGGAAAAGAAATATGCTTCATCAAATAAAACTCAGTAATTTCTAGAAGTCCCCATATTTTCCCAAAAAAAAATCAAGGAATGTTCAAATACTTGTAACATTTTGCATTAAAAAGTATAAGCTTCCATGGCTTTCTTCACTACTGGAGTTGAGGACAAATTAATTTTTTTATTTTGGCTAGCATGTTTGTGCTCTTATATTATCTTGGATTTGCACAAGTATTGTTAACTATGATTACTAATCTATAGATGGAAATCAAGATAAGTTGAAATAAAAAGCTACAAAATAAGATTATACAAAATGGAATGACATACATGACAAGAGCAATTATGATACTATAGATGCAATCTTACACACTTTGTAGGCATAGGGGTTTCAACAATGTCATGAAGCCAAAAGCCCTAAAATTTGTTTGTGAAAAATCTAATTCAAACATGATTGAGGAAGAAAAGTATAAGCTTCAAACACCTAATTAAGACATTATCAAGAAGACAAAGTTAATTCTCAGAAAACCCAATTTAGACATTAATGAGGAAACAGAGTATAACTATTGGAAACCCAATTCAGACATGAATGAGGAAATAGAGTTTAAGTACAAAAAACCCAGTTCAGACATGAATGAGGAAATAGAGTATAAGTACAGAAAATCCAATTCAAAAATGAATTTAAAAACAAAGAATGGCAAAAAATGGCATAGTTCAAAGCATTCAGAAAAGAAAGAATTGGTTAAAAGGAATGGGGAACTAAAGCATTGGAATCATCCCAGCTTTTCACCATGTCATGATGATACAATGGCCCTAGGATGTGTGAAATTAAAGCTACAAAATCATAGATATTCCTTGCATAGACTATTTTCAGATGGTGTGGAATTGGGAATTGGGAATGCATTAGAAAATGACCCTCCTTGTGATTCCCATACAATGGATGAAGCAGATTCATCATAGTCTACATCATTATAGAACATGATTGCATAATGCACACCAGGTGTAACATTATATGTAGAAAATGAATATCTCAAAGATGTTGTGGATTAAATGCAATACAAAATGTCCCAAAACTCCACTCTCATTTAAATTCATGATGCAAAATTTAGTGAGTACTATCAACCTTGAAAAATACAGTAAAGCCCTCTTTAGGAAGAGAAAATTAAATGGTAATGCTTCAAATAACACATGTTGATCTATATATTTCCATTTTAGTGTCCATCATTTTGAAAACTAAAACCTTAAGTGTGCCCGAAAAAATAAAACTACTAATCAAATAAAACACATTAATGGAGAATCTTGTAAAGTTTCACAATGCATCCAACCCAATATTTAAGAAGTTTCTATAATGTTTTTTTAATAATTTTAAGTTTTTATTCAAAGTAAAAAACCTTGTACTAGAAACTAAATAATTAAACGACTGAAGCCATTGAAACCAATTCATTTGAAATGAGTTTTTGGTCCACAAGCATAAACAAAATAGGGCATTAAACACACATGCAAAGGTTCAAACACAAACACAAAAGACTTCCACATACACTTATAACTTCATCTAGATTTTCATCTAGAGGGCTAACAACTAAGCAAGATAATCAATAACAAGATAATAAACCTTCAATAATAGTGACATATAGCTAAAATTTCTGATAATTGGAAGTTCAAGAAGACCTATCCCCAAAAAGTCCAAGGTAACTCATTTGTCATGAGTAATTAGACTTGATAGAATCAGCAAGATGGAACATGAAATCAGCTTTCAAATAGTTTGTTAGACATGAGGCAAACTCAACCATCAAGTTGACAACCATCCTTGACCATAGACCATACAAAAATTCTCTGAAAGCATGTCATTGAGAAATTTTCCAAAAACAAGGTAGAAAAGGAACTCAAAAAACAAAAACTTATCAAGGCAATTCATATTAAGTTTGCTTTACAATTCTATCAATGTTAAGAAAACTATATAGAGAACTAGGTAATATTAATTTCATAAATATTTAAATAATTAAAAGGAAAATGAATTTACTTTATTAGTTTTGTTTGAAAAGACCTTTAAAGGTTTTCTGCAAAAGAGTGAATAAAATGTAGGAGACAAAAAAAATACCTTTCTTAGATAATTCTTGAATTACAATTGATGATCTCACTACAAATCTCTAAAATGAATGGCTACATAGATAGTTCCATTATAGGATGTTATTTATGCCTTCAAAGATTCCAAAATACTAATATACTACAAATAAGAAATCAGCAATATAGATCAGCTAATTTGATGCCCTTGTCAGGCTCAGAGACTAATAATTGAGATAATAAAAAACAAGTTGTTTACATAGTTATATTAAGTATCTAATCAACAGGCCTGCATGTTGCTCCTGGGCTATGAGAAAGCATACCACAAAATTGAATGGAAGTTTATTGCCATGATGGTCAACAGTTTGGGTTTCTTAAATTCTTCCTTTAGATGGTCCTAACTCTCTTGAATGAAGCTAATGCAAGGGTGTAGGTGAATGAAGTGAGATCTGAAGCTTTTGATCTTTCAAGGTCAATAAGGCAAGGTTGCCCATTGGCACCAACACTTTTTTGTCATCGTTGCAAATGCTCTATACTATAGACATAGAGACAACTCTCTATCTCGAAGAGTTAAGGGTATAGAGCTTCCTAATGGGGAAGATATATCTAATGTCCAATTTGTTGATGACACAGCAATTTCCATTGAGCTTGCTGAGGATAATGTTTGTAACCTAATGAAAAAGCTTGACTTATTCTTTGTAATGGACTTAATCTAAAAAGTTGTGACCTATGCAAGATACAGTGCTATTTACTTACAGACAAAATCTGAGACATAAACTTGTAGGATTTAGATAAGATGATTTACACCACCTAATAAATCAAACCAAAATGAAAGTGTACAATACAGTGGACACAAGTTTGTTCTCTAAAAATTATGCATTTTCATTCAAATCACAAGAGTATTGTTGTCAACATATCTAATAGTGAGTTACAATTAGATGAAGAGAAAAGGACTCAATAAAAGCTCTACAAGAAAACCTTCAAGAGATCTAGATACATGAAGAAGAAAGTTAACTCCAAAATGAGTTGAAAAACTCAATAACTACAAACTACCCACAACCTCCTAGGGTAAGATGCAAGAAAATAGCTCCCAAAATAGGACACCCCACTCTCTAAAATGAAGTCTAAAACATAAAAAAGTCCCTCTAAGTCATTGAAACATTTATGACTCCCTAAAACCACCCCAAGAAGTGCTCCAACTACTCATAAATAACCTCCAGACTCTATGGAAAAGTCAAATTCGACTTCCCTATATTCTCTCTTAATGTCTCCAAATTGGTTAGATTCCAAGAAGTCTTTGAGCTCATGAATACATCTTTTCCATTTAAGAAAATGCATCATTATTATGTTTCCTTAAAAGACTTTGACAACTATCAATTGATGAATATAACATTTATCAAAATTAGTAACTGTTAAATTACAATATTTGATTTTAAAAGGAAACAAAAATAATGCTTTATTATTATCTTTATTTAATAATATAGTAATATATTATTAATGTATTTCACTATACTATTAATAAAGACATATGAAAGTGAAAAAATCCCACAAAGATATTAAAGGATGCATAAAGTAATGTGATGCATACTAGAGGATGATAACATCAATGCCCTCTAGTGAAATGTCTCTTAATCCTCAACTAGCTCTTAAACCATTTGAGAAACAAAGAATGAACTTTATTATAGCTTGATTGACCCACAACCTAAAGACCAAGGTTTAGAATGACATAAAATCCTCAAAATCAAGAGCATTATTCACATTCCATACACAACGATATAGAAATACATCTCAACTAATATAACAAATGCTAGAAGATGAAGTCATTAGTGACCTCTAGAGTATTGGATACATGTCTGGGTTTTGTGGAGCTTTGAATTCTTGGGGATTATAATATGTAAATCTATTTCTCTAGAGGATTATAATTTGTCTGGGTTTTTTGGAGCTTTGAATTCTTGCACTTGTTTTCCAAATTAGTATATATATGTGCAGTCTCAATTATTTTTAATTCAATCTATAATAATGCAGGTGACTCCTCGGAGAGGGAAACCAAGCTCTCCTTCCTGCATTCTGCCAAACTTAAAGCTAATTGTTTCCTCCAAGTCGATTCTTGGATTTATAATGAAATAATGGGGTTGAAGAAGAAAGTGGAAACCTTGCAACATAACTAGGAGGCTGACTGGGCTATTATCAAACACTTGGAGGAGCAAATGCGAGACATCCCAAAAAAACTTAAGGATTATGAGCAAAATCTTAGAATGCTTATCAAGGAAAGTGGAACAAAAATGGAGTAGGTAACTTCAAGCATCTATGTTGCAGTGGCGAGCCTGGGCAAAAGAGAAAATGAAGGAACCATATCTCTGGAGGGCCCTAGCAAGAGGACAAGACAGAGTTCAAGGAAGAAAGATTTGATTGTTGTTGCTTCTTCAACTGCTAACTCCATCCAGGATATGGCTAAGATTGGTAAGGAGGCAGTTAAGATGATCACGAAACTGCAATAGTTTCTTTGGGTATGCTTTTCTGGTTGGGTTCCTGTTCAGGTCCTTTTTGCTGGTTGTTACATCTGGTTCCTATGTTTGGTCCTATTTTTTCATTTTTAATTTTAAATTGTATTAGAGGTTCCAGGTCCTTGTAAAACCTGGGTACTTTATTTGGACTATGTTTGTGGTTTTAGGTCCCTGTAAAACCTGTTTTGGGTGCTGCTTCTAGTAGGTTTAAGGACTCTTCTCCTGACGGTTGTTTTGCTTTTTCCTTTTTGAGGATGTGAAAGGGTTTTGAGGTCCCTTCAAAACCTATTTTTATCGTAATCTAAAACTATTATCATTATAACTTTGCACTACATCAAAGCTCATGATAAACATCTTAACCAACTCCATGAACATTACAAAAAATAACAAATGACTCTATTGGTGCTCACCACTGACTTGTAAAATATAGCAAGTATAGAATCAGACATAGGGGAGAATGTATCCAGCATATCCCCTCAAGATTCATGGCATGGTCTAATAGTTTCCTATGAGATCCTTAGCTAGGATGGTATCGATTTCCTTATAAGGCTCACCTTTTGGGAGAGATCCCCATCTCAACTGTAAATAAGAGTCTGTTTGAGATAGTTTATGGATGTCATGCTAGAGGCATTGTGGATCTCATAGATATAGGAGAAGTAGAAAAAATGAGTGCTTTGGGTGAAACATTTGCAAAGAACATAAAATAGATCTGTGACTCCAACTAAAGAATGCCTAGAAGATTAAGTTTAGATAAGATGGGTGTCCTACCACAAGCACCATGGAATGGTGGAATATAAATTTTAAGGGAAAGGTGAGTGTTGAAATCATCTTAGGTCATTTTTTTCTAATTGAGTGTATTGATACTCTCCTACAACAGAAAATCCTTCATTGAAATCCACTTTTTCATGAGGGCACTAGTTTTCATTGTATAGATTAGAGTCTTAATTTTAACCCAATGACTTATCAAGGAAACCCAATGTGGGTTAGTCTTAATGGCCTCCCAACCAAGTATTGGAATATTGGCTCAAGAAACTCTACAACATAATCCGTCAGTTTGGTTTTGTAAGTCCCATTTTTCAGAGCAATTGTCCAGAGTTAGAAAAAGACTTTAGAGGCAAACTAATGATGTTGCTAAGTATGGTTTGGTATTTCTAGTTTATCATCCTTATAAATTCCCTCAAGCATTGGGATATAAATTAGTACCATTGCATGCCAAGTAAAAATACCATGGTATTACAAATGAATTGAGGCTATTTCCTTCTAAGTAAAATTTGAGAAATCACTGTTAGGTTCTAACCCAATTCTACTGAATGAAATTACTCCTTTTTATCTAATATGCAAGAAAATGGAAATTGATATGTGCATGAGAATTACTGTTTTGTAAGAACTGCTAGAAGAAAAATGGTAGGAAATTTTTTGTATTAAAAATAAAATATACTTACCATCTTTTGGGCATAAAAGTTGCAAATGCTCAAACACAAACAATTCAAAGATCTCAAAATTAAAACATAATTTTTGGCAACTATATTTTTATAAAGAAAACAAGATACATAGTAACCCTTTACTATAATGTTTAACCATATGCAAACAATAATTTAGATAATGAATCATTTTAAAACACAAGGAGGAATTTCAATCCCTACTTAACATGCATATACATATTTTAAATAGCCAAGATTTAGATCATATTTAAAATTCACAAAAAAACCATATCACACTATTAAGCAAAGTATTGTAGGGTTGTATTCACTTGGAAGAGCATAAAGAGCTTGTCACTAAATTGGTTGTTCATGTGAACAATCCATCTATTGCTTTTCAACAAATTTTGGTCATTTTCTTTGTCTAAAAACGGAGGTGCTTTAAGCTACAATGACTTCTGGGTTTGTATATTTAAGCTACAGATTTTATGATCATGTGTGCACTTATGACAAGGAATATCTATCTATTTATTGGTAGATTTATAAGTAAAGTTAAAAGATGATAGTAGACTTATATGATGAATAAGAGCAGTTTAGAATAGATTTTGTATTGGGCAAATTGAAGAAAATATGTGTTCGGTAGAGATAGTGAACAGGGTAGAAGAATAGTAAGTAGTTGAGATGACCATCAAATAGAAGTATCATCGATATCTAGAAGAAGATACAAATACTCAGGAGCTACTTAGACTTGTCTAATTAAATGATTATGCATTTAAGACATGTCTTTTCTTTTTCAATTGCCTATAAGGTATGGGAACTAACTGGGCTTTACCGCATGGAACAATATCATGTTTTGGATGCTTGAGACAATGGTACTTTGTATCTAATGGCTATAACATGCAGACCCTGTTTATCTGTGATTTGATTCTATTAATTTTTTTATCTAGCAGGCTTCTAAATCAAAATTTCTAAAGAGGTTGAGTAATGAAAAGAATGGCATGTACCAAAATTATAAGGTTATATTCATGTTCCTACTCTGATGCCACTTAAGAAAAAAATATTTATAGCAAAAATTGATAGATTTGAATTATACTTCATGATTGGACTAGAAGGTTTTCCTTGAGATGCTATACTTTGTTATGTTGTGTTGAACTTCAATGTATGGATTCCCATGTTTAAGGTATGGATGCATCTAGTCCCAATGGTACAACATTCAATTATCTTAAGCATTTTCTTTAAAAAAAAATTGGTCAAAGAATAATATATATGTGCTGATTCCATTTCTAGACAGATGGAATGGTAATGGATTTTCATGTGCTTAATTTCATCAACAGATGTTGTATGTGCTGAAGAAGCTCATAATGAGTGGAATGGTTACTTCTTCTCATAGAATATAGTAGTTGCATACTTTCTTGGACTCCATATTTTGAAAAGGCATGAGAACTTAAACTTGTACAAGGTTCAAAGTTGAAATAGATGTTTTCTAAGATGTGGATAACCCTAATTTGGTAAGGGGTAGCCATATTAGTTTAGTTAAGTCAGCTAAGCTTAAGCAACTCTTAGGCCACAGGTTACTATATCCTAGTTTTACTAAGTTGGGTGCTATATTTTGGGTCTTATATCATCTTTTAATAAACATTTATGTCATTGTGTTGAGCTGATTACTAGGAGGATGCCTTTTTGAAGTGCTTGGTGACTGCTTGTTCCTTTTCTGCTAAAATCTTGCATATTGAATACACACTTACACTTTTCTATGGAAATGACTGTCAAATTACTGTGTAAAATATTTCACATATATCTACCAATGTTATTGCCAAATAGTTGATAGGAAAGTTTAGCTACAGTACTCTGGTTATAATGCATCACTATTTAATTCAAAACTAGATAAATGTATGCCTTGGAGTCTTCTTCATCTACAATTGTTTTTCAAATTGTCATTGGCAAGCTAACAAATATGATACAAGGTTACCTAAGGTATATGCTCAATGGTCTAACATAGAACCAAGAGATCTAATGCATATTTTAGTCGGAAATATTTGACCTTTTCTGTCATGTAACCATTTTAAATTGTGGCAAGCTAGATTATATATGTCATGTTCCCATTGCAAAATTGTCCTGGGCAGAAACTTACATTCTTATAATACTGTGAAAGTACATTAACAAAATGTAAATAGATCAAGCCTGTCAAAGATAACTTCAATCTAAGTGCAGATGTCTTGTAGTTGCAATTATATTCCAAGACTCACTCACCTAGATTGCCAAGTAGATAATATGACAAGTGTTTACTGGAATCTCACATCACACAAGTCTTAATGCTCTCAAGGTTTTTGTTGGACAGTTCGATAAATTTGGTTAGATTAGTATGGCATGTAGTTCTTAAATATTGCTAAATGCTCCAAATGGTCAAATGATTTCATAATTGCCATGGCAGTTTTTGCATAGCCGTAAACAAGAAAAGCCAAAAAGTCATTTTGTTATGAGTTATTTTATTTACTTTAATATCTTTCATGCATAATTTAAGAATGGTAGTTGTTGGGGTTGCTACATGCTTACACATCAATCTCCTGTGTATTCCAACTAATAGCTCTCATGTATTCCAACTAATAGTGCATAACCTCTAATCATAACCTGTAATCTTACATAATAGGCTCCAAAAAATTAAACATACCTTGGAATAAACAATGTGGAAGCAGTTCAGACCAGCCATACACATTTTAAAAAGCTTTTCCTCCTACTACTTAGCATTTAACATATCAAGGAGTAGAACTTGTGGCCTCCAATTTATATAATATGTGTATCACAAGCAACTACCACCGAATATTCCATCAAAACCTAACTGTGAAGAAAAAGGGGAAATTCCAAAAGGAAAAAAAGATATGTCATGCGACTACTATGTCAATGCAAGGAAGCACAAGAAATTATTAAAATGGCTTATAAAAAACCATTGTAAACTAAAATGTGAATGATTTGAAATTGTCCAAGAAATTATGAATGCAGTGGTGACTTTCAAATAGGCACACATCTACAAATTGATGGCAAATGTACAAAATAGCAACAATTGAAAGTCTCATCTAACATGGGAGAGGATGGTTTCGATTTCACAATGTTGGATTGGGGAATGGTGGATAAGTGGCCTCTTCTTTTCCTCTTTTCGAAAACCCTCCATACATACTATATAAATATAAATTTACTTTTACACAATAGGATAAATGAAGAGAATTATAAATATCCATGAAACCCATGTAGATATAAGTGTGATGTCATTGCCATTAATTTTGATAGCAACTTGTTCCTAATAATGACGCCCAACTGCAAGTTGAATAATAGCATTATTTCCTGCCAGAGGCCAAGATAACTCATTCATTGAAAAAGTGTAAGAGCACTCAATGCCAAACTTGTCTAAATCTAAGAGAAAGAGGAAAGACATGCCTTGTTTTGTATTTATTGAGATGACCCATATATAGTTCTTTGTAGAATGAATGAGTATGATAGCGAACAACAAAAATCAAATACGGGTTGAGGAAGGCATACAGAAAAAGACAGTTGTGCTTGGGAGCACATTAAACCAAACACACACCCATAGTGATGACCTGCAACATTTACACTAACGCATTCTCTGGTCTACAAACATGCCACTCCTCTCACCGCTCACTCCCTTCCATCTGCAAACCCTGGTCAAAGCCCCTTTACATTTCTCTTCATGCATGAAATATAACCTTTTTTATTTTAATCTAATGAAGCCTATGTTGGTTGAAATTTTGACCAACACGGGCATGGATTTTTAAAAATATATGTTTTCCCTTGCATATTATGACCTATTTGACCCCATTTTAATAGATGGTTGAAAATTTTGGTCTAAAAATGCGGTCAAATGTACTAGTGCTCCATTCTTTGATTTCCAACAAGGATAGGTCCATCCTTCTAAGTCTTAATAAATTTGTTGAGTGATAGTAGTGTTGTTCCCTCTAAGCTTTTCCATAAAACCAATGAAATTCCCAGGCTTTAGAAATTTCCACACCTCCTCTTTCGGCATCCATTTCCCTCCCATATTCTTCTCACAAATGCTACTACACTGATCTCTCAGAAAGGCCTTATGCAAAAGAACACCCAAGTTGATATCACAGTCGATAGTCACAATGGTAACTGAAACCCACAATCTGTGTGGCATAAAGCACTCCATTCTAGAAATCATAACCTGCCACTTTCCAAAAGTGTCCAAAGCATAAATGCTAATTACTGACATGATCATCATTATTATAACATCTTTGCCTACTACCCATTTTATCATAATCAATAAATAGGTGACCTTCAATAGGTAAAAGATCATTATTATTCCATATGATCTTTTGTTCACTCAAAAAAGCCACATTAGCTGCCCAGTCAGTAGCTCAATTTGCTTCCCTAAAGTTATGGGAAACAATACATATTTCAAAAAAATTAATAATATTAATGGCCTAAAAGATAATATTACTAATAGTCCATGAAGGATTAGTGATTTTATTAAGGCAATTTATGATATTGAGAGAATCTCCTTCCACCCAAACCTTCCTTAAATTTAAACTCTTTGCAAAAATGAGACCATGTAGGGCGGCGATAGCTTCAGCAACATGATTGGTTTGGTTTCCAATAAGAATAGCCATACACCCCACTTTCTCTCCATAAGCATCCCTAATAAGAACATGACAACTAGAAATTCTTGTATTTCCTTTGGAAGCCCCATCAAAGTTTATCTTATACCAATCCACTAGTGGGCAATCCCATCTCGCATTATCCCTTGGATTAGGACCCTTCTAGTTCATGCTCAAGCCACCAATGTTCCAATTTTGAATCACCTTCTCTTCCCAATCATTGTGATGTTGTTGTCCCGATCCATTGGCTTTGATATTCTTTGTCATTAGAGCCTTAATTTTATAGAACACTTGATCAAAATTAGATTTAACACATCTAAATACCCTGTCATTGTGTTCCTTCCATATACCCCAACAAAGGTATGGAAGAATAAAATCCCACAATCTTAAAATCAAAGATTTTATATGTGATTGTTTTTTTTATTTTGAAATGTGATTTAAATCAACAAGTTAGTTAATGTTACTGAGATTAACTCACAATTGATTCATTCCCTACCCCTAGTGCCTCAAGTGTTTGGTGTTGCTACTTTTAAAAATCTCCTCCTTTCTTAGAAGTTTTTTATCACCATTTGACTATGAATGCCTCTTAGCATTTTTTTCTTTTTTAATATTTGAATAAATGGAGGAGAGTCTTCGTCCATTTAGCCTCTATCATATTAATCTCATTATTATTTGTATTACCTCTAATCATTAACCTTGTTATTGGATTCATTTTCCTCTCATGTATCAATATCTTTATCGGAGCCTTGATTAATTTTCTTATACATTTTAGCTATATCATTAATGGTAGCCAAATCCAATTATCATGCAGTATGCCTCTTTTAGGCATGGTATCATTAAGGGTTTCATGTTGAGAGACCTTTTTGGACCTATCTTTCTCACCAAAATTAGCATGTCTAATGTCTATTTCATCCTCAAAGAGAGGATTAGTCAAAGAAACACTAACAATGCTCATCATAACATTTGGGGAAGGGTTTACATTTTCATTGTTCACATTGTTTCCATTTATAAAATTGACATCTATATTAGCCAGTTGAGGGCCATGAGAGCCCTTTTTCCCTATAAATTTTTCACCTTCTTGGTATTCAAGTTAGAGACAACCTTAAATGCCTCATTATTTTGTTTTTTGACGAGTAATCCATTTTGTTATGCCCATTTTTCTTATAGTGGAAATAAGCATTTAGGTTACCCAATAATGAAATTGTTGACCTTATGGTCAAATAATTTGTCTATTAGTGACTTAACACTTAATCAATTGGTTTCATTGCTACCGAGTTCTACAATGTCTATCAAGCTTTAAAGGAAATGTACAATGTTACCTTAGCGTAGCAAAATCTATCGATCTTTCTAGTGTAAGTGATGAAGATCTTAGTGTTAACCAAGCTTTGTAGTGTTAATAAAGTATATCAATCTCTACCAAGCTCACAATGTTAATGAAGTGAATTCAGTATTGATCAAACCATGTAGTGTCAACCAAGTAATTAAGCATCTACTAGGTTTCTCATTATTCACCAAGTCATACAGTGTTGACTAAGTTCCTACTACTCAAAGTGATTAGTATGGACCATGCTTCAACTTCAACTGAGTGCTAGATTTTATTGAGTGTCAGAACATCACTGAGTTGTCTTCAAAACCTGAGTTACAATAGTGGTCAACCTAGTGAATAATGATGAATTTGGTATTGTAGTTTACTCTAGAAAGTAATTTATTGGATTGGTATATATATGTAATATATCTTTCCATATCCAATGTAATCAATTGATAAGAAAAAGAAGAAGAAGTAGATGGGTGTGAGCTAAAGAAGGCTACAAGTAGTATAAGGAAACATAGAGACTTATCTATCACAACTAGGTGATCATTGTTATTCAAAGGAATCTCATTTAGCAAACTGAGTTGCAGATCAAAGATCAGCCACTAATCCTTCCCAACATGGATGCAATGCAAAAACATATTGCACATGCAAAGACATTGGTCCATGATAATAACTTCTTCATAGCTAATCATATGATGGAACTTTCAGCAAAAGTATAGATAGCCTTGCATGCATCAAAGGGGAACAAGACAATGACAATTATTTTGAAGGTAAACAGTGATTTCTTGTCACAGTTTGGTATTAACTTGTAAATATTTTGCATCTTTGGCATTTATGTCAAAAAGGGGGAGAATATTATCATACTCCAAATATATGTATAGGGGAGAGATATATGTATGACGCAGTTGTAATAAGAAAGGAAACACATGTACAAATAGCATAAAATATGTTTACAAAAGAAGTTTTGAAAAATAAAATAAAATAGAGTAAGAGGTTACTGAGCTACAATAGTAGACATCAGTCAAAACTAAGTTAAAGACCCAGAATGTGGAAAGAGGGAATTTTGACTTATATTTTGAGCATTCAAATTTTTTGTATGATAATTTTTTTGTCACTATTGCCAAAGGGGGAGATTGTTGACCTTATGGTCAAACCATTTGTCTATTAGTGACTTAACATTTAGTCAATTGATTTTATTGCTACCAAGTTCTACAATGTCTACTATGCTTCAGAGGCAATGTGCAGTGTTACCCAAGCATAGAAGAGTCTACCAAGCTTTCCAGTATAAGTGATGATGATCTTGTTGGATACAATTGATTAATTGTGTGAGGCCTCACCCCGACCCATCATAGCATAGACATGGTACTAGCATTTTGATATTCGAGACTTTGATATTTTGACAGTTATTCAAGACTTAGATGGATAGTGGATTTCTTTATCTATTGATTTTGATATTTCAGTATTGTTTTTCATTTATGATATGTATTATGAACCTGATATAGTGGAATGATCGAACACATATGGATGCAACTTTATGACAAGATAGTATTAGATTATATTGCAATGCGAAATGTCAATTTGATTATGATGATTTATAATATGAAGACAAATGTTTAATTGATTTTGATGATTCATGATATGCAAAGGGATGTTAAATTGATTTTGATGGTTTATGATATGTAGATTTGATATTCTAATATCTTGAATGATTTATTTGAACTGATTTAGGAGGAAATGTAATTTGAATTATGTTAATATGGATTCTGTTATGTGCATTTATGATAGATATGTTTTATATGACCTCCTTTTACTACTAATGCTTGATTTTAATGTACAGAAAGTGGAACCGTGGAAATTTTTGGGGGGAAACAAGTTCCAAACCTTTGTGAACATAGTTTAACCAAGGAAAAACTTTGGAAGATTCAAAAGCCTCATTGTGAAAGTATTTTTCTTCGTAAATGTGAGTTTTTTTGCATGTGGAAATGTTTAATCATAAAGATGCATTAGGGACATGTCATGGTGATGTGGAATGTGTTTTTATGTGTCACTTGACACTTGTGAACTTTTTGTGTAATTGGCATGTCATTTAGGGTTTTGATCACGGTTGCAATTTACCCTAAAACTAATTACCTTGTTAATGAATAATTAAACCCAATTGACAAGGGGTAGGATGGGTCACAATCAAAGGAAATTCAAATTTGGACTTAGCTAGGGTTTTGAGGGGTCATTAGGTGGTCCCAAGGTATCTTTTATGTTAAAATAAGTTACCCATATGATAGTATATCAAGTTAGGGACCTAATTTTGATCATGTGAGTGTCTAGATAGCCTAGGGGGGCCCAATACCCATGCATTCTTCCATCAATTCGAATTTGGAGTTGTCACATGTGTTTTCTCCCATGTTCCCACTAAGTCAAATATAGCAAATTTAGAGGAGACAAATTTGTAAGAGGAAGTGGCTAGGTGTTTTTGCTAAAATAGTTAGTGGGAAGGCCTTAGTAGGGAGTCCTAGTCAAATTAGTGGGTTTTTCACCCACTCTCTAAGTTTAGAGATAATTAGGGTTTTGGAGGGAGGTTAAGGGAGCTCTACTACAACTATCATTGCCTTTAGCTTGGACCAAGATTGGTGATTCAAACCATGTTCATTTTTCTTTCCTTTTTGTATGGCAAAGCAAATCTACAAGTATGGAGTATGTGTCATGGAATCATGCATTGTGTGGTGAATCTTTCGTTTGTAGATTTGGGTTTTGTGTTGTGAACATGTGAATGTGTATTGTATTGATGTAAATTTCTTGGTTTAGCCTCTTGATTTTCTTATTTTGATTTGAACTTTGAATGTGACCATGGGTATGAAGGCTTCACTCACCTTGGGAGGGAAGAGAAGCCTTGGGTGAAGGGGTTAGTTGGGCTCAAAAATGTAGTAGAGAGCCTCTTCTCTTGGAGAGAAGGGGGAAGATTTTATGGAGTATGGGCTCCATGGAAGCCAATGTCTTGATATTATGATTGGGGGTGATAAGTGGAAATATGAATTTGGTGGTGATAAGTGGAAGTTTCTGATGTAAAATATGTATGATGCAAGCCTTGTGGAAGCATGGTGAATCCAATGTGTGAGAATTGTATTGACATGGAAAATCTCCTCTTGAAGAGCCCATCTTCACCCAATGTTCTTATGATTCCAATGGTGAATCAATGTGTAAACCTTGGAAGGGAGTATTATGTGGTGACTTGTAAGTGTTCTCATGCATCACCATATGTTGAATGTGTGTGTATCCCATTTGGATCTTGTCTCCCCTACTCAGTGGGTGGCTTCATAGAAGCCTAAGATGGGAGGTGAGCCTCCATGGTTCCAAGTTTTGTGTTGTGTTGCAGGTTTGGTGAAGACGGATTCCTTGGAGATATTAAGGTTTATTCTTGGCAATGTTGGAAACCAAGTGTGTGTAGAGAAACCAATGTTTCATGTCATCTCAAGTGTGTTGTGATATCAACCTTCCATTGTTATTTCAATGTGATGTTAAGTCTCCATTTTGTTTCAATGTGATGTAAAGTGAAACCCTCATATCATTTTATATGGTTGAATTGGTGATAGGATACATTGACAAATTGTATATAGTTCTTGCAAGGAAGTATTCATGGTAAGATTTACATTATGTGATTGATGTAATGTGGAAAAGCTAAGTGATGAGACATTTTATTTTATAATGGTCAATAAATCAATTGTTGAAACATTCCATGGGTTTTTGTAGAACCTCATTTGTATGGTTTGCTCAATTTGAAAACAAAGGGGATTGAAAAGTAAGATCATATCTCATGTTTAGATACAATAGAAAGAAAGTATTATATTTTGATAGTTTGTTGCATACACATGGGAAATGATTCATTGATTTCAAGTTCAATTAGACCCTTGAATGTGATAGATGCTTTAGTAATAATAATACTTGCAAAGTAAAATTAGTGGGGTAGTCAAATTAGAACATTGGCAACTCAAAAATATATGACCACCAAGAAAAGAGAGAGGAGAAATGTATTAAACTTAGGAAGAAAACTTCCTGTAGATTCATTTTTCTTCTCTGGAAAATGTATGGGAAGGAAAATAATTCCTTCCCTACATTATAGATAAAAAATTTATTCAAGAGAATATACCAGGAATTTTGTGTTAGAGTGTAAATAAAATAATGCTTGTACTAAAGAGTAAGACTCACATAATAATTATGGCCTAGCCCTAAATTATCTATGAGAAAAGACCCTTATGATTGACGTGACCATTGGAACACCTTGTTAGAAAAAAAAAACATAAAATATAGTTAAATAAGACTATGATTATAAGGAGGATTAGACACCTACCCTTTTTAAACTATGATATACCAATGAGATATCCCCACCAAATAATAAAGAAATTTTCAAATAGATATTAAAAAAATAGTAAAATCCAATTCACCCAAGTGTTTTCCATTTATTTAGGAATGTTATGCACATGTGACAAGAGCTTTGGGGGAAAGTGAACAATTCTGACATAATGTCAGACCCTAATCCCAAGTACCCCACCTTGGGCCAAGGGAAGAGCATTGTTCAAGGGTCCTAAGGCACCAAGTTTGAATGGGGGCCAATGAATGACTTAAGAAAATAAAATAATAAACCAATCCTAAATTCTATTAACAAAAGGGCCATACATAAGGATGAAAATAACTCCAAAGGGGAGGTCTTAGGCATTGAAAAATTGGGAACTCAACCAAATCTCATGCTAAAAGCACCTTGACACATGTCAGGCACCTTTATCTAGGTGTCTCCTCCCTCGAAGACATCCTAGGTGCATGATGTGACAAAAGGTGACCCATGTAATCCCTCCCACCTTGGTGCCTCCACCTTAGTATGCATGGAGAAAGCCGCTAGGTTGGAAGGGCCGCCAAGGTTAGGTGAAGTCGCCTTGGAAAAAAAGAGTGAAGTCTTGGGTAGTAAAGGTAAGGGGGTAGGGATCTTGTGTATAGGATAATTAGTATATGGAAAATTATTAATAAAATTTGGTTTGGACTTGGGCTAAGGGAAACTTTAGTATTAATGGGCTTAATTAGAATCATGTTAACATTAAAACCATGTGGTAGTGGTAAAACTTATGATGTAAGACATGTTTTAGTAATAGGAAACCATGGTAAGATTAATGGGTGTTAGTATATAACGTACTTAGTAGGTGAAGGAGTATGGGGTAGATTAGTAGTTAGAAATAATGTAGTTAGTAAATAAAATAAATAATAATAATAATCTATTATTGAATGAGTTCATATATTTATCATTATGTATTCATATGTTGCATCCCTATATGCAATCATATTATGTGTTATTTGGTGCATAGAATACCTAGATCGAATTAGTATAGTTTATGAAGCTACATTATCAAGTACATGTAACTTAAATTTTAAATAATCATTTTAATAATAATAATGACCAAAAGAAATAATAATAATTAATTAATTAAAAATAAATAAATTTAAGTAAATATGTATATATATGTATATAACAAAAAATTTAGTTAAATGACCCATCTAAGAGGATAAGGATGGGATGCAGGTGCAATTTAGGAAATGTAAGGTTAACAAGATGAAATCTACTAGGCGGTGAAGTAGTCGGTAGACATATTGTGTAGTAGGTATTCGAAATATAATTGTTAGCGATCATGTTATCGATCATGTTATCAAGTATGAAAGGTTAGAAAAAGATGAGTATAATTAGTAAGTATTCAAGGTTACTAGTAAGCTTTGGTTATAGTTTGTTTAGAGAATAAAGCTTGAAAATAGGTAGTAAAGTGTTGGAGGTTTTTAAGTGAAGTTAGATGGGAACGATTCGATAATGAATCTATAATAGAAAAAGGGCATTAATGGATGTTAGTGATAATTAGGAGAATTATTCTATTGATCGGGTTGTCCCTTGAAGGATGGAATTTAGTAAGGGAATTGATTTTGTTTATCACATTTTTGAATGCCTTAGAAAGCATATTGGCTAAGATAATATTGATAAGTATAGGATACTTAATATTTTAGTAAAGTTAATTATCTATAAGATAAGATGGAAGTGCGAAATAAAGTACATTATGAAGAGGCGATAGCCATGCAAAAACATAAGATTCTTATTTATATTATCATTGTGATATAATCCATCCACCTATGTTGAATACTATAATTTTATATATAACCCTAATATTGAAAACACATATACATACTAGAATGAATAGGACTATCTACCTCAATGCATAGCTTTGAGTAAGTTGTGAGCCTATATAAGGAATTGATATCCCACATCTAGGAATACAATGATGTTTTCAAATTAAAAGTGGTATCACTTATCGAAATCATGCACAAAAAGGCCTTGGGAAAGCTTATCCCCTAGATATGATTATAATCTTGACCATGTGCCATCACCCGAACTTCAATGAATGATTTCAAGTCTTCCACGAAGGCATATAAGTAGTGATAATGAAGTATCATACAGGAAATCATCTGGAAATGTCACTAACTATTTGATAACCTGGTTGCATCATGCACATGTCAACATGTGATATCTTAGGTTTAGTTTTAAAAAGAAAAAAAATTATTAGTTGTGTTTTTGTCTTGCAAATTTTGGGCATGACAAATTGTGTTTTGTCTTTGATGTTACACAAATGTCATATCATTATCAGTTAATATATGTCGAGCTCACTCAGGCAATGGAGATAGTTGTCATTGTCTACTAAACATTCATATGTTTGCCTAGTTCAGAAGGCAGTGGCTGCCAAGTTCACCCGAGTGTCAAAGGAAAAGATGCAGAAAGTGAGTGTTAACCAAGCTCATTTGGTTAGCGAAGGAAATTTGGATAGAACCAATGCTAATTGGGCTCACTCGATTACCAAAGGATTTTTGCAAGTTTGCAATCTTAACCAAGATTTTGTTGGTTAGCAAAGGAAATCGTTTCTGAGTTAGTTTCTACTGAGTTGGGTCAGCTAATGAAGGATTTTCTTATTTTGGCATATTAAGCTTAATTGATTTATCTATTGATTCCAACCGACTAAGATGATGAATATTAATTATTCTAAGTTGTATTTGAGCTGACTTGACAAAGTGGAAGATATAAGTATAAGTTCAAGTTGTGATTTCAAAGTGTGTGAAAAGGCATGAAGATGTTATTAAAGATTTAATGATGAGAAGAGGAAGCGAATTTGAAGGATAAGTAGAATATCCTTGTGGAGTAGCAAAGCTATATTCAATCAAGAAGGATAAAGTACAAGCCAGAACAAAGATCTATAATTAGCAAATCAGTTGCATTCAAATTAGATCATCTCATTGTTACTCTCTAACCATTGTAGCAGTGATCTAAATCTCTTAATAGAGTTAGCTTAACAACTATTTTCAAATCCTCTAACAAGGTGGCAGTTCTATTGAATTGTCTCAAGACCTCTAACAAGACCACTCCTAATAGGGTGATTAAATCCTCTAATAGGGTCACACCTAACAATGTGTAAAATAACCTTTAACAAGGTTGGCTTGTAACAAGACTCACTTCAAAAGAGTGAAAAATAGTAACTAGTTGCAATTGGTGGTTTTTCTCAAATTGGGTTTCCACGTTAAATCCTGATGCCATATGTGTTCATGTTATTTTCTTTTATATTTTTGCAACTCAATTAAAGTAATGGTAATCATAGACAACGTCTAAAATTTTATATTTTAAGCATTACTAGGCTAATTCAGTCATTACCGAGTTATAACATTATATGTGTGTTTACCAAGCTTCGACAGTATTCAATTTTTAGTTTGCATTTTTGTACTGACATCTAAGAGATCTGGTATTTATTTTAGTAGTAACTATTTCACCCTTCCCCTCTCAATTACTCCTTTATATTTTCAATGATTGGTATTAGAGCTTTTGGTGCTTGTAGAGAAGGTTTCAAGGACCTAAGCTAAAGATTAGGATGTCTTACAAAAGAGAGATTCCCAAGCTGAAAAAAGACAATTTTGTAGCATGGCAAGGACTTATGAGGTTACATCTAGCTACTATCAGTGGTTCAGGTTGCAAGTATCTTGATGCTGAATACAAACCTCCCACTAGAACATTATCAGCTGAAAATATTGTTGAAAAGAAGAATCATAATATCATGATGATTGATATTGCATCTACTCTCAGTTATGTTGAATTTGATGAGGTAAAGGATTGCATAACTACTCATGCAATGTGGACCAAGCTGAAAGATATATATGGAGGAGATGACAATGTAAGAAGAGAAAAAGCAAAAAGTCTTAGAGGACAATTTGATCCAATGAGAATGAGAGAAGATGAAAACATTGTAAAATATGTGGAAAGAATCAATGCCAGTGTAAGTGCAATCAAAGCATCTAGAGGAGACATTAAGGAGGAAACTGTTGTAAGTAAAGTGCTCAGAACTCTTCTTCCTATTTATGCAATTAGAGTGTATGTTATTCAAGAAATGAGATGTGATCCAAATAAAAAATTAGGCTTGGATGCTCTAGTAGGAAGACTAACAGCTTTTGAACTAGACAACTATGATAACTATGTTCCTGCTTCAAAGAATATTGAATCTATATTTAAAGCTAAACTCTCACTCAAAGAAAAGGGTAAGAAACTGAAGTCCAATCAATCAAGAAGCGAAGAAGATGGAACATCAGAAGAAAGTTCAGATAGTGATCTTGAATTTGTTGAAGCCCTACTTACAAGGAAATATTCCAAAGGAAGAGGAAAGTACAAAGGTAAAGTTCCTTTGATCTGCTTTTCTTGTGAAGAAATTGGTCACATTGCTACTAGGTGTCCAAATAAGGAAATCAAAGATGAAAAGAAAAATAATAAGCATAAAGGCAAGAAGGACTCCAAAAACTACAAGAACTTCGAGGACAAAGGTAAGAAATCTTGTTTTATAGCTAAATATTTTGATAACAGTGAAGATGAAATGGTATATATTTTTGTGAAAGATGAATATGATGATGAAGGAGATAAGATGGAACTTATCTCTCATGTTAGCAAAAATGACATATGGATTATTGACAGTGGTTGGTCACATCATATGACTGGTGACAAAGTAAAGTTTGAACACATAGAATATTATGATGGAGGTAGTGTGAGATTTGGAAACAATGAACCTTGTAACATAAAAGGAAAAGGATGTATTTCATTGACTAAAGAACTTATATGTGACAATGCTTATTGGGTTGAAGGACTAAAGCATAATCTACTGAGTGTGGCATAGTTGAATAACATTAGATTCAAGGTAGAATTCATGAATGGATAGACCAAACTACTAGATGGAAAAGAAAATCTGGTTGGATCTGGCAAGCAAACAAAAGGTAATCTATTTTATCTTGACCTCAGTGATTGTTCATGTTTTATTGCTTAAATAGAGAAAAGCTAGTTATGGCACAAAAGGATATGTCATGTGAATTTTGATAATCTAGTTAAGATAAGCAAACATAGAAGAGTAAGAGGTATTCCTAATTTGAAGAATCTTGACATGGGTCTATGCAAGAATTTCCAAATTGGTAAGCTGGGAAAGACTAGCTTCAAGAGAAAAACTATCAGTCAGAAGAAGTCTTGGAAATTGTTCATACAGATTTATGTGGACCTATTGGAATAGAAAGCTATAGTGGAGAAAAGTTTTTCATTCTTTTTGTTGATGACTATTCTAGAATGATGATAGTAATGTATTTAAAAGAAAAATCAGAAGCCTTTCAAAAATTCAAGTGGTATCTGGCAAGAGTGGAAAAAGAAACTGGAAAGAGGTTGAAATGCTTAAGATCAGACAGAGGTGGTGAATTCATCTCCCATGAATTCAATAATTTTTGCATTGAAAGAGGAATTAAAAGACAAGTATTAGCCCTTGGTACACCACAGTAGAATGGTATAGCTGAAAGAAGAAATAGATCTATCATGGATTGTGCAAGAACTCTGATGATTGAAAAGAAGGTTTCTCTCAAATACTAGAAGCAAGCTATCAACACTGCAGTTCATACCTTGAACAGAGTTCAATTGAAGAAAGATTCAAACAAAACACCTTATCAGCTATGGTATGGATACAAACTTAGTGTAAGTTACTTGAAAGTATTTGGTAACAAATGTTATACATTGAAAGAATCTAGAAAAGGAAAATTTGATGTAAAAGGTGATGAAGGCATATTTCTAGGATACTTCTATAGAAGTAAAGTGTACATATTTTTGAATTTTTCTACTCACAAAATCATAGAAAGTGCACATGTTAGAATCAATGAGTTTACATAAAAGAGTGAAGAAGAAAGCAACAAGGAGCAAGAAGATTGTAGAAGATTTGTATACTATGAACCTGTTACCCTACCAAATCTATCTAAGAGAAAAGAAGCTTCATCTCTTGAGTCCCCTAAAACCCCAATAGTTACCGAGTTGCAGACAGTGCAACCCAAGCTATAGTCTAAAGGACCTGAGTCACAATTAGAGGCTAGCAAGCTAGTTCAAATCGAGCTGATGGACCTGAGTCATAGACAGAAGGACTCGAGCTTGAAACTAAAATTCAAGATGAAGATGGTGGAACTCATTCAAGGACCAAAGAATTAGTGTTAGCAAGATATGTCAGAAGGTGTCATGCACCTGATCAGAACATTAGAGACAAATCAGATGGAACAATGACAAGAGACAAATTAAAAGGTACATGTTTACTTGTTGAATTTGAACCTAGAAGTGTTAAGGATGCTCTAGAAAATGAAATTTGGATTGAAACAATGGATGAAGAAATAGAATAGATAGAAAAGAACAAAATTTGGACTCTTGTTCCTAGACCCAAGAATAAAAATATAATTGGTACAAAGTGGGTATTTAGAAATTTAAGCTAAATGAAGATGGACAACTTTTAAGAAACAAAGCAAGATTGGTGTGCAAAGGTTATTCTCAAGAAGAAGGTATTGACTATGGTAAGAAGGTATTGACTATGGTGAGACTTTTGCTCCTGTGGCAAGATTAGAAGGTGTTAGAACCTTACTAGCATATGCAGCACATATAGAATTTAAAGTATATCAAATGGATTTCAAATCTGCATTCTTGAATGGAATTCTTAATGAAGAAGTTTACATTGAACAATCAAAAGGTTTTGTAGATCCTAACAAAAGAGACATGGTTTGCAAGTTGCACAAAGCATTATATGGTCTCAAGCAAGCTTGGTATGAAAGACTTCATAATTAATTGGTACAAATTGGTTTTCAAAGAACAAATGATAACAGTAGTATGTATATCAAGGAAGGACCAGATAAGAAGATTGTGTTGGCAAAAATATTTGTTGATGATACTCTATTTATAGGGAATGATGACTTTTGCAAAGCATTTTTAGAAGAAATGAGTAAAGAATTTGAGATGTTCATGTTTGGTGTTGGGTTGTAGATACAACAAAACAAAAATGGTATCTACATCACTCAATCTAAGTATATCAAGGAGATACTGAAGAAATTTGGAATGGAAGATTCAAGACCAGTTGGAACCCCTATGTCTATTGGACATAAGCTCTCCAAAAATGATGATGCCAAAGAAGTACATCAAATCACATATAGATCAATGATTGGAAAATTGCAGTATGTAGTACACACAAGGCCTAATATTGCGCTAGCAGTTGGTGTTAGAGTGAGGTTGTCATTGCACCAAAAGATTGATCTATCAATGCTAGATACAACCACTCAAATTATAGTACACATAAGGCAGTTAAGCCCTTGTCATGAATCATGAGGGGAGCAATGAACAAATTTTCAACAATCTTCCCCTCAGCATTACTCGAGGGTCTGAGGATTCAAACTTGTGACCAAGCTCTGATACCACTTGTTAAAGTGGGGTTGTCATTGCACCAAAAGACCGATCTATCAATGCCCAATACAACCACTCAACTTATAATACATAGGAGGTGGTTAAGCCCTTGTCATGAATCCTGAGGGTAGCACTGAACAAATTTCCAGCAATTGGAATAGTGGCAAGATTCTTAGCAAAACTCAAGGAAAATCACATGATGGCAATCAAGAAAATCATGAGATATCTAAAAGGTATTGAATACTATGGTTTATGGTACAAACTTGTAGGCAATTTGGACTTAAAAGTGTTTACTGATGTTGATTGGGCAAGAAGTCTTGATGACAGAAAAAGCACTAGTGGTGGAGCATTCTTTCTTGGTAAAAGACTAGTATCTTGGACAAGCAAGAAGCAAAATTGTACATCTCAATCCACAATAGAGGTAGAATATGTGGCAGCATCAATCAATTGTTCTAACATTGTTTGGTTCAAACAACTGTTGGAAGGAACGAAGGTAGAAATCAAAGATCTAGTAGTCATATATTGTGATAACACCAGTGCAATTAACATATCAAAGAATCCAGTAATGCATTCCAAAATAAAGTACATTGCTATAAAATATCACTTCTTAAGAGAATTGGTGCAAGATAAAGAAGTCAGATTGGAATATGTTAATACAAAGGAACAGATTGTAGACATATTCACAAAGCCATTAGCTAAGGATGCATTTCTATATCTAAGAAGTAAGCTAGGGGTCATTCCCCTATCTGAAATTCACTAAATGAAGTTTAGTGAATGCATCAACCAAAACCTGTTGAAGATCAATTAGTTGGTGTAGAATTAGCAAAAGCATATTGCAAATGAATCAATACTTAAGGTACATTGGTATTTTCAGAATTATTGTCTTTGGCATGTGTTGTCAAAGAGGGAGAAGTTTTCCAAAGAAGAAGTTTGTTGAAAGAGGGAGAAAGTTCTGAATGAACTTGGTAGCAGTTGTTGTAGTCAGAATCCAGTGAAAGGAAGAGCTCATACTGACAGAGGGAGTTCCTAAGTCTAAATCCAAAATTTCAGTGTGCTATGACATGTTGTGTTTCCATCAATGCCAAAGAGGGAGATTGTTGGATACAATTGATTAATTGTGTATTGTCTTTGATGTTACACAAATGTCATATCATTATTAGTCAGTATATGCCAAGCTCACTCGGGCAGTGAAGACAGTTTTTAGTGTCTACCAAGAGTTCCTGTGTTTTCCTAGTTCAAAAGGCAATATCTACCAAGTTCACTCAGGCGTCAAAGGAAAAGATGCAGAAAGTGAATGTTAACCGAGCTCACTCAGTTAACAAAGGAAAGTTGAATAGAACCAGTGCTAACTGAGCTCACTCAGTTACTAAAGGATTTTTGTAAGTTTGCAACGTTAACCAAGCTTCTGTTGGTTAACAAATGAAATCATTTATGAATTAGTTTCTACCAAGCTAGGTCAGCTAACAAAGGATTTTCTTGTTTTGGCATATTAAGCTTAATTGATTTATCTATTGATTCCAGCCAACTAAGATGATGAATATTAATTATTTTAAGTTGTATTTAAGCCGACTTGACAAAGTGGAAGATATAAGGTCAAGTTTGTATTTCGAAGTGTGTGAAAATGTATGAAGATGTTATTGAAGATTTAATGATGAGAAGAGGAAGCGAATTTGAAGGATAAGAAGAATATCCTTGTGGAGAAGCAAAGCTATATTCGATCAGGAAGGATCAAGTACAAGCCAGAACATAGATCTATAATCAGCAAATCATTAGATCTATAATCAGAAAATCAGGTCATCTCATTGTTACTCTCTAACCATTGTAGCAGTGATCTAAATCTCTTAACAGAGTTAGCTTAACAACTATTTTCAAATCATCTAACAAGGTTGTAGTTTTATTAAATTGTCTCAAGACCTCTAACAAGGCGACTCCTAATAGGGTGATTAAATCCTCTAATAGGGTCACACCTAACAGTGTGTTTTGTAACCTTTAACAAGGTTGGCTCCTAATAGGGCTCACTTTAGAAGAGTGAAAAATAGCAACTAGTTGCAATTGGTGATTTTTCCCAAATTGGGTTTCCACATTAAATCCTAGTGTCATATGTGTTCATGTTATTTTTTTTTATATTTTTGCAACTCAATTAAAGTAATGGTAATCACAGACAATATCTAAGAGTTTATATGTTAAGCATTTATCGAGCTAATTCAGTCATTACAGAGTTACAACATTATATGTATGTTTACCGAGCTTCAGTAGTTTTCAATTTTCAGTTTGCATTTTTGTACTGACATCTAAGGGATCTAGGATTTATTTTAGTAGTAACTGATTCACCCCTCCCCTCTTAGTTACTCCTCTTATATTTCCAACAGATCTTAGTGTTAACCAAGCTTTGTAGTGTCGAGCAAGTATATCAGTGTCTACCAAGCTCATAGTGTTAACGAAGTGAATTTTAGTGTTGACTGAGTTCCTGCTACTTGAAGTGATCAGTATGGACTATGTGTCAATGTCAACCGAGTGCTAGAGTCTATCGAGTATTGAAAATGTTTTCCAAGTGTCAGAACATCATCAAGTTGTCTTCAGAACCTAAGTTATAGCAGTGGGTTGACTTAGTGAATTATGGTGAATTTGGTATTGTAGCCGACTCCATAAAGTAATTTATTGGATTGGTGTGTGTGTGTGTGTGTGTGTGTGTGTGTGTGTGTTCATATCCAATGTAATCAATTGATAAGTACAAGCAGAAGAAGCAGATGAGTACGAATTAAAGAAGGCTACAAAAAGTATAATGAAAAGAAGAGACTTATCTATCACAAACAGTGATCATTGTTATTCAAAAGAATATCATTCAACAAACTAAGTTGCAAATCAGAGACCAACCACTGATTCATCCTAACAAGTGCATCAATCAAATCATTTAACAAGGTGGACTTAATATTCTCATTCCAAATCTCCTAACAGAATGCATACTTCATTGTATGTTGTAAATCCTTTCACAAGGTGGACCTAACAGTCCTTATTGCCCCTAATAGGGAAGATCATCAGAAGTGATCAATTGTAAGCTTTAACAGGCTAACTCTATACTACAGTAATAAAGCTTGTGGGTATTATCCCCAACCCAATTTTACTTTCTATTTGGAAGGTTTCTAGGTTACCAAATATTGTGTCAAAGTGTTATGAATGTTTTATTGCTTTTAATCTTTCGTGCATGCAATTAGATCAGATTACATGGTGAATGTTTAATTGGTGAATTAAAGTATAAGTTTTATTGGTTCCTAATTCACCCACCCCCACCTTCAGTCACCTAGTTTATACTACATTTCAAACGGAAACATCCCAACATAGACTTTTCTCTTCAATATTTTGAGAAATTTTCTAGGAATTTCAACCTCTGGGTTGAGTGATATTGAAATCCTGACATTTAAATGTGATAGAGTTGCCTAAGACTTTTTTATTTGAAGGACATTGCCTATTACTTTCAAAATATGCAGGAAGAAAGGCCAAAATTTCCTAAGGACATTTTGAATTTCCATCCAATTTGGAGCAGACCAAATAATAACTTGCTTTTTTTCACCCTTTGGCGGCCATGTGAAAGCCCTAAACAAATAGTAACCCACATTCTAGAATTTCTTTTTCAAAACCCTGTCTTGCATGTTGTGTTCAATTTAAAGACAACCAACAAGTCTTTGAGCAACATCTTTCAAATATCACATAAATACCAAGCTTCTTGCCCTAGATATAATCAATCTAATCATTAAAAAAAAAATAGATGGCAAAGCATTTGCATCCATGCAAATATAAAACATCACATTTTTAAGCCGACTATTTTCACTCTTAATTACCTTAATCATATCATCATTTGGAGTGAGGGAAATGATCTTTAGTCTAGAAGAAGGAACCGTACAATTTTTTCCTCCTTCAAGGTCTCCATTTAGTCCATGTCTTCTGACCCCCAATAATTTGCTTGTTCCCATTCCATCGACAACCATGACTCTTCCAATGAACTCTACTAAAGATGGGCACTCTAGTCAACTTTCATTTGCAAATAAAGTAGACATATATGTCATTTTCTGCAACTTATTGTTCTCTACAAAAAATAGTTTACATTATTTTCCCATTCTTTGTGGGAGTATTTGTATCAATCATGGATTCGTCTATATCAAATATATATAAGCCTTGGGACAAGGGTCGAAGCCACAAATGAGTTTGGAAACTAAACCAAGGGAACGGGATGGTGACATATCGTCTTCTCAACCTGCACTCGCACTAGCCAACTCTCTAATATTCATGAAATATAATTTCAAAATTGATAATTATTTCAATCTAAATTAATATTTCACTAATTCACTACATTTTAATATTAATCTAAATTAATTTCTTACTTTTTCTATATTACTAAATTAATCTTTAACTCCAAATTTGTTTTACACCTCTTTATTTTATTTTAATAACGAAAGATAGAAAAGAAGAGTAAGTTGCTATCAATTTTCAAAATCCATACAAATCAGACAAGATTGATAAGAGTGTTTTTTTTAAATTAAATAAAGAAGATATTCCATACATAAAATATTAGAAATCAAACACTTCGATAAGAGCTAAAATGACAAAAGCTTCTAAACACCAGATATTCAAAGTAAATAAATGACACTTCGAATACTTGTTACTTCGTTTTTCCTCCTTCACCGCGTCATATGCTGCTAACCGGTATATAAGCTGTCAAGAATTCTTCGCACTATGATTAAAGCTCTCCCTTTTTCCCCTTCATTCACCCTGGCCCGGAACCCCTTCTCTATCGGAACATTCATCAGCCTAACATCATTTCCAAAATCTGGGGTTTGTAGAACTGTAATCATCAATTTGTTTCCAGGTGGAAAGGAATGGCAATGGTTAAAGGAATGGCGATGGTTAATTGCAGATTGAAATTCTATGTAAGGATTACTACCAGACCTTACAAGCAAAACATATATAGAGATTTCACTCCATGAGCTTTTCATTTCTAGTGAATACTCTCCTTTCTCAACCTCAATGACTCTTTGGCTGTCGATCACTTCAGAAAACACATTTGCATTTAGCTTGAACAATGCTGCGTCCACTGGCATCCCTGTTAAGACAACATATCCTGATAGCAGCGGACTCTGAAACACATAAAACAGCAACAAATTAGGGTGGGAATTAAATAATTGATACAAACGTAAAACACATAACCTTTAAAACACTACTTAAAATTGTAACATCTTTTTCCCTCTTCAATACAAACGGAAAATCTGAAATATTGTTTTTAATTTCCATAGTGTAATTATTTTTCATCAACGTTTTGAATCGTCCATCATCATCAGAATGAACCTAAAAGAAAGCACAAGAAATAAATTTGTTTTCAGTGAAAAAAGAAACGTCACTGAATTCACTTTTCACAGGATCTAAACTTGTTTTCCACTCAAAATCATTTTTTTGTGTAAAGAAAAAGTGGTATTACCGGTCCACTAATGCAGTTCTGTACCCATTCATATCCATCATTCGGCTCTGCAACTGATGACATTTTTATTTTGAAATACCTTAATTCAAGCTTGAACATTTGAAGACCCGATGGAGAAGATAAGCTTGATATTTGTTTGAGATTGGGACATTCCGACACTTCAAGAGACTGAAGCCCTGTTAGAGAATCTAATCCTGATATTGTTTCCAACTCACGAAATATAGACAATTTAAGAGACTGAAGCCCTGTTAGAGAAGATAATTCTGATATTGTTTTACAGTCACATCCCCACACTCGAAGAGACTGAAGCCCTGTTAGAGAAGATAACCATGATGTTTGCTTCAGTTGGAGACTTTCCAGCACTTTGAGAGACTGAAGCCCCCTTACAGATGATATCAATGATAGTCTATCTAATTTGAAACAATATTCCACTTTGAGAACCTGAAGCGCTGTTAGAGAAGATAGCCCTGATATTGTTTTCAATTTGGGGCATTCCCACATGTAAAGAGTATTCAGTCTCTCTAGCTGCTCTAAGCAAATTTCTTTTAGATTCCCCATGTGTCGAAGATTCAATGATTGAAGCCTGGGACAAATCTCTCCACTAATTAGCAACTTTGATATATTATCTAAATTGCCAAAGTCTATGGTTTCAAGTCTATTCATCCGAATCCTTGCAGAAGAACCCAAATTAGCTGAATCTGTAGCTTTGCTCAGATCCAAATTCCCGCTGAAGGAGGCACCCTCCCCAGACCACAATGACAGTGATCTTAGATTGCTAAGTTGTTTAAGTGATTGCACGAAGAATGTTAGATCTGTGCTCTGGAAGGAACAGCCTATGTTTAATTCTTCTAGATGATTGAACATTGCTATTAAATCTGGAAGCTTTTCCAACGACCGAGAGTAGTAAATCTTCAGCACTCTCAACTTGAAACTGGCCTGGCATTCACAATTACTCTCAAAAAATAAATTAGTTTCAGTAGTAAACAATTTTCGCGAAAGAGGTATTCCAAAATGTATGCTCTGCCATTTAGGGAGAATTGACTTCCAGAAAAGAATAGGGAAATACCTGAGTATTTGTCTGCAACTGTTTGTGAAAACTGTTCCACAAATCTCCCACGCTGTTAACGGACAAGCTGTACAATCTTCGTAGAGGAATCCAGGAAGGAATACTTTCTAATTTGCCACCAAGGTAATTACGATTATCTATGTGAAGCCACAAGAGGTCGGTTTCAGTAGAGTCATTTGAACTACCTATAAAATAAGTAATTATGGCTTGGAGGGACGGATCCTTGAACGAATGGAAACACCTGCCCTTTGTTTCTGCCAGAATTTGTTTAAATCCTTTTGCTTCCTACATATAAGGATCAGGGTTAACGGTGTGTTAGGGGGTGGATTTCTTTTAGTAGAAAGTAAAATACATAAATTGAAATGGTTTTCAGAAGCTTTCTATAGCTTAAATTTCAAAGGAAAAAAGAGAAGCAGCACACCATAGATTTAAGAATGTCTGATTTCCACAACCGAGGAAGGCCCAACTCATCTGCCATTTGTCTCTCCAGATCGTGGAGGTGATCATGCATTTCAAAGCACTGGAAAATACAACCGAACAGGGACACCATAGATCTAAGAAGATTTGCTCTCAACAGCCGAGAAGGGCCCAAGTCAACTACCATTTGTCTTCCCAGATCACACAGATGATCATGCATTTCAAAGCGTGGGCCTTCTATCCCCATAGAACCTTGAACCATAACCAGTTCAAGTAGGCAGTTATCTTGCAGGGTTTGAACTGCATGCTCGGCGCTCCAACCAGATGCCTTCCAGATTGTCATAACCTCACTTTTGAAATGAAATTCACCCGGTAGTTTCTTATTGAAGAAACAAGCTATGTCTACAAAAATCTGTTTCTCCTCACTATCCAAACCATCAAAACTAATTTTAAGTCTTTGCATTATATCCTTAGGCTGGATTTTGCTGACTTTCTCCAGTTCTAACTCCCAATAATGTTCCTCCCTTCGATAAACATGGGCACCCAGAACCATGAGGGAGAGAGGTAAACCTCCACAGAAATCTACAAAGTTCTCAACCAGTTTCTCATATTCAATGGGTGGATCCTGTCCACGGAAAGCATGTCCACAAAAGAGGAGTTTAGCATGATCTTTATCCATTTCCTTCATCTTGTAACGGATATCTGCACCCCTTAACACACTCTGGTCACGGGTTGTAATAATTACCAGGCTACCAGAGCTCAGCATATCTTCAAGTAAAAGGGCATCTAACTGGTCTTCATGATCTATATCATCTAGGATTATAAGGAAATGCAAATGCCTTGCCCTTCCCAGATGATACTTCAGCTTTCCTACTCCATCATGCGCACTCCTTATCTTTATATCTTTTATCTCTTGATTATTAGGGAAAAGATCTTCTAAAAGCTGAATTTGCAAACAGTGCAATTCACCTCTGGCATGTGATTCTCTCACATCAGAGAGAAAACATGATGCATGGTAGCCTGAACTCTTCTTGTTAAACAATTCTTTTGCCAGGGTAGACTTACCAATCCCACCTAGACCAAAGATCCCTATTATGATGACCTTGTCCCTCGCTCTCTTTGAACAACACCTTTCAAAATCTTGCACAAGTTCAGAAAGTCCAATAGGATACTTTGCAACATCTAATGCTATACTTCTTTTCTTTTCTTGCACTACTTGTATCACACGAGACACAATTTTTTCACACAAATTGCTGAAATTCAAAACCAGGAATCTCTTCAGAAAGTCATCATACTAGGGTAAAACGAATCTAATGTACTGGACAAAAGAAAAAAACATGAAAGAAACGTGATTGATACAAAACAAATGACAGAGGAAAAACATGAATGAATCAGAATTGATACAAATGAGAAAATAAATGACAGTAATCTTACTCTTGATACTGGGCAAGTTCATAACCAGATATATTTGAAGCAGATTCAAGACAACTTTTCCATTTATGAAGCTTATCAAGATTCCTGCCTTTCCTTTGATAATCAACAAATGCTGCAGCATACTGTGACTTCTCGTTCTCAATGTAACGTAGCTCCCATGGTTGGACATTGTAGAATACAGGAATAAAGACAGCATCAGTTTGTTGTAACATTAGGACAAGCTCGTCTAAACACCATGAGGACTCTGCATATCGTTTTGAAAAAATGGCAATTTGCACACGAGATGAGCATATACCGTTATGAATGGCAGCCGTAATTGGATCTCCCCCTTCTATCTCTTCGCGGTCTAAAAATGCCCGGCACTGTCTAGCCTTAAGAAGCTCGTATAGTTGTTTAGCAAGGGTTTCCTTGACATCAGGGCCTCTATGACTGAGGAATACATCATACAGTTTACCAGATACAATTGATCTTGCCTTAGCAGACGAGGAGGAGGAAGCCATGAATGGAGAAATACAACTGCAGATTTTACTGAACTCTCTAAAGCGGAGTGGGCTGGATTTGATAAAGGGATACAGCAATACCGAATTGTTACCAACTGTAAAACTCGGAGTAGGGTTAATTATGTACACTGCATAATTAAGGAGGAAGAAGAGAGAAAATTGTGGGGTCAATCGCAGAAGAATTCATTATTTGAAAGCGAGGGTTTAGAGAATGTGCATAATGGTAGCATCTTGGCATTTAAAAAAGAGAAGTTGTCTCGAATAATTCACGGCTTTCAGAACCAAAAGCAATTATTTTTCAGCTCTTCGCTTTATACAAAACAAGAGGCGCAAGAAGATGTGTCTTTATTAGTGTGGTGGATTGTGGGGTAGAAGATGAGTGAAGTTTGTGAAGTTGTATATTTAATGGTAAAATTTATAATTTGTAAATTTTGACATTACACTAAATAAATTAAAATTTTGATAATTTATTGTAGATGAGAAATAGAAATTTTGATATTATTTTAAGAAATATTTAAATAAGAAATGTGTCTTTTGACTTAAATCATATAAATCTAAGATCAATAAGAAAAATAATAATGATCATAATAACATAATAATAATTTTGGCTTATAAAAATAATGTAATAGTATTGGTATGATTGATTTACTCATGATTAAATTATAGATCGTCTCATGTGTAAAAAATGAAGTCTTGTAATTATTAATTTAATAGTGCAACGATTTAATTTTTTTTAATTAATATAATTATATAAGTATTTGCTAAAACAAATTATAATTAACTATTAGTATATTTAAGCTGAGAGGCTTTCTACAGTGGAAGCATCAATCAATGTAAACTTTTATCAATTTAAAAAAAAATTGACGGTTGTATCAAAGTCACTCCACAATAAAGTTTTGAAACGAATACCACTTCATTAAGCTGAGAGGCTTTCTACAGTGGAAGCATCAATCAATGTAAACTTTTATTAATTTTAAAAAAAATTGACGGTTATATCAAAGTCACTCCACAATAAAGTTTTGAAACAAATACCACTTCATGTTTCCCAACCTCCTGCCACATATTAAATGAAACTTACTAATAATAGAAGAATTTCAGCAAGTGAATCGACCACTTCAACATAATGAAACGTTTGTAACTGAATCTTTCTGGAAGCAATATCACTACTTTATTTATCCGCCTATACAGAGGAGAGGAAGCAGGTGAGACAGAGACGGGCACCAAGCTGAGCATTAAAAAGAGTTTCTTGATTCGTCTCATCAATTTCAGTAGCCCAACTTTCCAAAGGCCTCTTCCTCACATTCACAAATTTCTTTCTCCTCTTGATCTGACCCTCAAATCTGCCTCCTCTGTGAACTAGGTAAGCCTGAGATTTGAATCGGGGTTAAACGGTTTCAAAATCTTCAAACTTCAAGAGGCAAATCTGAGAGAGTATGAATGGACTGAGACCATCAACATGGTTTGATCGATCGTCTACAAGAATAGGTCATGAAATGATATTTATATATCTCTTTTCACCCTTGATTTGTAGCCAGAGCTAATCGAGTTTCTTGAGAGCGTCGAGCTTGCACGGAATGCGGGATACCAATTTGGAAGGAGCACCTGCCAGATAAGAGTTGCAGCCCTGAGTCGGCAGAGTCAAGGCAGGAAAGATTCGTCGACATTTTGAATGCCCTGTATATTGCGGTGCATCTTTCATCAGAGTGGGGTTTGAGATTCAACATTGTGATTTGCCCTGGAAGTTGGGGATTTTATGCTAATTTCTCTAAATCATGTACTTGTTTTGTGTATCTTTCTGTCCAAGACTTCTTTGCTGTGTCGAGGTTGGATTTTCCTTCAAATTATACAAATTACATTGGTGGATATGATTTTTTTCTTTGAATTTCTTTGGTTCATTTCTGTGTTCTAGATTGCTCAATGGATCCGCTCATGAAGCTGATTTTTTCATTCACAGACAAGTTGTCTTCCAAATTAGGTAATTTGAATTTCTTTTTGTCTCTTACGTTTCATAACTAGGAGGCTCTGACTATCATAGCCATAGATCATGTCCATATATAAACTTATAGCTTCCAGTTTGATTTTAAAGAAATTTGTACCATTGGTTGTTATGTGAAGTTTATCAAGAATATGTATTTTTGATAAAATCTTTTAGAATGTAAAACTGTGTGTTTTATTAGTCTGTTAGATTAGTTAATTCGAACTTTTGTTGTTCTAAATGGTTTAGGGCTTCAACATTATGCAATTTATATTTTTGTCAAATTACTGCACAAACCTTTCAAATACGCTTGATGTGAACTCTCATTACAGCTTTACAAACCTTTCTATTTTCTCTGGTCATTAATGGAAGTCTTTCCACGGTCTTTTAACTCTGAAGTCATCGATGGAAGTCATTCACATAATATAAACAGCACTAATCTACAGTATAAATTGTGGAAATCTTAGATAAAATAAAATTCAATATTTAATCCAAAAAGGTTAATGAAAATTAAAATTTCATTGTTTAATCCGAAAGCTTTACACTCCTTTCCAATTTCTTTCATTTTGTTGTCATTCCACATAGTACAATCCAGAAAGCTCTACACGCCTTTGCATTTTTTATCATTTTGAAGTTATTAATGGAAGCTATTTCACATAATTTAATCCGGAAACATAATTCACATGTGAAAATGTTATATCACAAATAAAATCCATTAAGCTGAGAGATATTGAAACAATTAACTTTTTTGAAAAAATTAGATAGCCATTTACTTGTCTTATAATGAGAAGTAAAGATAGAATTAAAAGAGTCACTATAATAAAGAGTTTGTGGCCATATGTTACATGTTTCGATTTCTTTCCTCAGAATCAATTTGTGAATACATTAGCAACCGGGCAAGTGCTTTTTGATCCATCAAGTAGGTGCTTTTCTGATCTATCCCTATAGAACAACATGAAAACATGTCTTTTCAAGATCGTTGCAGGAGATCAAAGTCACTTTTAAAGGTGACAAGCAGCAGTTTTCTACAGAGGAGATCTCTTCGAGAGCGTTCATCAATATGGAGATTATTGAGACTTGTTTGGGGCCGACCACAATGCATGAGTAATAATTTTGGGGCTAAATGTGATGATATGTTGCTCTCCTACATATAATGATCCATCTTTATTAGTTTAAATTTAGTAAACATTAAACATTTAATAAAGATTTTATTTTTATAAAATGAAGAATAAACTATTTCTATGTTCCCAAAATGCATTTTCTTTTAGAAGTTTCTATTTTTTATAGATTTTTAATGAGAAATATTTATGTGAACTATATTAAAAAGTTGAAATATTCTAAAGACATAAAGTAAATATATAGAAACTTCCTACTTTTCTAATTGAAATAAAAAGTTGAAATATTCTAAAGACATAAAGTAAATATATAGAAACTTCCTATTTTTCTAATTGAAATTAAAGATGTTAAGAAATAGTGAGAAACTTTTATAAATATTAAAAAAGTGTCATTTCATATGTATAGTTCAAAAGTCTATAGAATATTTTTAAAAGTATATAGAAAACTAAGATGTTTCTATATTTTTCAATTGTTTAGTTACAGATACTTAAATAAAGTAAGATTATGAGGATTTTTTCATATTTACACTCATAATAAATTCTTAGTTTTAAAGTTTTATTTTAATAAAAATTATATATTTTTTCTATTATTAATAATATTTTATAATTTTCTATCAAAGTAAATCAATATGATTAGAACATAAATGGCAATATATATATATATATATATATATATATATATATATATATATATATATATATATATATATATATATATATATATATATATATATATATATCATAGATTTTAGAGAGGAATAATTCATTAGTAATAATTAGCATGTCATGATATTAGTATGGTGAAATATTTTGATTATTAATTTTTTTTTATTGAGACAATGATTTGAAATGACAATGAGCGTGAGGATATGAACTACAAAACTAATTTGTAAGAATTAACACCCTAAATTATATAATTATATAGATACTTAATATTGGCTTCTCATAATTGTCACAATTACCTATTCTTAAAACAAGTTATTCAAAACATGGGATACGTGCATGCCTTTCAAAGATTATATATTCTTAATATGATGGAATAACTAACACGGCACTAACAACTACTTTTTTACTAGCCATTTAAGAATATCAAAATAAATATGCATCTTAAACCCAAATGCTAAAACTTAACCCTTACCCTAATCCTAAATAATGAATGTACATCCTAAATGATAAACTATAAATCCTACTTGAAGCCATAATCCTAAATGGTAAGCCCTAATAGAAAATTATGTAACATAACATAAATAATAAAACCTAACCTTAATAGTAATAATAAATGTTAAACCTTAACTTCAAACATAAAATTTAAATGATAAACCTAAATGTTGAACCCTAATCCTAACACTTACCTTTATATAAATTCTAATATAAATCATATCCATAACCATATTACTGAGAGAGAGAGAGAGAGAGAGAGAGAGAGAGAGAGATGCATACATGCAAATATGTGATATGTAAAATATACATATGTATAGTGTATATTTAGTTGCATACTATGCCTTCACATACATTTAATTTAATTTAATTTTAACCTTTAACCAAATTGTAATATAACATTAAAGCCAACTTTAAATCAAATTAAATTTACTCTAATCCTAACATTGCGTCAATAATTTCTAACCCTAAGTCTCCTGAAAACATCAAGCCAAATTGAGCCCTCATGTTAAACTAATTCTATACTTAACCATCTTACCATTTATCACAAATCCAATAAATTATGATTCCTAAAAATACACCTTCCTAACCCCAATCCTTCTAAATTTAAATTAACACTACATACCAAGTTGAACTCTACCCTAAGTGGCATATGTTAGTGTACATAATTTTATCTAAAAATACATATATGTGTGTGTATGTGTTTGTGAGTGTGCATGTGTAAGAGAGAGAAAGGGAGGAGGCGGGGGGGGGGGGGGATATGTTGAGAGTAGTGAGGGGAGAGAGTCCATAAGTCGTTAATAAGGAGTAGATAGATATGAGATGGAAAGGGAGATGGAGAGGGAGAGTGGGGGAGGTAAATAAGGGGAAAGATATAATAAGAGGAGAGAGTTGGGAGAAACATATAGGAGGAAGGGAAAAATATTAGGTAGACAAAGAGAAGGGGGAGATGAGAGATGAAAGAGATGAGGAAGATAGAGAAGGAGGAGAGTTAGAGATATGAGATAGTGTTCAATAAGAAGGATAGTTAGGGCTCATAATAGAAAAAGAGGGTGATGGAAGGGGGAAAGAGGGACAAAAACATAGAGTAATGTCATAGGGACATGTGAGAAAGAGATTATAATAGGATGAGAAGGGTGTGAGAGATATGAAGAAGACATAGTGGGTAAAGAGGAAGGATGATATGGTGAGAGTGAGGAGAGTAGAAGATTAGGATTGTGTGTGTGTGTGTGTGTGTGTGACAGAGAGAGAGAGCACTTCTTAGAGTGGTGTTTCTATTCTACCAAAGTAACAATTTGTCAATGCTCAATACAATCACTCAACTTTTAGTACATAGGAGAGAGTGGGAGAAGGGGGGAGGCTGACCAACATGTGGTAGAAATAAATTGCAAAAAGGATCCAAGATATGGTGAGAGTTCACAATAACTCTTATGCTAGGTTAATAAGAGGTAAAAGAAGAGATAGAGCTAGAAAGAAAGAAGATACCTAGAACTTAGAATAGAGAGAGATGGTGATGGAGGATAAAATAGGGGAGGGTAATTACAAGGCAATATGTGTGAGAGATGGTATGGGAGAGAATAATTTGTGTGTGTGTGTGTGTGTGTGTGTGTGTGTGTGTGTGTGTGTGTGTGTGTGTGTGCGTGAGGGAGAGAGGGGGGGTTAGTGTGAGAGAGGGTAATTATGCAATTATACTTTCTCTCTTAACTTCTCATCCTCTTTTGCAACCTCATGGGAAGGGATAAGGGGAAGAGGGCATACAAAAGAGAGGCAGGCGGTAGAGACATGACATAGAGCTCGAGAAAGAGGATAGTTAGGGTTTAGGATAGACATAGAGAGAGAGAGAGAGAGATACATATATAGTCAATATACACACATGCACACATATACATAGAAAGAGAAATGGTATATACATAGACACACATACACACATATATAATCAAGATATATATACACTAACGAAAAATGAAAATCTAATTTCTACCCTAAATTTAATTTTAATTACATGAATCAAAAACATTGAATGGAGAGAGAGAGAGAGAGAGAGAGAGGGTCTTTTCAGTCAGTGTGAATGCATCACTTGAACTTAGGGGTAGATATAGAGGGTAAATAGGGGTAAGAGATTGTGAGAGGAGGGAGAGGGGACTTAAAGAGATAAAGGAGGCAAGGAGGCAGAGAGATGATGTAGAGACAAATGATAATAAAGGATAGGATATGGTAAGTAGCGGTGGAAATAGAACAAAGGGAGAAATGTAGGAAGGTATGAGGTAGAAAGAGACAATGTCGAAGGGGAGAGTGATTAGGTAGAGAGAAAGAGAATAATTAGGGCATTGAATAGATGGAGATGGTGATGGGGTGAGGAATTCGGGAGAGAGAGATGTGATAATTAGCAGATGGATGACAATTATGGTCCAAAAGAGACAAAGACATGATGAGAAGAGAGAGAGAGAGAGAGAGAGAGAGAGAGAGAGAGAGAGAAGAGTGCCTAGAGATTGAGAGACATGGGGCTAGGGCTATATGGTAATCAAGAGGAATAGATGGTGAGAGGGGGAGGGATATAAGAGAAAGAGGGAATGGTAGAGGGAATAGGGAAGAGATGGGGTAAATATAATAATTAGGGAATATGATAGATGGACATGGTAATGAAGGAAGGAAGAGAGGATAATAGTGATAAGTGGGTGGATGGGGGTGGGGGGGTTAAATAGGAGAAGATATGTTGATAGGAGGGTGGGCAGAGAGGGAAAGAGAGTAATTATGGGGGGAGATATATGTATTATATGTTTGGGGAAGAGAGATGTGTGTGAGAGAGTAAGGGACATGACATAAAGATGTATAAGGTATTTAGGAGGAAGCAATTACTAGAGGGGTAGGTAGATGGAAGAAAGATAGAAGGGGGAGTGGGGAGAGATAGAGGTAAATATAGTAAGAGGATAATTTAGGCCCGAGAGAGAGAGAGAGGGGGGGGTGGGGGGGGGGGGGGGGGTTAAGGTGTGGGGTAGGCATAGTTTGAAGGATGAGAGATAAAGAAACATGATAGAGTTTTTGAGAATTTAATTTAATGAATAATACATAAACCATGTATTATAAAAGTTGAAGCCTTAGTAACTCTCTAACTTTTGATTTCCTTAAAGAAGTCCCACTATGACCTTTTCTCTATTGCAAATAATAATCTACCTTTACGGATAAAACTTAAGCTAACACTAATTCAAATGAAAACTCTAATTTCAATCCAAATTTTAATTCTAATTAGTTCAATAAAAAATAAAATTGATTGTATTAATTATTATATAGGTGGTGATTTATTTATTTATTCAAAGGGAATCTATTTCATTAAGCATATTTTTGAAGTGAGCATATAAAATCTATAATGTACCATAAAATATTATATATATAATAATTATTATTTATTCTTGTAAATTACTAAATCATAATAATATTAAATATTTAATAATTAAAAAAATTCATAATATATTAACTATAACAAATTATAATTTTAAAATAATGTCTTTCATTTTGCATCGCAAGTGCTACTAGCTTATATATATATTATATATATATATATATAATAAGTTGAGAGATATCCTTCTCGAGGCGCCTATTTTCATAATTTCACTCAGTGCAATAGGTGTCTCAGAAAGATATCTCTCGGCTTATTTTATATATATATATAATATATATATAAGCTAGTTATTATTTTATTACTATCAATGTAAGATTGGAAAATAGTAGCTAGTAAAATATAGTGTAAACTTAAAAAAATAACATTTTACAAATTACAAAAATAAACATCAATGTAAAACTAATAATAAATATGTTTAAAATAAGAAATATAAAACATTTAATTCTATATTTGAACTTGGTAAGAAAAATAAATAGTGATAATTAATATTGATTAGACATTCATTTTTGAGGTGGAAGATAAAAATGATTGTTTTTTTCAAAAGTTATTCCACTTGTCACAAATGTGGAAAAGATAAAGTTGTAATTAATGCATTTATTAATACATCATAGAGTTGTTAGAAAATATTTGTATTTTTATTGAAGAAAATTGAATTTTCTCATTACCAAAAATAGAATGGTCTAAAAAATGTGATTTATAAAACAATAAAAAAATTAGAAAAAAAATATAAACATTTGAAATTTCTTTTAATCTTTTAAATCCTATGAATTGATTGGTCAATTAAATTGAAAAATTGAATTGAATGAAAACAATAATATCTTGCCAAAGGTAGGACCTAATAATAACAACGGGCGCTTCTGCCATAGTTCCTACCATTGGTGGTTCTTTGGACATGGTGGATTTTATCAAGTTTTTGTATTTATTGGCAATATTGTATAGTGGCAATTTTTTTTTTTTTTTATTGTAATCAATTTTTCGATACTATGCTTTCAAATGGCAGAGTGTGTAAACTAAGTGGCCAACCGAGAAAGAAAGTTCCATTTGATATTAAATGTGGTCCTCTTAGGAGGCCAAACAAGAAAGAAAGTTCCATTTGATATTAAATGTGGTCTTCTTAGAATTTAGTATCCAGTTTAAAATAAGGAAAAATAAATAACAAGCCCTTAAAACAATTTAACAATGCCAAGATATCAAATTAATAAAAATCAGATTTACACATGACTTACTAATTGTTTAAAAATAGACAACTTGAATAGGTGATTTCAAACTATGCTTTTTTCACTTGGTAGAGTGCATAAACTATCGTATTTAAAAAATATTAATAATTATATATTATTTTAAGAAATATATAAATAACAATAGAAATAATATTATATGAATGAACTACTCATTTTTATCAATTGAACTATAAGCTAAGTATTTAATTTTAAAAATAAATTGTTGATTACTTAGTTCAAACTACCAAAATATCTAGTAAGTTATATTTAGCTCTATATTTGAAGTTGGTAAGAAAAAGAAAAAGTGATAATTAATATTGATTACATTCATTTTTGTTGAAAATAGTATGAGGTGGAAGATAAAAATATAATTTTTGTGGAGATCTAATGAACTTGTCACAGGTGTGGAAAAGATAAAGTTGTAATTAATGCATTCATTAATACATAATTAATACATGATAGAGTAGTTAAAAAATATTTGTATTTTTTGTTGGAGAGCTCATCGCCAATGGTCTAATAGAGTGAATGAAAAATGTGATTAATAAAATAATGAAAAATTAGAAAAAGATGTAAACATTTGAAATTTGTTCATCTTTTAAATCCTAAGAATTGATTGGTCAATTTAATTGAAATTTTGAATTGAGACATTTGGATGGTGAAAGGGAAAGAATACCTAGGAGTATAGCATAGTGGCAGGAGAAGTTTCCCAGAATGTCTGCAGGAACTCATCTCTTCTGATGATGAAAAGTAGCTGTGAATGTGAGCAGATGAGTAATGATGCCTCGGAGGAAAGGAACATTGGATTCGAGTAAAAGTATAAATATATTCTCTTGTTGAGGCCTTCCTTCATTTTTTCTACATGTTTTTACTTACCTCTTTTTGGGGGAGGGTATTTCCCATGAGGTTTTCCCTCTTTTCCTATTTTTAGAGGCTGTATTTCTTTTCATTATACATGGGTACCTAAAATGGCCTCGTTGTCGAGACCCATTCTACATTTTCATCTTATTTTTGTGAGCTTAAGGCATTCCCCTAAGTTGCACTTAAGGAGGGGTGTTAAAGTAAATAATTTATTTATTTATTATTATTTATTCTATTACTTAAGCTTACTTAGGTTAATGCATTTATTTAATATTTTGTAGTTATTAGTTGTAGTGATGAGTTGTTGAAAACACGGGAGTTTGTTCCTTTCTAGCATGTTCCACTTTTTTGTGGAAGAGTGCTTAGTTGTCAACCTTATCTTCTACCTCCTTCTAGCTTTTTCTACAAGCTTCCTTGAGGCCTTTATAAGTGGTATCTCTCTCATTGTAAATCCATCCATTCACATAGCAATTTCATTTTTTCTATTGTGAAATATTTTCTCTTGCTTTGTTTTCTTCAAGCTCTTGCTCCTTAGGTTTCTCTTTGGCAAGCTATTTATATTATAGGTGATCTTGGCGACTGCAGAGTTGGATTTCATCAACTCCTACAGTACAAGGTTCATAGTTGAAGAAGATGTTTTCTAAGATGTGGATAACCCTAATTTGGTAAGGGGTAGCCATATTAGTTTAGTTAAGTCAGCTAAGCTTAAGCAACTCTTAGGCCACAGGTTATTATATCCTAGTTTTACTAAGTTGGGTGCTATATTTTGGGTCTTATATCATCTTTTAATAAACATTTATGTCATTGTGTTGAGCTAATTACTAGGAGGATGCCTTTTTGAAGTGCTTGGTGACTGCTTGTTCTTTTTCTGCTAAAATATTGCATATTGAAATGACTGTCAAATTACTGTGTAAAATATTTCACATATATCTACCAATGTTATTGCCAAATAGTTGATAGGAAAGTTTAGCTACAATAATCTAGTTATAATGCATCGCTATTGAATTCAATACTAGATAAATGTATGCCTTGGAGTCTTCTTCATTTATAGTTGTTTTTCAAATTGCCATTGGCAAGCTAACAAATATGATACCAGGTTACCTAAGGTATATGCTCAATGGTCTAACAAAAAACCAAGAGATCTGATACATATTTTAGTGGGAAATATTTGACCTTTTCTGTCATGTAACCATTTTAAATTGTGGCAAGCTAGATTATATATGTCATGTTCCCATTGCAAAATTGTCATGGTGGGAAACTTTCATTCTTATAATACTGTGAAAGTACACTGAAAAAATGTAAATAGATCAAGCCTGTCAAAGATAACTTCAATCTAAGTGCAGATGTCTTGTAGTTGCAATTATATTCCAAGACTCGCTCACCTAGATTGCAAAGTAGATAATATGACAAGTGTTTACTGGAATCTCACATCACAAAAGTCTTAATGCTCTCAAGGTTTTTGTTGGACAGTTCGATAAATTTGATTAGATTAGTATGGAATGCAGTTCTTAAATATTGCTAAATGCTCCAGACGGTCAAATGATTTCATAATTGCCATGGCAGTTTTTGCATAGCCGTAAACAAGAAAAGCCAAAAAGTCATTTGCTATGAGTTAGTTTATTTACATTAATATCTTTCATGCATAATTTAAGAATGGTAGTTGTTGGGGTTGATGCATGCTTACACATAAATCTCTCATGTATTCCAACAAATAGCTCTCATGTATTCCAACTAATAGTGCATAACCTCTAATCATAACCTCTAATATTACAAAATAGGCTCCAGAAGATTGAACATACCTTGGAATAAACAACATGGAAGCAGTTCAGACCAGCCATACACATTTTTAAAAGCTTCTCCTCCTACTACTTAGCATTTAACATATCAAGGAGTAGAACTTGTGGCCTCTATTTTATATAATGTGTATCACAAGCAACTGCCACCGAATATTCCATCAAACCCTAGCTGTGAAGAAAAAGGGGAAATTCTCAGAGGAAAAAAAGATGTGTCATGCGACTACTATGTCAATGCAAGGAAGCACAAGAAATTATTAAAAAGGCTTATAAAAAACCATTGTAAACTAAAATGTGAATGATTTGAAATTGTCCAAGAAATTATGAATGCAATGGTGACTTTCAAATACGTGCGCATCTACAAATTGATGGAAAATGTACAAAATAGTAGCAATTGAAAGTCTCATTTGACACAGGAGAGGATGGTTTCGATTTCATGATGTTGGAGTGGGGAATGGTGGATAAGTGGCCTATTCTTTTCCTCTTTTGGAAAATCCTCCATACATACTATATAAATATAAATTTACTTTTACACAACAAGATAAATGAAGAGAATTATAAATATCCATGAAACCCACACGGATATAAGTGTGATGTTATTGCCATTAGTTTTGATAGCAACTTGTTCCTAATAACGATGCCCAGCTACAGGTTGAATAATAGCATTATTTCCTGCCAGAGGCCAAGATAACTCATTCATTGAAAAAAGCATAAGAGCACTCAATGCCAAACTTGTCTAAATCTAAGAGAAAGAGGAAAGACATGCCTTGTTTCATATTTACTAAGACGACCCATATATAGTTCTCTGTAGAATGAATGAGTATGATAGCAACCAACAACAATCAAATATGAGTTGAGGAATGCATATGGAAAAAGAGCTATGCTTGGGAGCACATTAAATCGAACACACACCCATAGTGATGACTTGCAACATTTACACTAACGCATTCTCTGGTCTACAAACATGCCACTCCTCTCACCGCTCACTCCCTTCCATCTGCAAACCCTGGTCAAAGCACCTTTACATTTCTCTTTACACATGAAATATAACCTTTTTTATTTTAATCTAATGAAGCCTATGTTGGTCAAAATTTTGACCAACACGGGCATGGATTTTTAAAAAAATATGTTTTTCCTTGCATATTCTAACCTATTTGACCCCATTTTGATATATGGTTGAAAATTTTGGTCTAAAAATGGGATCAAATGTACTAGTGCTCCATTCTTTGATTTCCAACAATGATAGGCCCATCCTTCTAAGTCTTAATAAATTTTTGAGTGATAGCAGCGTTATTCCCTCTAAACTTTTCCATAAAACCAATGAAATTCCCATGCTTTATAATTTCCCACACCTCCTCTTTCTACGTCCATTTCCCTCCCATATTCTTCTCACCAATGCTACTACATTGATCTCTCAAAAAGACCTTATGCAAAAGAACACCCAAGTCGATATCATAGTCGATAGTCACAATGGTAACTTAAACCCACAATCCATGTGGCATAAAGCACTCCATTCTAGACATCATAACCTGCCACTGCATTCTAGAAATCATAACCCGCCACTTTCCAAAAGTGTCCAAAGCATAAATGCTAATTACTAACATGATCATCATTATTATAACATCTTTTCCTACTACCCATTTTATCATAATCAATAAATAGGTGACCTTCAATAGGTAAAAGATCGTTATTATTCCATATGATCTTTTGTTCACTCAAACAAGCCACACTAGCTGCCCAGTCAGCAATTTGATTTGCTTCCCTAAAGTTATGGGAAACAATACATATTTCAAAAGAATTAATAATATTAATGGCCTAAAAGATAATATTACTAATAGTCCATGAAGGTTTAGTGATTTTATTAAGGCAATTTATGATATTGAGAGAATCTCCTTCCACCCAAACCTTCCTTAAATTTAAACTCTTTGCAAAAATGAGACCATGTAGGGCGGCGCTAGCTTTAGCAACATGATTGGTTTGGTTTCCAATAAGAATAGCCATACACCCCACTTTCTCTCCATAAGCATCCCTAATAACAACACCACAACTAGCAATTCTTGTATTTCCTTTGGAAGCCCCGTCAAAGTTTATCTTATACCAATCCACTGGTGGGAAATCCCATCTCACATTATCCCTTGGATTAGGACCCTTCTGGTTTGTGCTCAAGCCACCAATGTTCCAATTTTGAATCACCTTCTCTTCCCAATCATTGTGATGTTGTTGTCCTAATCCATTGGTTTTGATATTCTTTGTCATTAGAGCCTTAATTTTATAGAACACTTTATCGAAATTAGATTCAACACCTCTAAACACCCTGCCATTGTGTTCCTTCCATATACCCCAACAAAGGTATGGAAGAATAAAATCCCACAATCTTAAAATCAAAGATTTTATATGTGATTGTTTTTATATTTTGATATGTGATTTAAATCAACAAGTTAGTTAATGTTACTGAGATTAACTCACAATTGATTCATTCCCTACCCCTAGTGCCTCAAGTGTTTGGTGTTGCTACTTTTAAAAATCTCCACCTTTCTTAGAAGTTTTTTATCACCATTTGACTATGAGTGCCTCTTAGCATTTTTTTCTTTTTTAATATTTGAATAAATGGAGGAGATTCTTCGACCGTTTAGCCTCTATCATATTAATCTCATTATTATTTGTATTACCTCTATTCATTAACCTTGTTATTGGATTCATTTTCCTCTCATGTATCAATATCTTTATTGGAGCCTTGATTAATTTTCTTATACATTTTAGCTCTATCATTAATGGTAGCCAAATCCAATTGTCATGCATTATGCCTCTTTTAGGAATGGTATCGTTAAGGGTTTCATGTTGAGAGAACTTTTTGGGCCTATCTTTCTCACCAAAATTGGCATGTCTAATTTCTAGTTCATCCTCAAAGAGAGGATTAGTCAAAGAAACACTAACAATGCTCATCATAACATTTGGGGATTTACATTTTCAATATTCACATTGTTTCCATTTATAAAATTGACATCTATATTAGCCAATTGAGGGCCATGAGAGCCCTTTTCCCCTATAAATTTTTCACCTTCTTGGTATTCAAGTTAGAGATAACCTTAAATGCCTCATTATTATTATTTTTGACGAGTAATCCATTTTGTTATGCCCATTTTTCTTATAGTGGAAATAAGCATTTAGGTTACCCAATAATGAAATTGTTGACCTTATGGTCAAATCATTTGTCTATTAGTGACTTAACACTTAGTTAGTTGGTTTCATTGCTACCGAGTCCTACAATGTCTACCGAGCTTTAAAGGCAATGTACAGTATTACCTGAGCATAGCAGAATCTACCAAGCTTTCCAGTATAAGTGATGAAGATCTTAGTGTTAACCAAGCTTTCTAGTGTTAACAAAGTATATCAGTCTCTACCAAGCTCACAATGTTAATGAAGTGAATTTAGCATTGATCAAACCATGTAGTGTCAACCAAGTAATTAAGCATCTAATGGGTTTCTCATTATTCACCGAGTTATACAGTGTTGGCTAAGTTCCTACTACTCAAAGTGATTAGTATGGACCATGCTTCAACTTCAAATGAGTGCTAGATTTTATTGAGTGTCATAACATCACCAAGTTTTCTTCAAAACCTGAGTTACAATAGTGGTCGACCTAGTGAATTATGATGAATTTGGTATTGTAGTCGACTCTAGAAAGTAATTTATTGGATTTGTATATATATGTAATATATCTTTCCATATCCAATGTAATCAATTGATAAGAAAAAGAAGAAGTAGTAGATGAGTGTGAACTAAAGAAGGCTACAAGCAGTATAAGGAAACAAAAAGACTTATCTATCACAACTAGGTGATCATTGTTATTCAAAGGAATCTCATTTAGCAAACTGAGTTGCAGATCAGAGATCAACCACTGATCCTTCCCAACATGGATGCAATACAAAAACATATTGCACATGCAAAGACATTGGTCCATGATAATAATTTCTCCATAGCTAATCATATGATGGAACTTTCAGCAAAAGTATAGATAGCCTTGCATGCATAAAAGGGGAACAAGACAATGACAATCATTTTGAAGGTAAACAATGATTTCTTGTCACAGTGTGGTATTAAGTTGTAAATATTTTGCATCTTTGGCATTTATGTCAAAAAGGGGGAGAATATTATCATACTCCAAATATATGTATAGGGGAGAGATATATGTATGAGGGAGTTGTAATAAGAAAGGAAACACATGTACAGATAGCATAAAATATGTTTACAAAAGAAATTTTGAAAAATAAAATAAAATATAGTAAGAGGTTACTGAGCTACAATAGTAGACATCAGTCAAAACTAAGTTAAAGACCCAGAATGTGGAAAGAGGGAATTTTGACTTGTATTTTGAGCATTCAAATTTTTTGTATGATAATTTTTTTGTCACTATTGTCAAAGGGGGAGATTTTTGACCTTATTGTCAAACCATTTGTCTATTAGTGACTTAACATTTAGTTAGTTGGTTTTATTGCTACCGAATTCTACAATGTCTACCGTGCTTCAGAGGCAATGTGCAATGTTACCCAAGCATAGAAGAGTCTACCAAGATTTCCAGTATAAGTGATGATGATCTTGTTGGATACAATTGATTAATTGTGTGAGGCCTCACCCCGACCCATCATAGCATAGACATGGTACTAGCATTTTGATATTCAAGACTTTGATATTTTGATAGTTATTCGAGACTTAGATGGATAGTGGATTTCTTTATCTATTGATTTTGATATTTCAGTAGTGTTTTTCATTTATGATATGTATTATGAACCTGATATAGTGGAATGGTCGAACACATATGGATGCAACTTTATGACAAGAGAGTATTAGATTATATTGTAATGCGAAATGTCAATTCTATTATGATGATTTATGATATGTAGACAAATGTTTAATTGATTTTGATGATTCATGATATGTAGAGGGATGTTAAATTGATTTTGATGGTTTATGATATGCAGATTTGATATTCTAACATCTTGAATAATTTATTTGAACTGATTTAGGAGGAAATATAATTTGAATTATGTTAATATGGATTCTATTATGAGCATTTATGATATATATGCTGTATATGACCTCCTTGTACTATTGATGCTTGATTTTAATGTACAGAATGTGGAACCATGGAAATTTTTGGGGGGAAACAAGTTCTAAACCTTTGTGAACGTAATTTAACCAAGGCGAACCTTTGGAAGATTCAAAAGCCTCATTGTGAAAGTATTTTTCTTCGTAAATGTGAGTTTGTTTGCATGTAAAAATGTTTAATCATAAAGATGCATTAGGGACATGTCATGGTGATGTGGAATGTGTTTTTATGTGTCACTTGACACTTGTGAACTTTATGTGTAATTGACATGTCAGTTAGGGTTTTGATCATGGTTGCAATTTACCCTAAAACTAATTACCTTGTTAATGAATAAGTAAACCCACTTGATAAGGGGTAGGATGTGTCACAATCAAAGGAAATTCGAATTTGGACTTGGCTAGGGTTTTGAGGGGTCATTAGGTGGTCCCAAGGTGTCTTTTATGTTAAAATAAGTTACCCATATGATAGTATATCAAGTTAGGGACCTAATTTTGACCATGTGAGTGCCTAGACAGCCTAGGGGGGCCCAATACCCATGCATTCTTCCATCAATTCGAATTTGGAGTTGTCACATGTGTTTTCTCCCATGTTCCCACTAAGTCAAATATAGCAAATTTAGAGGAGACAAATTTGTAAGAGGAAGTGGCTAGGTGTTTTTGTTAAAATAGTTAGTGGGAAGGACTTATTAGGGAGTCCTGGTCAAATTAGTGGGTTGTTCACCCACTCTCTAAGTTTAGAGACAATTAGGGTTTTGGAGGGAGGTTAAGGGAGCTCTACTACAACTATCATTGCCTTTAGCTTGGACCAAGATTGGTGATTCAAACCATGTTCATTTTTCTTTCCTTTTTGTATGGCAAAGCAAATCTACAAGTATGGAGTATGTGTCATGAAATCATGCATTGTGTGGTGAATCTTTTTTTTGTATATTTGGTTTTTGTGTTGTGAACATGTGAATGTGTATTGTATTGATGTAAATTTCTTGGTTTAGCCTCTTGATTTTCTTATTTTGATTTGAACTTTGAATGTGACCATGGGTATGAAGGCTTCACTCACCTTGGGAGGGAAGAGAAGCCTTGGGTGAAGGGGTTTATTTGGGTTCAAAAATGTAGTAGAGAGCCTCTTCTCTTGGAGAGAAGGGGGAAGATTTTATGGAGTATGGGCTCCATTGAATCTAATGTCTTGATATTATGATTGGGGGTGATAAGTGGAAATATGAATTTGAGGGTGATAAGTGGAAGTTTGTGATGTAAAATATGTATGATGCAAGCCTTGTGGAAGCATGGTGAATCCAATGTGTGAGAGTTGTATTGACATGGAAAATCTCCTCTTGAAGAGCCCACCTTCATCCAATGTTCTTATGATTCCAATTGTGAATCAATGTGTAAATCTTGGAAGGGAGTATTATGTGGTGACTTGTAAGTGTTCTCATGCATCACCATATGTTGTATGTGCGTGTATCCAATTTGGATCTTGTTTCCCCTATGTTGGTGCTCAAAATTGTAGCCTGAACTTTGAGCATCGTTGAAGAAATTGAGCCCTATAAATGCTTTTGATGTGATTGTACCTGGCTGTACCTTTGAGGCTTAAGAGGTGTTCAATGCTTCTAACACCTTCTACTTAGTGCGTCTACCTGTTCCATGAAGTTAAATTGTCGTTCTGAGTCATTCTGTGAAGTTTCATTTTGAGCATTTGTTAGGTTTGCATTTTACCCTAAGTGTCAAACAACGACAGGAGGTTGTGTTCGTGATTGAATATCTCGCACCCAGAAATGTTTTGTGACATGCCGCTTTGGGAGTGCTTAGTGTCCATACCTAAGAACCTATGTTTCAGATTTCAAGTTGTTTCAAGTCTATTTGACTAGGTTTTGAATCCATCAAAGTTGGTCAGTTACTATTTTTATGCTTTTGCAATTAATTCTGAATTCTGGGAAGCCCTGTTTGACGTGCTATAACTTTTGACTAGTTGACCAAAATAATAAATTTCCTTTTGCATTGTATTGTAGATGTTAGAGACTTGTTATGTTTCAAGTTTCATCTCATGAAAAATCCGTTTGATCAGTTTTCAAATGCGATACCAAATGTAATTTCTATCTTTTTTATTGGTGTCAACATTTGTAGATTGATCAGTACCCCTGTTCGAGACGTCATAACCTTAGATCCATGATTTGAAAGATCAAATGGATTGTACCATTGTGTTGTACTCTAAAAATACTCCAAGTGTGCCAGTTTGCAAGTTTTGATGAATCCATCTGCACACTTTTCCAGGTCAATTCTATTTGTAAAAATCATTATCTTGTTAGTGTTTCCAATTGCAAATTTTGAGTAGCCCACTTTGACCACTCGCCATTTGCGTCCTATTATTCGTCATGAGCCCAAATTGCAGATCCATATTGTCCTCATGACAGAGAATCAATGCCCCATTTTTCATTTCCCCATGTGCTCATTTGCCCAATTTTCAAAGCCAAATATGAACCCAATTTATGGTTTTCTGACATGTTTTCTTGCAGGTAGTTCTGAGAGGTAAACTTTGACAGCGAATATCTTTTGACCTTGAATTCTTCATGAGACAAGATTCGACATGGTACAAGAGTGCAAAGCAAAGAGTCAGTGTGTATGATTTCAAAGCCCAGTTAGATGTTCGAGTTAGTTTCTAAAGCTAATCGACAGGCGTTGTTAGCAAAAAGTCGCAGTTTGTAGATAAGTGTCAAATTCATTTTCAGTCGTCAAATTTGTTTCAAATCAGTGCCGAAGAGCATATGAGGTAGTTTTGTAGTTCAAGTGTTCAAAAATGAAAAAAAAATAGTCAGACCCACTTTGGGGCCTGACTAATTCAGCCTGGATTGACAGATTTGGAGAAGGTTCTCTAGTTGCATGTGGAAATTATTGAAAGAGCTAGATATGCAGATAAGAGACACCATGGTCGACACTTAGGACGTGCTTCTAGTTTTCAAAATGGACCTCCAGATTGGCCTGGTGCTGGACGTATAGGCTTCAGTGATATGGGTGCTCGTCAACAAGAAGGGTTGATGTCTTATGAACAATTCATACAAGAGAGGGTGGAGGGACAATCTATTTCTAGCATGACAAGAGGATCTATGGATAAGAATCGCATCTTGGAGACAAATGAGGTAAAATATCAGGAGGCTTTATCAGATATAGAAGAAAAGCAAAGTGTCATCCATAATGATGGGGAAAGTTGTGGTCTAAATGATCAGACTCAAGTGAAGCAAGAGATTATAATTTTTGAAGTTTCACAGGGAACAAGGAGCGCATCTAATCCACTTGTCACATTAGAATACCATGAAGAAGGTGAGGATCATCTTCATTTGGAGACTTCCAAAAACTCTAGCCTTACCATCTGCATCTCATATTGCTGCATTTGTTGCTATGCACCCAAACGATTTGTCCTTTTTTGCGCATCATGAGGTTGACATCGAACTAGCTGAAGGAGGAGTCATTTTTTTTCAAAAGGATGTCCATAAAATAGAGCAGAAGACCCCACCACATGTTGAATGCTAGAACTAGCATTAGAGGTGAATTGAACCATTATTAACAGGGATGGCACTTGCAAAAGACAGTCAACGCCAAACAAAGAAAGAGGGAGACGTCAATAAATAGGGCAGTCCCACGCAACTATAGAACACGGCAATCATAAAGTCCACATTGATGAAGAGGAGAAGCCATGTGATGTTCAGGTAGCATTTCACACATATAAAGAAAGGCGCCTACATTATGAGAAAAGATCCCACGCCTTTGAGGATAAGGACTATGCTACTGTGAAGAAAGCAAAACCTGCGATTTGTAGAGGAGCAAATGTATCTGATTTTAAGGTTTGGCCTAGTCTTCTACATTCGTAGCTCATGGATTTGTAATGAGGGGAGTCATTTTTTGAGAGACCAAGTCGTCGGGTTAAAGTAAGAAATCTCTATGCAGCGGGTGAACGCAAAAGGTGCAGCCCAGCTTCACGAAAGGAATAGTTAGCATGGTTGAAGGAAGTCTGCACCAAGAAAGGAGGAGACACCATTTGCTTTGATTGACCACATGAGGAGCTATTCCATGCCAATAGACAAAAAAAAACCACGAACTTGCAAAGAAAAGATCTACGCAAGGAAAGGAGTAGAAAACAAAGAAAAGGCATAAGACTTTAGTCCCATATTGCCCATGTGGGAGAGTCTTAAAGTATTTAAATACAACTCATCACATATTGTATTGTGTCTCAAGAAAAAAAGGCTTTTGGAAGCTAAGTTTGCGTAGGGGCCCCATCGATAACGTCAGCCAGATTTGAGTAAAGCATAATTTTGAATAAACCAACGCATGCACTGATGTGGCACCCAAACTAGAGATGCAATGAAATTTCAACACATGGCCAGAATCTACAGTGGGCACAAGCTCACATTATAAAGTTGCAAGGAGGATAAATATTGCAGGAAAGCAGGCTACCACCACATGGCAATGGGTCCCACATGCGATGAAGTGGCAGTTCAGAATGTGATCCAAGACCAAACGCTTTAGATGCCAACATGTGGCACATCGAACGAATGGCGCATGCCCACAAAAATAAGTTGCGAGGAAGATAAGCAATGCGGGAATGTGCCCATGCGCCATGTGGCAGTGGGCCTGGGATGCCTTCTAAGGTGGAAAAAAGGTTCGGGCCAAGGGTGAGTATGTGGCACCTTGTGGGGTAGGTATGTGGCACAGGTTGGCCAATCAGGGCTACCGCATGGCAACCTGGGTGGCGCTTAGTGGGCCCAGTAAGGAAGAAGGAAAAAATCTGATGAATATAAAAAATAATTTTTAATTATTTTTGCAGAAAAGGGATGTGTGCAGATTTTTAAATTGTGAAAAGGCATTTTCTAATGTTCAAACATTGGAATGTTTTAAAATTTTTGAAATTTTAGATTTCAAATAATTGCAAACCTAGACACTTGTACCAGGGGGACTTTTTCAAATCAAGATTCTGAAGGTTTCTGGTAGGCAAAATATATGCTCCAATATACCATTGGAATAAGAATGGGCTAAATTTTTTGAATATGGAGTTATTTTTTGCACAAAATGCCACTTGTTCAAGCTACAAGAGGATTTGTCTCAGGTTCCTATCTTGCAACCGAATTCAGGTTTCAGAGTTCAATTGTGATTTCTAGCAAGGTAATGACTTGAATATGCATAAAAGACAAGGAAAATGCAAGTGGGGTAATTTTTAAGTCAGTTAAATGGAGTTTTATCAGCATTCTTGATGCAAATAAGATATAAAGGATTTCATCATTCAGCAAGAGATATTTTGCAAATCAATTACAAGATAATGATGAAACAAAATTAGATCAAAATGGTAGAGAGAAGAGAGAGGTGATTATGTTGCTGGAGATGGAATTCTAAGTGGACACCTATCATTCTGAAATCAGATCTGAGATCTCTTTCTTGTCTATATCTTTCTTTCTCTTATCCATTGTAGGGGTTCTAGTCTTTGGAGAAAAACTAGTCACTACTGAGATACCAGGTCTTGGATCCAATTTTGATGTGTTCCCATACTATGATGTCATATATTTTTCAGAAATTTCTCTTGTATGAACAGCAGTAGTGTAGGTTAATACATATAGTTCACATCTATTAGGTGTTTTCATGTTTTCATTTCATGCATTTGGTTGTATTGTTTCAAGGAAATTAATACAAAGAGCAGAAGAATTTCATTAATTTCATTCTAATTCTTGTCTCCAGTCTCAGTGAATTGTCAATGTTTTATGATCTTTGAACAAAGAGCTTAAGTCATAGTTACAGTCCTTTAAAGTTGTATGTTTTTTTGTTGTTTCTTATGACTCAGGGAGTTATGTAAATGCTTCAAGGAATCAACAGGGTTGTAGGTTCATTGAGAAGGATATCATGTAAGAATGAGGTTTGGATTGAGCACAAATGTTTATTTACAAGGTAAATAGATAGATCGTATATTTTAATATATACATAAGTATTAGCTTTCAATATGCATGCATTTGATTAATGGATTTGCCCAATAGATAAGGCACTAATCGATTACAGGATCATCAAGTCTTACTGTTGCATATCTGAGGGTTTGTTGAAATCAACATTATTAATCAAAAGTGTTTTCACCTTTCATGTTGAAGGACTTAAATATAATGCCCTCACTCAGCTTCTGAGATTCATAGCTTTGCATTTAGCTACTATAGATCTATGTCATTTCATGAGTCATTAGGAGAAATAAGGGTAAAATTTTCTTAATAGATTCAGGGATATGTTTTTGCACTGGTACAGTATCATTTGAATCCGAGGTCTACCTGCCTAGGTTTAGCAGAGCCTGAAGTAGAAGAAGGGTCATGCCTCATAGTTGGCCTGTTGTTAGAAATGGCATGTTGAAAATGGGAGTTAGCTTCCCCTAGATATGTTAGTTTCTCAGTGGGATAATTGAAAACCCTCCAGCATTTTCATACACCAACACCCTCCTTAGTGGGTGGTTTCATAGAAGCCTAAGATGGGAGGTGAGCCTCCATGGTACCAAGTTTTGTTTTGTGTTGCAGGTTTGGTGAAGACAGATTCCTTGGAGATATTAGGGTTTATTCTTGGCAATGTTGGAAACCAAGTGTGTGTAGAGAAACCAATGTTTCATGTCATCTCAAGTGTGTTGTGATATTAACCTTCCATTGTTATTTCAATGTGATGTTAAGTCTCCATTTTGTTTCAATGTGATGTAAAATAAAACCCTCATTTCATTGTATATGGTTGAATTGGTGATAGGATACATTGAGAAATTATATATAGTTCTTGTAAGGAAGTATTCACGGTAAGATTTACATTATTTGATTGATGTAATGTGGAAAAACTAAGTGATGAGACATCTATTTTTTATAATGGTCAATAAATCAATTGTTGAAACATTCCATGGGTTGTTGTAGAACCTCATTTGTATGGTTTGCTGAATTTGAAAACATAGGGTATTGAAAAGCAAGATCATATATCATGTTTAGATACAATACAAAGAAAGTATTATATTTTCATAGTTTGTTGCATACGCATGGAAAATGATTCATTGATTTCAAGTTCAATTAGACCCTTGAATATGATAGATGCTTTAGTAATAATAATACTTGCAAAGTAAAATTAGTGGGGTAGTCAGATTAGAACATTGGCAACTCAAAAATATATGTCTAGCAAAAAAAAAGAGAGGAGAAATGTATTAAACTTAGGATGAAAACTTCCTGTAGATCCATTTTTTTTCTCTGGAAAATGTATGGGAAGGAAAATATTTTCTTCCCTAGATTACAGATAAAAAATTTATTCAAGAGAATATACCAAGAATTTTGTGTTAGAGTGTAAATAAAATAATACTTGAACTAAAGAGTAAGACTCACATAATAATTATGGCTTAGCCCTAAATTATCTATGAGAAAAGACCCCCATGATTGATGTGACCATTGGAACACCATGTTAGAAAAAAAAAACATAAAATATAGTTAAATAAGACAATGATTATAAGGAGGATTAGACACCTACACTTTTAAAACTAGGATATACCAATGAGATATCCCCACCAAATAATAAAGCAATTTTCAAATAAATATATAAAAAAATAGTAAAATCCAATTCACGCAAGTGCTTGCCATTTATTTAGGAATGTTATATGCATGTGACAAGGGATTTGGGGGAAAGGGAACAATGCTGACATAATGTTAGACCCTAATCCCAAGTACCCCACCTTGGGCCAAGGGAAGAGCATTGTTCAAGAGTCCTAAGGCACCAAGTTTGAATGGGGGCCAATGAATGACTAAAGAAAATAAAATAATAAATCAATCCTAAATTCTATTAACAAAAGGGCCATATGTAAGGATGAAAATAAATCCAAAAGGGCAGGTCTTAGGCATTGAAAAATTGGGAACTCAACCAAATCTCATGCTAAAGCACCCTGACACATGTCAGGCACCCTTATCTAGGTGCCTCCTCTCTCCAAGACATCCTAGGTGCATGATGTGACAAAAGGTGACCCATGTAATCCCTCCCACCTTGGTGCCTCCACCTTAGTATGCATGGAGAAAGCCACTAGCTTGGAAGGGCCACCAAGGTTAGGTGAAGTTGCCTTGGAAAAAAAGAGTGAAGTCTTGGGTGGTAAAGGTAAGGAGGTAGGGATTTTGTGTATAGGATAATTAGTATATGGAAAATTATTAATAAAATTTGGTTTGTACTTGGATTAAGGGTAACTTTAGTATTAATGGGCTTAGTTAGAATCATGTTAACATTAAAACCATGTGGTAGTGGTAAAACTTATGATGTAATACATGTGTTAGTAATAGGAAACCATGGTAAGATTAATGGGTGTTAGTATATAACATACTTAGTAGGTGAAGGAGTATGGGGTAGATTAGTAGTTAGAAATAATGTAGTTAGTAAATAAAATAAATAATAATAATAATTTATTATTGAATGAGTTCATATATTTATCGTTATGTATTCATATGTTGTATCCCTATATGCAATCATATTATGTGTTATTTGGTGCATAGAATACCTACATCGAATTAGTATAGTTTATGAAGCTACATTATGATATATATTGAAGATGAAATGGTATATATTGTTGTGAAAGATGAATATGATGATGAAGGAGATAAGATGGCACTTATCTCTCATGTTAGCAAAAATGATATATCGATTATTGACAGTGGTTGGTCACATCATATGACTAGTGACAAAGCAAAGTTTGAACACATAGAATATTATGATGGAGGTAGTGTGAGATCTGGAAACAGTGAACCTTGTAACATAAAAGGAAAAGGATGTATTTCATTTACTAAAGAACTTATATGTGACAATGTTTATTGGGTTGAAGGACTAAAGCATAATCTACTGAGTGTGGCATAGTTGAATAACATTAGATTCAAGGTAGAATTCATGAATGGATAGGCCAAAATACTAGATGGAAAAGGAAATCTAGTTGGATCTAGCAAGCAAACAAAAGGTAATCTATTTTATCTTGACTTCAGTGATTGTTCATGTTTTATTGCTCAAATAGAGAAAAGCTAGTTATGGCACAAAAGACTATGTCATGTGAATTTTGATAATCTGGTTAAGATAAGCAAACATAGAAGAGTAAGAGGTATTCCTAGTTTGAAGAAGCCTAACATGGGTCTATGCAAGAATTGCCAAATTGGTAAGCTGGGAAAGACTAGCTTCAAAAGCAAAAACTATCAATCAAAAGAAGTCTTGGTAATTGTTCATACAGATTTATGTGGACCTATTGGAATAGAAAGCTATAGTGGAAAAAAAAATTTCATTCTTTTTGTTGATGACTATTCTAGATTGATGATAGTAATGTATCTAAAAGAAAAATCAGAAGCCTTTCAAAAATTCTAGTGGTATCTGGCAAGAGTGGAAAAAAAATTGGAAAAAGGTTGAAATGCTTAAGATCAGACAGAGGTGGTGAATTCATCTCTCATGAATTCAATAATTTTTGTATTGAAAGAGGAATTAAAAGACAAGTATCAGCCCCTAGTACACCACAGTAGAATGGTATAGCTAAAAGAAGAAATAGATCTATCATGGATTGTGCAAGAACCCTGATGATTGAAAAGAAGGTTGCTCTCAAATACTAGAAGGAAGCTATCAACACTACAATTCATACCTTTAACAGAGTTCAGTTGAAGATAGATTCAAACAAAACATCCTATCAGCTATGGTATGGATACAAACCTAGTGTAAGTTACTTGAAAGTATTTGGTAGCAAATGTTATACATTGAAAGAATCTAGAAAAGGAAATTTTGATGTAAAAGGTGACGAAGGGATATTTCTAGGATACTTCTGTAGAAGTAAAGCGTACAAATGTTTGAATTTGTCTACTCACAAAATCATAGAAAGTGCACATGTTAGAATCAATGAGTTTACAAAAAAGAGTGAAGAAGAAAGTAACAAGGAGCAAGAAGATTACAGAAGATTTTTATACTATGAACCTAATACCCTACCAAATCTATCTGAGAGAAAAGAAGCTTCATCTGTCGAGTCTCCTAAAACCCCAATAGTTATCGAGTTGCACAAAGTGCAACCCAAGCTACAATCTAAAGGACCCAAGTCACAATTAGAGGCTAGCAAGCTAGTTCAAACCGAGCTGATGGACCCAAGTCACAGATAGAAGGACCCGAGCTTGAAACTAAAATTCAAGATGAAGATGGTAGAACTCATTCAAGGACCAAAGAATTAGTGTTAGCAAGATATGTCAGAAGGCGTCATGCACTCAATCGGAACATTGGAGACAAATCAAATGGAACATTGACAAGAGAAAAATTAAAAGGTACATGTTTACTTGTTGAATTTGAACCTAGAAGTGTTAAGGATGCTCTGGAAAATAAAAGTTGGATTGAAGCAATGGATGAAGAAATAGAACAGATAGAAAAGAACAAAACTTGGACTCTTGTTCCTAGACCCAAGAATTAAAATATAATTGGTACATAGTGGGTATTTAGAAATTTAAGTTAAATGAAGTAGGACAACTTTTAAGAAACAAAGCAAGATTGATGTGCAAAGGTTATTCTCAAGAAGAAGGTATTGACTATGGTAAGAAGGTATTGACTATTGTGAGACTTTTGCTTCTATGGCAATATTAGAAGATGTTAGAACCTTACTAGCATATGCAGCACATATAGGATTTAAAGTATATCAAATGGATGTCAAAATTGCATTCTTGAATGGAATTCTTGATGAATAAGTTTACATTGAACAACCAGAAGGTTTTGTAGATCCTAACAAAAGAGACATGGTTTGCAAGTTGCACAAAGCATTATATGGTCTCAAGCAAGCTCCTAGAGCTTGGTATGAAAGACTTCATAATTACTTGGTACAAATTGGTTTTCAAAGAACAACTGATAACATTAGTCTGTATATCAAGGAAGGACCAGATAAGAAGATTGTGTTGGCAAAAATATTTGTTGCTGATACTCTATTTACAAGAAATGATGACTTTTGCAAAGCATGTTTAGAAGAAATGAGTAAAGAATTTGAGATGTTCATGTTTGGTGTTGGATTGCAGATACAACAAAACAAAAATGGTATCTACATCACTCAATCTAAGTATATCAAGGAGATACTGAAGAAATTTGGAATGAAAGATTCAAGACCAGTTGGAACCCCTATGTCTACTGGACATAAGCTCTCCAAATATGATGATGCCAAAGAAGTAGATCAGATCACATATAGATCAATGATTGGAAAATTGCAGTATGCAGTATACACAAGGCCTAACATTGCTCTAGCAGTTGGTGTTAGAGTGGGGTTGTCATTGCACAAAAAGATTGATATATCAATGCTAGATACAACCACTCAACTTATAGTACACAAAAGGCAGTTATGCCCTTGTCATGAATCTTGAGGGGAGTGCTAAAAAAATTTTCAACAATCTCCCCCTCAGCATTACCCGAGGGTCTAAGGATTCAAACTTGTGACCAAGCTCTGATACGACTTGTTAGAGTGGGGTTGTGGTTGCACCAAAAGACAGATCTATCAATGCTCGATACAACCACTCAACTTATAATACATAGGAGGTGGTTAAGCCCTTGTCATGAATCCTGAGGGGAGCGCTAAACAAATTTCCAATAGTTGGAATAGTGGCAAGATTCTTAGCAAAACCCAAGGAAAATCACATGATGGCAATCAAGAAAATCTGATGTAGGAGCATCCAAAGGATAGAGTATTTGAACACCTTGGGATACGTGTAAATGTCAAAAAAATAGGAGTATGTAATTGAGCCATCATTTTGGTAAACTAGAAGGTGTAAATTGGCCAGATGAATGTAATTGTAATTTAGAGCATTCCAAAAAAAGAATCAGGTCAAAAGGCCCCACGGTTTCAAAGTTATTGCAGTTTTTTGGGTTTTGGAGACCTCCTAAGAATGCTTCAAAGTCAGGTTAGGGGCATTAAATGACCTCAAAAAGTGCTGCAAAATGGGGAACATACAAAGATGGTTCATATGACTATAGTGCGCTTCGAGAGCTTTTCAAAAACGTAAACAGTTCATCAATCGGAGCTACGGTTCAAAAGTTATGCCTCCTGAATGTTCGATTACCGTTTCTGGATTCTTCTAGATTTGCGCCAACTTCTAACACAGCTTCTGGAGCCTTCTATTTGCTTGGTGGATGCCTACTAGCACTTTCTAGAATGTATTCCTAGTCCTTAACCCTCCGACGTCTATTTAAGAATATTTCTGGCATTGTAAAAGGCAGTTCGGAGTGGAGTTTGAGAGGAGGTACTAAAAGGAGAAATTATCTCCAGATTTATGCTATTGTAAGCCCTTAGGGCATGTTTTGAAGTCTATTTTCTCTGTACTGAATGTACTAACCTATTTTCACAGTTAATACAATTTCCCTTTTCCTATTGTGTCCATTCTGTACTTGGGTTGTGTCCCCATCAAGTGGTATCAGAGCAAGTTTTCCTAAGTGTGTAGACAGAGCGCCGACTGTGAGGCAGTTTGCACCAAGACTGTGTGGTTGCGAGTTCAAGTTAGAAGATGCCTCCACGAAGAGAGCGTGGTGAAAGGGCCAGAGCTATTAATCTTGAGGGGGTTAGAGACCTCCAAAGGCAGGTACAAGCATTGCAGGAGGAGCTTCGTAGAGGAACAAATGTGTCCGCAGGTGATGAAAGTGAGGATGACAATGAAGAAGACGAAATGGGACTAGAAGGCGAATTTGACGAGGAAGTTCTGAATCAGGCAGAGGAAAGGCTTTTTAGGGCCATTACAAAGTTTGGGAAAAGACCTACAATTGAAGTGGGAGTATTTCTAGGAAATCTGAAACTAGATGAGTTGATCGACTGGATCAATGAAATGGAAGAAAACTTTGAGTATGAGGATATCAGGGACCCAGATAGGGTTAAGTTTGCAAAGGCCAAACTGAAAGGCCGTGCCAAAATTTGGTGGCAAGAGCTTCAATTGGAAAGAAACAGAAGAGGACAGCAGAAGATCACAAGGTGGGATCGCATGGTGGACAAATTGAAGAAGCAGTTCATTCCTGTAGACTACGAGCTTGATTTGTTTAAGAAGATGCATGGGTTAAAGCAAGCAGGAAGATCAGTCTAAGAATATACAAAGGAGTTTTATCGACTCTTGAATAGAGCAGGGCATGCAGAAGCAAATAAGGAGAAGGTTGCTAGTTATATCAGTGGGTTGCGACCTACCATCCAGGAGGAATTAAGTCTGGTAAGAATGACCAGCGTTGAAGAGGCATACCAATTTGCCCTACGAGTTGAAGAGAAGCTGAATAAAATATTTGAAGGAAGACAAAGAGGGCGCGGTTAAGGAGTAAGGGGAAGTGGTAGGTCATCTAGAGGCTGCAATGAAACCCAAAAGAAAAATGAAGATGTGGGTACTAGTAGGAACCAGAGGAATGAGGGTTTCAACCGCTCCCGTGATCAAGACTTTGGAAATCAGAGAGGAAGACGTAGAGGACGTGGACAACAAAGAGGAGGCTTCTGTGGTACCTGTTTCCATTGCAATGAAGAAGGTCATTGTGCCTTTGAATGCCCTCAACGACAAGGAAGGACAGATAAGAGGGCTGAGGGCCAAGCTAGGGTTGCTCATGTGGATGAGGATGCACAATCATCACATTTAGAAGATGTAGAAAGAGGAGAGACCTTGGTAAATGAAAGGGTCTTACTAAGTGGTGAGATAGAACCAAGATAAAGGAGGAGTTTGTTTCGTACCAGATGCAAGTGTGAGGATAAATGTTGTGACGTGATCATTGATGGTGGTAGCACTGATAACTTGGTATCAGAAGAGATGGTCTCTAAGCTGAAGCTCAAGAGGGAGAGACATCCCCAGCCCTATCGGATTGCTTGGGTGAAAGATGATCATAAAGTCATGGTAAGTGAACAATGTTTAGTGAAGTTCAAAATTGGGGGTTACCATGATGAAGTTCTCTATGATGTTACTCCAATGGATGTTTTCCATCTATTGTTGGGTAGACCGTGGCAGTTTGATAGGCATGCAGTACATGATGGTCATGCAAACACATACTCTCTAACAAAGGATGGAGTTTGCCACAAACTAAAGCCCATGAAGAAGGAAGGTGAAAAGGTATGTAGCAGTGCTAGGATTTTTCTTGTTGATGGAAGAAAGTTTTTAGATGGCATGAAACACCAGCGTATGTGCTATGCTTTGATTCCAAGGAAAGATAAAGAAGGTGGTAGTGAAATACCACTTGAAGTTTTTGATTTACTAGGTGAGTTTGGAGATATTATCTCTGATAATGTTTCAAAAGGGTTGCCATCGGTAAGGCAAATTAGTCATCAGATATATCTAATTGCAGGAGCAAGTTTGCCTAACAAGGTTGCTCACAGGATGACTCCTACTAAAATAGAGGAGCTAAATAGATAGGTTCAGGAGCTGTTGAGGAAGGGCTTGATTCGGGAGAGCCTAAGTCCATGTGCAGTACCTATAGTACTCGCACCAAAGAAGGATGGAAAGTGGAGGATGTATATAGATTCTCGAGCTATAAATAGGATAACCATCAAATACCAGTTTCCTTTGCCAAAGATGGATGATCTTATGAACTGATTGAGTGGAGCTCAGTACTTCACAAAGATAGATCTCAAGAGTGGCTATCATCAAATACGGATACGAGAAGGAGATGAGTGGAAAACAACCTTCAAGACCAAGGAGGGTCTTTATAAGTGGTTAGTCATGCCCTTTGGATTGACAAACGCCCCAAGCACCTTCATGCGGCTCATGAATGAGGTACTTAAGAAGTTCTTGGGAAAATTTGTTATTGTTTATTTGGATGATATTTTAATTTTCAGCAAGAGTTTGGAAGAACATTTATTGCATATTCGTAGTGTCCTTGAAAGGCTAACAGAAGAGAAACTGTTAATTAATCTGAAGAAGTGTATCTTTGCAAAAAGGGAGTTAGTGTATTTGGGGTTTGTTATATCACCTGAAGGTCTCAAAATGGATCCAAAGAAGGTAAAAGCCATCTTGGAATGGCCTACTACAAGGTCTGCTACTGAGGTAAGATCATTTCATAGTCTAGTTAGTTTTTACAGGAAGTTTATTAAGAATTTTAGTGGCATATGTGCACCCCTAACTGATACAATAAGAGGGGATAGAAAAGAGTTCAAATGGACTACAGCAACTGCGAGAAGTTTTGAATTGCTGAAGAAGAAGGTAACAGAACAACTTGTGTTGGCACTTCCAGATTTTAGAAAGGTGTTCCAAGTGGATTGTGATGCTAGTGGCAGCGCTATTGGGGCTCTATTAAGCCAAGAAGGTAAGCCTATTGCATATTTTAGTGAAAAATTGAATGATGCAAAGAAGATGTATTCTATTTATGATCAAGAGTTCTATGCAATAGTTCAGGCCTTAAAGAAATGGAGGCATTATTTATTGCCAAAGGAATTTGTTTTGTATACTGATCATCAGGCATTACAGCACTTGAATAGCCAAGCTAAATTGAATCAGAGGCATATGAAGTGGGTAGGGTTCTTGCAGAGTTATACATTTGTGTTGAAGCATAGAAGTGGAAAATCTAACAGGGTTGCAGATGCACTAAGTAGGAGATTGTTGTTGCTTACAGTAATGCAGGTTGAAGTAGTTGGGTTTGATGAACTCAAGAATTTGTATCCTGAAGATCCTAATTTTGCTGAAGCATGGAAAGCTTGTAAAGAGCTTGTTGCTATAGATAGAACTAAGTGGTTAGACTATCTGATTCAGGATGGTATGTTATTCACGGGAAATTATGCATTCCAAAGAGTTCCATGAGGGAAAATCTAATTAAGGAGAAACACAGTGGAGGGATGGCAGGCCATTTTGGTCAAGATAAGACCATTTCCATTCTTAGAGAACATTAGTTTTGGCCTCAGATTTCACAGGATGTGAAGAAGGTTGTACAGAGTTGCTAGGTTTGTCAAGTTGCCAAGGGATTTAGCCATAATACTAGACTATATCAGCCATTGTCTGTTCCATCAAAGCCATGGGAGGACATAAGTATGGATTTTGTTCTTGGATTGCCGAGGACACAAAGGGGTAATGACTCAATATTTGTGGTGGTTGATAGGTTCTCCAAAATGGAACATTTCATTCCATGCCACAAAACTCATGATGCTGTCCAAATTGCAGACTTGTTTTTCAGAGGGGTGGTGAGACTACATGGTCTCCCAAGGAGTATAGTTTCTGACAAAGATACTAAATTTTTGGGGTATTTATGGAGGACATTGTGGAAGAAATTAAAAACAGACTTGAAATTCAGTTCCACACATCACCCACAAACTGACGGCCAAACAGAAGTATGGGCAATTTGCTGAGATGTTTAGTTGGGGATAAACCCAAGGGATGGGATTTGATTCTACCACAAGCCAAGTTTTCTTACAATAACTCTGTAAATAGGAGTACAGGTAAATCACCATTCCAAATTGTATATGGAATAGCCCAAGGACTGCACCAGAATTTAGGAAGATAGAGCAAGGGGAGAGGACAAGTGCTGAAGCTGAAGAATTTGCTGAACATATCAAGCGTCTACATGAGGAGGTTCAGGCACACATTACAAAGATGAATCAAGAGTATAAAGCTAGGGCTGATCAAAGGAGAAGACATAAAGAATTCCAAGTAGGGGATCTAGTCATGGTGCACTTACAAAAAGAAAGATTTCCAGCTGGTACTTACAACAAGCTGAAAATGAAGAAATTTGGTCCCTGCAAAATTCTGAAGAAACATAACTCAGGAAATGCATATGAGGTGGAGCTGCCACATGGTATTCACATTTCTCCTGTTTTCAACATTGCAAACTTAACAGAGTATCATGATGATGGTGCAAATGAGGAGCTGGTGTTAGAGCCATGTCCAATTCCTGCTTCTAAGAAGGAGGAGAGAGAAGACATTCTAGATCATCGTGTGGGTAAGAGTACCAGAAATAGGTAGTATGAAGCGTATTTGGTCAAGTGGAAAGGACGACCGATAGAGGACTCAACTTGGATTTTAGCAGCTCAGGTTTCCCATTTGGGATTTTCTCTACCATTCATAAAGTGACAGGGTCACTTTTCAATCTACCCTGGGTGTGTGATGCAGGAGCATCCAGAGGATAGAGTATTTGAACACCTTGCGATACGTGTAAATGCTAAAAAAATAGGAGTATGTAATTGGGTCATCATTTTGGTAAACTAGAAGGTGTAAATTGGCCAGATGAATGTAATTGTAATTTAGAGCATTCCAGAAAAAGAATCAGGTCAAAAAGCCCCACGGTTTGAAAGTTATTGCAATTTTTCGAGTTTTGGAGACCTCCTAAGAATGCTTCAAAGTCAGGTTAGGACCATTAAATGACTTCAATAAGGGCCAAAAAATGGGGGACTAGTGAAAATTTCCATAGGGCTATAGAGCGCTTCGAGAGCTTTTCGAAAACATAAACGGTTCGTCAATCGGAGCTACGATTCAAAAGTTATGCCTCCTGAAAGTTCGGTTACCATTTCTAGATTCTTCTAGATTTGCGTCCACTTCTAACACAACTTCTGGAGCCCTCTATTTGGTCGGTGGATGCCTACTAGCACTTTCTAAATGTATTCCTAGTCCTTAACCCTCTGGGATCTATTTTAAAAGATTTCTGGCATTGTAAAAGGCAGTTCGGAGTGGAGTTTGAGAGAAGGTACTAAAAGGAGAAATTATCTCCAGATTTATGCTATTGTAAGCCCTTAGGGAATGTTTTGAAGTCTATTTTTTCTGTACTGAATGTTTTAGCCTATTTTCACAGTTAATACAATTTCCCTTTTCCTATTGTGTCCATTCTGTACTTGGGTTGTGTCCCCATCAAAATCATCAGATATCTAAAAGGTATTAAATACTATGGTTTATGGTACAAACTTGGAGGCAATTTAGACTTAAAAGTGTTTACTGATGCTGATTGAGCAAGAAGTCTTGATGACAGAAAAAGCACAAGTGGTGGAGCATTCTTTATTGGTAAAAGACTAGTATCTTTGACAAGCAAGAAGCAAAATTGTACATCTCAATCCACAATAGAGGCAGAATATGTAGCAGCATGAGTCAATTGTTCTAACATTGTTTGGTTCAAACAATTGTTGGAAGAAATGAAGGTAGAAATCAAAGATCCAGTAGTCATATATTGTGATAACACCAGTGCAATTAACATATCAAAGAATCCAATAATGCATTCCAAAATAAAGCACATTGCTATAAAATATCACTTCTAAAGAGAATTGGTGCAAGATAAAGAAGTCAGATTAGAATATGTTAATACAAAGGAACATATTGTAGACATATTCACAAAGCCATTAGCTAAGGATGCATTTCTACGTCTAAGAAGTAAACTAGGGGTCATTCCCCTATCTAAAATTCACTAAATGAAGTTTAGTGAATGCATCAACCAAGACCTCTTGAAGATGAATTAGTTGGTGTAGAATTAGCAAAGGCATATTGCAAATGAATCAATACTTAAGGTACATTGGTATTTTCAGAATTATTGTCTTTGGCATGTGTTGTCAAAGAGGGAGAAGTTTACTATCATATCTCTTAGAATTTTTTGCAACTAGAATAAAGTAAGGAACAAAAGAGGGAGAAGTTTTCCAAAGAAGAAGTTTGTTGAAAGAGGGAGAAAGTTCAAAATGAACTTGGTAGCAGTTGTTGTAGTCAAAATCTAGTGAAAGGAAGAGCTCATACTAACAGAGGGAGTTCCTAAGTCTAAATCCAAAATTTCATTGTGCTATGACATGTTGTGTTGCCATCAATGCCAAAGAGGAAGATTGTTGGACACAATTGATTAATTGTGTATTGTCTTTGATGTTACACAAATGTCATATCATTATCAGTCAGTATATGCCAAGTTCACTCAGGCAGTGAAGACAGTTCTTAGTGTCTACCGAGAGTTCCTGTGTTTTCCTAGCTCAAAAGGCAATGTCTACCAAGTTCACTCAGGCGTCAAAGGAAAAGGTGCAAAAAGTGAATGTTAACTGAGTTCACTCGGTAAACGAAGGAAAGTTGAATAGAACCAGTGCTAACCAAGCTCACTTGATTACCAAAGGATTTTTGTAAGTTTGCAACGTTAACCGAGCTTTTGTTGGTTAACAAAGGAAATCGTTTATGGGTTAGTTTCTACCGAGCTAGGTAGGCTAACAAAGGATTTTCTTGTTTTGGCATATTAAGCTTAATTGATTTATCTGTTGATTCCAGCTGACTAAGATGATGAATATTAATTATTCTAAGTTGTATTTGAGCCGACTTGACAAAGTGGAAGATATAAGGTCAAGTTTTAATTTCAAAGTGTGTGAAAAGGTATGAAGATGTTATTGAAGATTTAATGATGAGAAGAGGAAGTGAATTTGAAGGATAAGCAGAATATCCTTGTGGAGCAGCAAAGCTATATTTGATCAGGAAGGATCAAGTACAAGCCAGAACATAGATCTATAATTAGCAAATCATTAGATCAATAATTAGCAAATCAGGTCATCTCATTGTTATTCTCTAACCATTGTAGCAGTGATCTAAATCTCTTAACAGAGTTAGCTTAACAGCTATTTTCAAATCCTCTAACAAGGTTGCAATTTTATTAAATTGTCTCAAGACCTCTAACAAGGCCACTCCTAATAGGGTGATTAAATCCTCTAACAGGGTCACACCTAATTGTGTGTTTTGTAACCTTTAACAGGGTTGGCTCCTAACAGGGCTCACTTCAAAAGAGTGAAAATAGCAACTAGTTGCAATTGGTGGTTTTTCCCAAATTGGGTTTCCACGTTAAATCTTGGTGTCATATGTGTTCATGTTATTTTCTTTTATATTTTTGCAACTCAATTAAAGTAATGGTAATCAAAGACAACATCTAAAAGTTTATATGTTAAGCATTTACCGAGCTAATTCAGTCATTACCGAGTTACAACATTATATGTGTGTTTACCGAGCTTCAGCAATTTTTAGTTTTCAGTTTGCATTTTTGTACTGACATCTAAGGGATCTACGATTTATTTTAGTAGTAACTAATTCTCCCCTCCCCTCTCAGTTACTTCTCTTATATTTCCAACAGATCTTAGTGTTAATCGAGCTTTGTAGTGTTGAGCAAGTATATCAATGTCTACCAAGCTCATAGTGTTAACGAAGTGAATTTTTGTGTTGATTGAGTTCCTGCTACTTGAAGTGATCAGTATGGACTATGTGTCAATGTCAACTGAGTGCTAGAGTCTATCGAGTATTGACAATGTTTTCCAAGTGTCGGAACATCATCAAGTTGTCTTCTGAACCTGAGTTACAGCAGTGGGTCGACTTAGTGAATTATGGTGAATTTGGTATTGTAGCCAACTCCGAAAAGTAATTTATTAGATTGGTGTGTGTGTGTGTGTGTGTGTGTGTATCCAATGTAATCAATTGATAAGTACAAGCAGAAGAAGCATATGAGTGTGAATTAAAGAAGGCTACAAGAAGTATAATGAAAAGAAGAGACTTATCTATCACAACCAGTGATCCTTGTTATTCAAAGGAATCTTATTCAACAAACCAAGCTGCAGATCAGAGACCAACCACTAATTCATCCTAACAGGTGCATTAGTCAAATCATTTAACAAGGTGGACTTAACATTCTCATTCCAAATCTCTTAACAGAATGCATACTTCATTGTATGTTGTAAATCCTTTCACAAGGTGGACCTAACAGTCCTTATTGCTCCTAATAGAGAAGATCATCAGAAGTGATCAATTGTAAGCTTTAACAGGCTAACTCTATACTGCAGTAATAAAGCTTGTGGTTATCATCCCCACCCCAATTTTACTTTCTATTTGGAAGGTTTCTAGGTTACCAAATATTGTGTCAAAGTGTTATGAATGTTTTATTGCTTTTAATCTTTCATGCATGCAATTAGATCAGATTACATGGTGAATGTTTAATTGGTGAATTAAAGTATAAGTTTTATTAGTTCCTGATTCACCCACCCCCACCTTCAGTCACCTAGTTTATACTACATTTCCAACGGAAACATCCAAACATAGACTTTTCTCTTCAATACTTTGAGAAATTTTCTAGGAATTTCAACCTCTGGGTTGAGTGATATTGACATCCTAACATTTAAATGTGATAGAGTTGCCTAAGACTTTTTTATTTGAAGGACATTGCCTATTACTTTCAAAATATGCAGGAAGAAAGGCCAAAATTTCCTAAGGACATTTTGAATTTGCATCCAATTTGGAGCAGACCAAATAATAACTTGCTCTTTTTCACCCTTTGGTGACCATGTGAAAGCCCTAAACAAATAGTAACCCACATTCTAGAATTTCTCTTTCAAAACCCTGTCTTGCAAGTTGTGTTCAATTTATAGACAACCAACAAGTCTTTCTGCAACATCTTTCAAATATCACATAAATACCAAGCTTCTTGCCCTAGATATAATCAATCTAATCATTAAAAAAAAAATAGATGGCAAAGCATTTGCATCCATGCAAATATAAAACATCACATTTTTAAGCCGACTATTTTCACTCTTAATTACCTTAATCATATCATCATTTGGAGTGAGGGAAATGATCTTTAGTCTAGAAGAAGGAACCGTACAATTTTTTCCTCCTTCAAGGTCTCCATTTAGTCCATGTCTTCTGACCCCCAATAATTTGCTTGTTCCCATTCCACCGACAACCATGACTCTTCCAATGAACTCTACTAAAGATGGGCACTCTATTCAACTTTCATTTGCAAATAAAGTAGACATATATGTCATTTTTTGCAACTTATTGTTCTCTACAAAAAATAGTTTACATTATTTTCCCATTCTTTGTGGGAGTATTTGTATCAACCATGGTTTCGTCTATATCAAATATATATAAGCCTTGGGACAAGGGTCGAAGCCACAAATGAGTTTGGAAACTAAACCAAGGAAACGGGATGGTGACATATCGTTCTCAACCTGCACTCGCACTAGCCAACTCTCTAATATTCATGAAATATAATTTCAAAATTGATAATTATTTCAATCTAAATTAATATTTCACTAATTCACTACATTTTAATATTAATCTAAATTAATTTCTTACTTTTTCTATATTACTAAATTAATCTTTAACTCCAAATTTGTTTTACACCTCTTTATTTTATTTTAATAACGAAAGATAGAAAAGAAGAGTAAGTTGCTATCAATTTTCAAAATCCATACAAATCAGACAAGATTGATAAGAGTGTTTTTTTAAAATTAAATAAAGAAGATATTCCATACATAAAATATTAGAAATCAAACACTTCGATAAGAACTAAAATGACAAAAGCTTCTAAACACCAGATATTCAAAGTAAATAAATGACACTTCGAATACTAGTTACTTCGTTTTTCTTCCTTCACCGCGTCATATGCTGCTAACCGGTATATAAGCTGTCAAGAATTCTTCGCACTATGATTAAAGCTCTCCCTTTTTCCCCTTCATTCACCCTGGCCCGGAACCCCTTCTCTATCGGAACATTCATCAGCCTAACATCATTTCCAAAATCTGGGGTTTGTAGAACTGTAATCATCAATTTGTTTCCAGGTGGAAAGGAATGGCAATGGTTAAAGGAATGGCGATGGTTAATTGCAGATTGAAATTCTATGTAAGGATTACTACCAGACCTTACAAGCAAAACATATATAGAGATTTCACTCCATGAGCTTTTCATTTCTAGCGAATACTCTCCTTTCTCAAGCTCAATGACTCTTTGGCTGTCGATCACTTCAGAAAACACATTTGCATTTAGCTTGAACAATGCTGCGTCCACTGGCATCCCTGTTAAGACAACATATCCTGATAGCGGCGGACTCTGAAACACATAAAACAGCAACAAATTAGGGTGGGAATTAAATAATTGATACAAACGTAAAACACATAACCTTTAAAACACTACTTAAAATTGTAACATCTTTTTCCCTCTTCAATACAAACGGAAAATCTGAAATATTGTTTTTTAATTTCCATTGTGTAATTATTTTTCATCAACGTTTTGAATCGTCCATCATCATCAGAATGAACATAAAAGAAAGCACAAGAAATAAATTTGTTTTCCGTGAAAAAGGAAACGTCACTGAATTCACTTTTCACAGGATCTAAACTTGTTTTCCACTCAAAATCATTTTTTCGTGTAAAGAAAAAGTGGTATTACCGGTCCACTAATGCAGTTCTGTACCCATTCATATCCATCATTCGGCTCTGCAACTGATGACATTTTTATTTTGAAATACCTTAATTCAAGCTTGAACATTTGAAGACCCGATGGAGAAGATAAGCTTGATATTGTTTTGAGATTGGGACATTCCGACACTTCAAGAGACTGAAGCCCTGTTAGAGAATCTAATCCTGATATTGTTTCCAACTCACGAGATATAGACAATTCAAGAGACTGGAGCCCTGTTAGAGAAGATAATTCTGATATTGTTTTACAGTCACATCCCCATACTCGAAGAGACTGAAGCCCTGTTAGAGAAGATAACCATGATGTTTGCTTCAGTTGGAGACTTTCCAGCACTTTGAGAGACTGAAGCCCCCTTACAGATGATATCAATGATAGTGTATCTAATTTGAAACAATATTCCACTTTGAGAACCTGAAGCCCTGTTAGAGAAGATAGCCCTGATATTGTTTTCAATTTGGGGCATTCCCACATGTAAAGAGTATTCAGTCTCTCTAGCTGCTCTAAGCACATTTCTTTTAGACTCTCCATGTGTCGAAGATTCAATGATTGAAGCCTGGGACAAATCTCTCCACTAATTAGCAACTTTGATATATTATCTAAATTGCCAAAGTCTATGGTTTCAAGTCTATTCATCCGAATCCTTGCAGAAGAACCCAAATTAGCTGAATCTGTAGCTTTGCTCAGATCCAAATTCCCGCTGAAGGAGGCACCCTCCCCAAACCACAATGACAGTGATCTTAGATTGCTAAGTTGTTTAAGTGATTGCACGAAGGATGTTAGATCTGTGCTCTGAAAGGAACAGCCTATGTTTAATTCTTCTAGATGATCGAACATTGCTATTAAATCTGGAAGCTTTTCCAACAACCGAGAGTACTAAATCTTCAGCACTCTCAGCTTGAAACTGGCCTGGCATTCACAATTACTCTCAAAAAATAAATTAGTTCCCAGTAGTAAACAATTTTCGCGAAAGAGGTATTCCAAAATGTATGCTCTGCCATTTAGGGAGAATTGACTTCCAGAAAAGAATAGGGAAATACCTGAGTATTTGTCTGCAACTGTTTGTGAAAACTGTTCCACAAATCTCCCACGCTGTTAACGGACAAGCTGTACAATCTTCGTAGAGGAATCCAGGAAGGAATACTTTCTAATTTGCCACCAAGGTAATTACGATTATCTATGTGAAGCCACAAGAGGTCGGTTTCAGTAGAGTCATTTGAACTACCTATAAAATAAGTAATTATGGCTTGGAGGGACGGATCCTTAAACGAATGGAAACACCTGCCCTTTGTTTCTGCCAGAATTTGTTTAAATCCTTTTGCTTCCTACATATAAGGATCAGGGTTAACGGTGTGTTAGGGGGTGGATTTCTTTTAGTAGGAAGTAAAATACATAAATTGAAATGGTTTTCAGAAGCTTTCTATAGCTTAAATTTCAAAGGAAAAAAGAGAAGCAGCACACCATAGATTTAAGAATGTCTGATTTCCACAACCGAGAAAGGCCCAACTCATCTGCCATTTGTCTCTCCAGATCGTGGAGGTGATCATGCATTTCAAAGCACTGGAAAATACAACCGAACAGGGACACCATAGATCTAAGAAGATTTGCTCTCAACAGCCGAGAAGGGCCCAAGTCAACTACCATTTGTCTTCCCAGATCACACAGATGATCATGCATTTCAAAGCGTGAGCCTTCCATCCCCATAGAACCTTGAACCATAACCAGTTCAAGTAGGCACTTATCTTGCAGGGTTTGAACTGCATGCTCGTCGCTCCAACCAGATGCCTTCCAGATTGTCATAACCTCACTTTTGAAATGAAATTCACCCGGTAGTTTCTTATTGAAGAAACAAGCTATGTCTACAAAAATCTGTTTCTCCTCACTATCCAAACCATCAAAACTAATTTTAAGTCTTTGCATTATATCCTTAGGCTGGATTTTGCTGACTTTCTCCAGTTCTAACTCCCAATAATGTTCCTCCCTTCGATAAACATGGGCACCCAGAACCATGAGGGAGAGAGGTAAACCTCCACAGAAATCTACAAAGTTCTCAACCAGTTTCTCATATTCAATGGGTGGATCCTGTCCACGGAAAGCATGTCCACAAAAGAGGAGTTTAGCATGATCTTTATCCATTTCCTTCATCTTGTAACGGATATCTGCACCCCTTAACACACTCTGGTCACGGGTTGTAATAATTACCAGGCTACCAGAGCTCAGCATATCTTCAAGTAAAAGGGCATCTAACTGGTCTTCATGATCTATATCATCTAGGATTATAAGGAAATGCAAATGCCTTGCCCTTCCCAGATGATACTTCAGCTTTCCTACTCCATCATGCGCACTCCTTATCTTTATATCTTTTATCTCTTGATTATTAGGGAAAAGATCTTCTAAAAGCTGAATTTGCAAACAGTGCAATTCACCTCTGGCATGTGATTCTCTCACATCAGAGAGAAAACATGATGCATGGTAGCCTGAACTCTTCTTGTTAAACAATTCTTTTGCCAGGGTAGACTTACCAATCCCACCTAGACCAAAGATCCCTATTATGATGACCTTGTCCCTCGCTCTCTTTGAACAACACCTTTCAAAATCTTGCACAAGTTCAGAAAGTCCAATAGGATACTTTGCAACATCTAATGCTATACTTCTTTTCTTTTCTTGCACTACTTGTATCACACGAGACACAATTTTTTCACACAAATTGCTGAAATTCAAAACCAGGAATCTCTTCAGAAAGTCATCATACTAGGGTAAAACGAATCTAATGTACTGGACAAAAGAAAAAAACATGAAAGAAACGTGATTGATACAAAACAAATGACAGAGGAAAAACATGAATGAATCAGAATTGATACAAATGAGAAAATAAATGACAGTAATCTTACTCTTGATACTGGGCAAGTTCATAACCAGATATATTTGAAGCAGATTCAAGACAACTTTTCCATTTATGAAGCTTATCAAGATTCCTGCCTTTCCTTTGATAATCAACAAATGCTGCAGCATACTGTGACTTCTCGTTCTCAATGTAACGTAGCTCCCATGGTTGGACATTGTAGAATACAGGAATAAAGACAGCATCAGTTTGTTGTAACATTAGGACAAGCTCGTCTAAACACCATGAGGACTCTGCATATCGTTTTGAAAAAATGGCAATTTGCACACGAGATGAGCATATACCGTTATGAATGGCAGCCGTAATTGGATCTCCCCCTTCTATCTCTTCGCGGTCTAAAAATGCCCGGCACTGTCTAGCCTTAAGAAGCTCGTATAGTTGTTTAGCAAGGGTTTCCTTGACATCAGGGCCTCTATGACTGAGGAATACATCATACAGTTTACCAGATACAATTGATCTTGCCTTAGCAGACGAGGAGGAGGAAGCCATGAATGGAGAAATACAACTGCAGATTTTACTGAACTCTCTAAAGCGGAGTGGGCTGGATTTGATAAAGGGATACAGCAATACCGAATTGTTACCAACTGTAAAACTCGGAGTAGGGTTAATTATGTACACTGCATAATTGAGGAGGAAGAAGAGAGAAAATTGTGGGGTCAATCGCAGAAGAATTCATTATTCGAAAGCGAGGGTTTAGAGAATGTGCATAATGGTAGCATCTTGGCATTTAAAAAAGGGAAGATCTCTCGAATAATTCACGGCTTTCAGAACCAAAAGCAATTATTTTTCAGCTCTTCGCTTTATACAAAACAAGAGGCGCAAGAAGTTGTCTTTATTAGTGTGGTGGATTGTGGGGTAGAAGATGAGTGAAGTTTGTGAAGTTGTACATTTAATGGTAAAATTTATAATTTGTAAATTTTGACATTACACTAAATAAATTAAAATTTTGATAATTTATTGTAGATGAAAAATAGAAATTATGATATTATTTTAAGAAATATTTAAATAAGAAATGTGTCTTTTGATTTAAAATCATATAAATATAAGATCAATAAGAAAAATAATAATAATCATAATAACATACTAATAATTTTGGCTTATAAAAATAATGTAATAGTATTGGTATGATTGATTTACTCATGATTAAATTATAGATCGTCTCATGTGTAAAACATGAAGTCTTGTAATTATTAATTTAATAGTGCAACGATTTAATTTTTTTTTTTAATTAATATAATTAGTATTTGCTAAAACAAATTATAATTAACTATTAGTATATTTAAGCTGAGAGGCTTTCTACAGTGGAAGCATCAATCAATGTAAACTTTTATCAATTTAAAAAAAAATTGACGGTTGTATCAAAGTCACTCCACAATAAAGTTTTGAAACGAATACCACTTCATTAAGCTGAGAGGCTTTCTACAGTGGAAGCATCAATCAATGTAAACTTTTATCAATTTAAAAAAAAATTGACGGTTATATCAAAGTCACTCCACAATAAAGTTTTGAAATGAATACCACTTCATGTTTCCCAACCTCCTGCCACATATTAAATGAAACTTACTAATAATAGAAGAATTTCAGCAAGTGAATCGACCACTTCAACATAATGAAACATTTGTAACTGAATCTTTCTGAAAGCAATATCACTACTTTATTTATCCGCCTATACGAAGGAGAGGAAGCAGGTGAGACAGAGACGGGCACCAAGCTGAGCATTAAAAAGAGTTTCTTGATTCGTCTCATTAATTTCAGTAGCCCAACTTTCCAAAGGCCTCTTCCTCACATTCACAAATTTCTTTCTCCTCTTGATCTGACCCTCAAATCTGCCTCCTCTGTGAACTAGGTAAGCCTGAGATTTGAATCAGGGTTAAACGGTTTCAAAATCTTCAAACTTGAAGAGGCAGATCTGAGAGAGTATGAATGGACTGAGACCATCAACATGGTTTGATCGATCGCCTACAAGAATAGGTGATGAAATGATATTTATATATCTCTTTTCACCCTTGATTTGTAGCCAGAGCTAATCGAGTTTCTTGAGAGCGTCGAGCTTGCACGAAATGCGGGGTACCAGTTTGGAAGGAGCACCCGCCAGATAAGAGTTGCAGCCTTGAGTCGGCAGAGTCAAGGCAAGAAAAATTCGTCGGCATTTTGAATGCCCTGTATATTGTGGTGTATCTTTCATCAGAGTGGGGTTTGAGATTCAACATTGTGATTTGCCCTGGAAGTTGGGGATTTTATGCTAATTTCTCTAAATCATATACTTGTTTTGTGTATCTTTTTGTCCAAGACTTCTTTGCTGTGTCGAGGTTGGATTTTCCTTCAAAGTATACAAATTACATTGGTGGATATGATTTTTTTCTTTGAATTTCTTTGTTTCATTTATGTGTTCTAGATTGCTCAATGGATCCACTCATGAAGCTGATTTTTTCATTCACAGACAAGTTGTCTTCCAAATTAGGTAATTTGAATTTCTTTTTGTCTCTTACGTTTCATAACTAGGAGGCTCTGACTATCATAGCCATAGATCATGTCCATATATAAACTTATAGCTTCCAGTTTGATTTTAAAGAAATTTGTACCATTGGTTGTTATGTGAAGTTTATCAAGAATATGTATTTTTGATAAAATCTTTTAGAATGTAAAACTGTGTGTTTTATTATTCTGTTAGATTAGTTAATTCAAACTTTTGTTGTTCTAAATGGTTTAGGGCTTCAACATTATGCAATTTATATTTTTGTCAAATTACTGCACAAACCTTTCAAATACGCTTGATGTGAACTCTCATTACAGCTTTACAAACCTTTCTATTTTCTCTGGTCATTAATGGAAGTCTTTCCACAGTCTTTTAACTCTGAAGTCATCGATGGAAGTCATTCACATAATATAAACAGCACTGATCTGCAGTATAAATTGTGGAAATCTTAGATAAAATAAAATTCAATATTTAATCCAAAAAGGTTAATGAAAATTAAAATTTCATTGTTTAATCCGAAAGCTTTACACTCCTTTCCAATTTCTTTCATTTTGTTGTCATTCCACATAGTACAATCCAGAAAGCTCTACACGCCTTTGCATTTTTTATCATTTTGAAGTTATTAATGGAAGCTATTTCACATAATTTAATCCGGAAACATAATTCACATGTGAAAATGTTATATCACAAATAAAATCCATTAAGCTGAGAGATATTGAAACAATTAACTTTTTTGAAAAAATTAGATAGCCATTTACTTGTCTTATAATGAGAAGTAAAGATAGAATTAAAAGAGTCACTATAATAAAGAGTTTGTGGCCATATGTTACATGTTTCGATTTCTTTCCTCAGAATCAATTTGTGAATACATTAGCAACCGGGCAAGTGCTTTTTGATCCATCGAGCAGGTGCTTTTCTGATCTATCCCTATAGAGCAACATGAAAACATGTCTTTTCAAGATCGTTGCAGGAGATCAAAGTCACTTTTAAAGGTGACAAGCAGCAGTTTTCTACAGAGGAGATCTCTTCGAGAGCGTTCATCAATATGGAAATTATTGAGACTTGTTTGGGGCCGACCACAATGCATGAGTAATAATTTTGGGGTTGAATGTGATGATACGTTGCTCTCCTACATATAATGATCCATCTTTATTAGTTTAAATTTAGTAAACATTAAACATTTAATAAAGATTTTATTTTTATAAAATGAAGAATAAACTATTTCTATGTTCCCAAAATGCATTTTCTTTTAGAAGTTTCTATTTTTTATAGATTTTTAATGAGAAATATTTATGTGAACTATATTAAAAAGTTGAAATATTCTAAAGACATAAAGTAAATATATAGAAACTTCCTACTTTTCTAATTGAAATAAAAAGTTGAAATATTCTAAAGACATAAAGTAAATATATAGAAACTTCCTATTTTTCTAATTGAAATTAAAGATGTTAAGAAATAGTGAGAAACTTTTATAAATATTAAAAAAGTGTCATTTCATATGTATAGTTCAAAAGTCTATAGAATATTTTTAAAAGTATATAGAAAACTAAGATGTTTCTATATTTTTCAATTGTTTAGTTACAGATACTTAAATAAAGTAAGATTATGAGGATTTTTTCATATTTACACTCATAATAAATTCTTAGTTTTAAAGTTTTATTTTAATAAAAATTATATATTTTTTCTATTATTAATAATATTTTATAATTTTCTATCAAAGTAAATCAATATGATTAGAACATAAATGGCAATATATATATATATATATATATATATATATATATATATATATATATATATATATATATATATATATATATATCATAGATTTTAGAGAGGAATAATTCATTAGTAATAATTAGCATGTCATGATATTAGTATGGTGAAATATTTTGATTATTAATTTTTTTTTATTGAGACAATGATTTGAAATGACAATGAGCGTGAGGATATGAACTACAAAACTAATTTGTAAGAATTAACACCCTAAATTATATAATTATATAGATACTTAATATTGGCTTCTCATAATTGTCACAATTACCTATTCTTAAAACAAGTTATTCAAAACATGGGATACGTGCATGCCTTTCAAAGATTATATATTCTTAATATGATGGAATAACTAACACGGCACTAACAACTACTTTTTTACTAGCCATTTAAGAATATCAAAATAAATATGCATCTTAAACCCAAATGCTAAAACTTAACCCTTACCCTAATCCTAAATAATGAATGTACATCCTAAATGATAAACTATAAATCCTACTTGAAGCCATAATCCTAAATGGTAAGCCCTAATAGAAAATTATGTAACATAACATAAATAATAAAACCTAACCTTAATAGTAATAATAAATGTTAAACCTTAACTTCAAACATAAAATTTAAATGATAAACCTAAATGTTGAACCCTAATCCTAACACTTACCTTTATATAAATTCTAATATAAATCATATCCATAACCATATTACTGAGAGAGAGAGAGAGAGAGAGAGAGAGAGAGAGATGCATACATGCAAATATGTGATATGTAAAATATACATATGTATAGTGTATATTTAGTTGCATACTATGCCTTCACATACATTTAATTTAATTTAATTTTAACCTTTAACCAAATTGTAATATAACATTAAAGCCAACTTTAAATCAAATTAAATTTACTCTAATCCTAACATTGCGTCAATAATTTCTAACCCTAAGTCTCCTGAAAACATCAAGCCAAATTGAGCCCTCATGTTAAACTAATTCTATACTTAACCATCTTACCATTTATCACAAATCCAATAAATTATGATTCCTAAAAATACACCTTCCTAACCCCAATCCTTCTAAATTTAAATTAACACTACATACCAAGTTGAACTCTACCCTAAGTGGCATATGTTAGTGTACATAATTTTATCTAAAAATACATATATGTGTGTGTATGTGTTTGTGAGTGTGCATGTGTAAGAGAGAGAAAGGGAGGAGGCGGGGGGGGGGGATATGTTGAGAGTAGTGAGGGGAGAGAGTCCATAAGTCGTTAATAAGGAGTAGATAGATATGAGATGGAAAGGGAGATGGAGAGGGAGAGTGGGGGAGGTAAATAAGGGGAAAGATATAATAAGAGGAGAGAGTTGGGAGAAACATATAGGAGGAAGGGAAAAATATTAGGTAGACAAAGAGAAGGGGGAGATGAGAGATGAAAGAGATGAGGAAGATAGAGAAGGAGGAGAGTTAGAGATATGAGATAGTGTTCAATAAGAAGGATAGTTAGGGCTCATAATAGAAAAAGAGGGTGATGGAAGGGGGAAAGAGGGACAAAAACATAGAGTAATGTCATAGGGACATGTGAGAAAGAGATTATAATAGGATGAGAAGGGTGTGAGAGATATGAAGAAGACATAGTGGGTAAAGAGGAAGGATGATATGGTGAGAGTGAGGAGAGTAGAAGATTAGGATTGTGTGTGTGTGTGTGTGTGTGTGACAGAGAGAGAGAGCACTTCTTAGAGTGGTGTTTCTATTCTACCAAAGTAACAATTTGTCAATGCTCAATACAATCACTCAACTTTTAGTACATAGGAGAGAGTGGGAGAAGGGGGGAGGCTGACCAACATGTGGTAGAAATAAATTGCAAAAAGGATCCAAGATATGGTGAGAGTTCACAATAACTCTTATGCTAGGTTAATAAGAGGTAAAAGAAGAGATAGAGCTAGAAAGAAAGAAGATACCTAGAACTTAGAATAGAGAGAGATGGTGATGGAGGATAAAATAGGGGAGGGTAATTACAAGGCAATATGTGTGAGAGATGGTATGGGAGAGAATAATTTGTGTGTGTGTGTGTGTGTGTGTGTGTGTGTGTGTGTGTGTGTGTGTGTGTGTGCGTGAGGGAGAGAGGGGGGGTTAGTGTGAGAGAGGGTAATTATGCAATTATACTTTCTCTCTTAACTTCTCATCCTCTTTTGCAACCTCATGGGAAGGGATAAGGGGAAGAGGGCATACAAAAGAGAGGCAGGCGGTAGAGACATGACATAGAGCTCGAGAAAGAGGATAGTTAGGGTTTAGGATAGACATAGAGAGAGAGAGAGAGAGAGATACATATATAGTCAATATACACACATGCACACATATACATAGAAAGAGAAATGGTATATACATAGACACACATACACACATATATAATCAAGATATATATACACTAACGAAAAATGAAAATCTAATTTCTACCCTAAATTTAATTTTAATTACATGAATCAAAAACATTGAATGGAGAGAGAGAGAGAGAGAGAGAGAGGGTCTTTTCAGTCAGTGTGAATGCATCACTTGAACTTAGGGGTAGATATAGAGGGTAAATAGGGGTAAGAGATTGTGAGAGGAGGGAGAGGGGACTTAAAGAGATAAAGGAGGCAAGGAGGCAGAGAGATGATGTAGAGACAAATGATAATAAAGGATAGGATATGGTAAGTAGCGGTGGAAATAGAACAAAGGGAGAAATGTAGGAAGGTATGAGGTAGAAAGAGACAATGTCGAAGGGGAGAGTGATTAGGTAGAGAGAAAGAGAATAATTAGGGCATTGAATAGATGGAGATGGTGATGGGGTGAGGAATTCGGGAGAGAGAGATGTGATAATTAGCAGATGGATGACAATTATGGTCCAAAAGAGACAAAGACATGATGAGAAGAGAGAGAGAGAGAGAGAGAGAGAGAGAGAGAAGAGTGCCTAGAGGTTGAGAGACATGGGGCTAGGGCTATATGGTAATCAAGAGGAATAGATGGTGAGAGGGGGAGGGATATAAGAGAAAGAGGGAATGGTAGAGGGAATAGGGAAGAGATGGGGTAAATATAATAATTAGGGAATATGATAGATGGACATGGTAACGAAGGAAGGAAGAGAGGATAATAGTGATAAGTGGGTGGATGGGGGTGGGGGGGTTAAATAGGAGAAGATATGTTGATAGGAGGGTGGGCAAAGAGGGAAAGAAAGTAATTATGGGGGGAGATATATGTATTATATGTTTGGGAAAGAGAGATGTGTGAGAGAGAGTAAGGGACATGACATAAAGATGTATAAGGTATTTAGGAGGAAGCAATTACTAGAGGGGTAGGGAGATGGAAGAAAGATAGAAGGGGGAGTGGGGAGAGATAGAGGTAAATATAGTAAGAGGATAATTTAGGCCCGAGAGAGAGAGAGGGGGGGGGGGGGGGTAAGGCGTGGGGTAGGCATAGTTTGAAGGATGAGAGATAAAGAAACATGAGAGAGTTTTTGAGAATTTAATTTAATGAATAATACATAAACCATGTATTATAAAAGTTGAAGCCTTAGTAACTCTCTAACTTTTGATTTCCTTAAAGAAGTCCCACTATGACCTTTTCTCTATTACAAATAATAATCTACCTTTACGGATAAAACTTAAGCTAACACTAATTCGAATGAAAACTCTAATTTCAATCCAAAGTTTAATTCTAATTAGTTCAATAAAAAATAAAATTGATTGTATTAATTATTATATAGGTGGTGATTTATTTATTTTTTCAAAGGGAATCTATTTCATTAAGCATATTTTTGAAGTGAGCATATAAAATCTATAATGTACCATAAAATATTGTATATATAATAATTATTATTTATTCTTGTAAATTACTAAATCATAATAATATTAAATATTTAATAATTAAAAAAATTCATAATATATTAACTATAACAAATTTTAATTTTAAAATAATGTCTTTCATTTTGCATCGCGAGTGCTACTAGCTTATATATTATATATATATATAAAATAAGCCGAGAGATATCCTTCTCGAGGCACCTATTTTCATAATTTCACTCAGTGCAATAGGCGCCTCAGAAAGATATCTCTCGGCTTATTTTATATATATATATATATATATATATATATATATATATATATATATATATATATATATATATATATATATATATATATATATATAAGCTAGTTATTATTTTATTACTATCAATGTAAGATTGGAAAATAGTAGCTAGTAAAATATAGTGTAAACTTTAAAAAATAACATTTTACAAATTACAAAAATAAACATCAATGTAAAACTAATAATAAATATGTTTAAAATAAGAAATATAAAACATTTAATTCTATATTTGAACTTGGTAAGAAAAATAAATAGTGATAATTAATATTGATTAGACATTCATTTTTTAGGTGGAAGATAAAAATGATTGTTTTTTTCAAAAGTTATTCCACTTGTCACAAATGTGGAAAAGATAAAGTTGTAATTAATGCATTTATTAATACATCATAGAGTTGTTAGAAAATATTTGTATTTTTATTAAAGAAAATTGAATTTTCTCATTACCAAAAATAGAATGGTCTAAAAAATGTGATTTATAAAACAATAAAAAAATTAGAAAAAAAATATAAACATTTGAAATTTCTTTTAATCTTTTAAATCCTATGAATTGATTGGTCAATTAAATTGAAAAATTGAATTGAATGAAAACAATAATATCTTGCCAAAGGCAGGACCTAATAATAACAAGGGCCGCTTTCGCCATAGTTCCTACCATTGGTGGTTATTTGGACATGGTGGATTTTATCAAGTTTTTGTATTTATTGGCAATATTGTATAGTGGCAATTTTTTATTTTTTTATTGTAATCAATTTTTCGATACTATGCTTTCAAATGGCAGAGTGTGTAAACTAAGTGGCCAACCGAGAAAGAAAGTTCCATTTGATATTAAATGTGGTCTTCTTAGAATTTAGTATCCAATTTAAAATAAGGAAAAATAAATAACAAGCCCTTAAAACAATTTAACAATGCCAGGATGTCAAATTAATAAAAATCAGATTTACACATGACTTACTAATTGTTTAAAAATAGACAACTTGAATAGGTGATTTCAAACTATGCTTTTTTCACTTGGTAGAGTGCATAAACTATCATATTTAAAAAAATATTAATAATTATATATTATTTTAAGAAATATATAAATAACAATAGAAATAATATTATATGAATGAACTACTCATTTTTATCAATTGAACTATAAGCTAAGTATTTAATTTTAAAAATAAATTGTTGATTACTTAGTTCAAACTACCAAAATATCTAGTAAGTTATATTTAGCTCTATATTTGAAGTTGGTAAGAAAAAAAAATTGTGATAATTAATATTGATTACATTCATTTTTGTTGAAAATGGTATGAGGTGGAAGATAAAAATATAATTTTTGTGGAGATCTAATGAACTTGTCACAAGTGTGGAAAAGATAAAGTTGTAATTAATGCATTCATTAATACATAATTAATCCATGATAGAGTAGTTAAAAAATATTTGTATTTTTTGTTGGAGAGCTCATTGCCAATGGTCTAATAGAGTGAATGAAAAATGTGATTAATAAAATAATGAAAAATTAGAAAAAGATGTAAACATTTGAAATTTGTTCATCTTTTAAATCCTAAGAATTGATTGGTCAATTTAATTGAAAATTTGAATTGAGACATTTGGATGGTGAAAGGAAAAGAATACCTGGGAGTATAGCATAGTGGCAGGAGAAGTTGCCCACAATGTTTGCAGGAACTCATCTCTTCTGATGATGAAAAGTAGCTGTGAATGTGAGCAGATGAGTAATGATGCCTCGGAGGAAAGGAACATTGGATTCGAGTAAAAGTATAAATATATTCTCTTGTTGAGGCCTTCCTTCATTTTTTTCTACATGTTTGTACTTACCTCTTTTTGGGGGAGGGTTTTTCCCATGAGGTTTTCCCTCTTTTCCTATTTTTAGAGGTTGTATTTCTTTTCATTATCCATGGGTACCTAACATGGCCTTGTTGTCGAGACCCATTCTACATTTTCATCTTAGTTTTGTGAGCTTAAGGCATTCCCCTAAGTTGCACTTTAGGGGGGGTGTTAAAGTAAATAATTAATTATTTATTTATTATTTATTCTATTACTTAAGCTTACTTAGGTTAATGCATTTATTTAATATTTTGTAGTTATTAGTTGTAGTGATGAGTTGTTGAAAACACGGGAGTTTGTTCCTTTCTAGCATGTTCCACTTTTTTGTGGAAGAGTGCTTAGTTGTCAACCTTATCTTCTACCTCCTTCCAGCTTGTTCTACAAGCTTCCTTGAGGCCTTTATAAGTGGTATCTCTCTCATTGTAAATCCATCTGTTCACATAGCAATTTCATTTTTTCTATTGTGAAATATTTTCTCTTGCTTTTTTTTCTTCAAGCTCTTGCTCCTTAGGTTTCTCTTCGGCAAGCTATTTATATTGTAGGTGATCTTGGTGACTGTAGAGTTGGATTTCATCAACTCCTACAATACAAGGTTCATAGTTGAAAAAGATGTTTTCTAAGATGTGGACAACCCTAATTTGGTAAAGGGTAGCCATATTAGTTTAGTTAAGTCAGCTAAGCTTAACCAACTCTTAGGCCACAGGTTATTATATCCTAGTTTTACTAAGTTGGTTGCTATATTTTGGGTCTTATATCATCTTTTAATAAACATTTATGTCATTGTGTTGAGCTAATTACTAGGAGGATGCCTTTTTGAAGTGCTTGGTGACTGCTTGTTCCTTTTCTGCTAAAATCTTGCATATTGAATACACACTTACACTTTTCTATGGCAATGACTGTCAAATTACTGTGTAAAATATTTCACATATATCTACCAATGTTATTGCCAAATAGTTGATAGGAAAGTTTAGCTAGAATACTCTGGTTATAATGCATCGCTATTTAATTCAAAACTAGATAAATGTATGCCTTGGAGTCTTCTTCATCGACAGTTGTTTTTCAAATTGCCATTGGTAAGCTAACAAATATGATACCAGGTTACCTAAGGTATATGCTCAATGGCCTAACACAAAACCAAGAGATCTGATACATATTTTAGTGGGAAATATTTGACCTTTTCTGTCATGTAACCATTTAAAATTGTGGCAAGCTAGATTATATATGTCATGTTCCCATTGCAAAATTGTCATGGGGGGAAACTTACATTCTTATAATACTGTGAAAGTACACTGAAAAAATGTAAATAGATCAAGCCTATCAAAGATAACTTCAATCTAAGTGCAGATGTCTTGTAGTTGCAATTATATTCCAAGACTCACTCACCTAGATTGCAAAGTAGATAACATGACAAGTGTTTACTGGAATCTCACATCACAAAAGTCTTAATGCTCTCAAGGTTTTTGTTGGACAGTTCGATAAATTTGATTAGATTAGTATGGCATGTAGTTCTTAAATATTGCTAAATGCTCCAGACGGTCAAATGATTTCATAATTTCCATGGTAGTTTTTGCATAGTTGTAAACAAGAAAAGCCAAAAAGTCATTTTCTATGAGTTAGTTTATTTACTTTAATATCTTTCATGCATAATTTAAGAACGGTAGTTGTTGGGGTTGTTGCATGCTTACACATAAATCTCTCATGTATTCCAACAAATAGCTCTCATGTATTCCAACTAATAGTGCATAACCTCTAATCTTACAAAATAGGCTCCAGAAGATTGAACATACCTTGGAATAAACAACATGGAAGCAGTTCAGACCAGCCATACAAATTTTTAAAAGCTTCTCCTCCTACTACTTAGCATTTAACATATCAAGGAGTAGAACTTGTGGCCTCCAGTTTATATAATATGTGTATCACAAGCAACTGCCACCGAATATTCCATCAAACCCTAGCTGTGAAGAAAAAGGGGAAATTCTCAGAGGAAAAAAAGATGTGTCATGCAACTACTATGCCAATGCAAGGAAGCACAAGAAATTATTAAAAAGGCTTATAAAAAACCATTGTAAACTAAAATGTGAATGATTTGAAATTGTCCAAGAAATTAAGAATGCAATGGTGACTTTCAGATACGTGCACATCTACAAATTGATGGCAAATGTACAAAATAGTAGCAATTGAAAGTCTCATTTGACACAGGACATGATGGTTTCAATTTCATGATGTTGGAGTGGGAATGGTGGATAAGTGGCCTATTCTTTTTCTCTTTTGGAAAATCCTCCATACATACTATATAAATATAAATTTACTTTTACACAACGGGATAAATGAAGAGAATTATAAATATCCATGAAACCCACACGGATATAAGTGTGATGTCATTGCCATTAATTTTGATAGCAACTTGTTCCTAATAACGATGCCCAACTGCAGGTTGAATAATAGCATTATTTCCTGCCAGAGGCCAAGATAACTCATTCATTGAAAAAAGCATAAGAACACTCAATGCCAAACTTGTCTAAATCTAAGAGAAAGAGGAAAGACATGCCTTGTTTCATATTTACTGAGACGACCCATATATAGTTCTCTGTAGAATGAATGAGTATGATAGCGAACAACAACAATCAAATACGAGTTGAGGAATGCATATGGAAAAAGACAGATGTGCTTGGGAGCACATTAAATCGAACACACACCCATAGTGATGACTTGCAACATTTACACTAACGCATTCTCTGGTCTGCAAACATGTCACTCCTCTCACCGCTCACTCCCTTCCATCTGCAAACCCTGGTCAAAGCACCTTTACATTTCTCTTCACACATGAAATATAACCTTTTTTATTTTAATCTAATGAAGCCTATGTTGGTCAAAATTTTGACCAACACGGGCATGGATTTTTTCAAAAATATGTTTTTCCTTGCATATTCTAACCTATTTGACCCCATTTTAATATATGGTTGAAAATTTGGGTCTAAAAATGGGGTCAAATGTACTAGTTCTCCATTCTTTGATTTCCAACAATGATAGGCCCATCCTTCTAAGTCTTAATAAATTTTTGAGTTATAGCAACGTTATTCCCTCTAAACTTTTCCATAAAACCAATGAAATTCCCATGCTTTATAATTTCCCACACCTCCTCTTTCTACATCCATTTCCCTCCCATATTCTTCTCACCAATGCTACTACATTGATATCTCAAAAAGACCTTATGCAAAAGAACACCCAAGTCGATATGATAGTCGATAGTCACAATGGTAACTTAAACCCAGAATCTGTGTGGCATAAAGCACTCCATTCTAGACATCATAACCTGCCACTCCATTCTAGAAATCATAACCCGCCACTTTCCAAAAGTGTCCAAAGCATAAATGCTAATTACTAACATGATCATCATTATTATAACATCTTTTCCTACTACCCATTTTATCATAATCAATAAATAGGTGACCTTCAATAGGTAAAAGATCGTTATTATTCCATATGATCTTTTGTTCACTCAAACAAGCCACACTAGCTGCCTAGTCAGCAGCTTGATTTGCTTCCCTAAAGTTATGGGAAACAATACATATTTCAAAAGAATTAATAATATTAATGGCCTAAAAGATAATATTACTAATAGTCCATGAAGGTTTAGTGATTTTATTAAGGCAATTTATGATATTGAGAGAATCTCCTTCCACCCAAACCTTCCTCAAATTTAAACTCTTTGCAAAAATGAGACCATGTAGGGCAGCGCTAGCTTCAGCAACATGATTGGTTTGGTTGCCAATAAGAATAGCCATACACACCACTTTCTCTCCATAAGCATCCCTAATAACAACACCACAACTAGCAATTCTTCTATTTCCTTTGGAAGCCCCGTCAAAGTTTATCTTATACCAATCCACTGGTGGGAAATCCCATCTCACATTATCCCTTGGATTAGGACCCTTCTGGTTTGTGCTCAAGCCACCAATGTTCCAATTTTGAATCACCTCCTCTTCCCAATCATTATGATGTTGTTGTCTTGATCTATTGGTTTTGATATTCTTTGTCATTAGAGCCTTAATTTTATAGAACACTTTATCGGAATTAGATTCAACACGTCTAAACACCCTACCATTGTGTTCCTTCCATATACCCCAACAGAGGTACAGAAGAATAAAATCCCACAATCTTAAAATCAAAGATTTTATATGTGATTGTTTTTATATTTTGATATGTGATTTAAATCAACAAGTTAGTTAATGTTATTGAGATTAACTCGCAATTGATTCATTCCCTACCCCCAGTGCCTCGAGTGTTTGGTGTTGCTACTTTTAAAAATCTCCACCTTTCTTAGAAGTTTTTTATCACCATTTGACTATGAGTGCCTCTTAACATTTTTTTCTTTTTTAATATTTGAATAAATGGAGGAGAGTCTTCGACCGTTTAGCCTCTATCATATTAATCTCATTATTATTTGTATTACCTCTATTCATTAACCTTGTTATTGGATTCATTTTCCTCTCATGTATCAATATGTTTATTGGAGCCTTCATTAATTTTCTTATACATTTTAGCTCTATCATTAATGGTAGCCAAATCCAATTGCCATGCATTATGCCTCTTTTAGGCATGGTATCATTAAGGGTTTCATGTTGAGAGAACTTTTTGGGCCTATCTTTCTCACCAAAATTGGCATGTCTAATTTCTAGTTCATCCTCAAAGAGAGGATTAGTCAAAGAAACACTAACAATGCTCATCATAACATTTGGGGATTTACATTTTCAATATTCACATTGTTTCCATTTATAAAATTGACATCTATATTAGCCAATTGAGGGCCATGAGAACCCTTTTCCCCTATAAAATTTTCACCTTCTTGTTATTCAAGTTAGAGATAACCTTAAATGCTTCATTATTATTATTTTTGACGAGTAATCCATTTTGTTATGCCCATTTTTCTTATAGTGGAAATAAGCATTTAGGTTACCCAATAATGAAATTGTTGACCTTATGGTCAAATCATTTGTCTATTAGTGACTTAACACTTAGTTAGTTGGTTTCATTGCTACCAAGTCCTACAATGTCTACCGAGCTTTAAAGGCAATGTACAGTATTACCTGAGCATAGCAGAATCTACCAAGCTTTCAAGTATAAGTGATGAAGATCTTAGTGTTAACCAAGCTTTGTAGTGTTAAAAAAGTATATCAGTCTCTACCAAGCTCACAATGTTAATGAAGTGAATTCAGCATTCATCAAACCATGTAGTGTCAACCAAGTAATTAAGCATCTAATGGGTTTCTCATTATTCACCGAGTTATACAGTGTTGGCTAAGTTCCTACTACTCAAAGTGATTAGTATGGACCATGCTTCAACTTCAACTGAGTGCTTGATTTTATTGAGTGTTATAACATCACCGAGTTGTCTTGAAAACCTGAGTTACAATAGTGGTCGACCTAGTGAATTATGATGAATTTGGTATTGTAGTCAACTCTAGAAAGTAATTTATTGGATTGGTATATATATGTAATATATCTTTCCATACCCAATGTAATCAATTGATAAGAAAAAGAAGAAGTAGTAGATGAGTGTGAACTAAAGAAGGCTACAAGCAATATAAGGAAACAAAGAGACTTATCTATCACAACTAGGTGATCATTGTTGTTCAAAGGAATCTCATTTAGCAAACTGAGTTGCAGATCAAAGATCAGCTACTGATCCTTCCCAACATGGATGCAATGCAAAAACATATTGCACATGCAAAGACATTGGTCCATGATAATAATTTCTCCATAGCTATTCATATGATGGAACTTTCAGCAAAAGTATAGATAGCCTTGCATGCATCAAAGGGGAACAAGACAATGACAATCATTTTGAAGGTAAACAGTGATTTCTTGTCACAGTGTGGTATTAAGTTGTAAATATTTTGCATCTTTGGCATTTATGTCAAAAAGGGGGAGAATATTATCATACTCCAAATATATGTATAGGAGAGAGATATATGTATGAGGGAGTTGTAATAAGAAAGGAAACACATGTACAAATAGCATAAAATATGTTTACAAAAGAAATTTTGAAAACTAAAATAAAATAGAGTAAGAGGTTACCGAGCTACAATAGTAGACATCAGTCAAAACTAATTTAAAGACCCAGAATGTGGAAAGAGGGAATTTTGACTTGTATTTTGAGCATTCAAATGTTTTGTATGATAATTTTTTTGTCACTATTGTTAAAGGGGGAGATTGTTGACCTTATGGTCAAACCATTTGTCTATTAGTGACTTAACATTTAGTTAGTTGGTTTTATTGCTACCGAGTTCTACAATGTCTACCGTGCTTCAGAGGCAATGTGCAATGTTACCCAAGCATAGAAGAGTCTACCAAGATTTCCAATATAAGTGATGACGATCTTGTTGGATACAATTGACTAATTGTGTGAGGCCTCACCCTGACCCATCATAGCATAGACATGGTACTAGCATTTTGATATTCAAGACTTTGATATTTTGATAGTTATTCGAGACTTAGATGGATAGTGGATTTCTTTATCTATTAATTTTGATATTTTAGTAGTGTTTTTCATTTATGATATGTATTATGAACCTGATATAGTGGAATGGTCGAACACATATGGACGCAACTTTATGACAAGATAATATTAGATTATATTGCAATGCGAAATGTCAATTTGATTATGATGATTTATGATATGTAGACAAATGTTTAATTGATTTTGATGATTCATGATATGTAGAGGGATGTTAAATTGATTTTGATGGTTTATGATATGCAAATTTGATATTCTAACATCTTGAATAATTTATTTGAACTGATTTAGGAGGAAATATAATTTGAATTATGTTAATATGGATTCTATTATTTGCATTTATGATATATATCTTTTATATGACCTCCTTGTACTATTGATGTTTGAGTTTAATGTACAGAAAGTGGAAATTTTTGGGGGGAAACAAGTTCCAAACCTTTGTGAACATAGTTTAACCAAGGCGAACCTTTGGAAGATTCAAAAGCCTCATTGTGAAAGTATTTTTCTTCATAAATGTGAGTTTGTTTGCATGTAAAAATGTTTAATCATAAAGATGCATTAGGGACATGTCATGGTGATGTGGAATGTGTTTTTATGTGTCACTTGACACTTGTGAACTTTATGTGTAATTGACATGTCATTTAGGGTTTTGATCATGGTTGCAATTTACCCTAAAACTAATTACCTTGTTAATGAACAAGTAAGCCCACTTGATAAGGGGTAGGATGGGTCACAATCAAAGGAAATTCGAATTTGGACTTGGCTATGGTTTTGAGGGGTCATTAGGTGGTCCCAAGGTGTCTTTTATGTTAAAATAAGTTAGCCATATGATAGTATATCAAGTTAGGGACCTAATTTTGACCATGTGTTAGGAACCTGTGTGTTCCTTCTGTTTATTTTGTTAGAGTAGTGTTGTTGGATGCATATGCTTTGTAAGTCGTCCCGTGAGTATATTTTATTATCCCACATGCATAGGTAGTATTACTTTTCTAGATCGTACTCAGTATATAAGAATAGGTTGAGGCCCTTGATGGGCACGGACGAATTTATTGTATTGAGCTTGCTCAAAGGAGGTTACCCCCTCGAAGTGGCCTGCGATCAGTAGATTCATTCTGAGTTCTGCTATCACTTTGTATTCTGTTATTTCGAGCATTCTCACGATATTGCTATAAGGAGGTTCTTCACATCTGGTATCAGAGCACTCTCTTGGGCTCGCTGGGTGGAAATTACATCAAATTTTTTTTCTGTCGTGGCCTTCAAGTTCCTCTCACTTCTAATATCTCTTGTTATTGCAATAACTCTTTTCAGTTGTTCTGTCCGTGAGTGAATTTTTCTAAGTCGACTGTTCAAAAAAAAAAAAAAAAAAAAAAAAAAAAAAAAAAAAACCTTGCTTTATGGTTGTTACGCGTACAGGAGCAAAAATCATGGAAGAAGAAATGGCATCCCTCAAAACCAAACTTCAAGATCTGGATGACAAAATTCTGGGTCTTAACTTTCAGCAGTCCGCCATGAGCCGAAACCATTCAGGAGATACTGGGTCCTCTTCTGGCAATTTCCGTGGACCAAAGCTTGATTTTCCACGCTTCGATGGTTCTGATCCGACTGGATGGATCTATAGGGCAGAGCAATATTTCAGCTTGCATAATACTTTGGATAACCACAAAGTCCCCCTTGCATCTTTTCATTTGGAACATGAAGCTCTTCAATGGTTCCGTTGGTACATCAAGGCTAATGTAGGCCCAACATGGAGAGAATTGTGCACCCTCATTTTGGAGCGCTTTGGCCCTAGTTCCTTTGATGATTTCACAGGAGCACTCACTAAACTGCGTCAAACAGGCACTGTAAGAGAATACCAGACATAGTTTGAAAAATTAGCTAATCACACAGAGGGCTTGTCTGATGACTTCTTCCGTAGTTGTTTTGTCAGTGGTCTGAAGGATGCACTTCGCTCCGAAGTCAAAATGTTTCGACCTACTACAATGATGGAAGCCCTTGGGTTGGCTAAATTAGCGGAAGACAAGATTAGTGCTCTACAACGCTCCAGATCTAATTTTGTTCCATTCAGAAATACAGGTTCTCACAACCCTCCAGTCATACCAGCTCCCAGAACTACTCCGATCAAGCACTTGTCTGAAACAGAGATGCGAGTCAGGCGAGACAAAGGGCTTTGTTATAATTGTGATGAGAAATGGTCTCGGGGCCATAGATGTGTTCAGCAAAAGCTCTATCTCTTGGATGTGGATTCTCCACCGGAACTGGAAGAATATGTAGATGCTCAGGAAACAGTGGATGATGAGGTTGAGCCTCACCAGCCTGAACCTCCTTCACCAGAAGCTCCACCAGAGATATCTGTCCATGCTTTGGCAGGAGTCACTACTCCACAAACCATGCAGGTCCAGGGTTTCTTCAAGAAGATCCCTCTTACTATACTCATTGATTCTGGTAGCACTCATAACTTCATTGATCCACGAATAGCCAAACAGGCTGATTGCTTTATCCATCTCTGCTCTAGCTTTGAAGTCATGATTGCCAATGGGGGCACTTTACCTTGTAAAGGGAAATGTCGCAATGTGCGTCTCTCTATTGGCGATTATAACATGCGCTCTGACATGTTTGCCTTACCCTTAGGTGGCTGTGATGTGGTTTTGGGTGCCCAATGGTTACGCACTCTTGGCCCCATTCTCTGGGATTTTGCTGAACTTTGGATGCAGTTTTCAGCTGAGGGGCACCAACACACTTTGAAAGGCTTACAACCAGGGTCTCTCAGCATCATCAGTTCACACCGTATGGAAAAACTTCTTAAGAAGAATTCACATGGTGTCATCGCTCAGCTCCATTCCATTCAGATGCAGCCATCAGCAGTCTCTAGCACTCCTGCCGATCTCCAACACATTTTGGACAAGTATTCTGGTGTATTTGCTGAACCTGTGGGATTACCTCCTTCTCGTCCAGAGGACCACCGTATTCAGCTCCTTCCTGGCAGTGTTCCGCCCAACATCAGGCCCTACCGCTACCCATTTCATCAGAAGACCGAAATCGAGATACTTGTCCGTGACTTACTGAAGCAAGGTATTATTCGCCCTAGTACCAGTTCCTTTTCTTCTCCAGTTCTGCTTGTTCGCAAAAAAGATGGGTCATGGCGACTCTGCATTGATTTCTGAGCACTTAATCATCTCACTATAAAGGACAAGTTTCCCATTCCAGTTGTTGATGAACTTCTTGATGAACTTCATGGGGCTCATTTTTTCTCCAAGTTAGATCTTCGTTCTGGGTATCATCAAATTCGGGTTAATGAGGAGGATATACCTAAAACTGCCTTCCGCACACATGATGGTCACTATGAATTTTTAGTCATGCCCTTTGGCCTCACGAATGCTCCTTCAACATTTCAGGCAGTGATGAATAACATATTTCGACCATACCTCCGGAAATTCATTCTGGTCTTCTTTGATGATATCCTCATATATAGCAAAACTTGGGCTGAGCATCTCCATCATCTGGAGCTTGTCTTGCAACTTCTCTCTGATCATCAACTCTGTGCAAAACTATCTAAATGTGTGTTTGGCCAGGAGGAAGTGGAGTATCTCGGGCATATTGTTGCACACCATGGAGTGCGGGTGGATCCTACAAAAATAGATGCCATGAAAACTTGGCCGCATCCTAAAACTCTCAAGAGCCTTCGGGGTTTTTTGGGCTTGACTGGCTACTACCGCAAGTTTGTCAAAGATTACGGGAAAATTGCAGCACCATTGACAGCTCTGTTAAAAAAGGATGCCTTCTCCTGGACCCCTGTTGCTGAGACTGCATTTGAACAACTGAAACAGGCTATGTGCAGTACACCTGTTCTCGCAATGCCAGATTTTTCCAAACCCTTCACTATTGAGAGTGATGCTTGCGGCAATGGATTGGGTGCTGTTCTCCTGCAAGATGACCATCCTATTGCGTTCACTAGCAAAGCCCTCTCTGGTAAGAATCTAGCCCTCTCTACTTATGAAAAAGAAATGATGGCTATTTTGCATGTTGTACAGAAGTGGCGGCCATACCTCTTAGGGAGTCATTTTTGCATCAGAACCGATCACCAAAGTCTGAAATACTTCCTGGAACAACGGGTATCCTCTCCTACACAACAGAAATGGGTCAGCAAACTCATGGGGTATGATTATGAGATCACCTACAAGAAGGGTAAGGAGAATATTGTGGCAGATGCTCTTTCTCGCACATTTGATAATCAAGCTTCCCTTTCCGCTATTTCTATGCCCATTCCCAATTGGTTAGCGTCTGTTCAGCAGGGCTATGACAGTGACTCTTCTTTATCTCAAATCATTCACCAGCTAACCAATAATCCTTCTGCTATACCACATTACTCTTGGGATGGTGCTTCTCTTCGATACAAGGGTCGGCTAGTGCTTCCTCAGAACCCAGCTCTACATCAGGCTATTTTTTATGAACTCCATGCTTCTCCTTCAGCAGGGCACTCAGGCTTCCTCAAAACTTATGAGCGAGCAAGGAGAAACTTCTTTTGGAAAGGGATGAAACAGACGATTCAACAGATGGTGGCTGAATGTGATACTTGCCAACGCCACAAGGGTGAAACGACCCTCCTTCCTGGCTTGCTCGAACCATTGCCCATCCCTACACGGATTTGGACTGATATTTCTATGGATTTCATTGAAGGGCTTCCTAAATCCGGTGGCAAGACAGTGATCTTGGTTGTGGTTGATCGTCTCTCGAAATATAGTCATTTTTGTGCCCTCAGCCACCCCTATACTGCCTCCTCTGTTGCACAAATCTTCATGGACCAGATATTTCGTCTTCATGGACTCCCTTCTTCCATTGTCTCTGATCGTGATGCAACTTTTACCAGTCATTTTTGGACTGAACTGTTTCAGAAAACTGGCACCAAACTGAAGATGAGTTCGGGCTATCACCCACAAACTGATGGTCAAACTGAAATTGTCAATAAATGCTTGGAAACTTATCTTCGTTGCTTCACTTCCGAACAGCAACATCAGTGGGCCAAGTGGCTCCCTTTAGCTGAATGGTGGTACAATACCTCTTACCACACTGCCTCTAAAATGACTCCATATGAAGCAGTCTATGGTCAGGCACCTCCAGTGCTCCTTCCCTACACTCCCAACAGCTCACCAGTCCAGGCAGTTGACATAGTTCTCCGCAGCAGGGATCAGATTCTTCGTACCTTACTTAGATAATCTTCACATGGCCCGTAATCGGATGAAACAGCAAGCAGATCAACACCGTTCTGAGCGCTCATTTCAAGTTGGGGATATGGTTTTTCTTCGTCTACAGCCATACAAACAATCCTCCCTAAAGCTGAAAGGGCGTCATAAGCTGGCCCCAAAATTTTATGGGCCTTATAAGGTTCTGCAGAAGATTGGTTCAGTTGCTTATAAACTGGAACTTCCTCCTTCTTCCCGCATTCATCCAGTCTTTCATGTTTCTTGTCTAAAGAAAGTTCTGGGTACCACTATCAGAGCACAAACTACTCTCCCTGAAATGGATACGGAAGGATCCATTATCCTGGAGCCGGTGGCAATCATTGACCAGCGCACTCGCCAGCTTCGCTCTCGCTCCATCTCTGAGGTCTTGATTCAGTGGCATGGCATGCAACCAGAGGATGCTACCTGGGAACCCCTTCTTCAGATTCAACAACAATTTCCACACCTTAAGCTTTGAGGACAAAGCTTTTTTCTAAGGGAGAGGGGATGTTAGGAACCTGTGTGTTCCTTCTGTTTATTTTGTTAGAGTAGTGTTGTTGGATGCATATGCTTTGTAAGTCGTCCCGTGAGTATATTTTATTATCCCACATGCATAGGTAGTATTACTTTTCTAGATCGTACTCAGTATATAAGAATAGGTTGAGGCCCTTGATGGGCACGGACGAATTTATTGTATTGAGCTTGCTCAAAGGAGGTTACCCCCTCGAAGTGGCCTGCGATCAGTAGATTCATTCTGAGTTCTGCTATCACTTTGTATTCTGTTATTTCGAGCATTCTCACGATATTGCTATAAGGAGGTTTTTCACACCATGTCAGTGCCTAGACAGCCTAGGGGGGCCCAATACCCATGCATTCTTCCATCAATTCGAATTTGGAGTTGTCACATGTGTTTTCTCCCATGTTCCCACTAAGTCAAATATAGCAAATTTAGAGGAGACAAATTTGTAAGAGGAAGTGGCTAGGTGTTTTTGCTAAAATAGTTAGTGGGAAGGACTTATTAGGGAGTTCTGGTCAAATTAGTGGGTTGTTCACCCACTCTCTAAGTTTAGAGACAATTAGGGTTTTGGAGGGAGGTTAAGGGAGCTCTACTACAACTATCATTGCCTTTAGCTTGGACCAAGATTGGTGATTCAAACCATGTTCATTTTTCTTTCCTTTTTGTATGGCAAAGCAAATCTACAAGTATGGAGTATGTGTCATGGAATCATGCATTATGTGGTGAATCTTTGGTTTGTAGATTTGGGTTTTGTGTTGTGAACATGTGAATGTTTATTGTATTGATGAAAATTTCTTGGTTTAGCCTCTTGATTTTCTTATTTTGATTTGAACTTTGAATGTGACCATGGGTGTGAAGGCTTCACTCACCCTGGGAGGAAAGAGAAGCCTTGGGTGAAGGGGTTTAGTTGGGTTCAAAAATGTAGTAGAGAGCCTCTTCTCTTGGAGAGAAGGGGGAAGATTTTATGGAGTATGGGCTCCATTGAAGCCAATGTCTTGATATTATGATTGGGGGTGATAAGTGGAAATATGAATTTGGGGGTGATAAGTGGAAGTTTGTGATGTAAAATATGTATGATGCAAGCCTTGTGGAAGCATGGTGAATCCAATGTGTGAGAGTTGTATTGACATGGAAAATCTCCTCTTGAAGAGCCCACCTTCACCCAATGTTCTTATGATTCCAATTGTGAATCAATGTGTAAACCTTGGAAGGGAGTATTATGTGGTGACTTGTAGGTGTTCTCATGCATCACCATATGTTGAATGTGTATGTATCCCATTTGGATCTTGTCTCCCCTATGTTGGCGCTCAAAATTGTAGCCTGAACTTTGAGCACCGTTGAAGAAATTGAGCCCTATAAATGCTTTTGATGTGATTGTACCTGGCTGTGCCTTTGAGGCTTAAGAGGTTTTCAATGCTTCTAACACCTTCCATTTAGTGCATCTACCTATTCCATGAAGTTAAATTGTCGTTCTGAGCCATTCTGTGAAGTTTCATTTTGAGCATTTGTTAGGTCTGCATTTTACCCCAACTGTCAAACAACGACAGGAGGTTGTGTTCGTGATTGAATATCTCGCACCCAGAAATGTTTTGTGACATGCCGCTTTGGGAGTGTTTAGTGTCCATACCTAAGAACCTATGTTTCAAATTTTGAGTTGTTTCAAGTCTATTTGACTAGGTTTTGAATCCATCAAAGTTGGTCAGTTACTATTTTTATGCTTTTGCAATTAATTCTGAATTCTAGGAAGCCCTGTTTGATGTGTTATAACTTTTGACTAGTTGACCAAAATAATAAATTTCCTTTTTCATTGTATTGTAGATGTCAGAGACTTGTTATATTTCAAGTTTCATCTCATGACAAATCCGTTTGATCAGTTTTCAAATGCGATACCAAACGTAATTTCTATCTTTTTTATTGGTGTCAACATTTGTAGATTGATCAGTACCCCTTTTCAGGACGTCATAACTTGAGATCCATGATTGGAAAGATCAAATGGATTGTACCATTGTGTTGTACTCTAAAAATACGCCAAGTGCGCCAGTTTGCAAGTTTTGACGAATCCATCTGCACACTTTTCCAGGTCAATTCTATTTGTAAAAATCATTATCTTGTTAGTGTTTCCAATTGCAAATTCTGAGTAGCCCACTTTGACCACTCGCCATTTGCGTCCTGTTATTCATAATGAGCCCAAATTGCAGATCCATATTGTCCTCATGACAGAGAATCGATGCCCCGTCTTTCATTTCCCCATGTGCTCATTTGCCCAATTTTCAAAGCCAAATCCGAACCCAATTTATGGTTTTCTGACATGTTTTCTTGCAGGTAGTTTTGAGAGGTAAACTTTGGCAGCGAATATCTTTTGACCCAGAATTCTTCATGAGACAAGATTCGACATGGTGCAAGAGTGCAAAGAAAAGAGTCAGTGTGTATGATTTCAAAGCTCGTTCAGATGTTCGGGTTAGTTTCTAAAACTAATCGACAGGTGTTGTTAGCAAAAAGTCGCAGTTTGTAGATAAGTGTCAAATTCATTTTCAGTGGTCAAATTTGTTTCAAATCAGTGTCGAAGAGCATATAAGGCAGTTTTGTAGTTCGAGTGTTCAAAAATGAAAAAAAATTAGTCATACCCACTTTGGGGCCTGACTAATTCAGCCTGGATTGATAGATTTGGAGAAGGTTCTCTAGTTGCATGTCGAAATTATTGAAAGAGCTAGATGTGCAGATAAGAGACACCATGGTCGGCACTTAGGACGTGCTTCTAGTTTTCAAAATGGACCTCCAGATTGGCCTGGTGCTGGACATATAGGCTTCAGTGATATGGGTGCTCCTCAACAAGAAGGGTTGATGTCTTATGAACAATTCATACAAGAGAGGGTGGAGGGACAATCTATTTGTAGCATGACAAGAAGATCTATGGATAAGAATCGCATCTTGCAGACAAATGAGGTAAAATATTAGGAGGTTTTATCAGATACAGAAGAAAAGCAAAGTGTCATTCATAATGATGGGGAAACTTGTGGTCTAAATGATCAGACTCAAGTGAAGCAAGAGATTATAATTTTTGAAGTGTCACAGGGAACAAGGAGCGCATCTAATCCACTTGTCACATTAGAATACCATGAAGAAGGTGAGGATCATCTTCATTTGGAGACTTCCAAAAACTCTAGCCTTACCATCTGCATCTCATACTGCTACATTTGTTGCTATGCACCCAAAGGATTTGTCCTTTTTTGTGCATCATGAGGATGACACCGAACCAGCTGAAGGAGGAGTCATTTTTTTTCAAAAGGATGTCCATAAAATAGAGCAGAAGACCCCACCACGTGTTGAATGCTAGAACTAGCATTAGAGGCAAATTGAACCATCATTAACAGGGACGGCACCTGCAAAAGACAGTCAACGCCAAAGAAAGAAAGAGGGAGACATCAATAAACAGGGCAGTCCCACACAGCTATAGAACACAGCAATCATAAAGTCCACACTGATGAAGAGGAGAAGCCATGTGATGTTCAGGTAGCATTTCACACATATAAAGAAAGGCGCCTACATTATGAGAAAAGAGCCCAAGCCTTTGAGGATAAGGACTATGCTACTGTGAAGAAAGCAAAACCTACGATTTGCAGAGGAGCAAATGTATCTGATTTTAAGGTTTGGCCTGGTTTTCTATGGTAGTAGCTCATGGCTTTGTAATGAGGGGAGTCATTTTTTGAGAGACCAAGTCATTGGGTTAAAGTAAGAAATCCCTATGCAGCGGGTGAATGCAAAAGGTGCAGCCCAGCTTCATGAAAGGAATAGTTAGCATGGTTGAAGGAAGTCTGCGCCAAGAAAGGAGGAGACACCATTTGCTTTGATTGACCACATGGGGAGCTATTCCATGCCAATAGACAAAAAAAACCACGAACTTGCAAAGAAAAGATCTATGCAAGGAAAGGAGTAGAAAAAAAAGAAAAGGCGTAGGACTTAAGTCCCATATTGTTCGTGTGGGAGAGTTTTAAAGTATTTAAATAAACCTCATCACATATTGTATTGTGTCTCAAGCAAAAGTGACTTTTGGAAGCTGAGTTTGCATAAGGGCTCCATCGATAATGTCAGTCAAATTTGAGTAAAGCATAATTTTGAATGAACCAACGCGTGCGCTGATGTGGCACCCAAACTAGAGATGCAATGAAATTTCAACACGTGGCCAGAATCTACAGTGCGCACAAGCTTGCATTATAAAGTTGCAAGGAGGATAAATATTGTAGGAAAGCGGGCTACCACCACATGGCAATGGGACCCACATGTGATGAAGTGGTAGTTCAGAATGTGATCCAAGTTCAAACGCTTCAGATGCCAACACGTGGCACATCGAACGAATGGTGCACGCACATCACCCAAACTAGAGATGCAATGAAATTTCAACACGTGGCCAGAATCTACAGTGCGCACAAGCTTGCATTATAAAGTTGCAAGGAGGATAAATATTGTAGGAAAGCGGGCTACCACCACATGGCAATGATATGATATGATATGATAGATTTTAATGACGTCCACGAGACTAAAGTAGTCTATGGGACCCATGCAATCGCCCTCCCGAGTCAGGAGCCAAACTAGTCAGTTGCAAAGTTTTGGTTAACTTGTTTCTTCTTCTCTGAATTTTGATAATCAACTCCGCTGTTCTCTTCACTTGATCTTCCTCAAATAAATAGTTGAAGTCCTTGTTCTGCAGAATTTTTGTATAATCAGATCTGATGTCGTTGTAAGCCAAGCATTCCATGACAAAGTGTTGCTCTGTCTCCACTGTTCCCATATTGCAAAATAAACATGTTCTGTCTGCCCACTCTTCCTTTGGAACTTGCCATCTACCAGTTTCACATCGCAGCTGATGTGAACTAGTTCTAATTTGTGCCATCAACATTTTTGCTTTCCAGTTAATAGGTGCCCTTATATAGGCCTTTTCATCATGACTAGAAGTGGGATTAAATTCTTTAATGTAATAAGATTTTTTCCTCCCTATGTGTCTTGTCCACAGAATATTGCGAAATTTTTCATTGACAAAATTTTTTATTTCTTTAATGTTATCCGGGCAAGCTTGGATGTTGATATCCCATTTTTGCATCCATTTGTCATTTTGTTTCATCCATGTGCTTTTCCGCCTCACAAGTTTTTCCTCTATTACCAACTTGGGCCAACGATGTGTTTCTAGACCTTGAGTTTTCTTTAAATAGCTTAGCATTCGGGTCAATGCGGCGGCTTCTAATGGAAAGGAACCCACCTCCGCCAAAAGGATTTCATACGGAACTGTGGTCTTGACTTTAAGATTGCATGTGATAAAGTGTTTTTGAATTCTTTCTACTTGCCGCCATTTCTGTTTGGACATACTACCGCCCCACACTTCACATCCGTATAGAATAACCGGAGTGACCAGCAAACCAAACAGAGTTTTCATGGTCGTCCAATCCCATAATTCTGCGTTCCTGCACTTGTTTTGTAAAGAGTACAACGCCTTCCAGCCCCCTTGGATTCTTTTCGATCTACAAGTATCCCAGTTGAGTTTGTTATGAAAATCGATGCCCAAGTATTTGTACTCTTCCACAATCTCAAGGGGACTATTTTCAAACAGAAACTTGTCTTGTATGCCCCTATTCTTCTTTAGTGAGAAGATCATAATTTTGGTTTTGCTAGTGTTAACTTGCATTCCTACATCATGGCAAAAAAATTCTAGTGCTTTCAAGTGCTCTTTCAAACCTGTAGCTGTTCTAGCAAGAATAATGAGATCATCTGCATATAAGAGCAATCTTATCACGAAGTGGGCCAGCTGCACCCCCTCACCATTGGTCTTGTTTATCCACTCTTCTAACTTGTCAATATAAAGCCCGAATAGTGTGGGAGAAAGCGGGCACCCTTGCTTAACCCCGATGTTGCTATCAAAATCTTCTGATAACCCTTCTGTCGTTCTGATTTTAGCTTTGACCTGCTCATATAATCTGTAAACCGCTGACGTAAGTTCTTTAGGGACATCCAGCTCTACCATTCTATCCCATAATTTATTACGTGGCACTGTGTCGAAAGCTTTTTTAAAGTCCACGAAACAACAAAAAGCCTCGTTCCCCGGAGTGTTCCAAACTTTCTCTATCAAATGCCTGAGAGTGATGCCGTGATCTATAGTAGAGTGTTTTGGTCTAAAGCCTGCTTGCCCTTTTGCACGTTTGCCTTCTGTTTCAGCCCAGTTGCTGATTTTTTGTTCTACCAAACTACCAAATAACTTGCCAAATAGTGGATTGATCATGATGGTTCGGTAATTAGAAGGATTGTTTATATCTCCACTTTTGTGGAGTGGGATCACCACACTTGTAGTCCATTTTACAGGGAAACCCTCTCTATTGACACTGTTGAAAATCTTAGTGATGTGTGGTGTGAGGATTTCAGCACCCCATTTTAAGTATTCCGCTTGTAGCCCATCTATATCTTGCGCTTTACCAACAGCTAACCTTTTGATGCCTTGAATAATATCATTTTCACTGAATAACTCCCCCGTAGTCTCTGTTTCCATGATACTGTGTTCTCTTAGATCACATTCGTAGAGAGTCTTGGCATATTCCAACCATTTGGTTCCTGTTATGTTATTCACTATCTGAGTTTTTCTCTGCTGAAGCTCTTTCCAAAATTTTCTGGGGTTGTTTTTACCAAGATTAACCAACTCTATTCTTCTTTTGTTCACATACTCTTCTTTCTTCTTTTTAATCAGTTGATTATACTCTTTTCTACTTTCTTTGTTCATGTTCTTTTTCCAATTCCTTTTTGCCATTTTGCACTCCTCATCAAACCAAGGATTGGCCGGAAAAGTGTTCTTGGCTTCTTTTGTGGCCCTAGATCTTTTACACTCCTCCAATGCTTTAATGATAGTAAGAACAAGATTATCCTTGTCCATGAAATGTTGTTTTTCAGACTCTAGATGGTTTCCCGGAACCCTAGACAGCCGCAAAAGAGAGTCTTGAAAAGTATCATGGTTTTCTTGTGTCATTAAAACTTTGCCAGTCGGAATCATCTTCCTCTTCTGTAAAAGTTTTGGGACAATATGTTGATCTTTGAAGTGAGTAGTCACCCTTATCAAGATGGGGTTATGATCAGATTTTAACTCCATGGGGCAATCTTCTATGTCAAAGTTAATTATCTTTGTGACATAGTCTTGCGAGCATATAACATAATCAACAACACTTTGTCCATTGTGTCTTTTGCATGTGATGCCTCCTGATTTAGGCCACTTTTCCATACCATTGCATATAACCATGTTGTATAGGCAGCATAATCCTAGTAATTCAGCACCAAAATGATTAATCTTTCCCGTGCTATCCTGCGAAGATCTTTCCCATTTTTGTGTCCCTTCTTCTTCGAGCCAAACTGGATCTCTGTTTTCATTGTAACTCTCCTTAAGATTGAGAGTTTGGTTGTTTGCTGTTCTAGCATTGAAATCCCCTATTAACATTATTTCCCCTAAAGAGCTAAAGGCTGTTATGTCTTTTTTTAGCGCAACAAACGGATCTTCTCGATCCAACCTATGTTTTTTATATACTTTTGAGCCTTTTGGAGCGAAGTAACATATAGCCACCCTTGTAGAAATCTGATTCTCTGTTATTTTTATCCAAATATACTGCTTGTTTACATCTTCTTTCTCTAAGTTTACAAATCTGCTCCAAGTTTCTTTTATTAGAACGGTGATGCCTCCATGCCCCTTACCATTATCTATCTTTTCATTCCACAGTGATACCTTCTTATATCCTTCAAAATCTGGAACTCTACATCCATCATGCTCATGAGTCTCGGTAAGCATAATGATGTCATTATCTTTAGCTATCGGCCCTAACCCAGGTCCTCTTCTCCAAGGATAACCTCTACAGTTCCAGCTAACTATAGTTAAATGTTCCTGGGTGGGCCCGAGTTCCTATTTATTGCGTGTGATTTTGTCGCTGATTTGGGCTTTGCCATCTTGTAACCACGCCCACTTGCCTTTTCCTCTTGCTGTTTTCACTTTTTCCCATTCCTTCCTCCTTTCTTCTTGTTGAGTTACGGTGAGATCATCATCAAGATATATGCGTGTGCCTCTAAGAAACTTCCTCTTGCTGAAAATGTTATTTTTATCTCCTATATTCTTCATTGTCACTCTAACATGTCTATCTTTGCCTCCTCTAATCCATTTTCCGATTCTTTGAGCTTGTATGGTTGTTCCATGCCAATCTAATTGGTCTTTAAAGAAGTCTTTAACTAAATCCGTTGTTTTCTCCTGTTCTCCATAGTCTCGTAGCCCTTTGACAACGATATTTGTTGCTTTCTCATTTCTTTCTTTTTCCTCTCTAATCTGTCTCCGAACTTGTTTTTCTATGTTGTCAATAGGAGTGTTTGCTGGCCCCTTTACTATGTTGGCCCATGATCTAACTTCTTCAATCTGTTCTCTAAGTTGATTCTCTTTTATTTCCATATTGGCCATGGCATCTTGTATATTTTTCATTTGCGAGTTTTTGTCTGCTTCTGTAGCCTCTCCTTCTCCCATAGTACTTGCTGCTGTCCTCTTTTCCCCTACTTCTTTCTTCAACAATATTAATTCATACTCTCCTTTTTCCATATTAAATTGCAATTTTTGAATTTGTTCTCTAAGTGATTTGACCTCCGCTGCCAGCTTCCAGTTATCTTCAGTAACTCTTTTCATTGTGATACTTTCTATTTGGTTCCTCTCCTCAAGTGCCCACACCCTTTCCTTCATAGCTACTAAATCATTCACAAAAATGTCTGGATACCACGTCATAGGTGTCCTTGTGGGGCTGTAATTATTCGGTAACCCATCCTCCACCATGTCTATCACCTGAGAATTATCTGGCTTCCCTTTACCGTTAATATCTCTGATATTATCAAACTACTCAATTGTTTTAGAGACCCACATGTGATGAAGTGGTAGTTCAGAATGTGATCCAAGTTCAAACACTTCAGATGCCAACACGTGGCACATCGAACGAATGGTGCACGCCCACAAAAATAAGTTGCGGGGAAGATAAGCAATGTGAGAATGCGCCCAGGCGCCATGTGGCAATGGGCCTGGGACGCCTTCTAAGGTGGAAAAAAGGTTGGGGCTAGGGGTGAGTATGTGGCACCTTGTGGGGTAGGTATGTGGCACAGGTTGGCCAATCAGGGGCTACCACATGGCAGCCCGGGTGGCGCTTAGTGGGTCCAGTAAGGAAGAAGGAAAATTTTTGATGAATATAAAAAATAATTTTTAATTATTTTTGCAGAAAAGGGATGTGTACAGATTTTTTTATTGTGAAAAGGCATTTTCTAATGTTCAGACATGAGAATGTTTTAAAATTTTTGAAATTTTAGATTTCAAATAATTGCAGACCTAGACACTTGTACCAAGGGGACTTTTTCAAATCAAGATTATGAAGGTTTCTAGTAGGCAAAATATATGCTCCAATATACCATTGGAATCAGAATGGGCTAAATTTTTTGAATATGGAGTTATTTTTTGCAAAAAATGCCACTGGTTCAAGCTACAGGAGGATTTGTCTCAGGTTCTTATCTTGCAGCCGAATTCAGGTATCAAAGTTCAATTGTGATTTCTAGCAAGGTAATGACTTGAATATGCATAAAAGACAAGGAAAATGCAAGTGGGGTAATTTTTAAGTCAATTAAATGGAGTTTTATCAGCATTCTTGATGCAAATAAGATATAAAGGATTTCATCGTTCAGCAAGAGATATTTTCCAAATCAGTTACAAGGTAATGATGAAACAAAATCAGATCAAAATGGTAGAGAGAAGAGAGAGGTGATTCCGTTGCTGGAGATGGAATTCTAAGTGGGCACCTATCATTCTGAAATCAGATCTGAGATCTCTTTCTTGTTTATATCTTTCTTTCTCTTATCCATTGTAGGGGTTCTAGTCTTTGGAGAAAAACCAGTCACTACTGAGATACCAGGTCTTGGATCCAGTTTTGATGTGTTCCCATACTATGATACTAGATATTTTTCAGCAATTTCTCTTGTATGAATAGCAGTAGTGTACGTTAATACATATAGTTCACATCTATTAGGTGTTTTCATGTTTTCATTTCATGCATTTGGTTGTATTGTTTCAAGGAAATTAATACAAAGAGCAGAAGAATTTCATTAGTTTCATTCTAATTCTTGTCTCCAGTCTCAGTGAATTGTCAATGTTTTATGATCTTTGAACAAAGAGCTTAAGTCATAGTTACAGTCCTTTAAAGTTGTATGTTGTTTTGTTGTTGCTTATGAATCAGGGAGTTATGTAAATGCTTCAAGGAATCAACAGGGTTGCAGGTTCATTGAGAAGGATATCATGTAAGAATGAGGGTTGGATTGAGCACAGATGTTTATTTACAAGGTAAATAGATAGATCGTATATTTGAATATATACATAAGTATTGCTATCCATATGCATGCATTTGATTCATGGATTTGACCAATAGATAAGGCACTGATCGATTACAGGATCATCAACTCTTACTGCTGCATATCTGAGGGTTTGTTGAAATCAACATTATTAATCAAAAGTGTTTTCACCTTTCATGTTGAAGGACTTAAATATAATTCCCTCACTCAGCTTCTGAGAATCATAGCTTTGCATTTAGCTACTGTAGATCTATGTCATTTCATGAGTCATTAGGAGAAATAAGGGTAAAATTTGCTTAATAGATTCAGGGATATGGTTTTGCACTGGTACAATATCATTTGAATCTGAGGTCTACCTGCCTAGGTTTAGCAGAGCCTAAACTAGAAGAAGGGTCATGCCTTATAGTTGGCCTGTTGTCAGAAATGGCATGTTGAAAATGGGAGTTAGCTTCCCCTAGATATGTCAGTTTCTCAGTGGGATAATTGAAAACCCTCCAGCATTTTCATACACCAACACCCTACTCAGTGGGTGGTTTCATAGAAGCCTAAGATGGGAGGTGAGCCTCCATGATTCCAAGTTTTGTGTTGTGTTGCAGGTTTGGTGAAGACAGATTCCTTGGAGATATTAGGGTTTATTCTTGGCAATGTTGGAAACCAAGTGTGTGTAGAGAAACCAATGTTTCATTTCATCTCAAGTGTGTTGTGATATCAACCTTCCATTGTTATTTCAATGTGATGTTAAGTCTCCATTTTGTTTCAATGTGATGTAAAATGAAACCCTCATTTCATTGTATATGGTTGAATTGGTGATAGGATACATTGAGAAATTATATATAGTTCTTGCAAGGAAGTATTCACGGTAAGATTTACATTATTTGATTGATGTAATGTGGAAAAGCTAAGTGATGAGACATCTTTTTTTTATAATGGTCAATAAACCAATTGTTGAAACATTCCATAAGTTGTTGTAGAACCTCATTTGTATGGTTTGCTAAATTTGAAAACATAGGGGATTGAAAAGTAAGATCATATATCATGTTTAGATACAATAGAAAGAAAGTATTATATTTTCATAGTTTGTTGCATACGCATGGAAAATGATTCATTGATTTCAAGTTCAATTAGACCCTTGAATGTGATAGATGCTTTAGTAATAATAATACTTGCAAAGTAAAATTAGTGGGGTAGTCAGATTAGAACATTGGCAACTAAAAAATATATGTCCAACAAAAAAAGAGAGAGGAGAAATGTATTAAACTTAGGAAGAAAACTTCCTGTAGATTCACTTTTCTTCTCTGGAAAATGTATGGGAAGGAAAATAATTTCTTCCCTAGATTACAGATAAAAAATTTATTCAAGAGAATATACCAAGAATTTTGTGTTAGAGTGTAAATAAAATAATGCTTGTACTAAAGAGTAAGACTCACATAATAATTATGGCTTAGCCCTAAATTATCTATGAGAAAAGACCCTCATGATTGACGTGACCATTGGAACACCATGTTAGAAAAAAAAAAACATAAAATATAGTTAAATAAGACTATGATTATAAGGAGGATTAGACACCTACCCTTTTTAAACTAGGATATACCAATGAGATATCCCCACCAAATAATAAAGCAATTTTCAAATAAATATAAAAAAAAATAGTAAAATCCAATTCACGCAAGTGCTTGCCATTTATTTAGGAATGTTATGTGCATGTGACAAGGGATTTGGGGGAAAGGGAACAATGCTGACATAATGTCAGACCCTAATCCCAAGTACCCCACCTTGGGCCAAGGGAAGAGCATTGTTCAAGGGTCCTAAGGCACCAAGTTTGAATGGGAGCCAATGAATGACTAAAGAAAATAAAATAATAAACCAATCCTAAATTCTATTAACAGAAGGGCCATATGTAAGGATGAAAATAAATCCAAAAGGGCAGGTCTTAGGCATTGAAAAATTGGGAACTCAACCAAATCTCATGCTAAAGCACCCTGACACATGTCAGGCACCCTTATCTAGGTGCCTCCTCTCTCCAAGACATCCTAGGCGCATGATGTGACAAAAGGTGACCCATGTAATCCCTCCCACCTTGGTGCCTCCACCTTAGTATGCATGGAGAAAGCCACTAGCTTGGAAGGGCCACCAAGGTTAGGTGAAGTTGCCTTGGAAAAAAAGAGTGAAGTCTTGGGTGGTAAAGGTAAGGGGGTAGGGATTTTGTTTATAGGATAATTAGTATATGGAAAATTATTAATAAAATTTGGTTTGGACTTGGATTAAGGGTAACTTTAGTATTAATGGGCTTAGTTAGAATCATGTTAACATTAAAACCATGTGGTAGTGGTAAAACTTATGATGTAAGACATGTGTTAGTAATAGGAAACCATGGTAAGATTAATGGGTGTTAGTATATAAAATACTTAGTAGGTGAAGGAGTAGGGGGTAGATTAGTAGTTAGAAATAATGTAGTTAGTAAATAAAATAAATAATAATATTAATTTATTATTGAATGAGTTCATATATTTATCGTTATGTATTCATATGTTGTATCCCTATATGCAATCATATTATGTGTTATTTGGTGCATAGAATACCTACATCGAATTAGTATAGTTTATGAAGCTACATTATCAAGTACGTGTAACTTAAATTTTAAATAATCATTTTAATAATAATAGTGACCAAAAGAAATAATAATTAATTAAATAATTAATTAATTAAAAATAAATAAATTTAAGTAAATATGTATATATATGTATATAACGAACAATTTAGTTAAATGACCCATCTAAGAGGATAAGGATGGGATGAAGGTGCAATTTAGGAAATGTAAGGTTAACAAGATGAAATCTACTAGGAGGTGAAGTATTCGGTAGACGTATTGTGTAGTAGGTATTCGAAATATAATTGTTAGCGATCATGTTATCAAGTATGAAAGGTTAGAAAAAGATGAGTATAACTAGTAAGTATTCAAGGTTACTAGTAAGCTTTGGTGATAGTTTGTTTAGAGAATAAAGCTTGAAAATAGGTAGTAAAGTGTTGGAGGTTTTTAAGTGAAGTTTGATGGGAACGATTCGATAATGAATCTTTAATAGAAAAAGGGCATTAACCGATGTTATTGATAATTAGGAGAATTATTCTATTGATCAGGTTGTCCCTTGAAGGATGGAATTTAGTAAGGGAATTACTTTTGTTTATCACATTTTTGAATGCCTTAGAAAGCATATTAGCTAAGATAATGTTGATAAGTATAGGATACTTAATATTTTAGTAGAGTTAATTATCTGTAAGATAAGATGGAAGTGCAAAATAAAGTATGTTATGAAGAGGTGACAGCCATGCAAAAACATAAGATTCTTATTTATATTATCATTGTGATATAATCCATCCACCTATGTTGAATACTGAAATTTTATATATAACCCTAATATTGAAAACACATATACATACTAGAATGAATAGGACTATCTACCTCAATGCATAGCTTTGAGTAAGTTGTGAGCCTATATAAGGAATTGATATCCCACATCTAGGAATACAATGATGTTTTCAAATTAAAAGTGGTATCACTTATCGAAATCATGCACAACAAGGCCTTGGGAAAGCTTATCCCCTAGATACGATTATAATCTTGACCATGTGCCATCACCCAAACTTCAATGAATGATTTCAGGTCTTCCATGAAGGCATATAAGTAGTGATAATGAAGTATCATACAGGAAATCATCTGGCAATGTCACTAACTATTTGATAACCTAGTTGCATCATGCACATGTCAACATGTGATATCTTAGGTTTAGTTTTAAAAATAAAATAAAATTATTCGTTGTGTTTTTGTCTTGCAAATTTTGGGCATGATAAATTGTGTGTTATCTTTGATGTTACACAAATGTCATATCATTATCAATTAGTATATGTCGAGCTCACTCGGGCAGTGGAGATGGTTGTCAGTGTATACCGAGCATTCCTATGCTTGCCTAGTTCAGAAGGCAGTGTCTACTGAGTTCACCCAGGTGTCAAAGGAAAAGATGCAGAAAGTGAGTGTTAACCATGCTCACTCAGTTAATGAAGGAAATTTGGATGGAACTAGTGCTAATTGGGCTCACTCAATTACCAAAGGATTTTTGCAAGTTTGCAATGTTAAGCAAGCTTTTGTTGGTTAACAAAAGAAATCATTTATGAGTTAGTTTCTACTGAGTTGGGTCAAATAATGAAAGATTTTCTTATTTTGGCATATTAAGCTTAATTGATTTATCTATTGATTCCAGCCAACTAAGATGATGAATATTAATTATTCTAAGTTGTATTTGAGCCTACTTGACAAAGTGGAAGATATAAGTATAAGGTCAAGTTGTGATTTCAAAGTGTGTGAAAAGGCATGAAGATGTTATTGAAGATTTAATGATGAGAAGAGGAAGTGAATTTGAAGGATAAGTAGAATATCCTTGTGGAGTAGCAAAGCTATATTCAATTAGGAAGGATAAAGTACAAGCCAGAATAGAGATCTATAATTAGCAAATCAGTTGCATTCAAATCAAGTCATCTCATTGTTATTCTCTAACCATTGTAGCAGTGATCTAAATCTCTTAATAGAGTTAGCTTAACAGCTATTTTCAAATCCTCTAACAAGGTTGCAGTTTTATTAAATTCTCTCAAGGCCTCTAACAAAGCCACTCCTAATAGGGTGATTAAATCCTCCAACAGGGTCACACCTAATAGTGTTTTTTGTAACCTTTAACAGGGTTGGCTCCTAACAGGGCTCACTTTAGAAGAGTGAAAAATAGCAACTAGTTGCAATTGGTGGTTTTTTCCAAATTGGGTTTCCACATTAAATCTTGGTGTCATATGTGTTCATGTTATTTTCTTTTATATTTTTGCAACTCGATTAAAGTAATGGTAATCATAGACAATATCTAAAAGTTTATATGTTAAGCATTTACCGAGCTAATTCAGTCATTATCGAGTTACAAAATTATATGTGCATTTACCGAGCTTCGGCAGTTTTTAGTTTGCATTTTTGTACTGACATCTAAGGGATCTAGGATTTATTTTAGTAGTAACTGATTCACCTCTCCCCTCTCAGTTACTTCTCTTATATTTCCAACAGATCTTAGTGTTAATTGAGCTTTGAGGTGTTGAGCAAGTATATCAATGTCTACCAAGCTCATAGTGTTAATGAAGTGAATTTTTGTGTTGACTGAGTTCCTGCTACTTGAAGTGATCAGTATGGACTATGTGTCAATGTCAACTGAGTGCTAGAGTCTATCAAGTATTGACAATGTTTTCCAAGTGTCAGAACATCATCAAGTTGTCTTCAGAACCTGAGTTACAGTAGTGGGTCGACTTAGTGAATTATGATGAATTTGGTATTGTAGCCAACTTTGGAAAGTAATTTATTGGATTGATGTATATATATATATATATTCATATCCAATGTAATCAATTGATAAGTACAAGCAAAAGAAGCATATGAGTGTGAATTAAAGAAGGGTACAAGAAGTATAATGAAAAGAAGAGACTTATTTATCACAACCAGTGATCATTGTTATTCAAAAGAATCTCATTCAACAAACCAAGTTGCAAATCAGAGACCAACCACTGATTCATCCTAACAGGTGCATCAGTCAAATCATTTAACAAGGTGGACTTAACATTCTAATTCCAAATCTCCTAACAGAATGCATACTTCATTGTATGTTGTAAATCCTTTCACAAGGTGAACCTAACAGTCCTTATTGCTCCTAATAGGGAAGATCATCAGAAGTGATCAATTGTAAGCTTTAACACGCTAACTGTATATTGCAGTAATAAAGCTTGTGGGTATCATCCCCATCCCAATTTTACTTTCTATTTGGAAGGTCTCTAGGTTACCAAATATTGTGTCAAAGTGTTATGAATATTTTATTGCTTTTAATCTTTCATGCAATTAGATCAGATTACATGGTGAATGTTTAATTGGTGAATTAAAGTATAAGTTTTATTGGTTCCTGATTCACGCACCCCCACCTTCAGTCACCTAGTTTATACTACATTTCCAACGAAAACATCCCAACATAGACTTTTCTCTTCAATATTTTGAGAAATTTTCTAGGAATTTCAACCTCTGGGTTGAGTGATATTGAAATCCTGACATTTAAATGTGATAGAGTTGCCTAAGACTTTTTTATTTGAAGGACATTGCCTATTACTTTCAAAATATGCAGGAAGAAAGGTCAAAATTTCCTAAGGACATTTTGAATTTCCATCCAATTTGGAGCAGACCAAATAATGAATTGCTCTTTTTCACCCTTTGGCGACCATGTGAAAGCCCTAAAAAAATAGTAACCCACATTCTAGAATTTCTTTTTCAAAACCCTGTCTTGCATGTTGTGTTCAATTTAAAGACAACCAACAAGTCTTTGTGCAACATCTTTCAAATATCACATAAATACCAAGCTTCTTGCCCTAGATATAATCAATCTAATCATTAAAAAAATTCATAGATGGCAAAGCATTTACATCCATGCAAATATAAAACATCACATTTTTAAGCCGACTATTTTCACTCTTAATTACCTTAATCATATCATCATTTGGAGTGAGGGAAATGATCTTTAGTCTAGAAGAAGGAACCGTACAATTTTTTCCTCCTTCAAGGTCTCCATTTAGTCCATGTCTTCTGACCCCCAATAATTTGCTTGTTCCCATTCCACCAACAACCATGACTCTTCCAATGAACTCTACTAAAGATGGGCACTCTAGTCAACTTTCATTTGCAAATAAAGTAGACATATATGTCATTTTCTGCAACTTATTGTTCTCTACAAAAAATAGTTTACATTATTTTCCCATTCTTTGTGGGAGTATTTGTATCAACCATGGTTTCGTCTATATCAAATATATATAAGCCTTGGGACAAGGGTCGAAGCCACAAATGAGTTTGGAAACTAAACCAAGGGAACGGGGATGGTGACATATCGTCTCCTCAACCTGCACTCCACTAGCCAACTCTCTAATGTTCATGAAATATAATTTCAAAATTGATAATTATTTCAATCTAAATTAATATTTCAATAATTAACTACATTTTAATATTAATCTAAATTAATTTCTTACTTTTTCTATATTACTAAATTAATCTTTAACTCCCAAATTTGTTTTACACCTCTTTATTTTATTTTAATAACGAAAGATAGAAAAGAAGAGTAAGTTGCTATCAATTTTCAAAATCCATACAAATCAGACAAGATTGATAAGAGTGTTTTTTTTAAATAAAATAAAGAAGATATTCCATACATAAAATATTACATATCAAACACTTCGATAAGAACTAAAATGACAAAAGCTTCTAAACACCAGATATTCAAAGTAAATAAATGACACTTCGAATACTTTTTACTTTGTTTTTCTTCCTTCACCGCGTCATATGCTGCTAACCAGTCTATAAGCTGTCAAGAATTCTTCGCACTACGATTAAAGCTCTCTCTTTTTCCCCTCCATTCAAGAAATAAATTTGTTTTCAGTGAAAAAAGAAACGTCACTGAATTCACTTTTCACAGGATCTGAACCTGTTTTCCACTCAAAAACATTTTTTTGTGTAAAGAAAAAGTGGTATTACCGGTCCACTAATGCAGTTCTGTACCCATTCATATCCATCATTCGGCTCTGCAACTGATGACATTTTTATTTTGAAATACCTTAATTCAAGCTTGAACATTTGAAGACCCGATGGAGAAGATAAGCTTGATATTGTTTTGGGATTGGGACATTCCGACACTTCAAGAGACTGAAGCCCTGTTAGAGAATCTAATCCTGATATTGTTTCCAACTCACGAAATATAGACAATTTAAGAGACTAAAGCCCTGTTAGAGAAGATAATTCTGATATTGTTTTACAGTCACATCCCCACACTCGAAGAGACTGAAGCCCTGTTAGAGAAGATAGCCATGATGTTTGCTTCAGTAGGAGACTTTCCAGCACTTTGAGAGACTGAAGCCCCCTTACAGATGATATCAATGATAGTGTATCTAATTTGAAACAATATTCCACTTTGAGAACCTGAAGCCCTGTTAGAGAAGATAGCCCTGATATTGTTTTCAATTTGGGGCATTCCCACATGTAAAGAGTATTCAGTCTCTCTAGCTGCTCTAAGCACGTTTCTTTTAGATTCCCCATGTGTCGAAGTTTCAATGATTGAAGTCTGGGACAAATCTCTCCGCTAATTAGCAACTTTGATATATTATTTAAATTGCCAAAGTCTATGGTCTCAAGTCTATTCATCCGAATCCTTGCAGAAGAACCCAAATTAGCTGAATCTGTAGCTTTGCTCAGATCCAAATTCCCGCTGAAGGAGGCACCCTCCCCAGACCACAATGACAGTGATCTCAGATTGCTAAGTTGTTTAAGTGATTGCACGAAGAATGTTAGATCTGTGCTCTGGAAGGAACAGCCTATGTTTAATTCTTCTAGATGATTGAACATTGCTATTAAATCTGGAAGCTTTTCCAACGAACGAGAGTAGTAAATCTTCAGCACTCTCAGCTTGAAACTGGCCTGGCATTCACAATTACTCTCAAAAAATAAATTAGTTCTCAGTAGTAAACAATTTTCGCGAACGAGGTAGTCCAAAATGTATGCTCTGCCATTTAGGGAGAATTGACTTCCAGAAAAGAATAGGGAAATACCTGAGTATTTGTCTGCAACTGTTTGTGAAAACTGTTCCACAAATCTCCCACGCTGTTAGCGGACAAGCTGTACAATCTTCGTAGAGGAATTCAGGAAGGAATACTTTCTAATTTGCCACCAAGGTAATTACGGTTATCTATGTGAAGCGACAAGAGGTCGGTTTCAGTAGAGTCATTTGAACTACCTATAAAATAAGTAATTATGGCTTGGAGGGGCGGATCCTTGAACGAATGGAAACACCTGCCCTTTGTTTCTGCCAGAATTTGTTTAAATCCTTTTGCTTCCTACATATAAGGATCAGGGTTAACGGTGTGTTAGGGGTGGATTTTTTTCAGTAGAAAGTCAAATACATAAATTGAAATGGTTTTCAGAAGCTTTCTATAGCTTAAATTTCAAAGGAAAAAAGAGAAGCAGCACACCATAGATTTAAGAATGTCTGATTTCCACAGCCGAGGAAGGCCCAACTCATCTGCCATTTGTCCCTCCAGATCGTGGAGGTGATCAGGCATTTCAAAGCACTGGAAAATACAACCGAACAGGGACACCATAGATCTAAGAAGATTTGGTCTCAACAGCCGAGGAGGGCCCAAGTCAACTACCACTTGTCTTCCCAGATCACATAGATGATCATGCATTTCAAAGCGTGGGCCTTCCATCCTCATAGAACCTTGAATCATAACCAGTTCAAGCAGGCACTTATCTTGCAGTGTTTGAACTGCATGCTCGGCACTCCAACCAGATGCCTTCCAGATTGTCATAACTTCACTTTTGAAATCAAATTCACTCAGTAGTTTCTTATTGAAGAAACAAGCTATGTCTACAAATATCTGTTTCTCCTCACTATCCAAACCATCAAAACTAATTTTAAGTCTTTGCATTATATCCTTAGACTGGATTTTGCTGACTTTTTCCAATTCTAACTCCCAATAATGGTCCTCCCTTCGATAAACATGGGCACCCAGAACCATGAGGGAGAGAGGTAAACCTCCACAGAAATCTACAAAGTTCTCAACCAGTTTCTCATATTCAATGGGTGGATCCTATCCACGGAAAGCATGTCTACAAAAGAGGAGTTTAGCATGATCTTTATCCATTTCCTTCATCTTCTAACGGATATCTGCACCCCTTAACACACTCTGGTCACGGGTTGTAATAATTACCAAGCTACCAGAGCTCAGCATATCTTCAAGTAAAAGGGCATCTAACTGGTCTTCATGATCTATATCATCTAGGATGATAAAGAAATGCAAATGCCTTGCCCTTCCCAGATGATACTTCAGCTTTCCGACTCCATCATGCACACTCCCAAATGCCTTTCCATTCCCAGATGATACTTCAACTTTCCGACTCCATCATGCACACTCCTTATGTTTATGTCTTTAATCTCTTTATTCTTGGGGAAAAGATCTTCTAAAAACTGACTTTGCAAACAGTGCAATTCACCTCTGGCATGTGATTCTCTCACATCAGAGAGAAAACATGATGCATGGTAGCCTGAACTCTTCTTGTTAAACAATTCTTTTGCCAGGGCAGACTTACCAATCCCACCTAGACCAAAGCTCCCTATTATGGTGACCTTGTCCCTCGCTCTCTTTGAACAACACCTTTCAAAATCTTGCACAAGTTCAGAAAGTCCAATAGGATACTTTGCAACATCTAATGCTATACTTTTTTTCTTTTCTTGCACTACCTGTATCACACGAGACACAATTTTTTCACCATGGGGACTCTGCATATCGTTTTGAAAAAATGGCAATTCATACACGAGATGAGCATATACCATTATGAATGGCAGCCGTGATTGGATCTCCTCCTTCTATCTCTTCGTGGTCTAAAATACCCAGCACTGTCTAGCCTTAAAAAGGTCGTATAGTTGTTTATGTTGAATATGAACACCTGCACAATCCAATCTATAACAGTAAAGATGATAAACAAGCAAAATAAACAAACCTCCAACAATGAAGAAACAGAGTACGCTCTATTTTTTTTTAGCAGAATCAAACAACTTTTTTATTACAGATTATACTATTCCAAAAAACCATTACACTCAATACCATTGCTGGTATATTTATTTAGAAAAAGAACTAATTAAAACTACTACCTAATCTCAAGTTCTATATGGCATCTTCAGCATGATTGCATACATTATTAACCATCAAATTTAGAATTTGTATGACTACTAAAAAAACTGCTGATAACCATGCAATCTAACAACTATGCATGAAAGTTTTAATTTTAATTGTTGTGAACAGTGGTGGAACTGGAATTTTCTATTTTCGAGCAGCAGCAATCTTGGCGTTAATCTTCATACTCCCCCTTGATGCTGAGAGGGCCAACAATCTGATCTCTGAATGTCAAAAACTAATCTTTTGCACCTGCCTTTGTGAAAATGTTTGTGATTTGCTCCTTTGTGTTGATGTACTTCAACTCAACCGCTTTATTTTGTACCAAATCTCTGATGAAATGTTGTTTCAAATCAAAGTGTTTGGTCCTGCTGTGATGAACCGGATTCTTGGCCAATTTAATGGCACTTATGTTGTCACAAAAAATCACAGTACGCTGAACCTGTATCTCTCCAATTTCTTCAAAAAGCTTTCTAAGCCATAAAGCTTGTGTGCCAACTGAAGTGACCGCAACATATTCCGCTTCTGTAGAAGAGACAGCAACCATGCTTTGCTTCTTTGAACTCCATGTAATTAAACTAGAACCCAAAGAAAAACAATTACCAGATGTAGATTTTCGGTCATCCAAACAACGTCCCCAATCTGAATCACTAAAGCCAACAAGCTCAAACTTATTAAAAGAATAGTGATGCCAAAATCCACTGTGCTTTTCACATACCTCAAAATTCTCTTGGCTGCCTTCATATGTTCCTCTGATGGATTTGTCATATACTTTGAAACCAATGAAACTGAATAAGCAATATCAGGCTTTGTGTGAGTTAAAAACATCAAACTCCCCACAATGCTCATGTATAATGTCTCATCAACAATTTTAGCACCATCATCTCTACATAATGTAACTCCATGAGCAATTGGAGTGGAAAGAGGTTTACAATCTGCCATATCAAATTTCTTCAACATATCTTTTGCATGCTTTTCTTGACAAATAAAAATTTCATCTTTACCTTGATAAACCTTCATGCCAAGAAAGTACTTCATGAGACCTAAATCTTTCATCTCAAACTCATTCATCATAGCAACTTTAAATTCATCTTTCATCTTTGAACTACTACCCATATATAACAAATCATCAACATACAAACTCACAATGAGAATATCATTACCTTCTTATTTGTAGTAAAGGGTAGGTTCACTCTTACTTCTTTGAAAGCCATTCTGCTGAAAATATCCATCAATTCTTGCATACCATGCACGTGGTGCTTGCTTGAGGCCATACAAAGCCTTCTTCAACTTGTAGACATAATCTTCTTTGCTTTGAATCTCAAAACTTTGTGGCTGTTCCACATATACCTCTTCTTCTAAGTACCCATTCAAGAAGGCACTTTTCACATCCATGTGATGAATACTCCATTTCTTTTGAGCTACAAGAGAGATTAGCATCCTAATAGTTTCTTGTCTTGCTACTGGTGCAAAAGTTTCTTTATAATCAATGCCATACCTTTGAGTGAAACTTTTAGCAACCAATCTTGCCTTGTGTCTTTCAACACTCCCATCACTATTATACTTGGTCTTATAGACCCATTTTGTGCCAAACTTCTTCTTCTTATGTGGAAGATCTACAAGCTCCCATGTTTCATTCCTATCAATGGAATCCATCTCTTCATTCATTGCTTGCATCCAAACCTCATTAGCGCATGCATCTTCAAAACATGATGGCTCAAAATCAGCTTTAGCAAGTAATGCAAAATTTATTGTCTCACCTATTGGATCTTCTTCATGTGCTTGATTTTGACACCTCTCATAGATATCACTCAATCTTCTTACCTTCCTTGGAGGACTTGAGGATGGACTTGCTCTTGGGATTGGTGAGGGGTTTCTTGGTGAGCTTGGTGATCTTGAAATAGAACCATTAGTTGGCTGCTCATTATCATTATCAACAATATCATCATCACCCAAAACTGATTTTGGCTTTCCAACGTGTTGTTTTTTATGACCATAAACTCCCCCTTCATCAAAAATCACATCTCTTGAAACAACAATCTTATTAGTAATAGGATTGAATAATCTATAAGCTTTTCTTTCCTCACTATAGCCCACAAAAATACATGATTCACTTTTAGCATCTAGCTTTTGCCTATTCTGATCAAGGATGCGAACATAAGCCAAACAACCAAAAACTTTAAAATGATTTACGTTAGGCTTTTTCTCATACCATGCTTCATATGGAGTCATCTTGTGTAGGGCACTTGTAGGACTCCTGTTGAGAATATATACAGCTGTAGCAACTGAATCAGCCCAATAAGAATTGTTCAAACCCTTGGTTTGTAACATGCTCCTTGCCATTTCTACCACAGTACGATTCTTCCTTTCAGCCACTCCATTCTGTTGGAGTGTGTATGAAGTTGTGAGTTGTCTTTTGATGCCATTCATCTGACAAAAATGTTTAAAATCGTTTGAGCAAAATTCTCCTCCTCGATCTGTTCTCAAACATCTGATTGTGTTCCCTTTCTCATTCTCTACACGAGCTTTAAACCTCTTGAATGTATCAAAGGCTTCATCCTTATTCTTCAAAAAATATACCCAACACATGCGTGAGTAATCATCTATAAAAGTAATGAAATATGATGACTTACCCAAGCTTTGTGTTTGCATTGGACCACAAATATCTGAATGAATAAGCTGAAGTGGGTATTGGGCCCTCCATGCATTGCCTTTTGGAAATGATTCCCTTGAATGTTTCCCTTTTGCACACCCTTCAAAAATCTGTTTATGCTTTTCAACCTTAGGCAATCCAAGAACTAATGCATTTGATGTTAGATTCTTCAAACTATTGAAATTCAAATGGCCATACCTAAGATGCCACAACCAACTTTTATCCTCATAAGCCATATTGACAAGCTAATTGTCATTTTGACCAAACTTCAAAGGAAATATCCTATTCTTTGTCATAGGAACAACTGTAATCACTTTATTTTTTCGATTCTTATCATAGATAGTACATTGCATATTCTCAAATACCACTCTATAATTCTTCTCACATAGCTGCCCAGCACTCAATAAATCATGCTTCAACTTGGGAGTATAATAAATATCTTGAACACTTTTCATACCTTCCTTTGTATGAACATCCATGGCTCCTTTGGCCGCAACATCCACAGTATTGTTATTACCAAGGGTAATATTGGATTTGTAACTATCATCAAGCTTTGAAAATATTTCTCTGTTACCAGACATATGGTTAGAGCATCTAGAATCTAAATACCAAACATCATTCACATTACTTTCACCTTTCCCATAACACAAAAATAAATTACCCGAAGAAGGATCCTCATCTTGTTGGGCATAATTTGCATTATTGTTACATGATTTCAGTCTACACTCTCTCTCAAAATGTCCATACTTATTGCAATGATAGCATTGGATGTTCCTTTTATTAAATCTGCCTCTACCTCTTCCTCCTTGAGCACCTCCTCTTCCTCTAGATCCTCTTGAAAAATTCTAATTTTGGCCCCTTCCTGAGCCTCTGTTATTGATACTACTGCTGCTAGCACCATCGTTCTTTGAAATTTGCAATTGGGAAGCAAAAGCCTTCTCATTAACACTGGTAGATGTGTCCCTTATTCTATCCTCATGTGATATAAGAGATCCAACCAATTCATCATACTCCATGGTAGCTAAATTTTTTCTTTCTTCTATGGCAATTACTACAATATTCCATCTTGGGGTTAGAGATCTCAATACCTTTTGTATTATTTGCTCTTGAGCAATAGATTCACCCAAAGTGGCCATTTTATTAGTCACATCTTTCACTCTCACCCAAAAATCTCCCACACTCTCTGTCTCCTTCATCTTCAAGTTCTCATATTCTCTTTTCAAAGATTGTAGCTTCACAACCTTGATCTGTTCATTGTCATGGTAAGCATCTTTTAGAGTCTTCCAGGCCTCTTTTATTGTCTGTGCATCAGCAATTCGGGGAAACAAGCTCTTATCAAGAGCCATCTGAATGTGAAACAATGCCATTGCATTCTTCTTCTTAGCTTCTTTCTTCAATCTCCTGTCATTAGTTTGGAGAGTATTCCAATCTGCAGGCTCTACATATCTGAATTCAACAATCTCCCAAAAATCTTTCCCAATCAAAAAAGTCTTCATCTTGATTGACCAATATTGGTAATCAACTCCATCAAACTCTGGGATTTGCAAATTGTTTGCCATGCTGCTGTCTTCCAAACACCTTCAGCTCTGATACCAAATGTTGAATATGAACACCTGCACAATCCAATCTATAACAGCAAAGATGATAAACAAGCAAAATAAACAAACCTCCAACAATGAAGAAACATAGTACGCTCTATTTTTTTAGACCAGAATCAAACAACTTTTTTATTACAGATTATACTATTCCAAAAAACCATTACACTCAATACCATTGCTGGTATATTTATTTAGAAAAAGAACTAATTAAAACTACTACCTAATCTCAAGTTCTATATGGCATCTTCAGCATGATTGCATGCATTATTAACTATCAAATTTAGAATTTGTACGACTACTAAAACAACTGTCGATAACCATGCAATCTAACAACTATGCATGAAAGTTCTAATTTTAATTGTTGTGAACAGTGGTGGAACTGGAATTTTCTATTTCCGAGCAGCAGCAATCTTGGCATTAATCTTCAATTTAGCAAGGGTTTCCTTGACATCAAGGCCTCTATGAATGAGGAATACATCATACAGTTTAGTAGATGCAATTGATCTTGCCTCAAGAGACGAGGAGGAGAAAGCCATGAATAGAGAAATACAACTACAAATTTTACTGAACTCTCTAAAGCGGAATGGGCTGGATTTGATAAAGGGATACAGCAATAGTGAATTGTTACCAACTGTAAAACTCGGAGTAGGGTTAATTATGTACACAGAGAAGAAAGAAAGAGAGAAAATTGTGGGGTCAATCGCAGAAGAATTCATTCTTTGAAAGTGGGGGTTTAGAGAGATGTGCGTCATGGTAGCATCTTGGCATTTAAAATTTAAAAGGGAAGATGTCTCGAATAATTCACGCCTTCCAAAAACCAAAAGCAATTGTTATTTGTTATCAACTCTTCGATTTCTTGGGAGATTGTGTTTAGGTGAAATGGGTGATAGGCACTCGGTGTATTGTTGAGATAGAGGGGAAAAGATATAGGCTTAATCAATGTCATTGGCATACCTTACTGTAAAGTGTAAACTTAAATTTCATTCATGATATTTTCCATATTATAGATTATTGCAATACAATTTACGAAACAAGTGTCACATATGACTCAGTACTTGTCTTTAATTTTTATATAGATATTGTAGACGCCTAAATTTGATTACATCGCTTTGGTAATCTTATTTAGTTATCTCTAAAGGCATCATTAATTAAATTCTTATTTAATTAATCCTTTGCCATCCCCTAGCTAATTAATTTAATTAATCATCTATAGTCCTAATTGATAAATCAAATAACCTATTACTTATCAATTAAATCCTATTCTCCTATCTTAAGCTTAGTCACTAACTCACCCACCCTCATGAATGCCATCCACTTGCAAATCTCTAACAAGCTTAATCTAATCCTAAACCATCTCTAAATCCCCCCCAAACTTGTCACATTCCCTAAGCAAGCTTAAGACTTTCCTAAGTCAAGCAAAGTCAACAATCTCAACTCCCTCCAAAATATCCCAACCACTAAGCCTTCAATGTTCTTACAAAGGCCATAAAGACTCTTACAAGCCCATTCATTGCTCTTACAAGCCATAATAAAGGGTCTTTATGAAGATATTATCCCTTGAGCCTCTTTTGTTGACTCATCCTTCCCTTTTCCTCCATCCACTCACCCTGTGACATGTGTCACTCCCTGATTGGTGCTAAACAAGCACAATCCATGTGCTCTCCTTTTATGCAATCTAAGCCCTCCATAAGCTTTTTCCTTTCCTTCCATCTTAGCCCTCCATCCCTCAAGCCTCTTGCCTATAAATTGAATCCCCTCCCAAGCCATTTCATCACAACCTTTTGAGCTAAAGTTATAATGCTAGTTTGAGAAGCAAAAGCCTTAACCATACCCTTATAATGCCAAATTGAGAGCTCACAAAGCTACCAATTTGCCATTTCCATCTCCATTGAAGCTAGTTTGAGAACCTTGAGCATACATCTCATATCCACATAATAGACTCATCTCTAAATCAAGTGACCATTCTCATTGGGAGAGCCATTCCATGGCTCATATTCTCATTTGAGGGTTTTCACTTTGTCTCTCATATATGTTATGATTTTTATGCTAGTTAATGCTTTGTTCTCTTGATAGATTAGTGTTTCTTGCTAACATATTTCTCATATACAGATGTAGTTTCAATTTAATAAAAAAATTATAATTTATAAAATATAAATATAAATATTATATATTTATAGTTTTCTATAATGATATTAATTACAATTTAAATTTTAAATTTTATTTATTAATACAATTATTGATATATATTTTATTGTATATATATCATGTGATACTATTATATTATAAATAAATTATAATATTTTTATAATAATAATATGTAATAATATTTCTTAAATGATTATATAATATAAGAAATATCATTGTTTTAGTATTTTTAATTGAATGATAAAAATTATATTATAAAAAATGCAATATAAAAATATAAAAATCTAAATCAACCCACTTACATTAAAAAAATTAAAAATGAATCATAGTCATCTTAATAAAAATCTACAAACCTGACCATATAAGAGCTAAATAAATTCACCCAATCAAATCTTAGAAATATATTTTCTAAAAATTGTAAAGTTAAAAATCTTACATCTGTCAATAGGCCCTTGGTCCAATGGTGAAGTTGAATGGCTCACAAAGAGCTCGCTAGGGATCAAGTCTTGTTGAGCGCAAGACTCCAACACAAGGTGATTTTGATGGCGTTGATACCCCTCAGTCCTTGGCTCTAAGCCGAGGTTCTGTGCTTCGCAGGTCTGAACCCTCCATCAAAAAAAAAAATCTTGCATCTATGCTTATGCAACATATTAATTTCATAACAAAAGTTAAAATCAATTAGTACTTAGCCTACCGGCAAGTACTAATAATGATTGTCATTCATCATATTTTTCATATTATAGATCATTGTTTAAAAATAACATAATTTAAGAAATAATGTTTCACCCAATTTTTTATTTTTTATTTTTTATTTTTAAAAGAAAAGAAAACTTCAATTGTATATAAAAGACAATATAAACATATTTCCATTGAAGAATTTATCTTATATTTGATTTATTTTGTTTTAAATTTCTATTACATATAACAACAACAAAATAATATGTTTCTATTTTGAAGATTTAATTATTTTATATTAATTAGAATTAATTTATTCTAACAGCTTACAAAATATAAAATATTTTTTATTTATAATACTAAAATATTATGTATCAAATTATTGTATATTAAATTAGATTTTATTTTATTTTAATGACTTGCAAAATATAAAATATTTTATTTAGAATGTTCTAAAATATAAAATATTTTTATTTAGAATATTCAATTATTATGTACCAAATTGGATTTTATTTTATTTTAATGATTTTTTATTGCTTTTGCTTTATGACTTAAGCATATTTTTAAATGACTAGATCTTTCTATTCTTAAAAGAATGAATATTTTTTCCATTTTTTTTTTAATCCTAATTTGATTGAATTAGCTAAGTATGAAAAGCTAAATAAAAAATGAGTCATGGAAAGATTACAACTCTTCTTTTGAATTTGTCTTTCATAAGCATGCACATTTCTTTTTTACTATTATTTTGATGTCCCCTAGAGAGGAAATTGTGCATATTAAAATGTATTGTCCCCTATGCTAATAGGAGCATCGTTAACGTACTCCCAAAAACTTGAGAAGTTGAGAGTACCTCTTACTCATGATACATCTCACACTATAGTATTTAAAAGTGAAGTTTCTATTTCTAATTATGTGAGATTCTTCTACATCTCATTCATTTGAATTTGGCAACAACAACACTTTGAATTTTACCATAGACTGTAACAATTTTGTAATGCTCACATTTTGTGATTTATATGTCTTTGGAGGGGTAATATCTAAACTTATTATTTCTTATGATAATAATTTAAATTTCATTTTTTGCAGTGTTCAAGTACATTGTAAAAGAAAGTTCAGTCTTGTGGCGATAGTAAGAGGCATTCTAAAACACCAACACACCAATGCCACTTGATTGTGTTCAAGCTTCCAAGGTTGGGAAAGTTATAAATCCTCAAAATTGATTAGGCAAACTATACATCACCAAAAGTATGACTTTATAGAAATATCTTGGTCTCCTCAAAAAAAAGGCTAGGAACAAACAAGCCTCTCTCTCTCTCTCTCTCTCTCTCTCTCTCTCTCTCTCTCTCTCTCTCCATCTCTCCGTAGCCTATGATGTGTGGGATATGTCATATGCCTTTAGGATCACTTGGTTATATTTTTGTTATTTCTAGTTTAGTTGGTGAACTTTAGACAGTGCCTAAATTGGAGGCTCTTGTACTCCATTTCTTTTTTCCAAATTTGATACTATAACTAGGAGCCACTAACCATGACTAGAAGTTGATGCAGGAGCATCCTAGGTGTAAGGAAATTCTTGCATCACCCAAAATATTTATATTTTTGTCTTTTCAATAAGGGTTATTTTAGTGAAGATTTATTGTTTGTGGAAGCTTACTATTTTTAATAAGTTGGTCATGTGAGCTCAAAATATTCCAATCTCATAAGTGGGGGTTCATCTTAGATATATCAGCTTGCCAAACAAGTTTCACAACCATATCTTATGTATTTGTGAATTTATCTCGAATTTTCAGTATGAATTTTTGGTAGTAAAACTTCAAGCTCAATTTTGAAGGCCTAAATGGCTCTGAAACGATGTCAAACCTTAGTTGACACATGATTGAGTAGTTAACAAGTGTAGAAAAGAAGCTTTCATTTCCAAAAGGGGTTATAATAACCAATTAGGTCAATGATTTATAAGTTATGGTCTTCAGAACTTGGGCTACCTAAAAATATAATTTGTAAATTGTCTTGAATTGATTCTATGTAATAAAGTATAATAAAATACTATAATTTTGGGTTGGTTGACCTCAAGAGTTAGGGCTAAGTGTCTAGAACCTTATTGGGCAATGGAATGTGGCTATATAAAGAAGGCTTATAGGTTATCAAGGGTAATTTTGAGTTGTGGTTCACATCTTTGTCTTGTTTAATATTGTAAGTAAGATGCTCATGTGGTTTTGTATATTGTATTTCTAAATTTTGTAATTCCATACTTTTTCATTTATAGTTATTGCAAAATTATTATTGTTTCTTTATTTTCTTTTGTGTTTGTGGTATTAAGAGAAGTACTCTTCATCAAGTGGTATCAAAGTAGGAGTTCCTAAGTGCATAGACAAATCACTGACTGTGAGGCAACTTCCACTAGCATTGGAAATTATAATTGGAACAATTGTTATGTTTTCATTGATGTCAAACCTTATTGGTAAGACATTTGCTAACAATGTAGAGTTATATATCAATTGATTGATGAAGAATATTTGAAAAGAGGAGATAACAAGGTGAACTAGTAAAATTTATGAGTTTGATTAAGTTGTTTGAAGTCGTTCAAAGTTGAATTGGTATATCTAGACTTGAGGATAACTAATGCACCCCTTCTTAGCTATTCTAATCACTCTAACAATTGGTATCAGAGCATTGGTGCTTGTAAGGGAAGTTTGAAGGGACTTAATCTAAAGATCAAGATCTACAAGAGAGAGCTACCTAAGTTGAACAAACAAAACTTCTCAGCATGGCAACATCTAATGAGATTGCATCTATCTAGAGTTGGAGTTTTGACACTATACTACTTAAACAATGAATTTATTAAAGTGCCTAGACCCATGACAATTGAGATAATCAAAGAGAAGCAAGAGCATAATCAAATGATGATAGATTTGGCATCTTCCCTAAGTTATGTGGAGTTTGATTAAGTGAAGGATTCCACTAATGTAAAGAAAATGTGGGATAAATTGGCATGAATTCATGGAGGAGACAAAAATGTGTTAAGGGCTAAAGAAGAAAGTTTGAGAGGCAAGTTTGATGACATGAGAATGAAAGAAGGAGAGATCATTGCACAGTATTATGGTTGAATCAAAGAAGTGGTGAATGCAATTAGAGGTGTTGGAGCAGACATATCTGATGAGACTATGATTAGAAAGGTATCAAGGACCTTACTTCCTATCTATGCAATCAAAGTATCTACAACATAAGATCTAAGATGTACACCTGGTAATGATTTGGCCTTAAATAGTCTAACTAGTAGACTAGCTACATTTGAATATTTGTCAAATTTTGATAGGTATACCCCTTCTAGTGTTGAATGTGCTTTCAAGTCTCAACTAACTCTTGATGGATCTAAAAGAAAGAAAGTGTTGATCTCAAATTGGTTTTGACAAGTGAGTGTCAACACACTTAAGTTATTTACTTAGTTCATGTTGAATTAGTAATGCATGCCAAGCACAACATGTAAATATTAGACCATGTCGAGTCATAGTGAGTGTCGAGCCACTCATGTGCCAAGTCACTCAAGTGCCAAGCAGACAAACCATGTCGAGTGATTTAGGAGCCAAGTAAATAGTGGATGTTGAGTAATACAGGTGTCGAGTCACAACAGAAAGATTAGTGTATGTCAAGCATCAAAGACTTTAGATGCCAAGACAGACAGTTTTGACATATTTGTTTGTAATGACACAAACAACTATGTAAACCATTTTTGAGCCGACTTAAGGATGAATTACAATATTTTGGAGATAAGCATGAATCTCTAGTTGGATTCCCTATGCAATTACATGTTGCTAATCAGAAAATAGAAGGATTAAGCGAAAAATGGATGAATCTCAACCGTAGATTCATACCTAACCCTAAGCCACCAAAAGTCTTCTTAAGGAGGATGAAACCCTAAAATTTCTAAGTGTGTTGAAGGAGTGAAGAGGATAGTTTGCATGCACAAACAAAGCATTCATGATGACTTAGAAGTTATGAAGTGAAACCACATTACAAAATCAGTTAGAGCATAACAAAGGATAGAGAAAAGGATACAACAAAGTAGTCCTAATAGACTGTATGAAATCCTTTAACAGGGTGCTTACTTAGTTGTAAGTTAAAGTCCTTTAACTAGGCACACTTCTAATAGGGTGTTGAAATCCTCTAACAAGGTAAGACCTAATAGTCTTTGTAAGCCTTTGATAGGGCAGACCTTTCACAGGGTAGATCATGTTTCATGGTCAAAACATTGTAACCTTTATTGGATACATTTTATTATTGTAGTAGTAAATATTTGTGGGTGTCATCCCCACCCTAGTTTTACCTTCTCACTTGGAGGGTTTCTGGGTAATCATATCTGGTGTTATGTGTGTGGATGCTTACATGTTTCCATGATTTAGATGTATATACTTAACATGTTATTTCAGTTTACTCATTGAATGCATGAGATAGATGTGTGGTAAAGTTTTATGGGTCCAAGTTTAAACTGTTGATTCACACCAACACCCCCCCACCTTAGAAGTTTACCTTTTCTATTGTATTTCTAATAGAAAGGTTGAAAGAGTAAGCTTGTGGATAGTGATAGTGAATCAAATGATGATCTGAAGATCTAGAAGCATTATTGGCAAGAAGACAACCAAGGGGGAAAGGAAAATACAAAGATAAACTTCTTATAATTTGTTATACATGTAACAAAGTTGGTCATATTGTTGCAAGGTGTCCTGACAAAGATGAGAAGTAGGAAAGGAAAGACAAAAAATATCAAGGAAGGAGAGGCAATAGAGAAAACAAAGGTAACAGAGACTATAAAGGAAAGGTAAGAAATCTTTTTATATTGCTAGAGAAGATGGTTCTGATAGTGATTATGATGAACATGATGAAGAAGTTGCTTATGTTGCAATGAAAGATGAATCTAATGAAGATGAAAATTTTAAAAAAATTGCTCTAATCTCACATGTGAGTAATGATAAATGGATAATTGATAGTGGTTGCTCATATCATATGACTGGTGATACAAGTATGTTTGAAAAGCTTGAATGCTATAATTGTAGTTGTGTCAATTTTGGAAATGATGCACCATGTTATGTGAAAGGTAAAGGATCAATTATATTGAATGATAAGATCGGATGTGACAATGCATATTGGTTTGATGGATTGAGATATACTCTGTTAAGTGTGGTACAATTGAATAGTTGATGAATTTATGATGCCACTCATGAATTAATTAGAAGTGGACAGAAAACTAAGAAGAGATGCAACATTGCATCAATTGTTATGATCAGAATATCTTACAAATTGATGTAGGAGGTTACACTTTAGGAGCTTCCTAAAGCTGTGAAAAGAAGGAAAGTTGTATTAAGATGAAGTTGCAGGTCAAAAATGAAAGGAGTGATATTTTAAAGATCAATCAGAATAGTGACAAGAGGATGATGTGTATAAGTGGATGATGTCTTTTGCATTGTTGTCAAAGAGGGAGAAGTATGGCAGTTATCATCCAATTACAAGGAGTAAAGTTGAATATGAATGTAATATCTAAAGTTGTGTAAGGGAGAATAATGTCAAGTTATAAATCAAAAGGGAGAAGGTGTATGTCAAAAAGGGAGGCATAAATTTGGTATTACAATAAAGAATCTAAAATTGGTATCATAGAGGGAGAAGCGTACAAGAAGTGATGAGTGATAATCAGAATGAAACTAAGGATATTAATATAGATATGATACAAAACAAAGAGGGGTTGTTAGTGGAAAGCATGAGAAAGTTTTTTCTATTTCATGGTAGCTAAAGGTGTTTCCATCAATGCCAAAGAGAGAGATCATTGGAAAATACAATTGGAACAATTATTATGTTATCACTGATGTCAAACCTTACTGGTAAGACATTTTCTAATAGTCTAGAGGGTCATATTAGTTGATTGATGAAGAGGATTTGAAAAGAGGAGATAACAAGGTGAACTAGTAAATTTGATGAGTAAAGAGGAGTAAGTATGATGTAATTACAATGTGCACTTGATCAATTAGACTTTGACAATATAATGTGTTGTTTGATCATTATTTAAAATGAAGAAGAAAGATGAGTTGAAGTGTAGAAGAGATGTTTGTTGGAAGACAAGAAGTTGAGAAAATACTAAGCTTGACTGAGTGACAGTTCACTGGGTCAATGAAGAAGTTGAAGAAGAAAATTAGGGAACTTAAGATATAGTCAAGCAAACAGTATTCACCAAGTGATAGTTATGGTCAAGCAAGATGAAGAAGAAAACTAAAGAAGTAATTGAGCATTGTGAAGGTTGAGTGAGCCAATGTAAGCTAAGTGAGACTATACAATATAGACTAAGCTACTCAATAATGACTAAGATGAAGAAAATAATGATGGTTGAGTGTTAACAATTTAATAGTTTGTGTAAGAATCAAGATTTGAGGCTGACACAGATGAATTTACGAATTGAACAAAATGTGTAAATAGTAAGGGTTGATGAGCTACCATATTTAATGCATGAATTGAGTTTGTTAAGAAATCTATGGTGAGGATTTAAGGAGAAGTTTCTAGAAGTTTCAAGAAAGTAGATGGAGGACAAAATGATGGATAGATTCAATGAATTTGATCAAACACCAAGATCTACAATGATATTTAAGAGCAACAAGATCAAAGCTAATTATTTAAGGAGGTACAAGAGATGTTTTATAGTTGTTGATTGGAGAATTTGTGAAGAACTTGCGAAGAACAAAGGAGCAGAGGAAAAGTAATAAGTTTTCATAGATTGATTGCTTGAAGGGTTTCCAAGAAGATCAAAGATGGAGAATGTAATGAAGTCTAGTCAATGAACCAAGAATGAGCCAAATGGATATCTAAATTTTCAAAGTGAGTTGTATTTTATCATATCAAACCTAGATGTTACTTTCTAACCATTATGGTAGTAAAATCCTTTAAGAAAGGTTGACCTAACACTCATATTGTAAATCCTTTAATCAAGGTGACATTCTAATGGAATGATCTAAAGACCTCTAACAAGGCCACTCATAACAAGGTATTAAATCCTTTAATGATTCCACACATAACAGTGTGTTTTGTAATCTTTAACAAGATTGGCTCTTAACCGAGCTCACTTCAAAAGAGTAAAAGTGGTAGCATGTTACTTGGTAGATTTTCCCAAATTGGGTTTCCACGTTAAATCTTGATGTCATATTTGTGTGAATATTGTTTTCATGATGCATGCTATTTACTATTATATATTTATGTTATTCAACATATACTAAACAGAGAGTTGGTGATAAGATGAATAAGTTTGCTTACTGATATTTTTTATTTTGGTTGAGTGGATATATGGGTGTGGTTAAGTTGTTTAAAGTTGTTAAAAGTTGAATTGGTACATTTGGACCTAATGATAACTGATTCACCCCCCCTAGATATTCTAATTATTCTAACAAACCAAGACCATGGTTTAGGATTCAATGATAAGCACAAAAATGCCTCCATGAAAGCAACATAGTGGAAGAGGTAGGGGTGTGACACCTGAGGGTTTTAGAGCCCTCCAGAGATAAGTGTAACATCACAAGAAGAGATTCGATGAGGGATGAATCTTTTCGAAAGAGATAAGAGTGGAGATGAAAGAGTAGAAGAAGAAAATATTGAGTAGGAAGAAAAGGAGAATTTCTAAACAAAGAGGAAGAAATGATTTTCAGAGCCATTTCTAAGATTGGGGAAAGACCTAAGTTTGATGTTTCCATATTTTCAAGTAATCAACACCTTGAAGAATTGATCGACTAAATCAATGAATTAAAATAATATTTTGAGTATGAAGATATTGATGATTCTAATAGGGTAAAGTTTGTAAAGATCAAACTAAAGGTTCATATGAAGATTTGGTGATAGGAGATCCTATTGAAGAAAAATAGAAGAAGAAAGGAGAAAATCACAAAATGTGATTGAATGGTGGATAAATTGAAGTGACAATCCATTTTCATTGATTATGAGATTGATCTACTAAATAAAATGCAAGGTTTGAAGCAAGCATAAGTATATATTCAAGAGCATACAGAAGAGTTCTATCGAGTCCTCGTCAGGATAGGTCATGTAGAAGTTGACAAGGAGAAAGTTTCCCATTACCTTGACGGATTACGAACAAGTATTTAGGAGGAGTTGATTTTGGTTAGAATTAAAAATATTAAAGAGGCATACCAATTTTCCCTAAGAATAGAGAAAAAGTTGAACAAGAAGTAGACAAAGTAGAAGAGTGTATGGTGGAAGATCTTATAGAGGCCTAAATGAAGATCAAAAGAAGGATGAGGCTAGTAGTAGCAATTAGAACCAGAGGGGAAATAACTTCAATCATGATAAGAATAATAGAGATCAGAGAAGAAGAGGAAGAGGAGAAGGATAAGAAAGATGAGGATTCTATGAAACATGTTTTTACTGTGGATAAGGAGGACATAGGGAAATTTCCCCAGTGCCAAGGTAGGATAGATAGGAGAACTTAAGGTCAAGAAAGAGTTGTACATGTAGATGAAGATGCCAAATCATCAAATTCTAAAGATGTTAAAAGAGGAGAAGTCCTAGTCAATATAAGAGTCCTATGAAGTGGTAAGGATGAACCCAATCAAAGGAGGAGCTTGTGTCACATGAAGGGAAAGTGTGAGGATAACTATTGTGATGTGATTATCAATGGTGAAAACACTAAATGATGAAGGGTGCTCCCCTTAATACCATAAACACATAATAGAAACAAAGAAACAACAACAAATGCAAGAAAAAAATATGGACTTCATATTATCACTGCAAATGTGAAATTACAAAATTTAAAATTACAATATGCTAACCCAAATGGGCACCTTCATTACAGTAATCTACTAGACAATGTTGTGAACTATCACCCAAAGTTGTCCTAGACAATGTTTGAGCCTTTCTTAAATAGGCAATTTTATGCCTCCCAAGAAGTTTTTAGATTCTCAAACTTAATACCTAGCGCCAACAGACCCTAACAATATATATTGAGTTGGCCAAATACATCTTTGACATTTATTTTAGAAATTTTGGATAGCCCAACTTTGGAATGCCATAACCCTCGAATCGTTGCTCTAATTGGCTATTATAACCACTTTTTGGAAATGCCAACTCCTAATATATAAGCTCAAAATGGCATAATCACCCTTTCATTGAGTTTTCAAACCTCATTTGGGCACTCTAAGGCCTCCAATGGTGAGCCTAAAGACTTTTTTGTAAATTTTTTCACCGAAAATCTGCAATAACTTCTTTGATACTTAAGCTAGAGCAATAGGATTTTTATGGTAGGCTTATAATTCTAAAATGAACCTTTATGTAGAAAATGAGAACATTCCAAGCTCATATGAAAAACTAACTAAAATTAGTAAGCTCCCATAAATAGTAACCACCTTGTCTACTAGTCCTTATTAAAATAAAAAAGACTAAAAATAAAAATATTTTTGGGTGATGCAAGATTGCTCTTACACCCAGGATGCTCTTCCATCAGACACCTAGGGTAATTTGAGAAGTGAACCCATCACATCTCAGGTGTTCAGAGAAAAACCAAGACAATTAACCTCCTCCCTTGCTATCCATGATGAATCCTCTACTCACCTCCCTTTCCATTTGACCAATTATTCTTCATAATTTTGTTCCTTGTACTTTTGCCAATACGACTATCCAGTATCTCCTCAATCTCCTTTGTATCTAAACTAGCTATTGGAATACTCCACTATGCTTCTGTAACTTCATCTCCATCACCTCCTTCATAATACTCTATCAAATTTGAAATATTAAATACTAGTGAAATATCCAATTTAGCAGGCAACTCTACTTCATAGGCATTTTTAGAATCATTCCTTTTCACTATCTTGCATGGTCCAAACTTCTTCATATTCAGCTTATTATATGTACCCACTAGAAAATGCTCCTTTCACAAATGAACCATGACTTCATCTTCAATATGAAATTCCTTATACCTCCTTTTCACTTCTGCCTTATCCTTGTACTGTGTATTCATCTTTATGATGTGCTTCCTCACCTCCTCATGGATGTTCTTCAAATGGTCTACAAATTCTTCTGCTTCAGCACTGCTTATCTCTCCTTTATCCAACTGTCACAATTCATAAGAATTTCTAGAACTGCTCCCATATACAATTTGAAATGGTGATTTACTAGTACTCCTATTGACAAAATTATTATATGCAAATTATGCCTATGGTAAAACCAGATCCCATCCTTTTGGCTTGTCTCCAACCAAACATCTCAATAAATTTCACAGACTCCTATTCACCACTTATTTTTGTCCATTAGTTTGTAGATGATGTGATGAACTAAACTTCAAATCCATCTTCAACTTCTTCCATAATGTACACTAGAAATACCCAATAAATTTGGTATCTTGATCTAAAACTATACTCTTTGGCAGACCATGTAGTCTCGCCACTTCTCTGAAAAACAAATGTGTCACATGAACAACATCACTAGTCTTCTTGCAAGGAATGAAATGTGCCATATTTGAAAACTTGTCAACCACCACAAAAATAGAATCATGCCCACATTGTGTCCTTGTTAATCCAAGACCAAAATCCATGCTGACATCCTCCCACAACTTCTCTAGTACAAGTAATGGTTGATACAACCCTGTATTTTTCTTCACTCATTTTGCCATCTGACATACTTTGCAACTCTGTACAAACTTCTTCACATTTGCTACATTTGTGGCCAAAAATAATTCTCAACACCAAAGCTATGGTTTTATCTCTACTAAAATGTCCAACCAATCCTCCACTATGCTTCTCCTTGATGAGATTCTCTCACATTGAACTTCTAGAAATGCACAACTAACTTCCTTTGAACACCATACTATAATGGATCACGAAATCCAACCACTTTGTCCTATCAAGTGTAATAGGTTTTGTACAACCCTTATATGCTTCACCAAAATCAAGATCATCTGAATATAATTGATTGAGTTCCTTGAACCCAACCACCTCTATCTACATTTCTATCAGCAAAATTTGTCTTCTACTAAGAGCATCTGCAACTCAATTAGACTTCTCACTCTTGTGTTTCAAAATAAATGTATAACTCTACAAAAATTCAACCCACTTCAAATGCCTTTGGTTTAATTTTCCTTGACTATTCATATATTTTAAAGCTTGATGGTCAATATACAAAACAAACTCCTTAGGAAGAAGATAGTGTCTCCACTTCTTCAATACTTGAACTATAGCATAAAATTTCTGATCATAAATAGAATATTTTCTTTTTGCATCATTCAATTTCTCACTAAAGTAAGCAACAAGCCTACCTTCTTGGCTCAAAATAACTCCTATTGTAGTACCACTAGCATCAAAGCCTACTTGTAACACCTTGTTAAAATCTAGAAGTGTTAAAACATGTTGCTCTTTAACTTTATATTTCAATGGATTAAAACTCTTATCTACTCCAATCCACTTAAATTCTTTCCTATCCCCTCTCATTGTTTCAATCAAGGGTCCACAAATACTGCTAAAACCTTTGATGAATTTTTTGTAAAAACTAGCCAATCCATAAAAATATCTTATCTCTATGACACTCCTTGGAATAGGCCATTCAAAGATAGCCTTCACTTTCTCTAGGTCCACTTTTAGACCTTCTATTGAGACTACAAATTCTAGGTACACCAATTCCTTCTTTACAAAATTTCACTTCTTCAGGTTTATCAACAACTTTTCTTCCCTCAACTTATCAAACACCTTTTGAATATGAATCAAATGCTCCTTCGATGTCTTACTAAAGATCAAAATAACATCTAGGTAAACAATGACAAACTTAAACAAAAACTCCTTTAGTACTTCCTTCATGAGCCTCATGAAAGTGCTTAGTGCATTGGTTAGCCCAAAAGGTATGACTACCACTCATACATTCCTTACCTTGTCTTGAAAGTAGTCTTCAACTCATCACCTTCTCTAATATGAATCTGATGGTACCCATTCTTTAGATCTATCTTTGTGAAATACTCAGCTGCACTCAAATAGTCCATAATATCATCCATCCTTGGCAATGGAAATATGTACTTGATTGTGATCTTGTTGATAGCATGAGAATTGGTGCACATCCTCCATTCTCCATTCTTCTTTGGTGCTAACACAGCTGGTACAACACATGGACTCAGACTCTCTTGAATCAATCCCTTTTATAACAACTCATGAACTTGTCTATTTAACTGTTCACTTTCTGCTAGTGTCATTCAGTGCGCTACCTTGTTTTGTAAACTAGCTCTTAGAACCAAACATCTGGTGATTGATCTTCCTCATTAGAGGGAATCCATCAGGTACATAATATCTGATACAATATTAGAAAACTCTCCCAACATATTTGCAACTTCTATAGGTGCCTCCACTACTTCTTCTTTACTATCTTTAAGAATTATAGAAAAACACACATGCTCATGCTTCATACCATTGAGAAACTCTTTTCCATCAACAAAACATATTCTAGTAGCACTACATACCTTTTCTTCTTTCTCCTTCAATGGCTTCAACTTATGCTTCACTCCATCCTTGATCAGAGTATAGGTATTTCCCCCCCCCCATCATGCACAACATGTCTGTCAAACTACCATGGCCTACTTAGCAACATATGACATATGTTCATAGGTATTATATCACAAAGTATCTCATCCTCGTAACTTCCAGTCTTGAACTTCACTAAGCATTGCTCAGTAACCATGACCTTGTGGTCATCTTGCACCCAAGCAATACGATATTGATGCGGGTGTTTCTGCCTCTTCAACTTCAACTTTGTGACCATCATTTTTGACACTAGATTGTCAGTACTTCCACCATCAATGATCATATCATAATACCTATCTTCACATCTACACCTTGTGTGAAAGAAGCTTCTTCTTTGATCAAGTTCATTCTCACCACTCAATAGGACTCTTCTATTAACTAGGATTTTGCCTCTTTAAACAAAATGTGATGATCTAACATCTTCATCAACATGTGCAACTCTAGCCTGGCCTCTTTTTTTTTGATATGTCCTTCCTTGGTACTAGGAATATTCAAATGCTCTATGCCCTTCTTCTCCATAGTGAAAACATTTCCCGCGGAAGTCTCCTCTTCTAGATCCTTGTCCTCTGCCTCTTCCTCTCTGATCTTTATTATTTTGATCATAGAAATGATTTGGATTATTTCTCCTCTAGTTCTAACTACTACTTCTAGCCTCATCCTTATTCTTTTGATCATCATTATGGCCTCCATAAGATCATCTTCCATGACCTCTTCCACTATTCTTGTTTTCAAACTTCTTGCTTAGTTTCTCCTCAACTCTTAGGGAAAATTGGTATGTCTCCTCAATACTAGTTACTCAAACAAGGCTCATCTCATCTTGAATGCTTAGCCTTAACCCATTAAGATAATGAGCCACTTTCTCCTTATCAACTTTTATATGGCTAGTTCTAATTAGAACTCAGTAGAACTCTTTGATATACTCTTGAACAGATTTTCCTACTTGCTTCAACCCTTGAATTTTCTTCAATGGATCAAGATAATAATCCATAGGAATGAATTATTACTTTAGTTTAGCTAACTTCTGATCCCATCTAGTGATTTTGTTCTTGCCCTTTCTATTCCTCCCTAGTTGAACCTCCTGCCACCAAATCTTTGCATATCCCTTTAGTTTTGCCTTCGCAAACTTGACCCTATCAGGATCCTCAATATCTTCATACTTAAAGTACTCCTCTAGTTCATTGATCCAATTGATCAGCTCCTCTGGGTTAAGATTTCCCAAAAATGTGGGAACCTCAAACTTAGGTTTTTTTCCAATCTTGAAGATGGCCTTAAAAAGCCTCTCTTCCTCTGGGTTTATAACCGTCTTTGCTTCTACATTTTCTTCTACTTTGTCCTCATCGTCTCTTTCATCTCTTATAGGAAGATTTATTCCTCTATTCTTTTTTTCTTTCAATGCTTGCATTTGTCTTTGGAGGGCTCTAAAACCCCCAAGTGTAACACCTACAAGTCTTCTACCATGCTCTCATCGTGGAGGCATTTTCACACTTATGCTAAAACCCTAGTGCAAACTACCTCACAATTGATGATCTGTCTACACACTTAGCCCAAACCATAGTCCTGGTGCAAATTGCCTCATATTTGGTGATCTATCCACATACTCAAGAAACTTGAATTTGATACCACTTGATGAAGTGTGCTCCCTTTAATACCATAAACACAACAAAAACAAAGAAACAACAACAAATATGAGAACAAAATTCATGTTATCACTACAAATGTGGAATTACATAATTCACAATTACAATATACTAACCCAAATGGGCACCTTCATTACAGTAATTTGCTAGACAATGGTGTGAACTATCACCCAGAGTTTTCCAAGACAATGTTCGAGTCTTTCTTAAATAGGCAATTTTATGTCGCTTGAGAAGGTTTTAGATGCTTAAACTTAATACCTATGGCCAATAGACCCTAAAAATACATATTTAGTTGGCCAAATACATCTTTGACATTAATTTTAGAAATTTTGGGTAGCCCAACTTTGGAAGGCCATAACTCTCAAACTATTGCTCCAATTGGCTATTATAACCACTTTTCATAAATGCTAGCTCCTAATCTACAAGCTTAGAATGGCTCAAGTGCCCTTTCGTCAATTTTTTATACCTCATCCAGGAACTCTAAGGCCTCCAACAGTGAGCTTGAAGATTTTTCTTCAAATGTTTCCACTAAAAATCTGCAATAACTTCTTTGATACTTAAGCTGGAGCAATGAGAATTTTATGGTAGGCTTAGAATTTTGAAATGAAACTTCATGTAAAAAATTAGAACATTCTGAGTTTATATGATAAACTTACTAAAAATTGTAAGCCCCCATAATAGTAACCACCCTCTCTACTAGTCCTTATTAAAATAGAAAAGATTAAAAATAAAAATATTTTTTAGTGATGCAATATTGCTCTTACACCCAAGATGCTCTTGCATCACTAAAAATTTGGTGTCAGAGGAGATGGTCACAAAGTTAAAGCTTAAGATTCATAAACACCCACACCTAGATACCATATTGTTTAGGTGTAGGATGACCACTAGGTCATGGTCATTGAACAATGCCTAGTGAAGTTCAAATTTTGAAGCTACCATGATGAGATACTATGTGATATCATACTCATGGATGCATGTCATATGTTGTTAGGTAGGTCATGATAGTTTGACATGTGTATTATATATGATGGTCATGTGAATACACTCCTTGACAAAGGATGAAGTGTGACATAAGCTAAAGACAATGAAGGACATAGAAGAAAAGGTATGTAGTAATGTTAGGACAAGATTACTTGATCAAAGAAATTTCTTATATGGTATGAGGCATTAACATATATGTTGTTTCTATAATTCTAAAAGATGGTAAAGAAGAAGTAGAAGATGTACTTGCAAAAGTTGTTAATTTATTAGATGAGTTTCTAGATATTGTATCTGATAATGTGCCTGATGGATTGCCACCAATAAGGAAGATCAATCATCAAATGTATTTGATTCCAGGAGCTATTTTTCCAAATAATGCAATATATAGGATGACACTAGTAGAAAGTGAAAAGTTGAGCAGACAAGTACAAGAGTTATTGCAAAAGGGGTTAATTTGAGAGAGTCTAAATCTAAGTGTTGTTCCAATGATATTAGCACCAAAGAAGAATGGAGGATGGAGGATGTGTAGAGATTCTTGGGCTATCAACAAGATCACAATCAAGTATAGGTTTCCATTGTCAATAATGGATGATATATAGATCTAAAGAATGGATATCATTAGATTTGGATTAGAGAAGGGGACGATTGGAAGAATACCCTCAAGACAAAGGAAGATTGTATGAGTAGTTAGTCATGTCCTTTGGCTTAACTAATGCACCAAACCCTTTCATGCAACTCATGAATGAGGCACTGAAAAAATTCGTAAGTAAGTTTGTCATTGTTTACCTATATGATATTTTGATCTTTAGTATGACATTGGAGGATCATATCATGCATATTCATAGGGTGTTTGAAAAGTTAAGGAAGAAATATTGTTGATTAATTTGAATAAGTGTACCTTTGTGAAGGATTTTGTATATCAGTAATTTGTAGTTTTAGTAAAAAGTACAAAAATAGATCAAGAGAAAGTGAAGGCTATCCTTGAATGGCCTACTCCAAGGAGTGCTACTTAGGTAAGATCTTTTCATGGATTGGCTAGCTTTTACAAAAAAAATTATCAGGAGTTTTAGTAGTACTTGTGGACCCTTGACTAAAATAATGAGAGGGGATAGGAAAGAGTTTAAGTGGACTACATGAGCATATAAGAGTTTTAATTTATTAAAATAGAAAGTTATAGAACAATCTATTTTAGCACTTTCAAATTTTAATGAGGTGATTCAAGTGGACGATGATTCTATTGGTACTACAACAGAAGTTTTTTCGAGCTAAGAAAGTAGACATGTTGCCTATTTAAGTGAAAAATTGAATGATGTTGAAAGGAAATATTTTGTTTATGATTAGGAATTTTATTCTATAATTTAGGAAATGAAAAAGTGGAGACACTATCTTATTCTTAAGGATTTTATTTTATATATTATAATTATGCTTTTCAATATTTTAATAGCCAAGGAAAGTTGAATTAGAAGTATCTAAAATGGGTTGATTTTTTGTAGAGTTACACAGTTGTTTTGAAATATAGGAGTGGAAAATCTAATAGGGTTGCAAATACTCTTAGCAAGAGATAAATTTTGCTAACAAAGATGTAGATTTAGGTGGTTAGGTTCAAGGAACTCATGAGTTTGTATCCTAAGGATTTTTATTTTGGTGAAGTTTGGAAAGCTTATGTAAAACTTGTTACACTTGGCATAACAAAGTGGTTGGATTTCATAATCCAGAATGGTATGCAATTTAGAGGAAGCCAATTGTGCAGTCCAAGAAGTTATAGGAGGGATAATCTCATCAAATTATAGAAGCATAGTGGAGGATTGGTTCGTCATTTGGGTAGAGATAAAACTATTGATTTGGTTAATGAGAAGTATTATTGGCCACATTTGCAAAAAGATGTCAAAAAGTTTATATGAAGTTACAAAGTATGTCAAATGGTGAAGGGAGATAAGAAGAATACATGGTTGTATCAACCATTACTTGTATTAGAGAATTCATAGAAAGATGTCAACATAGATTGTGTTCTTGGCTTGCTAAGGACTCAATGAGGGCATAATTCAATTCTTGTAGTGGTTGAAAAGTTTTCAAAGGTGGGACATTTCATTCTCTAAAAGAAGACTAGTGATGTTGTTCATGAGATAGAATTGTTTTTCAGGGAAGTGGTGAGACAGCATGGTCTACCAAAGAGCATAGTTTCATATCAAGACACCAAGTTTGTTGGGTATTTCTGTTGCACATTGTAGAAGAAGTTGAAGACATATTTGAAGTTCAACTAATCATAGCATCCAAAGACTAATTGATAGAAAAAGGTAGTGAATAGGAGTCTAGGAAATTTCCTAAGATGTTTGGTAGGAGATAAGCCAAAAGGATGGGATTTAATTTTAAAGCAAGCACAATTTGCATAATAATTTTGTCAATAAGAGTATTGGTAAATCAACCATTCTAGATTATATATGGGAATGGTCCCATAAATTCTTCTAAATCGATGAATTTGAATAAAGGAGAAATAAGTAGCATTGAAGTTGAGGAATTTGCAAAACATCCATGAGGAGGTGAGGAAGTACATCACAAAGATGAATATATAATACAAAGCTAAGGCAAATGATAAGAGTAGGCATAAGGAATTTTAGGTTGGAGATGAAGTCATAGTTCATGTGAGGAAGGAGAACTTTCTAGTAGGTACATATAACAAGTTAAAAATGAAGAAGTTTCGACCATGCAAGATACTGAAGAAGCATGATTCAAGAGATTCCTATGAAGTAGAGTTGTCAACTAAACCAAAAATTTTACCAGTATTTAACATTTTAGATTTGACAGAGTATCATGAAATAGGAATTGAAGAAGTCACAAAAGTGTAGTGGATTATTTCAACAACTACTTTAGCTACAAAAGATATTAAGGATATACTTGACAGTTGTGTTGGCAGGAGCACAAGGAACAAAACATATGAAGAATATCTAGTCAAATGGAAATGAATACCTATAGAAGATTCATCATGTCTGACAAGGGAGAAGATTATATATTTAGGTTTTTTTCTTTGCACAAATGAGACATGACAAGTTCACTTCTCAAATTACCCCAAGTGTGTGATGCAGGAGAATCCTTGGTGCTTGCATCACCCAAAAATATTTATAATTTTGTCTTTTCAATAAGGGTTATTTTAGTGTAAAGTTGTTATTTTTTGAAGCTTACTATTTTTATTATGTTGGTCGTGTGAGCTCAAAATGTTCTAATTTTGTAGGTGGAGGTTTATCTTAGATGAGCCTGCTAGATGGAAAAATAATTATATATCTTATGTATTGGTGAAGTTATTGCATATTTTCAGTGTGAGTTTTGGTATAAAAAATCTAGGCTTGGTTTTGAAGGCCTAAATGGCTCCAAAATGAGCAAAAATTGATAGGCAGATGCTTCTATGATTAGTCATTATACAATATTAGTTATTTTCAAAAAGGGATTATACTAGCCATTTAGGTCAACAATTTGTAAGTTGTGGTCTCCAAAAGATGGGCTACCTAAAAATGTAATTTGTAAATTGTCTTGAGTTGATTCTATATAATAAAATAATATAAGCTTTGGTTGGTAAACTCCAAGAGTTAGGGCTAAGTGTCTAGGACCTTCCTAAGTGGTAGAAAATTCCTATATAAGGAAGGCCCATAGGTTATTTAGGGAAGTTATGAGTCATGGTTCACAGATTTTTCTTGTTGAATATTGTATGGAAGGTGCACATGTGGCTTGGCATATTGTATTTTTGAATTCTGTAATTCCATACTTTTGAAGATAATAAGAAGCCCATTTTCATTTCTTGCAAAATTATTATTGTTTCTCTATTTTATGTTGTGTGTTTGTGGGATTAAGGGAAACACCCTTCATCAAAAGTATTGGTTTGTAACTGTAGTAGATTGTGTCTTTTGGTGGGTCCATGTAAAAAATAATATATTTATGAGTTCATTGCTTTTATTGTTTCTTAAAAAAAATTCAATATTAGGAAAAAAAAATACACTAACATATTTGACTACTTATTTGAATAAATTTAAATTTGCAATACAACATAATGAACTAACAATTGTTAAGTGTCATTTTCAAATTTTATTTTGCATACAATTATTGAGTATTCTTTTGTATTCCACAAGAAAATACACTTCTAGAAATTAAAAATGTAGTGCCTACCCCTAGGTTGCATTTTGTTATTGTTGCTTAACTCTTTTAGGCTAGTTTTCTGCTTGATGTTTTATAGCATTACTTTCAGATTATCAGATATTGTTTCAGATTCATTTGATATATGATGAGATTACTTGGTACTCTATATTTCATGTATGCATGATGATTATTCAATGATTTTAGTTATTGATGATGATTAGTTAGACGGATTATTATGTGTCTTCTTATGGATGCTTACTTCGTACTACATGTGTATGGTGTGCGTGTTTGTTTTCTTTATGTATGGCATTTCTTATGTGGTTAAGGAAGGGAGTTGTAATCATCTGCTAGTTTGGATCTACATGATGCACCACTTCCTGTTGTTGCCTATTTAGCTTAGAATATTGTATTTGTACATGCGTAGATTTTATATAGGTTACAGGTACTAGGTATCGATTTTCTTAAATTGCTAGGATGAGCATACCCTACCACATTATCTCAATGGTAAGAGAGTGGAGATAAATTCTTAAGTCCAAATCCTAAACCCTTAAGCCATTTGTCTTGGAAAATTAGGACAAGTATCTAAGTTGAGTATCTTTTGAATGCATCAAATGATGTTAATTCATGATTATAACCCTTTAGCTTGATTTTGTATATGTTTTTTATGATGGGTTTTCATATTTTATTTTATGAGTCTTTGGTGAATTTTCTATTAATTAAGTCTAATTAAAAGATTTAATTTAATAGAAAATTATTAAGATATTTTAATATTTAATTAATTAATAGGTAAATTAATTAAATAAAAAAGATTAAATTTAAAGATAAAAGTTATAAGAATAAATTTACAATGTGATAATATTTATTTAATTTAATAATAATATATTTAGAGTTCATTTTTAAATAAATGCTAAATATTATTATTATTTAAGTTAATAAATATTTTATCGATTAAGTTTTGAAAATAAATTAAAAAGTGAAAAGATATTAATTTATTTAAAAGTTTTTAGTTCGCATGATGTATGCATGAGATGAAAATATAAGAAATTAATTAAAAAGATAAAAAAAAGTAAATTTAACAAAGATATTTTAATTGCATAAAGTGTGCATGAGATTGAAAATTAATAAATTAATTAAAAGAGAAGTCAAGTGAAAATTAAATAAAGTTATTTAATAATTCAGTTTAATGTGCATGGAAAAGATAAAGAAAAGTTAATTGGAGTCGAAGTTTGGTGAGCACAGAGTTCTCTCAAGTGAATACACAATTAGTGCCCCTATTTAAGGAGAGAAGTCTTTATCACAATTGAAGGGTTCATTTTCAAGGGACATGAATTTTGATGGCGAATTTTGGAGAATGAAGGAATTTTCAAAAAGGGGAGATTTTCTCTACAATTTTCTAGGCTGTAGCGATTAGCATCAGTGTCTAGGTAGACACTTGTGATTATTTGCTCAATTTATTATGCTCTTTCTCTCCTGTCTTCATCATGTCTGTTGAATGGTTTCTGAAGAATTCTTATGACGAATGTTCTAGTATTGAGTAGTTTTAATATGCATGTTAAATCTGTTGTTTATAGGAAAATCAAAAGATTAATATAATCCTTCATAAATAGAATAGAAAGTGGAAAAAGAATGGGTAAGGGTTCTATAGCAAAATTGAAGATTTCGATTGAAAATTTGACTAGTTGGTCGTGTTTCCTCTATCTAATTAAGCTAGAACTTTTTATTAAAAATATATATATAATAATATAATTGCATAGCAATTTACAATTTCTATGTAATTATTACTTTTTATTGGATTGGAGGAGGGTTTTATTTCTTTTATTAAAATGAATTTTATTAAAAATAATAATATAAAAATCAAATTAGGGAGGGGCATGTTTTACCCACCCCCTACCCCCTTACTTTATAATGAACGGCTATAAAGCTGACGGTAGCTATCGCAGCCATGCCTGTGATTGCGGTCGTAGTATGACTGCAACAGTAGTCGTAGGCTAATGGCCACCTGCGATTAGAAATCACATTGGTGATTTGAAATTTGTTTTATATATATATATAATTAAATTTTATTAATTATTTTAAGTATCAATTATTAATAATTTTAATAATAGTTTTATTTAATTATTGATTTAGTTATTATAAAATTTAATTAATAATTATTAACAACATTATTAATAAGTTTTTTTTTAATTATTATTATTTAAATTAATAATATTTATTAATAAGATTTTAATATTTCTTTATTATTATTATTTTTAAAATTTATTAATAAAGTTTTATTATTATTTATGAATTTAAATAAAAATACATTTAAATATAGTTAATTTTTTATGAATAAAATTATTGATATTTTATTAGTTATTAATAACTGATAATTATTGAAATATTATTGTAAGTATGTTGTTTGATAATCATTAATTAATTTAATTAAAAATTTGTTTAATTAAATTTAATTAATGATGAATATAGTTAAACGCAAATTGTAGATTTATTTTAATATCATTTTTAATAATATTGTTTACATTGGAATTACTTATTTATCTTAATAAGTTAAATAAATAACTTGCCTTTAGATCATTTTAGAAAATTGACCTAAATCAAATAGGGGTAACTTTGTGAATTAGTTTAAAACAAGAATGGGTTAATTGTAAGGGTGAACTATAAGACTATTTACTTGAACACAAACACTAAAAACTGAAACCTTATTGTTTAACTCAAAACCATGTGTTTTCAAATCAAACCAAATTGTGAGACTATTATGTTTTCTATGTGTTGTCTATGCTTTGGGGTTTCGAGGTTTGTCCTAGAGAGTTGACAAGTCTTAGGTTGTTACTAGAGACTCGAGGATTATGTGTTTGTGATGTCATGCTGATATTTTGTTCTCGATCTATTTAAACCCAACCATGGTAATGTGATGGTATGCTCTATGATATGTTTGTATTTACTATTCGTTATTGCTTTCCAGTGATCTTGTGTGACACTAAGGTGAATGTATGACCTACTTGACTTAACTATTTTTGAGTCCTCGATCAGTTATACTTGGGTTACTTTCTAGTCACCTTGATAGGACTGAAGTGTTTGCTATGGTTTTGATGATGTCATGTTGTTACATGTTTGACTTAACCATTTTGAATCATTGATCAATATTATTGGGATACTTTTCGGTTGCTCATTGAGAATTGATAGATATTGTGATTTATCTTTGATGCTTTCCAGTTGCTCGCAGAGAATTGATGTGATTATTATGATTGTCTTTATGATGCTTCCTAGTCACTTGTATAGGACTGAGGTGATTTTACTATGATTCTTTCATTTGTGATTTCATAAGCTTAGGGTAGGTTATCTACATGTAGTGTTGGGAAGTGGCTTGTAATGGGGGTCGGGGCCTTAAGTGGTTTTGAGGGTAACCCATTGTAAGTTGTTTAATAAGTGAAAATATTACACTAAATGGGGATTAAAATGAACCTAATAAGAGTCTTTGTATGTTCTCGCCATGCCTCAAGTGCTAGTACTGACTAGGATGGGAGTAGAGAGAATGCTTGGTTGTGACCTTGCATTCTATAGTATGCCTTGTCAATACAAGAGGATACTAATGGCTACATAGGTATTACTAGGGACCCTAGGGTCCTAAGAGACTGCCAGAGTAACTCTAGCATGATTCATGTGATGACACTTGCTCGCTTACATGGTAGGTTTTCTACGAGTCTTGTGTGCCTCTGGGTCTAGATGTCGATCTATGTTGGAACCCTTGAGTTAGAATGCTTCTAGGGATTCCTAGACTTAGAGAGTACTTGTGTTATGTGATTTGATATCCTATTTGGGACTTAAGACTATCTCCTTAGTGCAGTGGGAGTGGGCCATTTAGGTTCCATGTAGTTGGGTGGTAGTGCTTTTTCACTCTTACCATTGAGATCCATCTATTGCTACCGTGGTTGGAGCTTCCTTGTCTACATTTTCTTTCATTCTTTCTATGTATCATTATGATGGATGATTATATCTTTTATGATGGATGGATATATCATGTATGGTGGATGGTTTCATTTATTTTATTGTACTTATATCATGGATCCGAGGAGGATGATGTATTTCTATTTGTACATATGTATATTCTTTTAGCCTTTCATACCTTGTGACATGTACAGTGGATGATTAAGCATTCTAAATTTCATTTGCCAAGAGGGATTCAGAACAAATGTATATTATTCAAATGGATATTGGACTTTATAATTATTCTTTCATATGGATGTGGTATTTGATGGACTTAGTATTGATTAAATTTAAATGTAATTCATTGTCATGGGATCCTTAAGAAATGTAACTTGTTATGTATGCTTTTAGTTGATTGTATGTTATTGCTTTCACTACTATGTGTTTGATGTGCATGTTTTATTTTTCTTGTTTTAAGAAAAATTGTTGGAAAACTTAGTAAAACTTTAGAAAAAAAATTTGGATCCCTAGGCAAGGTGTTACATATGGTATCAAAGCTTGAGTTTCTACATTGGTAGCTTTGGGTATATTGGAACAGCACTATTATTAACTAGTTGAACAAAAATAGAAACTTTAAACTGTTATATGTACCTATATCAAACTAAAATTTGAATTAGTTGAACTGAAACAAAACTTAAACTTTTAGTTGTATATTTTTCATGCTTCAACACTTATACTTCAAAACTGAAATTATACTCAAACCTAAAGATAGGCAAAACTAAAAATTGAGACTTATTCTGTTTTCAAAACATTTGTCTTTCATATATGCTTATAGTAGTATCAGTTATGGTTATTATAGCATCTTGCATGTTTTCTAATAGATTAGGGATGTTGATCCTTTTTTTAGAGTGTTTAGGGGATCTATTTCAGTATTTGTTAAAAGAATGAATGTTGGATCAATGTGATTTTCGGTTACTATTAAACCATAATCATATTGCTCTAATTGATTGAAAGTAGTATGTTATCATAGTACCTTGTTATCTCGGATATCATTGTTGTAGTGTTCTCAAGTGGAGTCATATCCTTCCACAGGGGGAAAGGGTCCAATGGGACCCACACAATAAGTTCATTAGGTTTACCTTTCTTGTAGGCTTCCAGGAGTAAGCCTAAGTCTAGGGGGGGTGGATGTAGTGCATGCCCCTAATTTGCATTTTTTTATTGTTGTTAAACTCTTTTAGGCTAGTTTTTTGCTTGATGTTTAGTAACATTACTTTCAAATTATCTGATATTGTTTTAGATTCAGTTGATATATGATCATTATGTGTCTTCTTATGAATACTTACCCCATACTACATGTGTATGGTGTGTGTGTTTGTTTTCTTTATGTATGGCATTTTTGATGTGGTTAAGGAAGGGAGTCGTAGTCACCTACTAGTCAGGATCTACACGATGCATCACTTCCTACCATTGCCTATTTAGCTTAGAATATTGTGTTTGTACATGCATGAATTTTATGCAAGTTGTAGGTACTGGGTATCGACTTTCCTAAATTGCAAGGATGAGCATACCTTATTGCATTATCTCAATGGTAAGAGAGGGGAGATAAATTTTTAAGTCCAAATCCTAAACCCTTAAGCCATTTGTCCTAGAAAATTAGGACAAGTATCCGAGTTGAGTACCCTCTGAATGAGTCGAATGACATTAATTCGTGATTATAACCCTTTAGCTTGATTTTGTATGTGTTTTCCTATGATGAGTTTTTGTATTTTGTTTTATGAGTCTTTGGTGAATTTTCTATTAATTAAGTCTAATTAAAAGATTAAATTAATGATTTAATTTAATAGAAAATTATTAAGATATTTTAATATTTAATTAATTAATTGAGAAATCAATTAAATTAAAAAATTAAATTTAAAGATGAAAGTTATAAGAATAAATTTAGAATGTGATAATATTTATTTAATTTAATAATAATATATTTAGAATTCATTTTTAAATAAATGCTAAAAATTATTATTATTTAAGTTAATAAATATTTTATCAATTAAGTTTTGAAAATAAATTAAAAAGTGAAAAGATATTAATTTATTAAATGTTTTTAGTTCGTATGATGTCTACATGAGATGAAAACATAAGAAATTAATTAAAAAGATAAAACAAGTAAATTTAACAAAGATATTTTAATTGCATAAAGTGCGCATGAGATTAACAATTAATAAATTAATTAAAAGAGAAGGCAAGTGAAAATTAAATAAAGTTATTTAATAATTCAATTTAACGTGCATGGAAAAGATTAAGAAAAGTTAATTGGAGTCGAAGTCTAGTGAGCACAGAGTTCTTCCGGGTGAACGTACAATTAGTGCCCCAATTTAAGGAGAGAACTCTTTATCACAATTGGAGGGTTCATTTTCAAGGGACACGATTTTGACGATGAATTTTGGATAATAAAGGAATTTTCGAAAAGGAGAAGGTTCTGAGAGGAGGGGTTTTCTCTACAGTTTTCTGGGGTGTAGCAATTAGCATCAATGTCCAAGTAGACGCTTGTGATTATTCGCTCAATTTATTACACTAATTCTCTCAGTCTTCATCGTGTTTATTGAATGGTTTCTGAAGAATTCTTGTGACGAATGTTCTAGTATTGAGTAGTTCTAATATGCATGTTACATCTATTGTTTACAGAAAAATCAAAAGATTAATATAATCCTTCATAAATAGAATATAAAATGGAAAAAGAACGGGTAAGGGTTTTGTATCAAAATTGAAGATTTCAATTGAAAATTTGACCAATTAGTTGTATTTTCTCTATCTGATTAAGCTAGAGCTTTATATATATATAATTACATAGCAATTTACAATTTCTGTGTAATTATATTATTACTTTTTATTGGATTGAGGGAGGGGGGTTTTATTTCTTTTATTAAAATGAATTTTATTAAATATAAAATTATATATATATATATATATATATATATCAAATTAGGGAGGGGCGGGTTTTAGCCACCCCCTACCCCCTTACATTATAATGAACAGCTATAAAGTCGATGACAGTTGTTGCAGCCATAGGCTTATGGCCAATTGCGAGTATAAATCGCCTAGGTGATTTGAAATATGTTTTAAATTATATATATATATATAATTAATTGTTTTAGATATCAATTATTAATAATTTCAATAATAGTTTTATTTAATTATTAATTTAATTATTATAAAATTTAATTAATCATTATTAACAATATTAATAATAAGTTTTTTAATATTATTGTTAATTATTATTTAAATTAATAATACTTATTAATAAGATTTTAATATTTCTTTATTATTATTTATTAATTTAAATAATAAGACATTTAAATATAGTTAATTTTTAATTAATAAAATTATTGATATTTTATTAATTATTAATAACTGATAATTGTTGAGATATTAATGTAAGTATCTAGTTTGATAATCATTAATTAATTTAATTAAAAATTAGCTTAATTAAATTCAATTAATGATGAATATAGTTAAACAAAAATTGTAGATTTATTTTAATATCATTATTAATAATATTGTTTAGATTGGAATTACTTATTTATCTTAATAAGTTAAATAAATAACTTGCCTTTAGATCATTTTAGAAAATTGACCTAAATCAAATAGGGGTAACTTTGTGAACTAGTTAAAAACCAGAATGGGTTAATTGCAAGGGTGAACTATAAGACTATTTACTTGAACACAAACACTAAAAACTAAAACCTTATTGTTTAACTCAAAACCATGTGTTTTCAAATCAAAACAAACTGTGATACTATTATGTTTTCTATGTGTTGTCTATGCTTTGGGGTTTCGAGGTTTGTCCTAGAGAGTTGACCAGTCTTTAGTTGTTACTAGAGGTTTGGGGGTTATGTGTTTGTGATGTCATACTAATATTTTATTCTTGATCTTTTTAAACCCAACCATGGTAATGTGATGGTATGCTCTATGATATGTTGTATTTACTGTTCGTTATTTCTTTCTAGTGATCTTGTGTGACACTAAGGTGAATGTATGACCTACTTGACTTAACCATTTTTGAGTCCTCGATCAGGGCTACTTTCTAGTCACCTTGATGGGACTGAAGTGTTTGCTATGGCCTTGATGATGTCATGTTGTGACATATTTGACTTAACCATTTTGATTCGTTGATCAATATTATTGGGATACTTTTTGGCTGCTTATTGAGAACCGATGGATATTGTGATTTATCTTTGATTCTTTCCAGTTGCTCACAGAGAATTGATGTGATTATTATGATTATCTTTATGATGCTTCCTAGTCACTTGTATAGGACTGAGGTGATTTTACTATGATTCTTTGATTTGTGATTTCATGAGCTTAGGGTAGATTATCTACATGCAGTGTTGGAAAGTGGCTTGCAATGGGGGTTGGGGCCCTAAGTGGATCCTAGGGTAACCCATTGTAAGTTGTTTAATAAGTGAAAATATTACACTAAATGGGGATTAAAATGAACCTAATAAGAGTCTTTGTATGTTCTCGCCGATGCCTCGAGTGCTAGTATAGACTAGGATGGGAGTAGAGAGAACACTTGGTTGCGACCTTGCATTCCGTAGTATGCCTTGTCAATACAAGAGGATACTAGTGGCCACATAGGGATCACTACAGACCCTAGGGTCCTAAGAGATTGCCAGGGTAACTCTAGCATGATTCATGCAATGAAACTTACCCGCTTACATAGTAGGTTTCCTATGATTCTTATGTGCCTTTGGATCTAGACGTTGATCTATGTTGGAACCCTTGAGTTAGAATGCTTTTAGGGTTTCCCAGACTTAGAGGGTACTTGTGTTATGTGATTTGATATCCTGTTTGGGACTTGAGACTATCTCCTCAATGTGGTGGGAGTGGGCCATTTAGGTTCCACGTGGTCAAGTGGTAGTGCTTTTTCACTCTTACCATTAAGATCTGTCTATTGCTACCATAGCTGGAGTTTCCTTGTCTGCATTTCCTTTCATTCTTTCTATGTATCGTTATGATGGATGATTATATCTTTTATGATGGATGGATGTATCATGTATGGTGGATGGTTTCATTTATTTTACTGTACTTGTATCATGGATCTAAGGAGGAGGATATATTTCTATTTTTACATATGTATATTCTTTTAGCCTTTCATACCCTATGACATGTACAATGGATGATTGAGCATTCCGAATTTTATTTGCCAAGAGGCATTCAGAACAAATTTATATTATTTCAATGGACATTGGACTATAATTATTCTTTCATATGGATGTGGTATTTGATGGACTTAGTCTTAATTAAATTTCTTAATTAAATTTAAATGTAATTCATCATCATGGGATCCTTAAGAAATTTAACTTGTTATGTATGCTTTTAGTTGATTGTATTTTATTGCTTCCACTACTATGTGTTTGATGTGCATGTTTTATCTTTCTTGTTTAAAAAAAATTGTTGGTGAACTTAGTAAAACTTTAGGTCATTTCTTTTGAATCCCTTGGTGGGGCATTACAAAAAACCTATCAACTTATCATTCTATGTACAAAAACATGCAACTACTAGTATATATATGGTGTTGTGTTTTTCTATGTTTCTTTATGTTAGCATACTTATGTATGAACTTATTTAGATAAAAAATTAAGTTATCAATTTATCTAGAATATTTTTATGGCTGAAAATAGCAAACCTTACATTTTAGGACTCCATATTTTAGGGGTTAAAATTGGGATGAGACTAAAAATTTAGTCCACTAATTTTAGAATGGTATCTCTTGCTTATAGAATCCTTACCAAAAAAGAACAAAAAAAGGTGGGATCTTATGGGAGGTACTTCAGGATCTAGTTTTAAGGATAGGCATTATACTATTAATGAACTCTTTTCTTTAAAAATAATGATTTCAATTGGTGGAAAAGTTGGTGGGTTAGAAATTGCTCCATTTTTTTAGCTTTTTTATACCACTTGTTACTCATCATTTTTTTCAACAATTTTTTATATTTACTCATATGAATTGAATATGTTGACTAATAAAATTTGTGAGACCACTAAGTCCATAAATTTTGTAGCTTAAACTTTAAATAATAATAAATCTCATAAACACGCATAATTTTTCTAGGAAGTCCCCTCTATGGAAACATAAATTTATTTATTAATTTTTTTTACAATATTATTTATGAGACCATCAACTTTCCTAAATTTTAGAGTTTAATTTTCAAAGTGATTGTACTACTAAATTACAAACTCCTTCCACAAAAATGATTTTCCAATATGCATAATTTTACTTTCATTTTTAACTTAATTCATATACACTTTCTCTAGCTTTGTTATTTGGGACTTCAAAGGTTGGTCATCATTCCTTTTAGTGCATCAAGTCAATGTTTTCTAACTAGTTTCCCTTGAATGTTTCTCAAGTGAGATATATAAAATGAGTGTCAATTAATGTCTTTAAATAGTAGGGCACACCAACAAACTTTTCAAAATGTGTATTTAGTTGACTTGATGGTGTGGGAAATTCAAAAATTTAATATATTTGAATCAAGGTAGAATTAAGATTGATGAACTCTCAAAAAGTCCTAATGCTTCATCATTATGAGTAGCACCTAGATACAATGAATGCTAAAAGGATTATTCATGCACATGCGATAGAGTTTATTGTCAACCATGACTCATAAAATAACTAAGAGCTACTAAAACAACTCAACCCCATTGTGCTCCAGTGCAATATGATAAGAGCTAGTGAAACAACTAAACTCCATTAGTGAATTAGCCAGGAGAAATTCTTGTAGTATGTAAAATGCTACAAAGAAGAAGCATAAGCAACTATACTACTTCCTACATCATTACATACACCTCAAAATATGGAAGTAAACATGCAAATAAGGATGACATGAAATAAAAAGAGCATTAAACCATTCAAAGTAGCACTAATGCAAACCTCATGAAATCACCAAGTGGTGATGATTTCCACATTATGGGATGTGGTTGCTCACAAATCTTGCAACATAACAATGGGCTAGATAGTGCTTCATATACGGAGATGAGGAGAGGGCTCTCCTTTTATAAGAAAATGGAAGGTTGAGATTCAATGCAAGATGAAGGGCTAGGATCTCTCAAGATCAATAAGGTGTCCATGAGGTGGAGGCCAAGTAGACTCCATGTGAATTATGGTTTTTGACCATTCAAAGGGGGGGGAAGATGCCCACACATGTATGAGTAACCTTTGATGTGATAGGTCAATAACAGGTGTAAGAGGTGTGAGAAGCATGGTTTCTCACAAATGTGTGAGACACCTTGATTCTCATGTGAAGGGGGACACATATGTAAGAGGTGTGGAAGACATGAGGGGTGTGGAGAGTGTGAGGGTTCATGTGTGAGGATTCCTCACACATGTGTGAGCACACACTTAGGATTAAAAGGGGATTAACAAGGTGATTAGGAAAAGTAAGTGTGATTAGGTAATGGGTAGGCTTAGAATGATGGGTTGGGTTAGAAGCCATGTGCTCAAATAGGATTAAATTTAACATCTAATTCCAAGTGGGATTAGAAGGGGATTAATTAAGTAAATGAAGTACTTTACCTAATTAAAGTGAATGGGTTAGGATGTAAGTGGGAAGGCTAGGATTTAAATAAACCTTAGTTTATTTAAATCAAGGAAAGATGAATATAATTAAATAAATATAAATTTATTTAATTAAAGGTAGAAAAAAGACAATAATTAAATAAATAATAAATATCTATTTAATTAGTCAGGTTAAGGGTATTTGGATAATTTTAGGTGTCTACATTTTGCCCCTCTTTGATATAGCATTAGTAATGTTATATCAAAGAAAAATAAAATATAGTGGTTGGGAGAATAAGACTAGTAGCATGATGCCCTATTCATGGAAAGATGAGGAAGGATGATGAGGATGAAAAGGTATGCCCCCTTCAGAGGATATGCGGGTTAGGAGAACACAGATATTCTCTCGAAATGGATGGGAGTATGGAAGGGAGTGGAAAATGAGAAGAGTGATAAAGTTATGTTGCAATGGTGTGAACAACCTAAGTTTGATATTGTATTTAACACTATGCACCAAGGTATGAGGAACCAAGATGACCATGTGTCAAGTATGTGATAAAAAGGTGTCTAATACAACCATATGCCTTATGAAACCATGATATGGAAGACCATGATTTCTAGGGTCAATAGGATGCAAAGACCATGATAAATGCAAAAAATACTAATGTATACAAGTAATAAGCAATCATGCACAATAAACCAAAAGAAAACCAACATTTTGCCCCTAGTGAAGCTGAAAACCCAAGTAATGGATTGATTGGTGATGATTGATTAAGGATGGCAAAGCTAACAATAAGCACAATGCACATCCAAGGATTGGGAAGGATTCATCCCATGATAATGTTGAATATGGTTAAGGGATTATCAGCTGATTGGGTCAAATTGATGAATTGATTAAGGATTGATGTACAAGATTGCAAGATTAGATTGATTGAATTAGTATTGATTGCACAATGATATTTATTTAATGTTTTGATTTTATGGAAAGTTTGATGGATAGATTGAATTGAAGTGCAAGTAGAAGAATGAACATGGGTGAGAGTGGAAGAATGATGGTGATAGAATGAAGAATGATTAGAGTAGAATTGATTTGATGTGAAAGGATTAGAAGAAGGGAAGATTGATGGAAATAGAGGATAAATGAATTTGATTGAAGTGAGTGGAAGAATTAGATTGAATGAATGTGGTATAGAATGGATTGGGACCAATGACAAGGGAGAGCCAAGGCATGGTAAATGAAGGAAAAGAAATGTGAGTCAGTGGATGAAAGGAATGGTAAAAGGGTATTAGGGGTGAACCGCCTCACAATAAGTGTTCTATAGTCATGTGCTAGGCCTGGCTTAGGAATAATCTATTCAAACTAAGGACTACTTTTCCCCTACCATGAGGTGCATTTAGATTGTCAACCCAAGGATGTATACTTGAAATGGTCGGCACAGTATGTGCACTAGGTATCTTAATGAGTCATTATGCTTGTGCTGCAGGAAAGTAAAAATGCAAAGGAAGGAAACTACACTACTGCTATGGAAAGGAAAATACTGAATCTATGAATGTTGAAAACACAATGACAAGATAACAGAGATTCCATCTTGACTCATCCACTAGTCTATTCTCACAGATGCTATAGGAACGTTCATGAAGTGTGATGCTATAGGAAGGAAATAACTAACTACATCTTACTTAAAATACGGCTAATGCTAGTAAAATAAATCTATTCTATCCTAATCTAATCCACCTCTCAAGTGGGCCCCCTTGGTTGGCTTCTCTAATCTACCAACGTAGGATATAAATTAAAGAGAACTAATTCATTTTATTAATCAGTCATTACATGATTCAGAATTGTAAAACACAACTACAACAAACTGTGAATCAATGTTCTCTCTTACTCGATAAAACTTATCAAAAACCAAAACTAAAACTTCACACATAGGAGTCGATCCTGACATTTATAAGGAATCTACTCTTTATTAAATAACAAAAAAGTAACATCCTAAATTAAGTCTACAAGAGAGAATATAGGAGAACAACTGAAAGCAGAAAGGAAGGATAACGGAATTGAGGAGGGAGCAATAAAATCTTGGCATCCGCTTGTTACAACGTAAATGTAGAGAAGGCAATGGCTCATAAAAGTTCCTCCTTATTTGCTGCCATGTTTCCTGGAGTGGTTATAACTTCTTTTTCATGGTTGTTCCTTGATGCTCGTTTCTCCTTGAATGCTATCGGCAACCAACTTCTAGATTCTTTCGCTCATCCTTCAATCCTTATCATCAGGTTAGTTATGATATAAGACATATTCGCAAATAAACATCCATCAAACTAAATTCAAGCATAAGAATGCACATTTGGATATTTATATGAAATGCTGCATATTAGATATAATTTAGGCAAAAGATGACATAGTTTTTCTACCCCATAAATCATCAAAGGTTTATCAAACATAGGCTTATAAGTGTTAAAACAAGGATAAACGGAGTATCACAAAGTATCTTAAACATAACAAAATAAAGGCATTTTTTAGACTCATCATCTGCCCCCTGCTAAACTAATGCTTGTCCTCAAGCATTACACTTCTTTGTCAAAGATTTGAGCTCCCCTACTTCTGTCTTTCCCTTTCTGCTACTCTTGAAGGTGTAATAGAATCCTCTGGTCCTTTCCCATACTTCTCGCCTGTGGTCTTCTTGTAACTTGTCAAGTTTTTCATCATTAATATCATACAGGGGCCATAAAAGCATTGGAGGTTGCATGGTCAAAGGACACCATAGCTCTGGCCTTAGTTGCTTTCCCTGTTCTAAATATTTTGGAACTCTATTTAGTGCTACTTCCAAATTAATAGGACTGTACGGCTCTGATTTCTTGAGAGAATTAGGTAATCGTGCCCATCTACTTCTTTCTCTGGCCATAACTCTCTAGAATGCAAAGTAGGGAAAGTTTTCATATTCAGCATACACTTTGGCTCTAGCAGCAAATACCTTCTTTCTAACTTCTGGATTACTCTTCCCATAGGTTAATATAAACCAGTCTCGAAGCATTTCTTCTGGTTGTTTACTTTTTGCCCTCAAAGGTAAAGGTTTTGTTTTCTCCTCATCTCTATAGTTAGCTAGTTGTCTTTCATAATTCACCTCATTAGACATCCATGACATTAAAGCTTTCAAATGCACATCTCCTATATAGAGCAAAGGATTCCACTCAGTTTCTGCAGGAATGACAAAATTATGAATATACAACTCACACAATAGATTTTGCTGCCATGGTGGTAAGGTTTCATACAACCCATAAAACTCTTGTGCAGTTTTGAATTCTGCATTTACATTTCTGAGGGTTAACATCAACTGAAGTAAAAGATATTGTTCTTCCAAACAAAAAGCATATACTTGAGGAGGTGGTCTGCAAGAAAGAGCTTGATCAACTAATTTAAGTGCATGTTCCATGCGCTATTTCTGTCTTTCTAGTTGTTCTTTCAATTCTTCAATCTCCTCATTTTGTGATGTTATGATCTTGCTCATTCTTTTCTTCTCCTCTTTCCATAGTGATTTAGCAAATAAATGTTGTCCATATAATTGGAAAAGGAGTTTTTGCAAGGTGACGACACTGTTATCCTCTTCATAATCTTTTTTCTTTTTCTGTTCCCGCCATAGATGTTTTGCCAAACTATTGATCCATGTTGACTTATATGGTACTAAGGTAGTATTCAAATCATGACATTCAAGAACTACTTCATTTTTATGTCTTGAAACACCTGGTAAATCCATTAAGGTTTCATTAATTTCTTGCTCACTTGCTGCAGGAGGATTACCAGAAGCTTCTGTCATCTCAATGTGAAGGGGAGAATGGTCAGAAATTATCTGCACAGGAGACTCTAGAGCAAATGCTTTAGACAATATAGGATCTTTAAAAACCTACCCTCTCATTCTAGGGCTTCTCTGCAAAGGAGTCTCTTCTTTTACTACTATCTTTTGCCTACTTTTTTGTTTCAGTGTCACTGTTGCAGGATCCTTCTTTGTTTTCTTCTGTTGTTCAATTGCAGGACTAGGTTTTTGTTGAGCAGTGGTTTCTTCTAGTGACTTTCGTTTCCTTTTAGCTTTACTAGTAGTGGGTGTAGGGATGTCCTGTTCAGGTGGAGGCACATTCTCTTGAACGGAAGCAAATTCTGGTTCAATCCCTTGTGTGTTTTCTGTTTTAGCTCCCTCAATATTTTGTTCTGCAGGCTCACTACTGGGAACTACATTTTCCTCACCCTACCGTTCACTAGGGTCAACTTGGGGTTGTAGGGTTTTAAATTTCACAAAGTCATCCCATGTCAAAGGGGATACATCCCTAAGAGACCTTTCTATTAACAACTTAATCAAGGCATGGTGAGTGACAGAATTATCTTTCCCTTTTTTAGTCTCTTCCACACTAATACAGAGCATATTATACAGAAAATTTGGAAGATTCACGACAACATTGTGCCTTATACAACTAAGCAACTTAAAATGGTGTGCATGTAAATGAGAAAATCTGCCTTCACAAGTAAAATATCTGATGACATGCATTGCTAGGTCAGGGTACGGAGGCAGCAAAGACAATCTCTTGCACCCCTGCTTTGTAACATCCAATTGAGGGTCATGTGGGGTAGTGAACTAGGCCCTTGCTGACCTAGCATCATGCGAGCTTGGATAATGCTCTCCAACAGAAGGTAACCCTATTACTTCTGCAATTTATTCTTTTGTTGCAATTACTATCAAACCCCACACAGAAGCTTCTCCTTCATCAAATGTCTTGGTGAATTCTACAGCCGCTTCTTCATCATATGCTATTAAATTTAAACAATAACCTAACCACCCGCATGTATTGAATCTTCTTACTGCTTCTATGTCAGAGAGCAACAAAATGTGCTCAATTGGCTCTCTTCTCTGTAAACCTCCTCCCATTTCTTGATACTTCTTATGCTACTCCATTTCTTTCTCCCTTTCTGAATGCAACTTCAAGACTCTACGCTATTTCTCAGACGCTTCACCGCTTCTTTTTGGAAACATTAATTGCCATAACTAATTGTTATGTGCCATAATTAGACTTTAGGTAAAAGTAAATCATGAATTTGCATCGAAATCATCTGAAAGCATGGTTCAAATGCCAAAATTTTAAAAATAGGTCACATCATGGCTTAGCACAAAAAATTTGGCACGAACAAGGAAAAAAAAAACCAAATTTCATTCAGAAAGTGGAAGTACAACACTTGACATGGCATACTTATGGCAAAAAGTTCTCATTAATAAGGGGTAATGCCAATGATTTTAGAAAATCATCACAATATATTATGCATGTCATTAGATAGTATGACACTCCCCTGCCCCCTACTAATTTTATGACAAGTGTCCTCACTTGTCAAACTAGTATGGGTCAGGGACTGGAATATGCTGTAATTATAAAGACTATGCAGTATTATATATAATTAACAAAATCTACAAACTTATAAATGAATAATAGTTTGAAAACATTTATACCTGCCAAGTGGATTGTGACATGCTCCAAAAAAAAGGTGGCAGAAATAATGTAAACGACAGCATCCATCAGTATGTGTAGATTTGATTGAAAACACAAAAACTTAATTATGTAGAAAATGAGTGGATGGAAGATTAAGAAATGGAGTGGGGTGGGTGGATGGAAGATTAAGATATGAATGGAAAGAAATATCATGAAAATAAAATGGACTTTATGCGAACATAAAGTTATTATTATGGACATGCAAATTAGAATTAATGTTGAAGAGGAGCAGGCAGAAGGTTTTCACCTTCTGCTGCAGGAAGAGATACTTGAGTTGTTGTTGGATCCGGTTGTTCGAACTGTCACATGAATTCAGCTTTTGTTTGTGGCTCTTTGTAAAGCTTAAGTCAATGATCATTGATCAACATTTTGAAAGGCACATCATCAATTGTGGTTAGTTGAACTGTTCCATTGTCAAAGACATGGATGATTTGATATGGTCCTAACTATCATGTCTGCAGCTTACCTGGCATATCCTTAAAGCGAGAATCATATAATAATGCCCAGTCACCAGCTTTGAACTGTTTGTTGAGGATATGAGAATTATGCCATTGTTTTCTTTGTTTTTGCACCAGTTCAGTGTGTTCTAAAGCAGTCTTGCGCATTTCATCCAAAGAATTAAGATGTAGGAGGCATTCTCTTTATGCTGCAAGAAGATCAATATCTAAGGTCAAGGTTGTTGTTAAAGTCTTGTGTTCAAATTCAATTGGAAGCATTGCCACTTTCCCATAAAAAAGCTCAAATGGTGTGAATTCAGTAGTGGTTTTCCAAGTTGTTCTATAAGCCCAAACAGCTTCTTGTAACCTGTTGGTCCAATCCCAATGATGCAAATGGACTGTTTTACTTAGAATATTTTCCAGCTCACAGTTGGTAACTTCTACTTGTCCATTGGCTTGTGGATGATAAGGACTGGATCTATGATGCATGACATTATACTGTTTTATCAATTCTGAAATTAGGTTGGAAGTAAATTGTGTGCCTTGATCAGTAATCAATTCTTTAGGAACTCCATAGCATGTAAAAATCTCTCCATATAGGAATTCAACAACTTTTTCATCACGGGCATGCTTCATAGCCTTAACCTCAACCCATTTGGTTAGGTAGTCAGTACAAACTAGAATATAAGATTTCCCATTGGATGGAGGATCAATAGGACCGATGAAGTCCATTCCCCATTTGTCAAATGGTGTTAACACCACTTGAGGATTCAGAGGCATTTCATCTATTTTGGTTGGGCGACCCATTCTTTGGCATTGGTCACACTTCCTTGTATAATTGATTGCATCTTTATTAAGGGTAGGCCAATAGTAACTAGTGGCTAAGATTTTGAAAGCTGTTCTTTTGGATGCAAAATGTCATATGTCTCGTCTTCTCTTACACATCTGTGCATAACTTGATCAGGTCCAATATAGAACAGAAAATTATTTATCCATGAGAAACAGAAGCTTTCTGTATGAGCAGCTTTCTCTCCTTATAAGAAAAATGCACTGGTATCTTATTAGCTACAATGTAGTTGGCAATATCGGCATACCATGGAACTTTAAGGGAAATATGAAACAAATGTTCATCTAAAAATGCATCATCTACCAAAGTAGTATCAGTATCATGATGATTGATTCTTGACAAATAATTAGCTACGACATTCATTTTTCCAGGCTTATCCACTATGGTTATGTCAAATTCTTGTAGCAATAGTAACCATCTTGCTAACCTACCAGTTATAGTAGGTTTCTTCATGAGATATTTGATTGTTGCATGATCAGTATGAACATATATAGGATAACCTGTGATATAATGCCAAAATTTATTTAAAGCATAGACTACTGCTAACAATTCTTTTTCAGCCATTGTGTAATTCAGTTCTGGGCCATGAAGACTCTTACTGATATAATAAATGGCATTTTCAAGATTTGAGTGTTTCTGTGCTAAAACTGCACCTATGGCATAATCAAAAGGATCTGTATATATGTGAAAAGGTAGGTTCCAATCAGGGCCTTGTAAAATTGGGGTTGTGGTCAAAAGTTGCTTAAGCTGTAGGAAAGCTTTATCACACTCCGGCATCCAATTGAATTCAACTTCTTTGGTGAGCAATTTGTACAAGGGACTGGCTATTTTACTGAAGTCTTTTATAAAATGCCTATAATATCTAGCATGTCCCAGAAAAGATCAGATATCTTTTAATTTAGTGGGTATGGATAATGTTTGAATTACCTCTATTTTTGCTAGGTCTACTTGTATACCTGCAGTAGATATAAAATGACTAAGTACCACACCCTCTTGCATGACCATGAAACACTTTTCACTATTTAGTGCCAAATTATGTTCTTGACATCTTACCAAAACTTTTTCAAGATTTATCATTGCTTTTTCAAAAGTAACTCCAAATTTTGTAAAGTCATCCATATAGATTTCCATACAATCATGTGATATATTAGCAAAAATCCTAATTACAGCCCGTTGAAATGTTGCAGGAGCGTTACAAAGACCAAATGGTAAAACAAAGTATGCAAAAGTACCCCATGGATAGGCAAATGTAGTTTTGTCTTGGTCTTCAGGAGCAATACTAATTTGATTATAACCACTGTATCCATCTAAAAAGGAGAAGTACTTCTTTCCAGCTAGTGTATCCAAAACTTGATCTATGAAGGGTAAAGGAAAATGATCCTTTTTAGTAGCCTTATTCAACTCCCTATAATCTACACAAATTCTCCATTTTCCTCCTTTATTAGGTACTATAACTAGCGGTGATACCCATTTACTATCAGATATAGGATAGATAAAGCCAGCATCAAGCAGTTTCTGCAATTCTGTTTTGACTATTTCTTTGAGGCTTGGATTTATCCTCCTCTGAGGTTGACAAAGTGGTAGACAACCTTCATTAATGTATATCCTATGGGTACACAGTGTAGGGCTTAATCCTTTCATATCACCATAATCCCAAGAAAAAGTATTCTCATGCTTCTGAAGAAATTCTTTTAATTGTTCCATCTGTACAGATATCAATTTGGGGTTAATATGCAGTTTATGGCCTTTAATCAGTTCAACAGGAATAGTGGATTCTACCATAGCAACTTCAGAGATTGGGCTTTCTTCTAATTCACAGGGAAGTAGTGAACAAAGATTTTTAGGTTCCTTAAGTACAACTTGTATCAAACTCCTCATATGTAATCAATTCTAATCCAGAGCTTTCAGACACATATTTTCCTACCACACAAGTGTTGGTAAGGATGCTCTGGATTACTAAATCTTCTTCTTCATCTCCTAAATCTAGCCAAAAAGATGTACTCAAATTTGGTAATGGTTGTGCAGGAGGATATAGATCAAATTGCTTGGTTGCTTGGCCATTTGATATGGTCATATTCCTTGATCTGCAATTTATGTTTGCATTAGCTATGGCCAACCATGGTCTACCTAGAATGACAGGATAGCTAGATAGGTTTACTTTAGGGGACAAAATCATGAAGTTTGCAATATATTCTAGGGATCTAAGGTCACAACAATATTTTCTATCATTCCATCAGGAATGACAGTAGAACTATCTACAAGCTGCAGAATAGTTGGTGTGGGCCTTAATCCTTCTATTTCTAACTTCTTCATGGTTTCTTTGGTCATCACATTTATAGCAACTCCCAAATCTACTGAGGCATTTTTAACAAATTGACCATTTATGCTAACACTTACTACTGGACTCCCTGGGTCAGAATATTTTGGTGAAATCACTCTTCCTAACATGATATCAGCTAAGTGTCCAACAACATGAACTATGGTAGGATCCTTCTTCTTCCTTCCAGGTTTCTTTAGACAAGCTTCCCTTATAGCTTTTCCATAAGCAGGAATGTCCTTAATAGCTTGAAACAAAGGTATTTAGACATGCATATTCTTCAACTGATTAACAATGTCAAAGGGTTTTTCCTTGCTTTGTTCAAGTTTCTTTTGTATTAGTTGGTCTGGAAAAGGAGGCTCTACTGTTGGTTGAACTGGTATTGGTATGGTAACATTAGTTGGGTCAACAGGTTCATCAACCAAAGGTTTTGATGCTACAAGAGAGTCTGATACTTCAGTTATAAGAGGTGGCTTTGGTGCTGGTAAGGTCGTTCCAGATCTCAAATGTATATCTGCGACATCTAGGGCATAAGTGGGGTACTGCTAGGTATCAGAACTATACATGGGCTACTGTGGTTGGCTATTTGGATTTGGTTGAGGCTATGCAGGTAGCTGTGTTTGCTTTTGAGGTCCACTATTTGAAGGTGGTGGCATTAAAGAAGGTAATTGTGGAGCTGGAGGGGGTAATTGTGGAGCACCAGTATTTTGGTTAGGCCATTGTTGAGATCCCTTCCATTGGTTTGGAGATTGCCAATTCTCTTGGGGTGGTTGCCATTGGTTCTGCTGGTTCTGGGGCCATTGGTTATTTTGCTAGTTAGGCCAAGGTTGTTGGAAATTTTGAAACCATTGAGACTGTTGTGGGTTATTTTGCCCAGCATTATTCCAATTGGGTTGGTTTTGTGGAGGACCTTGGGTATTGCGGTTTTTCCATTGATTACCATATAAATTTGAATTTTGCAAGGGGTCTTGAGGCATACCTTGATGTTGAGCCCATGGTTGGCATTGAGCAACAAGAAATACTTGCTCATCATCCCCATCTATCTTGACATATTCAGTTGGAAGATGTTGGTTCTCCATGCTTGCAACCAATTTATAGTGGTAACCCTTCTTTTGCTTCCGGCAATGAGGACAGTACTCAACTAGTTGTAACTCAGCCTCTGCTTGCTTCTTCTTTGCAGTCATTGTATCCAACTGTGTAGTGACATCATTAATGATGTCATGTTTGAAATCTGACAACAAATTGGATATTTCAAGTTTTGAAATGCCTTGACTAATTCCTTTTGTAACCGTAGAACGGGGTCCTCGACCTTTCTTCATGGTTGACCTTGAGTAGTTATGACATATCTTTTTGAGGTCATCCCATTGAGCTTGATATACACCTCCACTGGCCATCAGGTCCAATGCTTCCAAACAGTCTTCATTCACTCCTCTTAGAAAGACTAGTTTTTGGGAATCTTCAGACAATGTGTGTTGAGGATTCTTTTGTAGTGTATATAAAAATCGAGAAACATAGTCTTCTAATGTCTCTTCCTCCTTCTGTGATATCCTAAAGATATCATCTCCTCTTGTGCTAGATGCTTTGCAATATTCTTTATATTTTTTCAAAAACAAGGCTTGCATTTCATCCCAATTTGTAGCTGCATTGGCTCCTAAGCCCATGAACCATCGTAAAGCTAATTCTTTCAATGTGGCTAGAAATAATTTAAGCTTATGGGCATCAGTGTTGTAGTCAAAACTATGACAAAGGATGTCAAACTCAAACGAGAAGGTATCAGGGTCTTCAGTTGCAAGGCCATAGAACTTTAGAAGAGCAGTGGGAGGTATATTCTTGAGATTGGCATTGGTTATGAGACTTGGAAGTGGAAATGGAAAAGTGGGTTGTGCCATCACTGGTGGGACTGGATTATGAGGTTGCTGCTAAAAAGGAATGTTAGGCACTGGATGATTAACAACTGGTGGATTCAAGGTAGTGTTACCAAGAAGACTGGTCAATATTTCAGTGAAAGGTTGGAGACCAGATATATCTAGGGATTCAGCTCTTGATGATGATACTGTGGGAAAAATAGGACATGCGTCTTCAAATGGCAACTCAACTTCTTCTTCAGCTTCTTCATTCAAATTAACAGATCTTTGTGGAAGAAATCTTCCATATTCATCTCGTCATCTTCCTCTTCGATGCATGCAACTAAAATTTTCACACTGGTGAAAAGAACTTAATGTAAAAACTATGACTCAAAAATGCTCCTAGCTTGACACCATCCCTGGTAACAGTGCCAAAAATGAACCACCTCACAAAAAGTGTTCTATAGTCATGCACTAGGCCTAGCTTAGGAATAATCTATTCAAGCTAAAGACTACTTTTTCCCTACCATGAGGTGCATTTAGATTGTCAACCCAAGGACGTATACTTGAAATGGTCAGCACAGTATGTGCACTAGATATCTTAATAAGTCATTATGCTTGTGCTGCAGGAAAGTAAAAATGCAAAGGAAGGAAACTACACTACTGCTGTGGAAAGGAAAATACTGAATCTATGAATGTTGAAAACACAATGACAAGATAACAGAGATTCCATCTTGACTCATTGTTAACATCATAATATTTTTGACACTTGAGTGCCAAAACACTTATTCATATTCCACATTGGATGTCGAGTACATCATGCATGCTGAGTGATCTTCATGTGCCAAGTAATTTTCAGTTGCCGAGTGAAGATCAGATACTGAGTGAAGTTCAAATGTCGAGTGAAGATCAAGTGCCGAGCGTTAACAAGTGTCGAGTGTTAATAAGTGTCGAGTGTTAACAAGTGCCGAGTAACATAAGGTGCCGAGCTATCCAGGAAACAGCATGTGTCAAGCATCAACAATACTTCAGGAGACGAGTAACTCAATATATCAGCATAAGAGTTTGTAATTGCACAAACTATGATGCAAATAGTTTTTATAGCCGACATAAGGTAAATCTCGAAGGATTTAATGATGAGATCGAATCTTTTATTTTCCCTATGTAATTTGCATGCAACCAATAAGAAAAATGCTAAAGGCATGCAACTAATCAGCAAAAGATAAGTATTAAGTGGAAAATAAGGATTGAATATGGATCGTAGATCCATACCTAACCCTAAATCTTCAAATGTCTTTATAAGGAAGATGAAACTTCATTGTAAAATGTAAGAGAGATGAGAGGTATGAGAAGACATACAAGGGTTCGCAAGGAATTCTATTTTCAGAAGTGAGGATTATCAGATCACAAAAGGATCCAGATCAGAGAAAGCAGAACAAGTGCCTACAATCAGCAACCAAGGATTGTAATTAGTCAGGTTTATTGTACCTAATACTCTCTAGCAATTGTATTAGAATGAAAATCCTATGGTGATAGGTTAGCTTAACAGCTATTTCGATAAATCCTTTAACTAGGTGATGAAATCCTTTAACAGGGTAACACTTCATGTTAAGTGTTTGAAAGCCTCTAACTAGGTCACTATTGGCATAGTGTAAAGCCTTTAACAGGGCAGGCCTTTAATAGGGAAAACCATCAAAAGTGGTTGAACAATATTGCTGCAGTAATTTTTGTAGGTATCATCCCCACCCCAGTTTTACCTTCTTATTCCTGGAGGGTTTCTAGGTTACCAAATTCTAGTGTTAAGTGTTATTGATGCATGTGTTTTGTTACATGTTTATTTGATGTATTTACATGCATGCAATTTACTTTCAGTTAAGATTTTTATTGGCTAAAATATGATACTTATGACTCAACCCACCCCCCCCTCATAAGTACTCTTTCCATATTTGAAAATTCCAACAGTTGGTATCAGAGCTTAATCTAGGTTCTCTTAAGGAAAAGCCTAACAGCTTGGAGGAAAAGATCTAAAGATGGAAGCCTTCAAACTTGGAAAGATCATTGAAAATCAGGTGATAGATGTGCAACTTGCTTTGCATAGCTTGGAGGAATTCAGAAACAAGTTGAGAAACTCATTAAAAAAAAGGAAGGATCTAGCCATAGCTGAAAATGATATACACTACAAGGAGATTGATACCACCAACATATTTTTCAGTGGAGACACTAAAGAGTTTGATGCAGCAATAGCAGAACTGATGGAGAAAAATAAAATTCAAGCAGATGAGATAAGATCTCTCAAGATGGAACATGAATCACATGCCATAATGATATGTGAAATTACTGAACACAAGAAAAGAGTAGTTGAAGATAAAGTGACGTTGGAAAATGATAAAAGAAATCTTGCAAATAGACGTGAAGAAAAATGTACTGAACTGACAAGGATCTCAAACATGCAGATGGATACACTTGCCTAAATGATGAACCTTCATCATGAACTCAATGTAAAAGATATTGAGATCTCCACCTTGAAGATGCAGAATGAACAAATGTAGAATGAATTGAACAGAGAAAAAGAGGTAGCAGAGAATCTCAATAAATCAAGTGAAGCCATCAAGTATTTTGAACAGTTGCTGAAATCACCAAAATCTGCCCATGATACATCAGGACTAGGATATAATAGCACTGAAGTTGGAGAATCATCAAAGAGTGGTGAACAAAGAAGTGATAAAGGTAAGAATTTAAAACCCCACTTGTCATTAATATAATAAGAAGGGACATACAGCTAATGTGTGCAGGAGTAGAAGATTCAATCAATCAAACATACCCAAAAGTTTCTATCACAAGTGCAACATGCAAGGACATATGACACAAAATTGCAGATCCAATGTCACAAGGACTTAAAAATTTGATGGACATTGTTATAATTGAAAAGTATGGACATAGAGCATTTGAATGCAAATCAAAACCTATGTGGACATCAAATCAACCAGCAAAAATAGAAGGAAATGGAAATCATTATCATTGGGATTACAACACCAGGTACAGTTGTCACTATTGTCAAGAATATGGACATATACCACAGAACTGTATAAGAACACATTTCAAAGGAAACTACAAAAGATGGTTGAATCAAACTACATGTTTCAGTTGTTTGAAGACTGGTCATATCAGCAGAAACTGTCCTACAAGATCAAAGGCACCCAAGATTGAAGATAACAAAGGAAAACAAAAGATTGACATTGAAAAGATAAGAGGGAAAATGAATAAGACTTGGAAAAAGAAGGAAGAGTGCAACACATCAAGTGGAGGGATCACTTCACCCAATGGGTCAAGTGATCATACTTCATCAAACTAAGAACAAAAAAAGTACACAGGACTGATATACAAGGCTATATCATACATTAGTCTCAAGACAAAGAAGCTAAGCAAAGTATAAATCTACATGAAACAAGATGTCAAGATAAAAACTAAATGTTGATGCCGAACTGCCTTTGGATGTCGAGTTAAAATAGATGTCGAGTTCTCAATAGCGACCAAGCTAATAACTGATGCCGAGTTGGATAACTCTGATGGAAGCCGAGTAAAAGGGAAATAATGGAAGCCAAGTTAGGTCAAAATTTCTTTAGAAGCTGATTTGGTAGTTGAGCATTCAATGCGATGAAATTAGGGTATATTATCACAATTTCAATCAGTTTTTCGCATCGCGATCAAGAAGCAAAGGAGAAGAAAGAGAGATGAGCGACTTCATAGCAAGAATCTAGTATTTCAAGCAGATTGCAACCTCATTCAACACGTTTTTCATCGATCTAAAGGTATTTTCGTTTGTGCTGAGCTACATAGTTTTATACCCATTTTTTGTATAAACCCTAGTTCACAAAAATGGTGTCAAGTTCAAAGAAAGTCAGGGAGAGAGAGTCTTTTGAAGTCCAGTTAGTTTCAAATGAAGTGAAGCAACCTGATTTTTTCCCTATTCCCGAAGTTGCTTACAAAATGACCCAGCCGGAGCTCTCTCCCACATTCCCCCAAAAGTTGTAATGGTTTAAGATGTGAGAAAATGTTACAATTGCAAGATAGGAGCTCTAGGAGATATGGAAATTAGACATGCTTATGATAAACTATGTGTAGATGGAGCATTGAAAGAAGAATTTAAAATCGTTGAAAGAAAGGGTTTGACCTGAGTTTTAAGTTTTCCCACTGTATTCAAAACTGAATGGATTAGACTTGTATTAAGCAAAATCCATGGTGGAAACTTGTGGTTAGAAGATATGCCGATCAAATTGACAAAGGAAATTATACATAGAGTAACAGGGTACCCAACCCTAGATCGGTACAAGACCCTAAGAAGTGAATCAAAGGAGGTCATTGAAAGGAATACTGGTGCACAATGGAACAAAAGAGGAATGACAATTCATACTATAAAGGATCCTCTAGTTGAATTTGTTGTTAGAGTTATTGCTCAAAAATTCTATCAATCCAGTAGACTCAACAGTGTACCATGCATTGCAGTAGATGTAGGTTACAAATTGGTGAAAAAGGATCATACTTATGATCTTGCAGAACTGCAATTGCAACAGATCAACGAAAACCTAGCTACCATAAGAAGAACAAAGGGCACACAATGCAAATTTGGATCAATCCTAGTTTGCATATTCTTTTATGTACAGAATGAATTTTCCTCTTTTGGTAAAATAGCATGGAGGAATGAAAGAACCAACATTGCACAAATTAATGAATATATAGAGCAAATGGGAGAAAATTTTGATACTTTGATGACAAGCTATTTTGAGGATTTCAAGAAATCCATGAAGAAAAGGTCAAGGATACCAGCTTCATTAGTGGAAAAGCATACTAATGATATATGTTTCTTAGTTGACATTGATTTTACTTACATTCAAGCAGTAATACCAAGAGTAAGATGGCTAAGGCCATTTGGATATGAAATCAATATTGATGAGGCATCAGCAGCAATAACTGCATTATTGGCAGAAGAAGTAGATAAAAATGCACCACATTTTGGCAGTTATGATGTGGTAAGATCAAAAATAAACATGGAATTAAAAATTGCTTCTACATTGAAGAAGAAAGATAAATTAATTAAGAAGATCAAGAAGAAGTTTGGCAAAGAAATTGAGGCTGAGGCAGAAGAAGAAGAAGATGACAGTGAGGATGAAGATGAACAGGAACAAGGGCCAATGGAACTAACTCAAGGTCTTGGAAAAGACAAGGAGGAAGGTGTAGAGGAAGAAGAAGCCAAGGAAGCACCAACTGAAGCCGAGCCAAAGAAGAGAAAGGCAACAGAACAGCCTTCAGCCAAGCCCAGATAGAAGAAAGCTGCCACTCCATCACCTCAAAAGCCAACAACACGAGCATCAACAAGAGCCTCTACTCAAAAGGCTAAAGAGGAAATTACCAAGAAGAAACAAGTCAAGGAATCATAGGAAGAGCTGAGAAAAAGAAGAAGATATGTGGCTCAACCTGACACTAATGACGAAGAACAAACAGAAAAGGTAAGCAATTCATCAGTTGATACCTTATGTAAAAAGATTGCAAATGGTGACTTGAATAATTTAAATAAAGTTGATTTTAGTAAATTTAATAAAGAAGAACAAAATAAAATAGAAGAAATAGTGTATGGAATGATGGCACAGTTCAAGTACACTCCACTTGAACTAGATGGTCAATTGCTAAAGGAGCTGTCAAAAATTGTAGAAGACAGATGGCATTTTTGCTTAAAAATGGAGAAGGAGATGAGGGAATCAACCCTAGCCAGTGTATTGCCGGATTTGACTAGAGAACAAGTCAGCAAAGTAGTCAAAAGGCATAATAACAGGTTTACACTCAAATATAGGGCATTCTTTATACTTCAAAACAAAATGGAAGAGATTTTTCAAAGAACAATGAAATCGTGGAAGGATTTGTATAAAAAGATTGAAGATTTTCTTGAGGAAGAATACAAGGAAGAAGCAGCTATACCAATAGAGGAGAGGAGAAAAAGGAAAGAAGAAGAAGAAAAGAGAAGAGAACAAGAGAGGAAAGAAGAAGAAGAAAAGAAAGATGGAGAGGAGAAAGAGACACAAAAATAGGATGCAATGGCAACAGCTGAGCCAGAAGAGCAACCAGATCAGAGTGTGCAAGACACACAATTTCCACCCCCTAGCCCTCCATAAGCATCCATCCCACCTGTAGATACTATTACAATTACTGATGTTCTTGATACTTCTAGTCAGAATATCAATCCACTAATTGCAGAAGATCTGAAAAGAATTCTTGACCAATCAACACAACAAGCAATATTATGTGCAGATCCAGTACTGGTCAGTATAGATGAGTTACAGAAACTAGTAGAAAGTACAGTTAAAGATAAGGTGAATACACAAGAATCACCTTCTATCACAACTACTAGTAGTCAATTTGAAATACCAACAAGTATAATTGATGCTGCAAGACAAAAGCAAAGTGCAGCTGTAGAAAAAGGAACAGAACAAATAGGACAAACTATTACATATGATCCTACAGCACAAATACAAAGTGCACTTCCAAAAATAACAATAATTGATCATGGTAGATAGAAGGAGGAGGAAATAGTAAAAACCCCTAAAGAATAGGAGGCAATTCAAACATTAATAAATTTGCCTACCTCGGGAACTCCTTCACTCCAGCCATTGCAGATTTCAGTACCATCATCTAGTACTACCAGAGTTGCAAGGGTACTTCACTATGGAGACCCTGAATTAGATGAAGAGATAGTCATACCGAGCTATGACTCAAAATCAATAACCATTGATCAAATCAATGAGGTGCAGGATGCACTAAATAGAAGGAAAAGACAGGAAATACTCAGGAAAGAGTGTAAAAATAAGCAAACACTTTATGAGATCAAGGACATCTTTATGGATATCTTCAGTTTGCAATCACCGGATGAGTCAAAGCATATCACAGAGCAACTAACAGATATTGTTGACCAGGTGACAAATGAAGACCTAGAAACCAGTGCAAAACTTATGGAATGGTTAGAAAGAAAATTTCAAGGGAAAGTGAATGAGAAAATATCAAGACAAATCACACTTTCACAAGTAGAATTGGCAAAGCTTATTGATAAGGTGAAGAAGGTACTTGAAAATATATTCTCACTGTATAAAAAGTTGTGTGATTTTTCATACTTCACACAAGAAACAAGCCAAAAGATACTGAGCTTGGAAAGAAATTTAAAACATTTCAAGCATGCAACTATCGAGTGATCTAGCTCAAAGTGAGAAGCATTTTGCTCAATCGCTTCACACTCACAAAGAAATAGCTATCTTAACAGCAGATGAGGCTAATATTAAGGCCAAAGTAATACAGCTCCAGTCCTCCATTACCCCACATTTAGAGATACTCCATAAAGAGCAAGTATATGCTGAAAATTTACTCAAGAAAGATCCAAATCTTTCTACATTAGATGGACTTATTCAACTTGCTGCCGAGACTGCTATCCAGCATAAGTCACTAGAAATTGCTTTGAACAATTGGGATGTAGCTCTCAGAATGATTATGGAGGTAAATAGCACATTTTTGGCTAAATATGGTCTTAACCCTTAAACACTCTTTGACATAAGTGTCAAAAAGGGGGAGATATAGATTGTAAAGGGGGAGATACAGATTAATAAGGGGAGAACAGATATAAAGGAGGAGCATTGATATACAGATAAGGCACAATCAACTCAGGGGGAGTTACAAATTTTTTGAGGTATATATTGTAAGATTGTAAGTCACAAATTTTGATCAAAGTTTTCAATATGTACATACCAATCAGATTAGTAAATGTACTTATAAGGTCAGTTAATTGTTTTTGTCACTCATGTCAAAGGGGGAGATTGTTAACATCATAATGTTTTTGACACTTGAGTGCCAACACACTTAATCATATTCCACATTGGATTCCAAGTACATCATGCATGCTGAGTGATCTTCATGTGCCGAGTAATTTTCAGTTTTCGAGTGAAGATCAGATACAGAGTGAAGTTCAAATGCTGAGTGAAGATCAAGTGTTGAGTGTTAACAAGTGCCGAGTGTTAATAAGTGTCGAGTGTTAACAAGTGCCGAGTAACATAAGGTGCCAAGTAATACAATTTTGTTAAGGTTCTGAGCTATCCAGGAAATAGCATGTGCCGAGCATCAGCAATACTTTAGGAGCCGAGTAACTCAGTATATCAACATAAGAGTTTGTAATTGCACAAACTATGATGCAAATAGTTTTTACAGCCGACATAAGGTAAATCTCGAAGGATTTAATGATGAGATCGAATCTTTTATTTTCCCTATGCAATTTGCATGCAGCCAATAAGAAAAATGCTAAAGGCATGTAACCAATCAGAAAAAGATAAGTATTAAGCGGAAAATGAGGATTGAATATGGATCGTAGATCCATACCTAACCCTAAATCTTCAAATGTCTTTATCAGGAAGACAAAACTTCATTGTAAAATGTAAGAGAGATGAGAGGTATGAGAAGAAATACAAGGGTTCGCAAGGAATTCTATTTTCAGAAGTGAGGATTATCAGATCACAAAAGGATCCAGATCAGAGAAAGCAAAACAAGTGCTTGCAATCAGCAATCAAGGATTGTAATCAGTCAGGTTTATTGTACCTAATACTCTCTAGCAATTGTATTAGAATGAAAATCCTATGGTGATAGGTTAGCTTAATAGCTATTTCGATAAATCCTTTAACTAGGTGATGAAATCCTTTAACAGGGTAACACTCCATGTTAAGTGTTTGAAAGCCTCTAACCAGGTCACTATTGACACAGTATAAAGCCTTTAGCAGGGTAGGCCTTTAACAGGGCAAACCATTAGAAGTGGTTGAACAATATTGTTGTAGTAATTTTTGTGGGTATCATCCCCACCCCAATTTTACCTTCTTATTCCTAGAGGGTTTCTGGGTTACCAAATTCCAGTGTTAAGTGTTATTGATGCATGTGTTTTGTTACATGTTTATTTGATGTATTTACATGCATGCAATTTACTTTCAGTTAAGAGTTTTATTGGCTAAAATATGATACTTATGATTCACCCCGCGCCCCCCCCCCCCCTCTCATAAGTACTCTTTCCATATTTGAAAATTCCAACACTCATCCACTAGTCTGTTCTCACAGATGCTGCAGGAATGTTCATGAAGTGTGATGCTACAGGAAGGAATTAACTAACTACGTCTTACTTAAAATACAGCTAATGCTAGTAAAATAAATCTATTCTATCCTAATCTAATCCACCTCTCAAGTGGGCCCCCTTGGTTGACTTCTCTAATCTACCAACGCAGGATAGAAACTAAAGAAAACTAATTCATTTCATTAATCAGTAATTACATGATTCAAAATTGTAAAACACAACTACAACAAACTGTGAATCAGTGTTCTCTCTTACTCGATAAAACTTATCAAAAACCAAAACTTAAACTTCACACACAAGATTCGATCCTGACATATATAGGGAATCTACTCTTTATTACATAACAAAAAAGTAACGTCCTAAATTAAGTCCACAGGAGAGAATATAGGAGAACAACTAAAAGCAGAAAGGAAGGATAACGGAATTGAGGAGGGAGCAATGAAATCTTGGCATCTGCTTGTTACAATGTAAATGCACAGAAGGAAATGGCTCATAAAAGCTCCTCCTTATTCGCTACCATGTTTCTTGGAGTGGTTATAACTTTCTTTTCGTGGTTGTTCCTTGATGCTCGTTTCTCCTTGAATTCTTTCGGCAACCAACTTCTGGATTCTTTCACTCATCCTTTAATCCTTATCATTAGGTTAGTTATGATATAAGACATATTTGCAAATAAACATCCATCAAACTAAATTCAAGCATAAGAACGCACATTTGGATATTTATATGAAATACTGCATATTAGATATAATTTAGGCAAAAGATGACATAGTTTTTCTACCTCATAAATCATCAAAGGTTTATCAAACATAGGCTTATAAGTGTTAAAACAAGGATAAATAGAGTATCACAAAGTATCTTAAACATAACAAAATAAAGGCATTTTTTAGACTCATCAAGGGGCCAAATGATATGGTATCAGAAAATGCAGAGCCAAGGATCATGTTTTGAAGGAGTCAAAATGCCCCATTCCAAGGATAGGAAAATGGAAGGAAATATGGTGGGAAGGATGCATGAAAAATGGAAGGATGGTACGAAGGCTAGTGTATGGAGGAAGAGACGGCATGTGTTCTACCAAAGCATGTATGAACATTTTGTTGTTGTGCCTCTATTATTGATCACAACCATGGGTATGAAAGTGGAATGAATAAGGGATATGGGAGGGAGGGTATGAAAAAGGGATAAGGATATGAAGAGTATGGATGAAGTGTATGATATGAAGTGGAGGAAATGGATGGGATAACCAAGATCAAGGACATATGAAAGTAGGATGGAAGTATTTAGGAGGGAGACAAGATATGGATAGAATGTCAAGATCAAACACATGGAAGAGTTATGGGATTATCTAGGTTAATGTATGGATAATGAGGAAGGGACGTGGAAAGTGCATGTGGATGGATGAAAGTCAAGATCAAAGAGGGAAGTAGATGATGAATGGTAGAAGGAAGTATGGAATATATGTAAGGCAATGCAGTATGGATGGAGCTTTCCCCCAGTGTAGAGTGCAAGTGCAAGAGGATAAGTGAATGGATGGATAAGTGGAATTGGAAGGCATTGGATACATGATAGGAAAATGAATAGAGGACTCAAGCATCAAGATATATGGATGGGATCCCTTGATATTTATGTCTCTTTCTTTGTTATTTTCAAGGAATTTTTACTATTTTCTCATAGATGTTGGTAGGATAGTGAATCTAGAACAATGACTTATGAAAAAATTGGATTAAGGGGATGGAGTGGGTGGGAGGAAGATATGGTTGATGGATGCTAGGTTGGAAGACTTGTGAATGAGTGGATGAAGGATGTTGAAATATTGTCATTGACACACACCTTGAAGGGTGATGGAAAGGAGGAAATTTCAGAGGATATGTAGGAGAAAGTTTGAATTTTGGGATATAGTGACCCAAAATGGATGAAGGAGACGATGGATTTAGGATGGTGGATTTGGGTATATACGAACCCAAAATGGATTTGGAAAATGGAAGTTTGGATGATTTGTGAATGAAAGAATCCTTTGAATTAGCAATATTGGATGCCATTTTTAAGTTTTCTTTGAGATTCATTACTACATTAAGTAGCTTTGGAATCCACATAATTTTTGCATTTTTGATGTTTAGCCTTTGTGGCCTTTTGTTTTTGCTTTGGATCATATTTTCATTTTCTTGTACGTGTCTTTTAGAGGAGAAATGTTGATCCTTGGGCTTTTGTGGATTTTTGGCTTTATTCGCTTTTTCTTTAGCATCCAAATTGCTTCCATTGGCTATGGTATGGGTGCATGAAGATAAATGGGGAGGGTTTTTAACACTCAAGCATGTAGAACACACCAACAATACTATAAGGTTTCAACTAGGAAGTACAAGGATCAACTATAGGGCATCCTTGATATACACAAGGTATGTGAGGCCCAAATCTATAGATGAAAGAAAATAATGCCACACAGCTGGGGGGAGACAGTAACCCAAATCTCCTCCTTTACTTCCCAAAGGTATAAATTTCTTTAGGGCTTAGCCAAGAGTGACAAGATTTTGCTTCCAAGAGAGGTGTCTTTCGATTCACCTCCTGATTTTTATACTCTACTAGAATGTTGGAGTTGAGGTCATCCCAAGGGGTGATGAAATCCTCAAGCAGGTCTCCTAAAAAAAAAAAAAAAAAAAACCACTTATTTCTTGTGCACCCAAGATCACCCGAAGGCACGAGGGGAGAGAATATGTAAGTGGCCTCGAAGTTTAAAAGACACGTGTTCTTTCCCAATGAAACTTTAGATTTTTTAATCTACTGTGAAGACACATTTTTTTATAGCATATAATGTTCTTTCCAATTTGAAATCATCGTCAACATAAATGAAATGTGTGGATTCATCAAGAAGAAGTAGATTGAGCATGTGCATAAGAAAATTGCTGAAAATGAAATCAATTTCCTTTAAGGTATTCAAGAGTATGTGAATTCATTTTAAGCACCAATTCTAAATGTTTTCCAGCCTAGACATGCATGTCCATTTCCTTAAGGCATTCAAGAGTGTGTGAATTTTTTTTAAGCACCAAGCCCAAATTTTTGCTATCCTAAACATGCATGTCCATTCCCTTAAGGCATTCAAGAGTGAATTTGATTGTTTTAGCAGTAACCATCATTCAAAGACAAGTGTTTAAGCATACAAGTTCATTCCCAAAACAAATTTAAAGCAAAACCTGCAAGCAATATGGTTAGTGAGAAAATATCCCTACAAAACCACAAGTTAGGGCATTGAAAATGTATGAAAAATGTGAAACAACCCTACAATGAAAGTGTTAACACAAAGTTTGGTCTTTGATAGAAAAAAAAAAAAGGGATATAAATAGCATCAAAATCTCATGAAACCACCACCATGACAATGGGCTTGAAATCAGTTGTCCGACGATATTTCATTTTTTGAAAACGAAGTCTGTATTCTCAAGTTATGAGCAAAAAACCAAAGGCTACTCCTTATGGTCTAGAAAGGCATGTGGAATGCTTGTGTAGTGATGACATCAGTGACCTGCAAGGTTAAAATTCATGGTTAGAGGCACGTCAGGCAAATTTTTTTTTATTTTTTGACATTTTTTGGAGAAAAAAAAAAGAAACCTAGGTGGTTTATTAAAATAATAATAAATGTAATTTTTTTTTTTAACAATAAAGCTAAAAAGGAACACAATCCTCACAATTTTAATCTAAATATTTAAAAATTAAAAAAAATAAACCAAAGTTTTTTAAATGGGTGGAAGGGGTGAGCGGTAGAAGGGCAGGTGGAGTAGGGTTTCCACTAGTGGTGAAGGTGGGCAGTTATGGAGGTGGGAAGTGTTAGCCACGGGAGGGTAGTTGTAGGGTTTTTTCAGTGGTAGTAGGGATGAGAGCAAGGTGGCATTTGGAAGCGGAGCTCATGTTTGGAAGCGAAGCTTGCATTTGGACCATGCAGGAGGAGCAATGGAGTGTGGTGGAGTGGAGGGTTACAGGGTGAGCCACAGGTTTGAGTGGTCAGGCAGAGGTAGTGAAGTGGTGCAGGGTAGGTAGAGATCAGCGATGGTGGTGGTGATGTAGGTCATGGCGAAGGGTTTTGGATGCCGCATGGAGAGGGTAGAGGAGGAAGGGGTTTACGGTGGGGGTTTGTAGTAGGATCAGCGGCGATGGTTTTTGCGAATCTTGCGAGCAAAGGATGAGGTTGCATAGGGAGGTTTGGTCAATGGGGGTGAGAGAAAAGCGGTGGAAGGGAGGCCATGGTGGGGGTCTATTGCTGCGAGGGCAAGCAGATGGATGCAGCAGAGTGGAGGGGTAACCATCGGGAGTTGTAGAGGCCACTAGCTGCAGTGGCAGTTGTGCCACTCGCAGGTGGTGGTTTCGCTACTCATGAATAACAGACCTACGCAAACAAAACAAAAATTATTTTTTATTTATATTTTTTTAAATTTTTTTCTAATTTAAATTTCTACTCTACTCTAATCATCCCTCATTCAAACTAATATCATTTCTTTTTTTAAACAATTTATATATATATATGTTATATAAATATATATAATAATATATATTTATATTGCTATATAAATATGTGATATATATATATATATATATATATATATATTGATTTTTTTTTTTAAAATACATAAACAAGATACACTTAACATAAAAAAAACCCCCCATTTTTATTTTCTTTTTCCTACCTATTTATCTATCAACAAAGAAGGAGTAATTTTTTTTTAGTTTTCCTATTTTCCTAATTATTGAAGAAGTATACATAATGTATATACACTCCTACAACTTAGATATAGAGAAACAAAAAATATAGAGTGTTATATGTCAAAAAAAACTTCCCTTATGCGTTCCAAAGACAATGATGGGCTTTATGGCTAGATTAGAGGCTCCTCATGAAACTTGATCTTTAAGTGCAAGCCCTCAACCTACAAGCTTGAAAACTCACAAATAAACTTTAAAAATACGTTAGATGATTAGTTTGAACCCGTGAAGTGGGTCCCACCAAGTGTGCCAAAATGTAGTATGTAAAATGCTACAAAGAAGAAGCATAAGCAATTATACTACTTCCTACATCATTACAACACCTCAAAATATGGAAGTAAACATGCAAATAAGGATGACATGAAATGACAAGAGCATTGAACCATTCAAAGTAGCACTAATGCAAACCTCATGAAATCACCAAGCGGTGATGATTTCCACATTATGGGATGTGGTTGCTCACAAATCCTGCAGCATAAGAATGGGCTAGATAGTGCTTCATATATGGAGATGAGGAGAGGGCTCTCCTTTTATAGGAAAATGGATGGTTGAGATTCAATGCAAAATGAAGGGCTATGGTCTCTTAGGATCAATGACGTGTCCATGAGGTGAAGGCCAAGTAGACTCCATGTGGATTAGGGTTTTTGACCATTCAAAGGGGGGAAGATGCTCACACATGTGTGAGCAACCTTTGATGTGATAGGTCAATGATAGGTGTAAGAGGTGTGAGAAGCACGTTTTCTCACACATGTGTGAGACACCTTGATTCTCATGTGAAGGGGGACACATATGCAAGAGGTGTGGAAGGCATGAGGGGTGTGGAAAGTGTGAGGGCTCCTCGCACATGTGTGAGCACACACTTAGGATTAAAAGGGGATTAACAAGGTGATTAGGAAAAGTAAGTGTGATTAGGTAATGGGTAGGCTTAGAATGATGGGTTGGGTTAGGAGCCATCTGCTCAAATAGGATTAAATTTAATATTATATTCCAAGTGGGATTAGAAGGGGATTAATTAAGTAAACGAAGTACTTTACCTAATTAAAGTGAATGGGTTAGGATGTAAGTGGGAAGGCTAGGATTTAAATAAACCTTAGTTTATTTAAATCAAGGAAAGATGAATATAATTAAATAAATATAAATTTATTTAATTAAAGGTAGGAATAAGACTATAATTAAATAAATAATAAATATATATTTAATTAGTCAGGTTAAGGGTATTTGGATAATTTTAGGTGTCTACAATTCTAAAAAATTTGATGAATATATTATTAGAACTTCCAATGTGAATTCACTTGTCTACATTAGGTGCTTTTTATTGAAGATAGACAATTTAGTGGAATGCATCCCCAATAGCCAATTTAGAGAAGTAAAATATGATGCAAGAGAGAAAGGGCATGTACTCTTTGAAAGGAGTTTATGTCAAGATCTATTTGGCCTCAAATTACAAAATTGGAATTCAACCATTGCATGAGAAATAGAGAAGTTTATGCTCAACTTCAAACAAGAAAATAAATAACATAAAATGGGATTTTTTTGATTGCATGGGAAGCAGTAATCAACTATTGATGTGGTAAAAAAGAGGGCAAAGTATACCATAATTTAGGCAAACTTCACAAGATTTATTTCCCTACAAGTGCAACCCTCTTAAGAGGGGCCATGGTCATGATATCATGATCTACCATCAAAATCACTCCTGCATTTTCTAGATTGTTTTGGATTGTTTGATTTATTGTCAAGTAAATTGATTTTTTGGGGGGTAATTATGTTTAGATGAAATGGGCAATAGGTGCTAGGAGTATTGAGATAGAGGGGAAAAGATATAGGTTTAATCAATGTCATTTGCATACTCTAACAGAGCATATTATAAATGGTAAAAGGTAATGTTAAATTTTAAGTTGTTAAACTTAATGGTTGTCATTCATAATATTTTTCATATTATAAATCATTGATTAAAAATAACATAATTTAAGAATTAATGTTTCCCTAAAAAAATTATTCGTAAAAGAAAACAAACTGCTAATTACAAATAAAAGGCAACATGAACATATTTCTATTAACATAATCTATTTTATATTAGAATTTTTTATTTTTTATTTATGTTACAAGTAACATTGAAAAATAAGATGTTTCTATTTAGAAGATTCAATTATTGTATATTAAATTAGAATTAATTTTATTTTAATGAATTACAAATTATAAAATGTTTTTAGTTAGAATATTAAATTAGTATATATCGAGTTATTGTATATTAAATTAGATTTTATTTTATTTTAACAACTTACAAAATATTAAATATTTTTATTTAGAATATTCAATTATTATGTATCAAAATAGATTTAATTTTATATTAATGATTGCAACTTTTTATTCCTTTTGCTCTATGACTTGAGCATATTTTTAGATGACTAGATCTTTCTATTTTTAAAAGAACAAATTTTTTTTTTTATTTAAAAATAAATCCTAGTTTGAATGAATTAGCTAAGTATAAAAAACTATATAAAAAATGAGAGTGATGGAAAGATTACAACTCTAATTTTGAATTTGTCTTTCATCAGTATGCACATTTCTTTTTTATTATTATTTTGACATCCCTAGAGAGGAAATTGTTCATATTAAAATGTATTGTCCCCTATACTAATAAGAACATCATTAATATACTACCAAAAACTTGAGAAGTTGTGAGTACCTCTTACTCACAATACATCCCAAGCTATAGTACTTAAAAGTGCAATTTCTATTTCTATTTATGTGAGATTCTTTGGCATCCCATGCATTTGAATCCGAAAAAAACACTTTTAATTTTAGCATAGACTATAATTTTGTAATGCTGAAATTTTGTGATTTATATATCTCTATAGGGGTAATATCTAAACTTATTGTTTTTTATGACAATAGTTTTATTTTCATTTTTGTAGTGTTCAGGTTTACTGTGAAGGAAAATTCAGTCTTGTAACGGAATTAGGAGGCATTTTAGAACAACAACACAATAATTCTTCCAAGGTTAAAAGTTAAAAATCCTCAAAATTGATTGGGCAAATTGTAAATCACCAAAAGTGTGAATTTTTACAAAATTATTTGTTTCCTCAGAATAAAGGCTAGGAACAAAGAAATCTCTCTCTCTCTCTCTCTCTCTCTCTCTCTCTCTCTCTCTCTCTCTCTCTCTCTCTCTCTCTCTCTCTCTCTCTCTCTCTCTCTCTCTCTCCTGTGATGTGTGAGATAGGCCATATGTCTTAAGGATCACTTGGTTATATTTTTTTATTTCTATTTTAGTTGGTGAAATTTAAACAGTGCCTAAATTGGAAGCTTTTGGTTTAGAATGAATAGTATTGAAGAGGCATACTAGTCTTCCCTAAGAGTAAAGGGAAAATTGAACAAGAAGTAGACAAAGAGAAAGAAGGTGTGGTGGAAGATCTTCTAGATAACCTTATTAAGGCAAAAATGAACATCAAAATAAGAAGGATGAGGCCAATAGGAGCAGCCAAAACTAGAGGGGAAACAATTTCAATCATGATCACAATAATAGAGATTAGAGAGGAAGAGGAAGAGTACAAGATTTAGGAAGAGGAGGCTTCCATAGAATATATTATCATTATAGAGAAGAATGACATGGTGCATTTAAATTTCCCCAGTTAGAAGGAAAGATAGATAGGGGAACTAAAGGCTAGGCAAGAATTGCACATGTAGATGAAGATGCCAAGTCATCACATTCTAAAGATGTTTAAATAGGAGAAGTCATATTCAATAGAGGAGTCTTGCTAAGTGTGAGAATGAACTTGATCAAAGAAGGAGCTTGTTTTGCATTGGGTGCAAGTGTAGGACAAGTGTTATGATATGATTATCAATGGAAGAAGCACTGAAAATTGGATGTCAGCAAAGATGGTTGCAAATTTAAAGATCAAGAGGAAAAAAACACCTACACTCATACCATATCTCCTATGTGAAGGATGACCACAAGGTGATGGTCAATGAACAATGCATAGTGAAGTTCAAGATTGGAAGTTACCATAATGAGGTACTATGTGATAGTGTACCCATGGATGCATGCCATATGTTTTTGGGTAGGTTATGATAGTTTTACAAGTGTATTATACATGATGGTCATGCAAATATCTATTCCCTAACAAAGGATGGAGTACAACATAAGCTAAAGCCATTGAAGGACATAGAAAAAATTGTATGTAGTAGTGTTAGAGTAAGTTTAATTGATGGAAGAAAGTTCCTAGAGGGTATCAGGCACGAATAATTTTGACGAGCTCCTAGATTTCACTCAAACTTTTCATTAACTTCTTTATCTTAGTCAGGTACTTTCCTATATTTTCCTTCAAGTCTTCAATGGTGTCGAGTGCTTTGCCAAGTTTCTTCTACAATCTATGGATTTCCATTAGATCTACCCTCAAAATTCCAAGCTTTTTGTTGTAAGGGTCTACGCTCTAATACCAATTAATGGTCCCAATTGGTACTAAGAGGGGGGTGAATCAATACAATTACTCCAACATGTTTTCTAATTTACCATTCTAGCAAGACTATACAACAACCACTTAACAAATAAAGAAATCATAAATGCAACAAGATAAAAGCATGTAAACTCATACAGAAAAGAATTCATCAAGTGACACAATAATTTATATGTGGAAACCCTCAATGAGAGGATGAAAACCATGGTGGTTGTAATGTACCCACTAGCCCTTACAATGCATGTAAAGGGTTACCTAGTCAAGAGCTACAATTGTTTCTTCTAGAAACACATCCTGCTAGGAATGTATATTATATGCTAGAGTTACAAGAGCTTGTAAAGATACCTAGTTAGAGGATTTAAAAATATCCTTATGAGAGATACCTTGTTAGAGGATTTACAAAAACTAACTAATCAAGCTTTCCCTATAAAGAGACACAATTAGATGCAATGGTGAGAAAGAAATCTAATGTAAGATCTAAAGATAACATTTTTTTCCTTGTAAATCTTTGTTGTATATCTTCATGATACTTTGATCTTCTTCTTTTTTCTTCTTACTTTGTGACCACTACAGTCTCACCTTTGTCCTTGGTTTTTCAAAATAGTATGTTTTTTGTATCACTACTCTTTGCAACTGATTTCTTTGTGAGCTTTCACTTTGAACAATGCTCTGTTCTTTCTCTTTTAGGAATCACTATATTTCAACAACTGTATTATTATTAGTATTTATTATTCTTCTTCATATTCCACAAATGAAGTCTAAGTTCCTTAATGCATTCTGTAGTGTTAGGGGACAACTACCCATTACAAGAATCTTGATCAATTTTGAATTGAAATTTTGAATTCCATGTCTGAGTCATTCGTAGAAAATTCATGAACCCTACTCCTAGGGTCTAGATTGGTAGCCAATCTTTCTATGAGCCTATGTGTAGCTATTGTCCTTGCCCATTTTTGCTATTTGGCTCTTCTCTGCTATCATATTCAATCTAACTAATCTCTATCATAGTCATGTCCATGGTGACTTACCTCGCAATTGATCACTGATCAAATATCCTTCATGCATATATGTTGGTGGTAGCCTAGAATAAATCAATGTACATATGTGTATGCACACTACTTTAATCTTCTATCGATGACAATTTTATGTTGTAACATCTTCTTCCCTCAACTAATTTCTTATTAATGATAACATAATTATACAATAATTAATTCAATCAGACTTATGGGGTCAACAAAGGAAAGAGAGAAAGGGCATCTACTCTTTTTAAGCAATTTATGTCAAGATCTAGTAGGCTATTCAACCATTGCATGAGAAATAGAGAAGTTTATGTTCAACTTCAAGAAAGAAAACAAATAACACAAGGTGGTATATTCTTTGATTGTGTGGGGAGAAATTATTTAAGAAAATAAAGTTGAATACTATCTGAATGTTGAATGGACAAATCTAATAACTATTGCAAATAAATTTGAATATCATGTGCTTGTCGAGTGGACAAATCTAATAATTGTTGCACGTGATAGTATGCAATGAAAAGATAAAATAATTATAGTGATACATGATGATCCATGACCTAATCAAATTATCAAAGATAGAGTATGGACATTTCATCATAAATAACATGCACAAAAAGTACAATGAACTTTACCTTCCAACATTTGAAAGGAAACTTTCAATTCATTAAACTAAAATTGTAATTATAAATGACCTATAGGTTATTGCTTATCTTTGCAAATCTTCAAACAACATTATGACACACTAAATTATTCAATCTTATTCTAACCTTACCTATTTACCTACTAATAAATTTTTTTTTGGCCAAAAGAAACAATAACAACCATTTTGATCAATAATTAGTGCATGTTATTGAACATGATAATTCAATCAATTGAAAAGGTACATGTTTCTCTATTGTAATCTCTAAATCAAGTTGTTCCTCTAGTTGGTTCTTCACAATGGAATATTCACAAGAGTAAGATTACAAAGAAGATGGACTGGGGGGACATTATTTTAACAATAGCCAAACCCACTTTTAAATTTTTACCTTAAAAAATCCATGATTGTTGATTTAACAAAATAATTAATTCACGTGCTTCAACTACAATAAAGAAAAATTTAGTAAAAACCCTAGGTTGCATCAATGAATTTGTTGAAAACTACAATTGAGATAATTTTTATGTTGTCATTGATGCCAAACTTTATTGGTAAGACAAGTTTCTATTTTATTTAAGTGTCATATCTAGATGATTGATGAGGAGGATTTGAGAAGTTGGTCATAACAATATCACCCAAAGGAAAGGTTGAGTTATGGAAAGGAGACTACAATGGACTCTTGATTAGTTAGACTTTGACAAGATAAAGTGGTTGTTTAATCATACTACAAGTGAAGAAGATAGTTGTATTGAAGCCTTGAAGAATTGATCAAAGATTGACCAAATGCATAGGCTTGACTGATCAAAAGAGTAGAAGTCCAAGAAATTTGAAGTTTATGTCGAGTGATTCTAGTGTCGATCGAGCACCAGTATGTACTGAACAAAAGTAGTGTTGAGTTAGCATAATTATTGATCAAATTCCAATATATGTACCAAACACAAAAGATACTAGTAATTGAGTAACCCAATGATGACCAAGTGTCAAAACACAATGTTGGTTGAGGGACAACATTTGACTGTTTATGACAAAATCATGATTTTCAGCCAACAGAGTTGATTTCTTGGAAAATGTAAAGCATGTTGAAGATAAGGATGGATGACCTGGAACATTTAAATCAAGGGAAACTATGTTTTTGTGTTTCTATGCAAGGATTCAAGGAAAATTTTGGAGAAGTTTCTAGAAGAGAAAAGAGGAATGAAATGTTGGAAGGATTTGATGAATTTGACCTAAACCTAATATCTATGGTGATGTTTAAGTGCAAAATATTAGAATTACCTATTTAAGGAAGTATAAGGTCTAACCTAATAGGCTTGGAGAATTTGTTGTTGTTATTGATTGGTGGACTTGAGTAGGAGGCTGAGTAGAGTTGTGAAGAAGTGAAGAGTAATTGCTTGAAGGGTTGCTAAGCAGATTAGAGATAGAGATGACAATAAAGGCTAGTTAGTAGATCAACATGTTACTATTATGACCAACTTCTCAAATATTTCCTCTAGAAATTTGGAGAAGTCTCTAGAAAAGAAAAGAGGAAATGATATGATGGAAGGATTCAATGAATTTGACATAAACCTAAGATCTATGGTGATGTTTAAACAATAAAAGATTAGAATTACCTATTTAATGAGGTACAAGGGCTAAACTTATAAAGGTTAGCAGAGATGGTGAAGACCTAAGAAGGTTAGAGCAGTTGTTGATGCTATTGATTGGCAAACTTGAGCAGGAGGCTAAGAAGTGTTGTGATGGGGGGAAGAGTGATTTCTTGAAGTAATGTCAAGAAGATCAAAGATAGAGATGACAATGGAGGCCAATTAGTGGATCAACATGTGAACCAAAATATGATTTGTATTTGCAAAGTGAGTTGTATTTTTCAAATCTAAATCCTTCTATTACTTTCTAACCATTGTATTAGTATTGAAATCCTTTAATCAAGGTTGACCTAACAGACATATATAAAGCCCAAAATAAGGTGGCATTCTAATGGAATGTTCTAAAGTCCACTAACAAGGCCACTCCTAATAGGGTGATTAGGACTTACTGTTAATGTTTTTACATTGTCCAAGTTTTTTATATTTAGGATAGTGGACTGCTAGTTTATGTTACTAAAAGTTTACTATAAAGATCAAGCTAATGGATGTTAAGATCTGAAGTAGTTGAGTTGTTTATTTGTTCAATTGGTATATCTAGACCTTTGATAAATTATTCACCACCCCCCCCCCCCCCCCCACAAAAGTTATTCTAAACATTCTAACAGAATTATCCTTGAGAACATTTAACTCATATTTTAATGAATGGTCCATTAGAGATTATTGGGAGGATTCGGCGTGGAGTGCTCATTGTAAGTAAATGCTTTATGAATCATGAGGAAAAAATGCCCAAAATCAATTTATATAAGAAGAAGAAAGTCATTAGGATGAGAAAAAAAAATGCCCAAAATCAATTTATATAAGAAGAAAAAAGTCATGAGGAGGAAATAGAGCAACTCCCTTTTTAAAGAATTTTGGGTCAAGGTCTCATGGACCTTAAATTGTAAGCTTGGTATGCAACTATAGCATGCAAAATAGAGAGAAGTTTGTGCTTAGTCTCAACAAAAATTGGTGAAGTTTCCAAAGTCCTCATGGAAGAATAGGAGATGTAAGTATGCATTATAGTCAAACTAGCAGTGTATTGTTTTATGTACTTAAGCTGAAAATAAAATTGCACACAAAAATGGTGCCTAGCTAAATCTCAAAAAGTGAACTCTTAAATCTATAATAGAAAAGAAATCAAAGTCTAAAAATATGCTTCTAAATCTAAAACTACATACATGCATACAAACTTAATGCTAAATCTGGAACAACAATTAACTCACAGCTTATATTTATAATGGAACCTTGTCATGAAAGTGTTGTTTAAAATATAAAACCACACTAATTAGGTTAAGAAATGTTGCACATGAAATATTTCTAACATGTAGAGAGTATAAATTCAAAAAGCATAGAAAACATATATATGAGGAAACTTGGAGTTTCTGCTTTGTCCAAGTGTGACTGCAATCTCCTTTATACCCTAAGTCTAAGGTATGAATGCTGAAACATATGTGTCCATGTATTATAAAATTACACAATTTAAGATTGGAAGCTAGGGAAATTGTTGTTGTGCACTATTTTATCCGAATTTATTGATTTCATAATAAAAAATTATGAACTTGAAAATTTTACCCTAATGACATGCCTCGATTTGTACACCACCAAATCCAAATCATGAAAAATTTGCATGATTTTTCATTTGTGGATATAAAGCAACAGGCATGTGTGGTAGTGAAATATTACTTGTAGGAGTAGTATTGTTTGCTAACAAAGAAAATGCATGAATATTTAAAAGTTATAAACATGTGTGTCCTACTAATTAATTTAGCTGTAAAGTATGTTGCAATAACATAATGTTGTCAAACATTTACAAAATAGTTGGGGAATCTTTCTAGTGCATAATTGTGTATTACAAAATAATTTTAATGCAATGATAGATCAAGACATGTATATCTTGGAAATTTTAAAGTAGTTATTTTAAACCTAAAAACAAATTTCTTTATGGAAACTCTACAAATATTATTTTTCCAAAATTCACCATCTGGAAAATCTAATTGGTGAAAAAATAACCAGTCCACAATTTTATAGTATTTTTGAAAAACATAGTTGATTGGTAAACAAATGTATTATCATGCTCCAGCTACAATAAGATAAGAGCTACTCAAGCAACTCAATTCCATCAGTTGACTAGTCATGAGCAATTTTAACTATAATTTGATCAAGATACTATTAAAGCTCCCTATGGTGATCTACTTACATGCATGAGATGATCTTTATTAAAAGTAGAAAATTAAGTGAAAGGTATATACAGTAACTAATTTATAAAAGTAGGTCTTGAGAAAAGGGGGATGGGGCACTACTCTTTTTAAGCAATTGAGGTCAAGATCTCCTCCACCTCAAATTGCAAAGTTGGAATGCGAGCATTCCATGGGAAATAGAATTTTTTTTGCTTAACTTCAAGTAGGAAATCAAATGAATAACATAAGCTTGAATATTCTTTAATTTGATAGAGAGAAAACTTTTAGAAGATAAACATGAACATAATGATGGAAACTATAATTGGAACGATTGTTATGTTATCATTGATGCCAAACCTGGTTGGTAAGATAGTTTTCTATCTGATTTGAGTGTCTTATCTAGATGATTGATGAAGAGGATTTGAGAGAAGACATAACAATAGAGCTTAGAGGAAAGGTTGAGCTATGATAGGAAACTACAATGGGCACTTGATTAGTTAGACTTTAACAAGATAAAGTGATTGTTTAAATCATGCTACAAGTGAAGAAGATAGTTACATTCAAGACTTGAAGAAGTAATCAAAGATTGACTAAATACATAGGCTTGACCAAGAAAAAGAGTAGAAGATTAAGGAACTTGAAGTGTATGCTGAGTGATGCTAGTGTCGACTGAGTGCCAATATGTGCTGAGTAGTAGTGCTGATCGAGCATCAGTATATGTGTTGAACAGAGATGTTAGTAGCAACAAAGTAAACCAGTGATGGTTGAGCATCAAAACATGATGTTGGCCAAGGGACAACATTTAATTATTTATGAGGAAATCATATTTTCTAGCTGATATAGTTGACTTCTCATAATATGTAAAACATGTTGAAGATAAAGAATGATGAGTTTGATCATTTAAATTAATGGAAATTATGTTCACGCATTTCTATCCAAGGATTTAAGGAGAATTTTTGAGTTTCTAGAAGAGAAGAGAGGAGATGAAATGTTGGAAGGATTTGATGAATCTAACCTAACCCTAATATCTACAGTGATGTTTAAGAGAAAAAATATTAGAATTGACTTTTTAAGGAGGTGTAAGGGCTAACTTTAAAAATTTTGTTGAGGTTAGCAAAACTAGTGAAGAAGTACAAGGTTGGGGAAATTGTTGATGCTATTGATTGGTGAACTTAAGCTAGAGACTAAGAAGAGTTGTATAGAGGTGAAGAGTGATTTCTTAAAGGGTTTCCAAGAAAATCAAAGACAAAGATGACAATGAAGGCTAGTCAATAGATCAACATGTTAGCTAAATTGTGGTCTGTATTTGCAAATTGAGTTGTATTTGTGAGAACAAAACCTATTGCTACTTTCTAACCATTGTATCAGTATTGAAATCCTTTAATCAAGGTTGACCTAAAACTCATATGTAAATCCTTTAATCAAAGTGGTATTCTAATGGAATGTTTTAAAGTCCTCTAACAAGGTCATTCCTAACATGGTAATTAAATATTTTAACAAGGTCACATTTAACAGTGTGTTTTGTAATCTTTAATAGGGTTGGCTCCTAACAGAGCTCACTTCAAAAGAGTGAAAGATTGGTGACATGTTACTGGAGGTTTTTCCCAAATTGGGTTTCTACATTAAATCCTAGTGTCAAACTTATGTGGATGTTATTTGTGGTGATTTACTATTAATGTTTTACATTCTACAAGTCTTTTATTATTAGGATGTGTACTGCTAGTTGATGTTACTAATAATCTTCTATAGAGGCCAACTTAATGGATTCTTAGATCTAAAGTAGTTGAAGTTCTTAATTGCTCAATTGGTACATTTGGAGCTTGGATAACTGATTCACCCCTCCTTTCAATTATTCTAAACATTCTAACACAAAATGTGCACCTACAAAAAACATAAATCTAAGTTTTATTGCACATAATATTGTGTACTAAATAAGCAAAAATGATTTTATCAATGATCCTCTAGCTAATCAAAAGGAGAGAATTTATGCACCATAAAGAAAAACACACAAGAAAGAAAAAAGAACTTTTACTTCCAACATCTAAACGGAAACTTACAATTCAAAATCTAGACTAAATATAATTTTAAATGAACTGTGGGTTATTGCTTCTCTCTATAAATCTTCAAGTGGCAATATGACACTACTTTTATTTAATCCAAATATTACCATCCTTATGGACCTACTAATACCTTATTTATAAGCCATAAGAAAAAAACTTGAGCCATTATGATCAACAATCAATGCATGTTGTTGAACATGATAATTCATTCAATTGAAAAAGTATGTAATTCTCCCCTACAATCTTCAAATCAACTTTTTACTTTGGTTAGTTCTTTCACATGGAATATTTATAGTAGGAGGCTCACAGTGATGGATCAAGGGGTTTCCAGGCATGCCCATTTTTCAATGATTTGAATAACCTTAACCATCTCATAACTATTCACCACTTTGTTTTATCTACAGATTCCTCTAGACACATTTATGCTTATATTTTATCCTGGGGCATCCACACAAAAGAGGGGCTTTCCATTGAAATAGAAACAAAGAAAAGGGGGACTATGGCTATTATGGTGCATTAAATTCTCATCCTCAAAAGAGATAGGAAAACTTAATGTATCAAATTCTAGAAAGTTTTGATTGTGAAATTTTTTACTTCTCTAGGTGGCATTGAACTCCATTTGGGAAAAATATTATGAGGATTGAGATCCTCTAAAATAAGTAAAAAGCCTATAGATTTATTATAAAGAAATTTGGAAAATGTTTGGGGGCTACGTAGGGGAAGTAATTGAGGGATTGGTGAGTAACACACAGTTGGCATCAAAGAAAAATGGTTATGTAGGATTGGAAGAAAGAGATTGTGGTGTGTAACAAAGAAGAAGAGGAAAAATTAAAAGAAAAGAGAGGAGGTTATGAAGAGGGAAGAAGAGGGTGGTTATAGTGTGAGATGGGGTTGTGTAGAAGAGTGTGGAAAGAAGACAAAGGGAGGATTCTAGGAGGAAGATTTGCACAGTAAGATAATAGAACAAAAATGTGTGACCAGGAAGAATTATAGGTATCTATGTGAAGCTTTGACTGACACTAATACAAATTTTTAACTACATGGGAAGCTCTAGTTGTTTATGGTAAAAAAGAAAATTGGGTTCATATTGAGAATAGAGGATTGGGAGTTTCAACAAGTAAGGTTTTCATATGGACAAGATGCAGAAGAACAAAATTTGAATAAATGGAGGATTTGCTGAGATTTTGGTAGCAATTTCAATGATAAGTTGTAGATTTTATTTTTAATATGGCTGAGAGAAAATTTAATTTTCTTTTAGTAATGCTCACTTTTTAGGACATAATCTCTGTTGTTTCTACATATTGATTTTTTAAGTTGCGGGTAGGATGTTAATTTTTCTTAATCATTTTTCCACATTTTATTCTAGAGTAAATTTAAGCTTATCATTAAATATTTCCTTGACATGTTAGATTTATGATAACATACACAATTTTTTCATGTTATAGTTGCACCATGTGTGTCATTTTAATGGGTGCTTCTTTAACAGAGCTATTTCATATTAAAAAGCATGAACCAAAGGATATTAGTTTTGCATTCCCAATAATAGAAGAGAGAATTTAAGAAACCCCAAATTTAGGTTCTCTCTATAGTCTTCCTTTAGAGGGGATTTGAGCTTCATTTTAGCTAGGAAGACTTAACTTTAGATGTCTAGCCTAACAATCCTTCTCTCTAGAATTGAGAATGATAGCATGTGCATGATACTTAAAATGGAAGTTGAGAAAAGTGGTAAATAAAAAGAGCTACAACATCTAGGTGGCACAAAATCAAATTTGGTATAAAGCATGTAACAGTGGAAACTTGTGTCTTAGAGTTGTCCAAGTGGTATTGCAATCTAATTCTTTACTATCAAAGTCAGAGGCATAAAGGTCCAAAAATATTTGCATATATATGAAACATTTTAAATTGGAAGAAGTCCAAAACCTTTTCCGCCATTGTAAGTAACTATGTTTCTTGAATTACAAATCAGCAGCAATAAAATTAAAAAATTTACCCCAATAATAAATGCCTCATTTTTTATGCCATCAAATTTGAACCATCATACAATTTTGATATGTATCATATATGGATATAACACAACACAATAGGTGGCAAGGAAATTTTACAAGTAGGCACAACCAATCATATAGAGAATCGATAATTACCATATTAGCAAAAAAAATCCTAACATGCTCTAGCTAAAATAAAGAAAAAACCTAATAAATTTAATTCCATCAATGAATTGGCCATGAGAAAATTCAATGATGTTTTGATGAAGGCTCCTCTAGGGATTCCTATGGGGAGTCATTGTTGGAATTACAATAAGAAAGGTAAACTTCTGGGGGGGTGTGAATTAGTAGTTTAAACTTGACCCATAAAAACATACACCACACATCATCTCATACATTCAATAAGTAAACTGAAATATCATGTAAAGCATGTACATCTAAATCATGTAAACAAGTAAACATTCACAAATGTATGACACTAAATATGATTACCTAGAAACCCTCCAATGAGAAGGTAAAACAGAGGTGGGGATGACACCCACAAATCTTCACTACTGTAGTAATAAAGTGTATCCAATGAAGGTTACAACGTTTGATCATGAGACATGATCTACCTTGTGAAAGGTCTGCCCTATTAAAGGCTTATAAAGACTGTTAGGTCTCACCCTGTTAAATGATTTCAACACCTTGTTAGAAGTGTGCCTTGCTAAAGGACTTCAACTCACAATTAAGTAAGCACCTTGTTAGAGGATTTCAATACAACCTGTTAGGACTACTTTGTTAAGAGACCTGACTGATTCACATGTTAGACTGCAATAATAAAATGTATCCAATGAAGGTTACAATGTTTGATCATGAGACATGATCTACCCTATGAAAGGTCTGTAGACACTTAAAATTATCCTAAACACTATATTAATTTATTTAATATCTCCTATGACATTATAATTATTTATTTAGTAATAAATAATATTTGTCATATTCTTCTACTTATTTAATTAATTTTATTTAATTAAATAAGTTCATTTCCCTAATGTATTTAAATCTAATTTAAATACTTCCCCCTAATGTATTAAATTCATTTAATGCATAAGTATTCCATAAATCCCCTTTTAAATAAATTATGTTTATTTAATTCCCTCCATTCCATTAAATTCTACAATCCTATAATTAAGTTAAATATTATTTTATTTAATCCTAATCTTATCCTAAAACCTAGTCCACACCCATCACTATCATCCTTCTAAGCTTACCCACTACCTAATCCCACTTGTTTACCTTAAAAACCTTTTTTAACACCTTCTATCCCCTACGTGTTTGCTCACACATGTATGAGAAGCTCTTGATCCAATAAACCTTCCACTTCATTTATGCCTCTTACATCTCTTACACATTTGTCCCCCACTCCTTCCCCCAAGGTTACTCACACATGTGTGAGCACACCTTGAGCCTCTCAAACATTAAAGGCTTATGTTGACTTTTGCATGGCTTGTCCTTTAGCCCATGTGTCTCCCTTGTGGCACCTATGTGGATGCCACATGGATGACACCTCCCCAAGGCCTCTCTCAAACCTGTAAATAGAGCCCTTATCTCAAGCATTTTCCATCTCCTCCATATGCATTGTTATCATGCTAGTATAATGCTAGAGAATTTTAGAGATTTTATGCTTAGAACTAACCTTTGGTAGTTTTTTACATTGATTTCTAGTTCTTGCATTATTTTTCGTGGTAGTATGATGTTGTAGGTTTCTTTCTTGCATTGAATTTCCATCTCACTTCTAGAATCCTTCGAAGATTGGCTCACTCATAGCCATTTCTTGAAGGTATTCTCCATTCATCTTAGGATAGACTCATTTCATGTTGCATTTTCATTGACAAGGGATTCAATAGTTGTATTTGGGAGAGCACATCTACATCCCTCACACTTGAGCACACCAACAAGGCCTCTTATGGGTGCCCTTGTTGAGTTTCTTTGAGGTTATGTGAGGACTTTAATTTGTGGTTGCATAAGTTGTTAAACTCAAGTAGATTTTAGTTCTATTTCTGTTGGTTTCTAATCTCTCATATGCACATGTTACAACTAATTTTTGCTTGTTTATGCATGCTCCCAACAGGTTAGGTTTTTCCATACACATTTTGGCATGCTCGGTGGGACCCACATCCCTATTCCACCCTCAAAAATTATCAAAAATTGTTAACTCACTATTGAAACCCATGCACTGTCATCTTCGCTAGGATGCAGTGTTGTCTGCAAAGATGCTTTGTCATCTCTGCAGACCAGCATCTGTGCAGTTTAGCATCTCCACCACTATTTTTTTTTAAATTGACCTTTTATTCCATTATACCTAGTTTTTAGCATCTCTAAAGTTTGATCTGTCATCTGTGTAGATTTACCTTGTTGTCGTCTGCATTGTGGGTGGCCATTAATACTTGTTCAAAATAAATTTTTATCTCAATTTCTACAAAGTTCTATCATCTACGACCCTTACTTTGTCATCTATGTTGTGTGCCACAAGAACTTGTGTCGGTACTTTGTCATCTATGTATTCTAGCATCTCTGTGTTTTGGTGTCTGTAACTCTATCCCGTCATCTATGACTAACAACTTACTAGTAAATTATTAACCATACATCCTAGTGTTCTATCATTTGTGAGTTTTAGCATCTGTGAACTTTGATCATCTACGAGTTTTAGCATCTACAAATTTTTGTCATCTATGCTTGGTGTCTGTTGTCTCCACATTTTGACAGATCAAATCAATTTTTAACACTTAACTCGTTGATTGAATGATTTACAGGGATTTCTAACTAATCTTTATTGTAGGAAACAAACTTTGGAAAACTTCCTTTTAATGATTTTGGATCACTTAAAAATTTGTAGTGATTTTAATCACTTAAAGGTCTATAGTGATTTTAATCACTTGGGGAATTTGTAGTGATTTTGATCACTTGTAGGATTAGATGGTGAATGAACTTGTATGAAATAAGCATTTGTCTTTGGAATGTATGTTGTAAATTAATACCTAAAGTCCAAACACACTCTTGAATGCATTAAGATAAAAAAATTACACCCAATCTTGAGTGCCTTAAGGAAATTTACACACCTTTCATTGGAATGAATGATGCTCAAACACACTCTTGAATGCCATTAAGGAATGAAATAGTTTTTCATTGGAATGCATGTTTAGACTAGTCAAACACAATCTTGAATGCCTCAAGGAAATTGATATGCTTTCATTGGAATGAATGTTTAGATAGTAAATACACTCTTGAATGCCTAAGATCAATAAAGCTTAGTATGAAATATTTGCATTTGGTGCTTAAAATGAATTCACTCAATCTTGAATGACTTAAAGGAATTGGTTGCATTTTCAGCAATTTGCTTATGTTCATGATCGATCTAATTTTGTTGATGAATCCTCATTTTTCATTATGTTGATGATGTTGTCAAGTTGGAAAGAACAATGTATGTTGAAACACGAGTGTTTTCAAGAGTATATTACAAAACCTAAAGCTCCATTGGAAAAGAACAAGTTTCTTTTAACCCTGAGGCCACTTACATATTCTCTCCTCTCATTCCTTCAGGTGATCTTGAGTGCACAATAAATAAGTCATCTTGTTTGTATTTTTTAGGAGGCCTGCTTGGAGATTTCATCACCTCTTGGGACAACCTCAACTCCAGTGTTCTGGCAGAGTATAAGAATCGGGAGGTGAATTGAAAGACACCTCTCTGAGAAGTAAAATTTTGTCACTCTTGGCTAAGCCCCAAAGAACTTTATAGCTTTGGGAAGTGAAGGTGAAGATTTGGGTTACCGTCTCCCCCCAACTGTGTGGCACTATTTTCTTTCATCTATAGATTTGGGCCTTATGTACCTTGTGTATATCGAGGACTCCCTTTAGTTAATCTTTGTACATCCTAGTGGTAGTCTTATTAGGATTGTTATTGTGTTCATAGTATTTGATTGTTTAAACATCTAAAACCAATACCAAACATCAAACAAGTTCAAAAATGAGTGAAATGGTGAGCTAAACTTTCAATGAGTGAAATAGTTGTAAGTGGGTCCTCTTGATCTACAGTTATTTTTTAGGAGTTCTTGTATTTGGTCTACCATTTGGAAGTCTTTGGGTCTTTTGGTCACAAGCTTATTTGTAAGATTTTTGAAACTAGATTTATTGATCCTACCATGACTGACAAAATCAAACTTAAGAAGGTGAAATTGTCCAAGCCATTTGCCTACAAGGAAAGGAAGAACCTAGCACACGATGATAAACAATTCTAATATGCTATTGAAGACATCAAGAAAGAAGAAGTTGAACAAGACCATTATGATAGAATCAAATACAATGCTAAACTTTGAAATTGGTCTACTTTCCCTGGAAAAAACCCGAGATTTTTGTTCCCAGTGAGAGAAGATTGAGTCAACCGTATAGTGAAAATAACACCTTCATTTTCCACAGTAACCCCATCTCCCAAATTTCTAGTCTTCCATTTGCAAAATTTCCTCTAGAGAGTTTGATCATTTGAACCTTAATCTTTTGGACATAAGGACATCTTAGTTACAAAACTTACAAGATTACAACACTAGACTTTTATCCATAAGCAAACATTTATCATAGTTACACTCACTCATTTGGGATCACAAGTCCATCTCCAAATAGTGGGTAATCAATTTGATGTCCTATCTTTCCTAAAGATCACTTGACAATCTTTGGTAGGAGAAAGATACTTTTATCCTATATCACACTTTATTTGTTAAATCAACAAGGTCTTTTGTTTACATTTAGGTTGTTGGCCCTTTTAGCACATAAGGTTCAGTAGTTCTCCCGCACATTCTTCTCTTTCTTCCATAACCTTCCACCCATTGGTTTGGTCACTATTGTATGGTACATACACAATCCAGTGGATTCACATTTAATACCATGTCTCATTTTTTAGAATCATTAAGGTGACAAGAGATGGAGAATCCTTTTCCTCCATGATTAGCCTCATTGGGGAGCACATTTCCCCCTAGTACAAACTTTGGCATGCCTAGCTCAACATTCACACAAGAACCAAAGGATCCTTTCTGCAACACAACTCTAGGAAGTAATTCGCATGATGATGAAGAAGTATACCAAAATGAAGATCCTATTAACAACAACAATATCTCTAGTGATGTTTGAACATTTCTTGCAGATCCATACAAATTGGAAATGATGGAAAAGTCTATTAAGGAAAACAAAATTAAGATCTTCCTAAACTTGGTTAAAGATGGTGTTAATGTCCCTACAAGTTTTGATGAGAGTGCCTTGTTTAGACAAATCACAAAGAGTGGTCCTCTCGTATTACCAACTTCAAACACAACCCAAACATCTAGAAAAGAGAAGGAGCTCGTGATAAGAACTAGTTCCATACCTACATCAAGTGTCTCAACACAACCAGCATTCCAATTAAGTGTAGAACATATCCAACAAATCATTAGTGCTATGCCCAACACTACTAATGCTAGTATTCTACAGTCAACCTTGATAGGTCCAATTGTAGGATGCCTAAACATTGGGCAAGTACCTACACAACAAATGGCAATTCCAACACAACCGATATATTCTTCTTATTTGCAAATGCCAACAAATATGGTGAAAACATATGTGTCAATTCCAACAACTACATATCAATACACTGGCCAAAGTGGAGAACTTCCACCACCTCACAATATGTTTGGAACTCCATATAACTTTGGAGGTGGTTTTATTAATTTCCAACAATCACAAATGCAACCAAACCAAGATCTAGCCAAGTAGTTGCATGAACCTCAAAATTTGGTCCATACCATGAGCAACAAGGGGGTGAAGGATTTCTCTTTTGAGGAAATTTGCCCCTTTCCTTTTGACAGATCCATTAACATGATCCCATTTCCACCAAACTTTGAGATTCCTAAATTTGACAAATACACAGGAGAAACATGGCTTGTCACATATCTCAAGGAATTCTCCATTTTGTGTCAAGAAGTAGCCTACAGTGAGAATTATCTTAAGAGGCTCTTCAGACGAAGTCTTGGAGGTCCTGCACTAGAGTGGCTAATGAACTTACCCAAGGGTTCCATTACTTCCTTCAATGATTTAATGGGGAAGTTTCTAGCACAACACTCTTACAACATTGAACATCATGCCTCATTAAGTGATCTGTGCAACACAAAACAACAAAATGGTGAAACATTTGCCAACTTTCTACAACGGTGGAGGCATCTTGCTAATTGAATGCCATATAAAATTGAGGATTCCCACCTTGTGGATATATTTATCAGAAAGTTGATACCAAAGATGTCTTTCCACATGAAGATGGCTAGCCTTGAAGACCTTTCCACCTTAGTCAAGAAAGTCAAGAACATTGAAAATGGACTCCTAGACAAGGGTTCCATTAAACATTATAGCTCTTCATCCTCAAACAATGACATGAACAACAATAGAAAACCCAAATTTTGGTCTTAAAACAAAGGTGTTACCCATAATGGTGTCACGGATGTTAAAAGTGTACAAAACCTCCAAGGTGGGAACAACAATAACAACAACTGTCATAACCAAAACAACAACAATTCAAACCATGGAAATTAGAATCAAAACAATCAGAAATCTTGTAATCAAACACAATTTTTTCCTCGTAACAACAATACCAACAAAAATTACAATTGTGACTATGATTGAAATTAGAAGTTCACTAACTTTTGTGAACCCTTGGATGCCATATTCCAAAAACTAGTGGATTACAATTTGATGGTGTTTCCCAACACACAGCCCTTTGATGAGAATCAACCCAAATCAAAATGGTATAGGAAAAATGAATATTTCAAATATCATCACATCAAAGGACATGACACAAACAAGTGTATAATACTCAATGTCTTCATTCAAAATCTTGTTGATGATGGAGAAATTGAGGTAGAAGGGGGACTGCCCTCTAAAAATGCTAAACTAGAGATATTTCAAAAGCCATTTCCTGACCACAACAATGAAAATAACAAAAATGGAAACAACAATACAAACAATGTAAATTGAGCTTCCACATCAAATGCATTACACTATGACTATTCTACTAACCACATATCAGGGTTTGACTCATTGTGTGGTAAAATAGAAACAAATGATATATGTGATTTTGACTCCATGTGTGGTCACATTGAAGAGGTAGACACTAATGTGAATACCCTTGTCCTACAAGCAGTTGATTGTGATGCAACCACTTGATGGGGAAGAATGACTTTGCAAGCCACCACTCCCAAACCCACTAATCCATCAATTCTACATGTGCCTGCTGTGCCATCCACCTCACAAAGATCCACTTCTCACTATGATGTATTATCCCAGTTAGGGAAGACTCCTACACAAATATCCATTCTAGAACTCCTCACCACCTCACCCATCCACAAAGAGATTTTCTTTTATAGTCTCATGTGCCTGGAAACATTAATGCATCCTAATTCACCACCATGTTTGGAAATCTTGCTGCATAACAACACCTTGTCTTCACAGATAAAGATTTCCAAGGTCCTAACCAACACCACAATTTATTTCTCCACATTGAAGTCCTTATATAGTTACATAAGATAAAAAGAGTCCTTATAGATAATGGATCCAGTTTGAACCTTTGTACATTGAAGATGATCCATTTCTTGGGGCTTCTAGAAGACCTCCTAGATATCAATAAAAGGATAACAATGAAAGCATATGATGAAAGAGAAAGAGAATCAAAAGGAGTTATCATGCTACCGCTAAAGGTTGGGCCAGCTATCATAAACATTGAATGCCATGTCCTAGACTTACATTTGCCATATAATATCTTGCTTGGTCGACCTTGGATACACAAAATAAAGGTGGTCCTATCTATATATCATCAATGCTTGAAATTTCCCTACCAAGGAAGAGAGGTCACAATTCCAGGTGACCCTTTGTCTTTTGTTTTTTGTAAGAGATTGGAAGGTATACCAACAAATTTTTGTCCAATTAGTGAGTTTGCTAAGGTTATACCTAAATCTCTCACCATAACGGAATCACCTTCCACAATAGTGCCAAAGTTATCCAATAATGATTCCAGTTCCCTTAAAGGAAAAGAGAAAGTCAAAGATACTAAGGTCAATACTACAAGGAAGAAGGTTACTTTTGCTAACCTAGGAATGGGAGAGCATAAGTTTGAAAATGCCTGGTGTATTGGATAACTACCACTTTCCCCCCATTCCTTTAGAAAGACTTCACAAATACCACCTTCTACAAATAAGGATACCATACATGTTAACAACACAACATTTGAACAATGGGGATCACTTAGTGATGAACACATGGAATCTAATATCCTAGATTGGCTATATTTTAATGGAAAAGATGAACCTATGGAATTCCCCAAAGATAAATATGTTAAGGCTCCTCCCATCATTAAAAAAATGGGATATCATGGTACCAGCCTTGGACCTAAAGAAGATAGAATCAAACAACCCCTTAAGGCTAATAGCTATCCTAAAGGACATGGTTCGGGCTCCATTAAACCTAAGGTGTCCTTTGTTGACAACTATTGTATACTTGAACCTAATTCTAAGACTGAAGAGGAGGAATTCTTTGAAGTACCCTTCCAATACATTGAGGATGACCTAGATAACCATGTTTTTGCCATTACCATATCCAACCTTTCATCCATCGACCTAACTCTCACCAACCTTGACATGATAGACTGGGACCTTTAGGAGACACCACCAACTCTTGATATTTGTAACTTTGACGAAGCAGCGATGGCACTTTTTGGCCTTAAGAATCTCTAAGATTACAAACATGAGATCTAATACAACAAGGAAGCCTACTTTGGTAGCCAAGTCAACTCTCTTAGTCGTAAAAGTGAAAATAAAAATTAAAAAATAGAAGAAACATACTCTATTGAAAACTCTTTTGGAGTACTTTTGGATGAAGAAAAGGATAAAATAAAGGATGCATCTTCTAGTGAAAACCTTCTAGAGGTGCTAGAAGAGGGAGAGGTTTACTTGCTATTCAAATCTTTACCATCAGAAAAGTCATCTATTCTGAATGAGGACACAATTCTAGGTAATTTGGCCACAATAGATAATCCACAAATCACCTACATTGCTGCCACTTTAAGTCCTAAAGAAAAAAAATTGATGAATGAATTCCTACAAAAAGGCAAAATCAATTTTGCATGGACCTACAAAGACATGCCTGGTTTAGACACAAATTAGGTTGTGCACCACTTAATAGTGGATCCCATGATTAAACCTGTGAAACAAAAACTACCAAGATGCATCCTAAGGTAGCACTTTTGGTCAAGGCAGAATTGCAAAAAATGCTAGAGGCAAAGTTTATCTGCCCTATTGATTATCTTGAGTGGGTTTCCAACATTGTTCCTATAAGAAAAGCATCTGGGGGCATTCGCATCGATTTAGATTTTTGAGATTTAAATCTCGCATGTCCTAAGGATGATTTCCCACTTCCTAATACAAAAATTATAGTGGATTTGACTACCGAACATGAAATGTTCTCTTTAATGGATGATCTCTCTGGTTACAATCAAATCAAAATTGCAAAAGATCAACATAAAATGACATTTATCACCCCATGGGGGACCTTTTGTTACCAAGTCATGCCTTTTGGCTTGAAGAATGTCGATGCCACCTATCAACACACAATGACTACAATCTTCCATGATCTTCTACATGTCATAATGGAGGACTATATTGATGACATTCTAGGAAAGTCTAAGACCCATGATTCCCACATTGATGTGCTCACCACCATTTTTGAAAGGTTGGAGAAATATAAAGTTCACCTTAATCCAAAGGAGTGTGTTTTTGGGGTCAAATCAAGCAAGTTGTTAGGTTGCATAGTGTCAAGAAGAGGCATTGAGGTAGATCCCACCAAAGTTAAAGCCGTCATGGAAATGCCTCCACCTACCACATTGAAACAACTTCACAGTTTTCAAGGAAAGTTATAGTCTATTAAACAGTTAGTGTCCTAGTTAGCAAATAAGGTCCATCTACTTCAACATTTGCTTCGAAAAGATACTAAGTTTCAATAGGATTTCCTATGTCAAAAAGCATTTGAACAAGTTAAGGTATACTTGGCTAATCCTCCAATTCTAGTCCCCCGAATTGTAGGATGACCATTGATTCTATACATTTTAGCCACTTTAGTTGCCTTAGGTGCCCTTTTGGTACAACTAGATGACAATGGTAATGAGTGAGCTATATACTATCTCAGTTGAACATTAGTTGGCTATGATTTGAACTACACTACTGTTGAGCGAGCTTGTTTGGCAACAGTCTTTTGTATGCAGAAACTATGCCATTATATGCTTAATCATACTACACATCTCATTTCCAAGATAGATCCACTGAAATATTTTCTATCAAAAGCCTCCCTCATTGGTTGAACTGCAAAATGGGTCTTGATTTTAAGTGAATTCGATATTGTTTACAAGGATCGCAAGGCCATTAAGGGACAAGTAATTACGGACCAACTTGATGAAGCTCCTCTTCAAGGAGACCATCCCATTATAGTAGACTTTCCACATGACACAATTATGACTGTTACCCCTAGTACACAATGGGAGCCATTTTTTGATGGTTCATTCACACGAAAGGGATCGAGGGTAGGAATTTTGTTTGTTACATTGCAAGGAGACCTCATTCCTAAGTCTTATAAAATTTCATTCCCTTACACAAACAATATAGCTAAGTATGAAGGATTAGTCACAAGGCTTCATCAAGCTATTAGATGGAATATCAAAAGCCTTCTTGTCTTTACAGACTCTTAATTGGTCATTAAACAAGTCACAAATGAATACCAAACAAAGGATGAAAAGTTGTTACCATATCACCATATAGTTGAAGATCTTAGACAACACTTCATTGAGATAGTTTTTTAGCAGATACCAAGGGCCAATAAAAAAATAGAAGATGTCATGGCCACCATTGCCTCCATGATTTCCATGCTTGATTACAATCCTAAGAATGAGTTTCTTGTTGAGAATCTTTTCCTTCTTGCTTATGAGCAACCTGATTTAGAAATGGTGTGTGACATTGTCGGTCCTAAGTCTCCATGGTATGCTGGAATTTTTGCCTATCTTCATCACACAATGATTCCCATAGCCCTCTCCTTGAATCAAAGAAAAACCTTCATCCGTTGCACCGCCCAATATACTATCCTAGGTGATACACTTTTCTGGAAACACTTTGATGGAACCCTCCTCCAATGTCTCAGTTTAGATGAAACTAGAATGGCATTAAAAGAGGTCCACCAAGGAATTTTTGGTGCCCATTCCAATGGCCTTATGTTAGTGAAAAATCTCCTTAGAATGGGTTACTATTGGCCTACTATGGAAGTAGATGCCTACCATTTTGTGAAAAGATGTGTTCCTTGTCAATAGCATGGCGATTTGAGACAAGTTCCTGCCCAAGACCTTCAACCCACCATCACATCATGGCCCTTTTCCCTCTAGGGATTTGATCTTGTTGGTCAAGTATACCCAAATTCTACAAATGGCCACAAGTATATTATTTCCGCCACTAAGTACTTCACAAAGTGGGTCAAGGCTATCCCATTAACCTACACCATCAAAAAATAGGTTTCAAAGTTCATCTTGAACTACATTATCTATCATTTTGATATACCTCAAGACATCATGACTGATAATGGAATGCCTTTTAAAAATCAAGAAGTTGCCACATTGTATAGGAAATTCGAAATCACCCATCATTTTCCCACCAAATACTACCCCCATGGCAATGGCCAAGCTAAAGCTACCAATAAAACCATTTTGAAAATCCTAAAGAAAACTGTTGACGTAGCTGGTCATGACTGGCACCTCCAAATTGCTCTCGCCCTTTGGGCCTACTGCACCTCCATCCGTACCCCCACAAGAACCACTCTATTTTCCCTTGTTTATGGTTCTGAAGCTATCTTACCCACGAAATTGAGCTCCCTTCCCTCAAAATCTCTCTCAAGAATCTAATGTCCAAAGAAGAATACTAAGTTGCTTGCTTGCAAGAGCTGCAACTCCTCGATGAAAGATGTCTCAATGCCCTAAACCACCTCAACGTGTATCAAAATCACCTTCAACTTCAGTTTCACAAAAAAGTCAAGCCTCGAGAGTTTGATGTGGGTGACTTAGTTTTACAACATAACATGAAGAACCTCCAAAACCATGAGAAGAAAGGAAAATTTGAACCTAATTGGCTTGGTCCATTTATCATTACATCCAAATATGGTTCTAGGGCACATCAGATTGTCACTTTAGAGGGAGATCCGCTCCTTGAACCTGTAAATATCCAACACCTCAAGAAGTTCTATGCTTGAGTTTGCAGTTCTTGTATAGTGTTGTTATAGTTCCACAAAATACAAAAAAATAAGAAAATTAGAAAACTCCAAACACATTCATAAAATGTTCCTAAAGAAAAGACTAAAAAAAAGAAAAAGTTCCTAAAAAAAGTATTTTGGTCCATTATCTATAAGGCTCATCTCACTTCACCCCTTTTTCACCATTTCATCCCATCTTTGCGCAGAAGTCCTATCTGACTTGGGCTTTTCATGCATCTAATAAAAGAGCTCTTGTCTATGAGGCATCCATTCACTTCCATCTCCCTAAAGATCTCTAGTTCGCGAGGCATTTTTCCCATTGAGTGTTGATCCTACAAACCCATTACACTGAGCTTTTTCTCACAATAGTGACTACAACAGAATTTAAACAAAATCACCTTTAAGACTTAATGATTTGAGAAAGTGGTTCTTTTCACAACCCTTGCCAACAAACATTTGTGACAATAAACATCAGACAAACTAACTTTCATAGGATGAATCCTTCCTATAATTGGCAGTAAGACATTCACCTTTAGGCCTTAACATTCTTGGTAGGAAATGTGGACTAAATGACTTCTTGGTCATGAGGTCTCTTTTTGGTTGATTTCATTTTGTGTGTTAGTCGAAGCCTTTTATGGTGTGCCTCGATCTTCTATATTTTGGTATCACCTGAATAGCTCTCATTAACTACATGTGTTGTTTGTGGTATGATCTTTTTTTATGCTTTAGAACATATGTGTCAGTTTCAAGTTATGTTTATGCATTACACACTGAGGGCAACGGGATAGTACACTTTACACCAAAGATCCCTAAAAAGATGTTGGGTGTGCCTAGACCTCTCCAAGGCATATATGACATTTGTTCCATCATGACAATGAAAACTATGACAATGAAAACTACACTTATTATCCTAAAGCATCTATTGTGTTGAGAGTCTAGTCCACGCAAAGGGACCATGTCATTTATGCTTCTATAGCCTATAATCCATAACTCCTCTTGCAAAATCAAACTAGGGTGTTCTCTCCCATATAAACACAACTAAATACCTTGGTATCATGTAGTTAATATTCATGTAGCTAGGATTTCATTAAGCCCTACTTGAGACAAAGGTTATGGTTATCCCCCCCTCCCATGCTAAGCTCTTTGATTCCTACACGTGAACAGTTTGACACATGTACATTCATTAGGTTCATTTATATTACATTTGCATCATTTAGGGTCTTTTTATTTTTACTTTCATTTTCATTTAGGATACATTCATTTTCATATTAGGTACATTCATTTCCTTAGAACATTTCATTCGTTATTCAATCTCATTGTTCATTACATTACTCTATCCATTTTTTCCATCACACGTAGTAACATATACATTATGAATATATCTCATAAAGCATATAGTACATCCATACATGTATAAAAACAAAATGCATACATATCATATACCACCAATAAAATCTACATCACCCACACATTAGTCATTATATATGCATCATAGGAAAAATCACATCACACACATCCTGTATCACAGTGTTAGTAACCACATCATAAAAATCACATGCATAAGAAAAAATCATCCATATACACTTAAGCTCATCGAATCATGTCATATATATATATATATATATATATATATATATATATATATATATATATATATATATATATATAACATCATTGTCTGTATAGTCCATATACAAAAAGAATCGTGTAGCATCATGCATCATGCATCATCAAAAACTTGCTACATTTGCATCACTATGTCAAAACTACTAGCTATCAGAATCATGAAGTTGGCTGTGAGGGTCCGACCCCTCTTGTATCCCCTCCTCATAGAGGTCCTCCCTATCCCACTAACTGCTCTAACTACTGGCAGCCCCCTATGGTCCATGAACTGGATGCCTCGTGAAAATTTGGTTGCCATTGATTGACAAGCACAACATCATGATATAGGGACCTATAATAGACTGCCTCTAGCACGACCCATGTCTCCACTCAGTAGGCTACCATAGCCTCCTACATCATAGCCATGGCTACCTTAGGTTGTACTACCTATTGAGCTAGATCATGCTACCGATGGTACTCATCTAGCTGTGCCTAGTGCATCTTCTACTCTGCCCGTAGTGTGGCCAGCTCCTGCCATAGAGTCTCTATCTTAGCCAACTCATCCACCTCCTCCTACATCCCAAAATTGTTAAACTCTGTAGCATTGATCCTCACTTGTAGGGTTGCCAAAGCCTCCTGGACACTGTCTGCCCTAGCTCACTAGACATGTACCTATGCATGTAATGTTGCCAAGGCCTGCTGGGCACTATCTATGTATACTTGCTCCACATGTATCTCACCCTTGAGATGGGCAACCTCTGTCTGAAGACTATCTCACTCCACCCTAATCATACCTATATCCTCTACCTATACCTGTGGCCCTTGCGCCTGTGGCCCTTGTGGCCCCTGTACCTATAGCCCTTGTGGCCCCTGTGACCCTTGTGCCTATACGTATGGTGGCCTTATTGGTGCTGGTGCCCTCCTCTGACGAGCTTTGAACCCTCAAGGACACTATTGTGCACCCCATGCTGGTGGTGGCACCACTACTACCTACCCCCCATCCCCTACTCCATCACCCTAACCCTATGCCTGCTCTATTGGTAGTGGCACTCTAGGTACTATCAATCATATTAGCTGATGGGCTGCCCACCACTGTGTGTAGGTAGGTGTCATCTCTCCATCCCTTTGCTCCTATCTATGCACCCAAGGAACTCGTTACATCCCATGTCATGATATCCTCACTAATCTCAGAGTGGTCCCATGTCCCCATAACTTGTCGTACTCCTGGGATACCACTGGGTATACAAACCTATCTAGTACTACATCTTATGTCCTCCCAAACTGTTGTTGTACCATAGAGGGCATATATCGCATAACAACATACATGGTCTACCTGATTAGCCAATAGTTTGTTTGAATGTATCAGAGGTACAACTAATCCTCATTATCATCCTCTCCCCTAGCTATTAATGTACTCCACCATCACTTTACATCGTCATATGGTGTCCAGTCGAACATGATAATCTCGTCTAAGCATCTCCTCCAAAAGCTAATAGACTCAGTGGAGGTATACTGGATAGGTGGCCTGTAGCAGCATGCAAATAGCTCACCTGACTATTAGGTCTCTCATTTGGTAATGGGGCATGTAACACCTATGTGCTCCTAAGACCACACCATCAATAGTGTCAACCTTGGACCTATAGTCCGCTATGTCCTGTAGGCACACATGTGCAGGTCATGGTATAGCTTGACTAAAATGGTCTAGCCCCAATAGAAGATCATGCCATCATCCTATAACAACATGCTCAACACCCATGTCTAGCCAATCAAGAATCCATGCCCTGCAGGTCCTGTACCATCCTCCATATGAGTGAGGCAAGGTAAAGAGGAAGTTGTGGCAATCCCTGCTCCATAGCCTCCCTCCATGTCAGTCATGATCTGTGTATTAGTAGCCTCTATCATCGATGCCTAAAGCATTCTCATAAATATAGATCGACACCCTCTAGCATGTACTTTGGGTATGCCCCACATATCAGCACTCACAAAATATGCCACACGTCCAACAAGGTAACTGTCACCTCTCCCATAGGTAGATAGAAACTAGATGTCAATGCATGTCATCACTCTATCAATGCTAACAGTTGTGCTAATTGCATTCTCAAATTAGGCCACTCGTGGACATGCTCTAAGATGCATAGTCTCACATGCCCCCACTCTACCTTCATTAGTGTGTCACCTAGCATTATGGTCACCAGATAGTGCTCCTGTGACCAGAATGCCACTGACTCTATCTACATCATAGACATGCACATGATTAGTGTATCCTCTCTCTTATGCTTCCCTCAGTATTGGGCATCCTCCTCTATTCACCCCTAGTCATCCCTACCCCTATTGTCTACCAATTCATCCAAATCAACGAAGATGCAAATGAGCACAAACATTGATCCATGTAGACATTGATCGACATAGATGTTGATTCATGAAGATGATAGAATATGGAGACGTTGTTCTAGCATCTTTTGTAGCTGCGCAGATACTGGATTCCTACTAACGACTACCCAACTATTGTCTACGAAGATGATGATATAGAGATCATTATCTCCACCCTAGCTCTGACCCCTATTTTCCCCCTTTCATTGTCTATGCATATGATAGGATGCATCCTATCATCTTTGCAGACCTCCTTGTCCCCATTTTTTGTCTGCATAGACGATCGAGTTTTTGGCCCCATAAATGTGCAATAAATACTATCTAAAACTTCAAAATAAAAAATTTGACAAAGCTTGATAGTCAACTTACTAGTGGGCCCATCTCGATTAGTCTCTGGTGCTTTCGAATGCACTCTCCAAACTATAATCTGTCGATCAGATCCATCTTTCGCTCTGGTTCTCTGCTCTCTAGATGTGCAAATGACCCTTCCTTGAGCCTCTTGGAGACTTATATAGTCCCTCCAAGGCCCCCTTTGCAAGCCCATACCCTTTCCTGAGCCATGTCGACTGTTGTTTATCCCCAAGTCATGCAAAATGTTCATCTATTCCTATTTCTTACCCTTTCTTTTCTTCTACAAACCTTTTCATGAAAATTGCCCAAAATTCATTTTTTGTGCTATTTTTGCAAGGGGGCACCCTCTTCCCCTGTCATCACTTCAACACCACTCCTAGGACTCCTATCCTTTATTGGGCAACCTATATTTTTTTTTCTTTGATATAATGTCATCCTAACATCACATCAAAGAGGGGCAAAATATAGGCACTCAACATTATCCTAAACACTATATTAATTTATTTAATATCTCATGTGACATTATAATTAATTATTTATTAATTAATTATATTTGTCATATTTTTTTACTTATTTAATCAATTATTAAATAAGTTCATTTCCCTACTATATTTAAATCTAATTTAAATACTTCCCCCTAATGTATTAAATTCATTTAATGTGTAAGTACTCCATAAATTCCTTTTTAAATAAATTGTATTTATTTAGTTCCCTCCATTCCATTAAATTCTATAATCCTATGATTCAGTTAAATCTTATTTAATTTAATCCTAATCCTATCCTAAAACCTAGTCTACACCCATGACTCTCATCCTTCTAAGCCTATCCACTGCTTAATCCCACTTTTTTACCTTAAAAATATTTTAAAACACCTTTTAGCCCCTAAGTGTTTGCTCACACATGTGTGAGAAGGTCTTGATCCAATAAACCTTCCACTTCATTTATGCCTCTTACATCTCTTACACATTTGTCCCCCACTCCTTCCCCCAAGGTTGCTCACAAATGTGTGAGCACACCTTGAGCCTCTCAAACATTAAAGGCTTATGTTGACTTTTGCATGGCTTTTCCTTTAGCCCATGTGTCTCCCTTGTGGCACCTATGTGGATGCCACATGGATGCCACCTCCCCAAGGCCTCTCTCAAACCTATAAATAGAGCCCTTGTCTCAAGCATTTTCCATTTCTTCCATTGAAATGTCCCTTTTCTGATTTTGTATGATATTTCCAACCTTTAATTAGATCTTTAAGATCAAACAACTGATATCACAAAGATCCACCAAATTTCTTAAGAAACCCCAAATCGGGTATGTCGAAAATAGTGCCAAAAAGCTTCACAGCTTCACCTGTTATTAATAAATCTGAAAGTAGACATTTTTACAGAAATTTGAGCAGAATAACAGCCTATAAAATGTCATTTCCAGATCTATATAGCCTTTACAAAACAGCTCACAAATGTAGGACAAAAACTATGCTCATCGGGCTCCCGAAATTAACACAAAAATGCTCGAAAACACCACAAAAACACTAATAAGCTATCTCAGAAGTTTAATCACATCCCAATACATATATTCAGCTCTATTTTAACAGCTTAAAGTCTAAAATACAGCAGCAACCAAAACTGATATGAAATGCTCAACTGAAAACACCAAACTCATGCAAAAAACCACACCCAAAAACCCACAAATCTACACTGTTCAACACAAAGGCAAACTCTGTATGAGCATGCACATGGAATGGCTTCAAACTCCCATCCTTAGCCTTCCTAGAAACCTACAAACTCCCATTCTTGGGTCTCCCTGGAAACTTGCAAACTCCCGTTCTTGGGTCTCCTTCTCCACAGGTTTGGCAGCCTCTAAAGAATAACAAAGAATGAGCAAAAATCAAGTTCTGGAATGAGCCCAAAATGCCTCCAAACCCCTTAAAAGAGGGCATAACTGTAACTCATGTCCAAGAGAGGTTAATGAAACTTATTTTAATAATAATTTTCATTTATTAGTCCAACGGTTTCCAAAGATTAACCCCCTTTTTCCGAAACTTCACTTTCTTGGGCCTGCCTGCCTTAGCAAAGATTTTCTTTTTTAATTATTTGAAAAGGGGACATGACAAGTCCTCCCCTCCCAATAATTGCTTGTCCTCAAGCAATGGTTGAACAATAAACCAATCAATCCACCTGGATCCCAAATGTAGTCATGAACTATACTACTACCAATTAACACAGGCTCCTACAATATCCTCTGCAATATGACCAAGAGGAATCCATAATCAAATTAACAATTATAGCTCAACCAAACTTCGAAATCACCACTACCACAATCAAAACCCATGAGGCACAAACTCTTAGAACATCAGAACCCAAGTAAAGTGGACAAATCAAACTACCAACACAGTAAATACCATCAACGCATCCCACTGGCCTATATGGAATGTACAATCCAACTCTGCAACAATGGTGAACCCTCTCGAATGAAACTGTACCAAGTATGGAGAATCCACACACTGTACAACTCCTGCAGTCAACACAACTTTGCAAATCATCAGCCACTATCTCATAACCATAACTCCCATACACTGCTGATGGTGAAAAGACATTACAAGATAAAGAGTAAGAAATGGAATCCAAACCAAATTTGTCTGCCATCAACTCCTCAGCACAAAGATCAAATGCTAACTGATGTACATACCCTGCAATATAATGTTGAAAAAAAAAACCAACCTCAGTCAATAGCTCACCATGAAGAAGTGATACAACCCACTGTGACTGATCACCAGCTAAGTCAAGAGATGTCATAGCCAAAGGAGTAGAATCAATAACAACACCTGCTAAAGCATCACTCCAAAACTCCTGCTCTAAGTCATGTATTATCAACCTTTCAATTGCAGGACCTATCACCATGTCATGCCCATCACAACTCTCATCCCGAGGCATCAAACTATCCCATAACTGATGATAAGCACTAGGAACCAAAGTACATCTCTGTATCATCATCTCATCAACATGGTCATCAAAGGTAGATAGATGAGCATACCTCATAGTGTAATGCCGATAGAATGCACCAATCTCAGTCAGTGGCTCAGACTGCAATCCAGATGTAACTAACTGCAATCGATCATTAACCAAGTTGGAACTGACTACTACCTCTAAAGACATTGCGAAGGGAGTAGTATTACTAGTAGGAACCATGCCAACTATCAGTTGACCAACGTCACACATGGTCTTTGATACAACATCTCTAGTCTTCGTGCCATTAGTACTAGAGGTCACCACCATGTCAGGCACACCACAAAAGTCTGCTACAACACCCAACTCAATTGAACCTGACTCTAGTGGGAATGAACCTAATATGCCAATGTTAATATCAAGGATGGATGCATCCCCATCTCCACTGTCTCTAACAATCTCGGCCATGGACATCCTCGAATCACCAAACACCATAGCTTGTGACTGTATAGAATTAGGTAAAGACTGTAGTCACTCTAACTCCATGGTCACTTTAGCCAAATGAAACTGTGACTCCTTGAGAGCCAACTGTGTACTCTCAAGAATCTCATAAGTCACCTCAAGCTGCTCAGTAAGCTCACTCACCTCATCTTCCTTGGCCAACAATGCATCATATGCTGTACTGCCCCACTCCATAAGATAATCTCTGTCGGCTACCAACTGCATATAATTTTGTCTCAAAATTTGAATAGCCTCCCATAAAGAGTGGATCTCTGTCAAGGAAAGATAACTTCCTCCCTGCTCATCACTAGTAGGAGAACCCCATCTATAAACTGCTAACAACTGACGAGCAGCATCGAAATGTTGGCAAGTGATAGCAATGTCTTGGTCACTAACTCTCAACTGATTAGACACATGATGGCACTGGCTTGACTGTCTCCTACAAACCTCCTCTAATGCACTGTCTGAAGGAGTGTCCTCAAAGTTACTAGTCTCTAGAGTATTACCATCCATATCCTGTGAATCAAATCTAAAGCTTATATCAACATACGGAGTATCAAAAACATTAGCATTGCTGTCCAACTCCTCTGTACCCAAGGAAACTAAGTCTTCAAAACTGCCCACTGCATCCTCCTGGATGTCATCAATGCCAATATGATCCTGGGACTCATCTATACACACTGCCAAATATGAAATATCATCAACACATTCCAGCAAGTATGGTCGACTGGATATATGAACAAAGCCCAACATTGGTGTATAAAAACTAATACCAACATCAAACAAGATACTGGCACAAGAAAAGACAACACCATGTAATCTGCTAATCAAATCCATGATAGCACCCAAACAAACACTGCTACCAAAAAGTGTTAAAGATCTCCAGTCAACTGAATCCCAAATGCCAATATAACAATCTCGAGTCCATATCCGTAAACTAGAATCAACTGGTAACTCAAGCAAACTCCTCACCTGAGTAATATGACCAATACCAACTAGCTCCACATACCTGTCATGATGAGATAATGAAGTCACAATACTATCTTGGTTCACCTTCAGCTGGCTGGACAAATCATGTGAAGTACTACCAGCCTCAACCTCATGTGATGAAGCATCTAACTGTGCCTGGTACTCTTTCTCAGCAAAGTCATGAATGCTCAATGTCTGCTCATCTCTACCAGGTATCTCACCATCCTGCACAACAACATCCTCATAATCATCATCTGAACCCACTACACTGTAGTCACTGCCTGTTGTAACTATACCATCTTGAATACCTGTGGCATCACCCTTTGACGACCTGTAAACAATTGTCTCAATTTGAGTATCAAGTTGACTGTTACTATCAATCTATGTGATATCCTTTCCCACCACCTCCTGTGGCAGAGTAGAATCTGAGACCTCTACCTGGCTATCAGCTAGTTTCTCAAACTCCTCATGCAAGTTCTTGGGAATTGTGTCATCTGTCCTGTGAGAAAATCTGCCAAATAGAAATCCAGTCAACTTATCCACCTTAGCTGGGTCAGATAACATGTCATTTATACGGTGGTGCTCAACCAACTGTTTAGACATGTCATGGCTTATTTTCATAAGTTTATCTCGAATGTCTAAATAACCATCCTTTCTACTATTTTGACTCTGGCTATCAATTGTCCAAGATCGTTCCCTCTGAGACTCTGTACTATACCTGTCCATTCTGGATAAAGTAGAGTGTAACCCCAATAGGATATAACTTCTTCAAGCACCAAGAACTAACATGCAAATGATTAGAAGTAGCATGAAACCATAGATTTGGACATGCAACTGATTAGAAGCAACATGCAACAACCAAATTATGACATGCAAGATCTGGGTAGTTGTCAAAACTGACATGCAAGATCTGGGTAGTTGTCAAAACTGACATGCAAACTTCTACAACCACCAAATTCACCAAGAACTAACATGCAAATGATTAGAAGTAGCATGAAACCATAGATTTTGACATGCAACTGATTAGAAGCAACATGCAACCACCAAATTATGACATGCAAGATCTGGGTAGTTGTCAAAACTGACATGCAAGATCTGGGTACTTGTCAAAACTGAAATGCAAACTTCTACAACCACCAAATTCACCAAGAACTAACATGAAAATTATTAGAAGTAGCATGCAACCATAAATTTTGATATGCAGCTGATTAGAAGCAACATGCAATCATAAATTATGACATGCAAGATTTGGGTAGTTCTCAAAACTGAAATGCAAGATCTAGGTAGTTGTCAAAACTAACCTGCAAACTTCTACAAACCCTCAGGCTGGCAAGATCGTGGCTCTGATACCACTGAAATGTCCCCTTTTCTGATTTGATATGGTATTTCACACCTCTAATCAGATTTTCAAAATCAAAGAACTGATATCACAAAGATCCACCAAATTTCTTAAGAAACCCCAAATCGGGTATGTCGAAAATAGTGCCAAAAGCTTCACAGCTTCACCTGTTATTAATAAATCTGAAAGTAGAAATTTTTACAAAAATTTGAGCAGCATAACAGCCTATAAAATTTCATTTCCAGATCTATATAGCCTTTACAAAACAGCTCACAAATGTAGGACAAAAACTATGCTCATCGGGCTCCCGAAATTAACACAAAAATGCCCGAAAACACCACAAAAACACTAATAAGCTATCTCAGAATTTTAATCACACCCCAATAAATATATTCAGCTCTATTTTAATAGCTTAAAGTCTGAAATACAGCAGCAACCAAAACTGATATGAAATGCTCAACTGAAAACACCAAACTCATGCAAAAAACCACACCCAAAAACCCACAAATCTACACTGTTCAGCACAAAGGCAAACTCTGTATGAGCATGCACATGGAATGGCTTCAAAATCCCATCCTTAGCCTTCCTGGAAACCTGCAAACTCCCGTTCTTGGGTCTCCCTAGAAACCTGCAAACTCCCGTTCTTGGGTCTCCTTCTCCACAGGTTTGGCAGCCTCTAAAGAATAACAAAGAATGAGCAAAAATCAAGTTCTGGAATGAGCCCAAAATGCCTCCAAACCCCTTAAAAGAGGGCATAACTATAACTCACATCTAAGAGAGGTTAATGAAACTTATTTTAATAATAATTTTTATTTATTAGTCCAACAGTTTCCAAAGATTAACCCCCTTTTTCCGAAACTTCACTTTCTTGGGCCTGCCTGCCTTAGCAAAGATTTTCTTTTTTAATTATTTGAAAAGGGGACATGACATCCATATACATTGTTATCATGCTAGTATTATACTAGAGCTTTTTAGAGATTTTATGCTTAGAACTAACCTTTGGTAGTTGTTTGTATTACTTAGATTTCTAGTTCTTGCATTAGTTTTTATGGTAGTATGATGTTGTAGGTTTCTTTCTTGCATTGCATTTCCATCTCACTTCTAGAATCTCTTAAGGATTGGCTCACTCATAGCCATTTCTTGAAGTTATTCTCCATTAATCTTAGGATAGACTCATTTCATGTTGCATTTTCATTGACAAGGGATTCAATAGTTGTGTTTGGGAGAGCACATCTACATCCCTCACACTTCAGCACACCAACAAGGCCTCTTATGGGTGCCCTTGTTGAGTTGCTTTGAGGTTATGTGAGGACTTTAATTTATGGTTGCATAAGCTTTTAAACTCAAGTATATTTTAATTCTATTTCCATTGGTTTCTAATCTCTCATAAGCACATGTTACAACTAATGTTTGCTTGTTTACACATGCTCTCGATAGGTTAGGTTTTTTCATACGCAAGGTTTACCCTATTAAAGGCTTACAAAGATTGTTAGGTCTCACCCTATTAAAGGATTTCAACACCCTAAAATGTGCCTTGCTAAAGGACTTCAACTCACAATTAAGTAAGCACCTTGTTAGAGAATTTCAATATAGCCTATTAGTACTACTCTATTAAGAGATTTGATTGATTCACCTATTAGAATGATTTAGCAATTATCCTATAGTTAGCACTTGGTTACTTGATGATAGATCACCTCTAAACTGATGCATTCTCGATCCTTCTTGATCAAATGTCTCTTTGCTATATGTTATCTCCTTTCCTCTATTCTCCTTTAACTAATTATGTAATGTAATCTTAGATCACAACTCCTTAGCCACCATGAATGCTCTATTTTACACATGTAAACTTCTCTCTTCACTCCTTCATGCACCTTAGAAAGTTTAGGGTTTGTCCTCCATAAGAAGACTTAGGTGACTTAGGGTTAGGTATAAATCAATAGTTGTGATTCACCCATTTTTCCACTTAAACCTTTCCTTTACCTAATTGGCTACATGCAATTCATAGGGACTCCAACTTAAGATTCGTCCTTATCTCCAAAATATCATAATTCAATCTTTAAGTTGGCTCAAAATCAATTTACATAGTTGTTTGTGCCATTACAAACAATTATGAAAAATTTGTCTCACTCAGCATTTGAAGTCTTTGATGCTTGGAATATACTATTTTCTTTACTATGACTTGGAATCTATATTACTCAGCATGTATTGCTTGCACAACTCCTATATCACTCGGCATACACTGACTACTTGAAACTTGAGTGACTTGACACATGAGTGGCTCCACACTCACTATGGACTCGGCATGCTCTATCAAATACATGTTGTGCTCAACATGTATTACTTGTTTGACATGAACTCAGTTAATGACTTAAGTGTGTAGACATTCACTAGTCAAAACCAATACAAGACCAACAATCTCCCCTTTGACATCAGTGTATAAAACACTTCATCATGAATTGATATCCTTATTGTTACAAGCATAAAATATCTCTTATTCAGCTTATATACAAAATTTCAAAAAAAATCAACAACACTTATACCTCAAAATCTAATAACTCCCCCTGAGTTGATAGTTCTAGTTTTGTACTCAAAATTAATTTTGGACTCTTGCCGAGTAGATATGCCTGTATATGTTGTTCTCTGATAACTAATACTCTTTGCTTCTTTCTCCCTCTTTATTCTTTCTCCCTCTTAGCTAACTTTTATTCTCCCTCTTTTTGACAGTTGTGTCAATGGGCTATACAACGATAGTGTGTTTTTCCAAGAAAGATTTATGGACCTCAAGAATTATTTTGAGAACTACATCCCAATTTTCACATGCTACATCCAAAGACTTAATTTGGATGGCCATCTTGACAATAAGGTGGACTAGGCTATCTAATGTTGAAAGATTGGGGTCTTTCTTCCTAAGAATTTTAGCATAACCTAATTCCTTGTGCAAAATCTCGATGTGTGGGGTCAATGTTGTTTGGATGCTAATCAGTTTGGCCCTTATATTGGCTTCATCTATAGATAATGCTACTAACAAACTTTGTGTTAGTAATAATATTCTGAAGTGCTTCCCACTTTGAGCTAGATTCATAGGCAATTTTGCACATGATGAATTAACTTGACTTTCCAAACTCAAAATGTGTCTTCTTGTCTCTTATGTGAAGAGTATTGGATTGCACAGTTTAGTGTACAGTGAGAAAATGTTCTCAAGTACCTTCTTCACACTTTCTACCATAGTTGCTAATGCAACTCCTGTGAGTGTTATACCAACTAATATTTTCTCATTCACTTTGTTTTGAAACTTCTCTTTAGACCATTCTAATAATGTAGCATTTGTATCAAGGTCTACATCACTAACCTTTTCCACTATAGTTGTCAGTTGTTCAATGAGTGACTTGGTTTCATCTAGAGTAGGCAAACTGAATGCATCTAGAAAGATATCTTTGATATTAAGCAATCCTTACTTCTGCCTATGCTCTTTTCTGAGTAGTTCCCGATGCTTCTTTCTAGCTATGGCTTCTTGTAGTATGTCCATCTACTTAATTGTCACTGTGTCATAATCATACTCTGGTAACACAATCTCTTCATCAAGACTTACATCTCCATATTGTATCACTTCTTCAGCCTTTGATGTACTTGGACTCAGCACTAAGATTTGTAATGGTGTTACATCTATGCTTAGCTTTTGAAGAGTATGACTGGAAGGAGTGCTAGACTCTGGTAAAGTTACCAATGCTTGAATGGTTTCTTGATCCTTCATCTTTGGTGTCAACTTGATCTCTTCAGGCTTGTCCTTATTTTCCACAATGCCTTTTGATGCACCTTGTACTTGTGTTGGAGGTGCAGAAAGATTTATCTGACCTATTTCACTCTATGTATCAATAGTGGCTCGAGTTTCCACTGTATCCTTTTCAACTATATCAACCTTTTTTGATGTAAGCTCTGGCATTTTATCTAAAGGTTGTACACTAGTGACTTGAGGGGTGATGACAGGTGGTTCTTGTGTATTTACCACTTCCCTTGAATTTTCAGTCACTGATTTCTTTAGTTCATCTACACTCACCAATATAGAATTATCACAAAATTTTTCCTGTAGTGTAGATTGATCAAGTATCTTTTTCAAATCTTCCTCTCTTAGGGGGTTGATGTTTTGAGCTATGAGATGAAAAAAATCCTTTATTAGTAATTGTTTCAATATTTACACTTGTTACATGTTGAGGGTTGACATTAGGCAATTATGTATCTTGTACCCTCTATTCTTCTTGCTGCTTTGCCTTAGCTATTGTCTAGTCATCTACTTTCACTTTTGCATCTCCCTCAATAGTGTCTTCATTGTTATCATCTTCTTCTTCATCTTTTACCTCAATGGGTTTCTATTCTCCTTCTTTTACTATTGCTAACCCATATGTAACTTTCGACATCTCAGTGGACTTCTTCACAACATCTTCAATAGTGTTTTGCAGTATGTTGAAGGCTCTATATTTTGGAACAAATCTAATAGCATATTTCTTCATAGCCTTAGCAATTTGTGCCTTACTAAGTTCAGGCATGACTTGTGCAAGTGATGACTCTCTGATTTGCCTTTCTAAATTCAAGCAATAATGCCATTTTTGCCCCACTCTCTCATATAAGCTTTTAGGCATAGAGTTTTTAATTTCTAGTGGGGCTTTCTTAAAATTTTCCATCATGGCATATATAGCCTCCTCCACTTGATTCTTTTCAACTTTACCAAGGTTATCAAAATCAATATGAGAAAATCATAATAGATCTACACTATTCTTAACATTTTCACATAAGTTATCTAGATCTGATAATGGATTGTGACTCACCACTTTGAATTGGCTATTGTCGTCTGATTTTGTTCTCTCTTTATTAGATTTAGCTTGTGCAATATATTCCCTCCTTGGTCTTTTTTACACTCCTCCTTCCTACTCTATAGGTTTGGTCTTCTCTTTTGCCTTTTGTGTAGTGACACATGCACTAGCCCTTGTAGTAGGTGTTGTAGGTTTGGGCTAGCTTGGTTTGACAGTTTTCTTGGACCTTGTCACTAGTTGAGCCTTAGCCTTTCTCTTCTTTTGATCAATAGAAGTAGGTGCTTCCTTGGCTTCTTCTCCCTCGACACCTTCAACAACTTTTATCTCTTCCTCTGGCTGATCTTCTCCCATTCCTTGTGTTAATGGTTCTTGGGTTTGGGTGTCTTCTTCCTCTTCATCCTCTTCCTGCCTGGCACCTTCACCAAATTTATCTTTTAACTTCTTTACCAACTTCTCCTTCTTATTTATGATAGAGGCAGTCTTCAGTTCCATGGTAATCTTAGATTTAACCATCTCATAATTTCCAAATGCTTTGGCATCTTTATCAATATCTTCTACTAGTAAAGTTCTAATAGCTGCAAAGGCCTCATCCACATTTATTTCATATCCTAATGGTCTCAGCCATCTTACCCTTGGAGTTTTTTCTTTAACAAATGTATAGTCAGCATCAATTAGGAAACAAACATCATCAGAATGCTTTTCCACTAATGATACCAGAATTATCAATCTTTTCTTCATAGACTACTTAAAATCCTCAAAGTAGCTAGTCATAACTAACTCAAAGTTCTCACGCAATTGTTCAATGAACTCATCTATCTATACTACAACTAACCTATTTGTCTTCCATCCCACAGTGTCAAATATAGGGAATGTTTTTTGAACATAAAAGAAAATGCATATCAAAAGAGAATCAAATTTGCACTGAGCACTTTTTGTCTTCCTTATTGCTCCTAGGTTCTCAATCAATTGTTGTAATTGTAGCTTGACAAGATCATATGTGTGATCTTTCTTAACAATCTTGTAACCAACATCTACTACAATACAACACACACTAATTAATCTACTTGATTGATAAAACTTGTACCCTTGCTACAAAATCTATCAATGGATCTATGATGGTGTCAATTATCACTCCTCTCCTATTCCACATGGCTCCTGTATTATTTTCAATAACCTCTTTTGAATCACTCCTCAAAATCTTATGCTAATCTAGGGTCGGATACCCTATTACCCTATGGATTATTCTTTTGGTTATTTTGATAGGTCCATTATCTAACCAAATTGAATTATCATGAATTCTACTCAATACAATTCTAATCCATTCAGTTTTGAATACATTTGGGAAATCTAGGGCACAAATTAACCCTTTCTTCTCTACAATTTTGAATTCTTCCCTTAACACACCATTCTCACGAAGTCTATCATATGCTTTCTTGATCTCCATATCTCCAATACTTCCAATCGTATAGTTGTAACACTTCTTGACATCCTAAACCATTAAAACTTTTGGTGGTATCATGGATAATGCACCAGAGAGATCTTGTTTATATGCAATATCAAGTATGACTTTGAAAATTGGTTGTTTGACCTCATTACTAACCAGTTGAATGTTCAAAACCTCCTTGCCCTCCACATCCTTTGAACTAGATGCCATTATGTAAAACTAAGGTTTATGAAGGTCTAAATAGCGTAACTCGGCACTTGGTTTAAATACCTTGCAAGATCTGACAAAATGGTGTTGAATCGCTGCTCAAATCTTTTGCAATCACTTTGGATGAATTCCTAGATCACCTCTTGCTCTTCTTGCTCTTTCTCAAATTTAAAATGATGTGAAATGAGATAAAAATCAATCAAATACCCTTTGGAGTACTATAATTAATGTTGAGTGCTTACCTAGCTATAAGCTTGAAATCAACCAATTTCAAGCTCTTTCGGCATCCATTAGCATTTCATTTCTTTGGCAACCATTACAAGCTCAGTATCAACTAGTTTGTCTATTAGCTTGGCATCCTCTAGCATTTCACTAGGCAATCATAGGAAACTTTTCATGCTCGGCAATAACATGAAAAACTTAAAAAAAATTCTTGGATTCCTAATAACATCTTGCATCTTTATTCATGCTTATGCAATCTTTTCAGTACGAAATCCTTTGGAATTGATGTATGATGCAACCTTTGAATATTAGTCCCACATACCTCTTGATTGCTTAGTTTGATGAGGTGTGATCACCTCACCTATTGGGTGAAGTGATCCCTTCTCCATTTGATGTGTTGCAATCATCCTTTTTCTTCCATGTCTTGTTCATTTCATTTATGATATTTTCAACATTGGCCTTGCCTTTACCTTTATCAAACTCACAACTTGGTGCCTTTGACCTTATTGGGCAATATCTGTTGATGTGACCAATCTTCAAACAACTAAAACATGTGGTTTGACTCAACCACCTTTTGTAGTCACTTCTGAAGTGTGTTCTAATACAATTCTCAGGAACATGTCCAAACTCTTGACAATAATGACAACTATATCTTGTATTATAATCCCAATTATAAGAGTTACCATTGTTCCTTACCTTTGTTTGTCTGTTTGATGACCATATGGATTTGGATCTACACTCAAAAGCTTTATGTCCATACTTTTGACAGTTATAACAATATCCTTCAAATTTTTGTGTGTGCATGGTCATAGTTTTGCATTCCTTTGCCTGATGACCTTGTTTGTTGCACTTATGGTAGTGAACCATGCTCTTATTCTTGACATTTTGATTTGTAGTTTTACTCCTACACACATTAGCAATATTTCCTTTCTTACCATAATTATAACAAGTAGGTTTAAATTCTTACCTATGTTGCTCCTTTCTTTAGCACTTTTGGATGACTCTCCTTCTTCAATAGTTGTGTATCCCAGTCTAGATGTATCATTGTTAGGTCTAGAGGATCTTAATAATTGCTCAAAATATTTGATGGCTTTAGTTGGCTTATTGAAACTTTTAGTAAATTCCTTTTCCCTTTTAGGTCATTATTCAATTTCTCATTCTGCAACTTTAATATTGTTATCTCAATTTCCTTGACATTTAGCTCATAGTCAGCATTCATCATTTGACTCAAAGTATCCAATTACATGTTGGAAATCTTGGTTAGCTCTAAAGATTTTTCTTCCAATCTGTTGCTCAAAATTTTTTTGTCTTCTTTAATCATGTCTTTGTCTTCCATAGCTTTCTTTTTCTATTCAGTCACTTCACATAGTATTATAGCTTGTGATTCTTGTTCTAACTCGAGATTTCTAATTTCCTCAGCTTGGGCTCTATTCTTTTCCATTATATCTGCAACTGCTACACCAAATTTATTGGAGTCTTCATTAGAAAATAGCTTAGTAATGTCCATCTCTCTATAATGTGTGTCATTCTCCTCAATAGCAATTTCCTTCCTTCTCTTCAAAGATTTTTTTACTTCTTCTCTTGCTTTATTCAATTGACGTAGAATGTGTTGTATTTCAATTCCCTGATTCTCAATGATCTTTCCCAACTTGTAGACTTCAATTTTGAAGATCTTTCCTCAAAGCTCCAAAGCTTCTCTTTTAGAGAACAAGGCTCTAATACCAATTGTTAGAATTACAATAGGAAAGGTAAACTTCTGAGAGGGGGATGAACCAGTAGTTTAAAATTTGACTCATAAAAAAATTCATCACACATCCATCTCATACATTTAATAAGTAAACTAAAATACCATGTAAAGCATGTACATCTAAATCATGTAAATAAGTAAACATTCACACCTGTATGACACCAGATATGATTACCCAGAAACCCTCCAATGATACCCATAAATCTTTACTATTGCAGTAATAAAGTGTATCCAATGAAGGTTACAATGTTTGATCATGAGACATGATCTACCTTGTGAAAGGTCTACCCTATTAAAGGCTTACAAAGATTGTTAGGTCTCACCCTGTTAAAGGATTTCAACACCCTATTAGAAGTGTGCCTTACTAAAGAGCTTTAACTCACAATTAAGTAAGCACCTTGTTAAAGGATTTCATTATAGCTTGTTAGGACTACTTTGTTAAGAGATTTGGCTGATTCACTTATTAGAATGACTCAACAATGATCTTGCAGTTAGCACTTGGTTGCTTGATGGAAAATCACCTCTAAATTGATGCATTCTTGATGCTTCTTGATCATATGTATCTTTGTTGTTTGCAATCTCTTTTCCTTTGTTCTCCTTTAACTAATTCTTTAATGTAATCTCAGATCATAACTCCTTAGCCACCATGAATGCTCTATTTTGTGCATGCAAACTACTCTCTTCACTCCTTCATGCACCTTAGAAAGTTTAGGGTTTGTCCTCCTTAAGAAGACTTAGGTGACTTAGGGTTAGGTATGAATCAACAGTTGTGATTCATCCATTTCACTACTTAAACTTTCCCTTTACCTGATTGGTTATATGCAATTCATAGGGACTCCAACTTAAGATTCATCCTTATCTCCAAAATTTTGTAATCCAATCTTTATGTTAGCTCAAAAAAGGTTAACATAGTTGTTTGTACTATTACAAACAACTATGAAAAAATTGTCTCACTCGGCATTTGAAGTCTCTAATGCTCGACATATACTATTTCCTTTATTGTGAATCAACATCTATATTACTTGACATGCACTGCTTGCTCAGCTCCTATATCGCTCGACATACACTGACTACTCAACACTTGAGTGACTTGGAACATGAGTGGCTCGACACTCACTGTGGAATTGACATGCTCTATCATATACATGTTGTACTTAGCATGTACTACTTATTTGGCATGAACTAAGTAAATGACTGAACTGTGTAGACACTCACTTGTCAAAACCAATCTAAGATCAATAGTCACTTGCATGTATGAGGTATTTATTATTGAAATTGAACACTTAATAAGTGAAAAGCATTCCCAAAACCAATTTACATTGAGAAGTAAATCATGAGGAGGAAACAAAAATTAGTTATTTGAAAGCAATTTGGCCCTCAAATTACTAACTTGGCATGCAACCATAGCATGAAAAAAAGACAAGTTTGTGTTAAATTTCAAAAATAATTGGTGTGGGTTGTGAAAAATTACTACTATAGTCATTGATTATTAATCTCCTATCTTATAAAGATTATTTAATTGTTAAAAATTAATTAACAACTAATAATAAAAATAACACAACTGCAACTTCACCAATAAAAATATGGAAAGAAATATGTAACACAGTGACACAATGTTTTTGGACAAATTATCCCTAGAAAAACTTGAAGGGAAAACCATTTCTACAAAAGACAAATTAAATTAAACTTCAAAAAAATAACAGTTACAAAATTCCTTGTTACTAGTGGGACTTTAATATTCTCCCAATTTCTTATGTTAATATTGCCCCATTGCTATCTCCAATGCTATCATGGTGCCCTTGATAAAATTGCAAGATTGTTTTCTATCACTATAAATATTTTTCAGTCTTGTGTTCTCCAAATGTCTCCTATTCCCCTTTTATACCATTCTAATTAGAAAATCAATAGTTGTGATTGATTCTTAATCAATGGTTGAGATTAAAAACAACTCAACAACCAATAACAAAATTGGTTTCTATTTGCTTCCAAAAGTGGTCAATTAATTAACAAATAATTATCCCTATTCTAACTAATTTTTTAGGGAAAAAAACATTTAATAAATAATAGCATATAGACAAAAAACCATCCAAGCTACCAAAACTAGCGCTCCTTCTTAGTAAGGAAGTTGTTCTACATGACACCCAACTTTCTCTAAAGAAGATAAATTTTGTCTTTCCTAATGCCTTAGTCAGAATGTCTACTACCTACTCCTCTATAGGTATACACTATAGATGAACAATCTTTTATTGTACATAATCTCTAATGAAGTGATATCTAATTTCTATATGTTTAGATCTATCATGAAATACTAGATTCTCAGATAACTTGATGCAACTTTGATTGTCATAGTGTATCACAATAGTCTCAACTCTTTGACCAAACAAGGCTACTAGCAATTTATGAATCCATATAGATTCACATGTCTCCATGCTATCTATTATGTATTATACACCTTCTGAACTTAGACCCACAAACTTCTACTTCCTACTAAACCAAGAAATAACTCCCAGTCCCAAACGGATACAACACCCTAAAGTGTTCCTCTTGTTTGTTGCACTTCCTGCCTGATTTGCATTAGTATAGTCTATCAACTTGATTCCTTCACCTCAAACAAATCTGATCCCATAGTCAACATTACCTTGAAAATAACACAATAGATGTTTATCCAATGTTCAATGAACTCTCTTTATCTCAACCATGAACTAACTAAGAGAGTTTACTACAAATGCGATATCTACTCTGGTGTTGACCAATACATGAGATAACTAATCAACTACCAATATAAGGTGGGATATACATCATTGTCTATGGATGTATCTATTTTCCTCCATTCCATGATCATATGTATAGACATGGCTTTGTAATCCTTCATCTTGAACCTCATTTGGATCTCGATGCAATATTTTCCTTGACCAAAGAAAATATCTCCATATATATACCACACCCCTGTGCCTAGAACATAGTGCATAAGTCTCAAATTCTTCACCTCAAACTCTTCTACAAGGTCCCTCTTGCAGTCCTCTATGAGCCCTAGTAAACCTATAAGAAAAAAATCATCCACATATAGAATATGAATGAGAAACTCATCCCCAACCACCAAGTTGTGAATGTTAGCATCCACCTCACTCTTCATAAAGCCCATTTCCTACAAGTATGTGTATGTCAAAAACATTGACACACTTCTATAAACCCTTATTCTCAAGAATAACCATGAAAGAGAGCATCTCAAGAGGCAGATTATAGCTCTTTATCTATGATGTGCAAATGTGCAAAATAGTAAAGTGGTGACTCTCAAATGAACCAAGCTATGCAACCCTTGCAAGGTACACTATAGGACAAGAGTATCAAAGATGAGAGCAAGAATGCTAGCATCCAAGAATCACAATGAGAATGTATGAAATGTAACATAAACTAAAATGATGTGCATGCATAACATCTACCTCTGAATAATTTCCTCTGATATATAGGTTATTTAATGTGTACTTTAGGTTGTGTGATCTAATTTTATGACACATCGGGTTCTTGTTCAAGTTCATGCTCAACTATAATCTTTGAATCTTTGGATGACTCTCCTTCAATGTATCCAATTTTTATCATGACTTCTTTAGGTTTTTGTACCATTAAATGATCATCAAGTTTATTTGTGCTTGAATATAGCTTCTCAATATGTAGCTTGGCTTGTACAAGTTATCCTTTCACAATAGTGTTATATGTCTGAAGTTTCATGTTCTTCAACTTTGTGTCTTCAAGTTTAGATGTTACTTTGGTGAGTTGTGACTTCAAATTTGTGAGCTCAAATTCTAGACTCACTTTAGCATTTCACTCATTAGACATCATAATCATCTTTAGCGATGTATTTTCAAGTTCATGCTTCAATATTTCATTCTCCTTGTTTAAATTGACAACTGAGTCTAAATATTTAACTTGATTTATTAGCTCTTTCCTCTTAGATCTTGAATTTTAAATATAATCTTTTAGTTTCTTAATGAAATCTTGTACATCATTAAGTTTGATCTTCAATCTATATCTTTCATCATTATCTTGATCCAATTCCTTAAGAGCTACTTCACAATTTTTTTGCGACTCTTCTAAATCCATATCGATCTTCCTCAAGTTATTATACTTCTTTTCAAAAATAGATCTTTAATACCAATTGTTGGAAATAGGGAATACTGAGGGGGGTAGGGATCTGTATTCCAACACATTTTTCTCTAATTAAGGATCTTTAAAATAAACAATAAATAAGCATAGATAGATGAATTAAATACAAATAATGAACATCCCACAAAGAAAATAATAACACCATATTTTCTTAACTAACAAAACCTTGGCCAAGAGAAAAACATGGTGGGGATGGTACTCACAAAATGATCCACTAATAAAAGTACCTTGTAAAAGGTTTTGACCCTGTTAAGAGTCTATTAAATACATATAGTGTACTTTTCCTTCTTAGAATACTAGACCTTTTTAGAGGTCTCCACCATGTTAGTAGTTGTAATACAAAATGAGCTTACAACTCTATAATAACATACAACTTTACACGTATAGAGAAAGTACAAAAAAATGGACTATAGTTATATCTCAACTATCTAATTAGTCATTTGTTGTTTCTTGCATCTAATCATGCTCATATACCTCTTCTATTTTCTTATTGTCAAAACATTTACATATCATCATGAACAAAGCTCTCATAACATAATGATACCATAGTATAATCATGTGTATGTTCACATATCAAAAATTTCTTCCTTTAAACCCTTTTCCTTAACTCTTTATTTAGTTGGCCTAAATTACCAAGTAACACGTTACTAAAACATGTTATTGTTAGAATATATAGTCCACTAGTATAACTGAGCAAGGGTGGGGGGTGAATCATTTATCCAACTATTATCATAATTATCAACCTTTTTTTAATAGATAATAGGTATTTGTATTTATAATAAATAAAAGCATTACACCAGTTCAAATTTAGAAACATCTAGCCCTTCCTCCTACCTCCCTACCTTACTATTTCTTCATAAAACATATACACCTTTACAATCTTCAAATTTTATAAAACTAGTTTAAAAAGCTTAAAATCCCTTATTTGGGCAGAGAAACTAGATGTAATATGCACAAGAGCTTTACTGTGTTAACAAAACCTGGCTCTATCAATATGTTGTCAATTGCTTCTTCCTATTCTAACCATTCCGCTTTGACAACAACCTAACAAGAAAAATTTGACCATCTTGTTGCTCCTCCATCTCGCAACCCCCAAAATTAATCTTCCTTCTTCCTCAGACATCTAATCTTATTCACCATCTAAGCCAGACCATGACCTAGTGTTTCTCCTACACTATCGAGGGACATCACTCCAAGTCCCTAAACTAGCTACACTCTCAGTTCATTCCACTCGTCCCAGCTTATGACAACCCTTAACCATGCCTCCTTTGCCTTTCTATACATTGACAGTTTATGAACCCCGAACTTCCACCTCAAGACAGGTATATATCCATAGCAGCGAGCTTCATCTTCATTTGTAAAGCACTCACTAATGTCTTGCCTTATTTTACGAATAGATTATTCCATTATTGAACCCAACCCATCCAACATGTCATTTGCAAATAGATCATGTGTTATAGTTTCCACCTCATAAGTGCTTTTGTTCAATTCCAAGCCCCAAGCTATGAATATTGATATCATGTCCAAATTTTTCCTCCTTTTAATCGCTCTCTCCTAAAATTGGTCTCCTATCACCCCTAATACTACTGAAATTATTTCCTTTTTCTTTATTTTTAGCAAACCTTTCATCCTTTTACAACTAGCTAGACCCTTAAAAGCCTTCATTTGCCTTACTAAATCTACAAAGAATGTCGCTTCCATCTTAACATTTTCTATGCTTTAGTTCATTAAGTTTTGTCCCTTCAGTTTGCTTATTAATAAACTCATTCCCTTTAGCTTGTTCATCACTCTTATGATGCAAGAGCATCCTTAGTTGCCTTGCAATCCTATAAGATGGTGTGGTTTGGCTTTGGAGTTTGGGAACTCAGCCAAAGAAGGAAGTGTGACTCGGTGGATGCTAATTTGGTTTGGATGTTGTGTTAACTGAGTGACTCGATTAATGAAGATGTTTGATAATGCTTGTGGGAGCTCAACACACTGGGAGCTTAGTGAAGCTTGGTTATAGTGTTGCCCGAGTTTCTCAATTGCTTCTAGAGGACTCAATGTGTTCTATGGCTTGGTTTGCACTGGTGAGCTTGACTTGGTCTACATAGTTTGGGTTACAGTGATGCCTGAGTTATATTGGTTAGTAAGGGAACTTGATTATGTTTGGTAGAATGCTGACACTCAGCTTGGTCTTGGTTCTTGTAGGTGTCGAGTTGTCTGAGAGCCAACTAGTGGCTCAACATATATTTAATGTGAGGGATTTAATTTAATTTATAATGAATTGGGCCAACTTGTGGCTTAGTTGGGTATAAGTAGAGGGTTTTGTAGAGTCCTTAGGCATTATCATCTAGCTCAGAGAAGAGGATGAAGGGTATATACGAACTTTGAAGAGCTAGTAGTTGCAGCTTGAGAATTAGAGGGTTGTTTGGTGGACTTGAGGGTACAAGTGTGGATTCTTCTTGGTGTTCTTATCTAGTTGTGGTTCTGGACTAGTTGGGATTGGGATTGTAAGTTAGATCTTATGGGATCTTGCAAAACTGATATTGTAATTATTGTTTGTATTTGGCTCTAACCCAAAAGGCCTTACAGTCAAGCATATTGCATGTAATCAATTATTTTATGAATAAAGAGTTGTGATTTGGTATCAAATATTATTTTATTATTGCTCATTATTTTGTTTCCACTATGTGGTTATTTGATGGGGGTTTGGACATCTCCTTTGGGGATTCTCCTACCATGCACTACATCATATGGTATCAGGGCCTAGCTTTCCTAAGTGTGTGATCCAATCGCCGAAGTTGAGGTAGTTTGCACTAGGATCTTAGGTTGGAGAAGGTTGATCTTATGGAGTTGATTGATCTTCTAGATTGGTGGATTTATTGCTTTGGGTTTGCAAAATTTTTGGAAGATGCCTCTAAGAAGGTTGGACCCTAGGGTAATTGATGATATTAGTGATGTTGTGAAAGAAAGGATCTCAGAGAAGATTAGAGCATAATTTAGATCTGAGATTGCATTGATGAAGAGTGACATGATTGTTGAAATCGTGAGTGCTTTAGGTGGTGTACCTAGGCATGTGGGTGTTGATGATGGCTATGACGAAGTAGCTGAAGACTTTAAAGTTATTGAATCTAGTGGTGAGGATAGAATTGGTTATGTGGAGAGACCTATTGGAAGTAGGGTTGGTCAGTTTGCTAGACCTAGATCTCACTTGAAGCTCAAGCATAAGATGGAGGTGTAGAAACCTAAATTTGATTACACTGCTTTGGTAATCTAATTTAGCCATCTCTAAAGGCATCATTAATTAAATTCTTATTTAATTAATCCTTTGCCATCCCTAGTTGATTAATTTAATTAATCATCTATAGTCCTAATTGATAAATCAAATAATCTATTATTTATCAATTAAATCCTTTTCTCCTATCTAATTCCAAAAATCCCCATTTATTAAATAAATCTATTTGATAAATGAAATCCTCAAATTCAAAAACCCCTAACCTATCTCTAATCCTCCATTTAGCCTAATCCACCCCATCCACCCATACTAACCAAGCTTAGCCACTAACTCACCCACCCTCATTAATGCCATCCACTTGCACATCTCTAACATCCCTAATCTAATCCTAAACCCAAGCCTAATCCACCCCCTAATGTTGTCACATTCCTTAAACAAGTTTAAGACTTTCCTAATCCAAACCAAAGTCTCCCCTCAAAAAAACCCAACCACTAAGTCATGAGTGCTCTTACAAAACATAAAAGAGTCTTACAAGCCCACTCATGACTCTTACACCCATCTTCCACACTCTTCCCTCTTCCACACTCATTCCTCTTACATCCCTCTTACATACTCAACCCCACTCATCATGCCTTTAACCAACCCTTTACCCTACCCTCTCACACTCATCCTCCTTGTGACAAGTGTCACCTTCCCATTGGTGCTAAACAAGCACAATCCATGTGCTCTCCTTTGAGTGCATCCTAGCCCTCCTTAAGCCTTCATCCATCCTTGCATCTAAGCCCTCCATCCCTCTACCCCTTAGCCTATAAATTGAATCCCATCCCAAGCCATTTCATCAACAATCTTTGAGCTAAAGTTACCATGCTATTTTGAGAACCAAAGCCATCAATCTTACCCTTATAATGCCAAATTGAGAGCTCACAAAGCTACCAATTTGCCATTACCCATCTCCATTGAAGCAGCTTTTGAGCATCTTGAGCATACATCCACAGCAAAAGGACACATCTACAGAATCAAGAAAGCATGGAGTGTTTTCTCTTGTGAAGTTTGCACTTCTTTTTTTTGCTTTCTTTGTCTAAGCATATATGTGAATTTAGTTTTTGGTTTGTGAATGTTTACTTTATTTGTTAATGTTCTTTGCATACTAAATCTTGTTCTACAGGAGGTTTATAATTTCTTAGGTACTTTGACTCTCAAAGACCTAATTGATTAGATTAGTGAATTGGAAGACTACTTCGAGCTTGAGGATATTGAGGATCCACTTAGAGTGAGGTTGGCACAAACTAAGTTGAAGGGATGTGTTGCTCTTTGGTGGAAGGAATTGCAAAGAGATAGAGAAGAAGAAGGTGAAATGAAGATCACTAGATGGAGGTTGATGGTGACTAAGTTAAAGGCTAAGTTCATTCCTATTGATTATGAACTCTTGAGTTGTTTAAGAGGTTGTAGAATCTAAAACAAAAGGATATGATTGTGAAAGATTGTACCAAGGAGTTCCACTAGTTGACTATTTGGTTTGAGCATAAAGAATTATCAAAGGAGAAGATAGCTCAGTACATTGATGGTTTGAGATTCAATATTTAGGATGAATTTGGTATGCTAAATATTTATTGAAGGAAAAAGATAAGTTGAAGAGGAAAATTCAAGGTAATTCTAGTGGGAATGAGAAGCATTATAAATCGATAAAGGCTAAACTAAGTACTGAAGGTGAACAAAACTTGTTGATTAGAAGAGAAGGATAGGTGGAGGTGGGTTTAGTGGTAATTGTTTTAGATGTGGTGAAGAGGGGCGTAGATCTTTTGAATGTCCTCATGGTAGGAAAGTTATTGTTATAAATGAGGTTACAGTCCAAGACAGTCAACCAGAGCAAGGAGAGAGTTTGCTAAGTCGATGAGTAGTGGTTGGTCAGAGGACACTAGACTCTAATCAGGGGACTAGTTTGTTTAGGATTCATTGTAAGTCTAGTGGTAAAATTTGCAAGGTCATTTTGGATAGTGATAGTACTAATAACCTTGTTGTTGAGGAGATGGTCTAGAAACTTGGTTTGAAGAGAGTAAGACACCCTTATCCTTATAGGATTGGCTAGTTAAAAGGTGAGCATGCTTTGAAAGTGAGGGAGAAATGCCTTCTTGATTTCCAAATTAGGCAGTACAAGGATCAAGTGTTCTGTGATATTGTTGACATGAATAGTTGTCATGTGTTGCTCAGTACACCTTGGCAATATGATTGCAGGGTTGTGCATGATTGTGTCAAGAATGTGCTTACATTGTGAAAGGTGGCAGGAAGCATTCCCTCATTCCTTTGTAGAATGAAGAGGTCTGTAGAAGGAAGCTAAGTATTGGCAACCAATTTGAGTTGGCAAATTCTAAGAAGGTTGAAGATCAGTATGGAAAGAAGACCTATAGCACATCAACAACGAATGTAAAGATGCAAAAGAAGAACAAGGGAAAGAGTGTATGAGTTGAAGACTTGGAGGATATGTATGTGAAGAACCAATTTGGGATTTATGTGATGAATCCTAGAAGATTTGCACAATGAGGTGGTCTGGCTTTGGAGTTTGGGAACTTGGTCAAAGAAGGAAGTGTGACTTGGCCAATAATGAGTTGGTTTTGTTGTTGTGTTAACCGAGACTCAATTAATGAAGATGTTAGGTGATGTTGGCTATAAATTAGCACACACTAGGAACTCAATGAAGCTTGGTTATAGTGTTTCCTAAATTTCTTGGTTGCTTCTAGAGGACCCGACATGTTCTTTGGCTCAGTTTGCACTAGTGAGCTTGGCTTGGTCTACATAGTTTGGGTTGTAGTGATGCCCAAGTTAGCTCAGTCAATGAAGGAACATGGTTATGTTTCGTAGAATGCTAACACTTAGCTTGGTCTCGGCTTGGTCTTGGTTCTTGTTGGTGTCAATTCGTCTAAGAGCTGAATTTTAGCATTTAATTTGTGTATGGGTGCTTAATTTATGTTGTAGCTGACTAGTGGCTCAACATATATTTAATGTGAGGGATTTATTTTAATTTGTAATGAACTAGGCTAACTTGTGGCTTAGTTGGGTATAAGTAGGGGGTTTTGTGGAGTCTTTAGGCATTATCATCTAGCTTACAGAAGAGGATGAAGGGTAGATGCAAACTTTGAAGAGCTAGTAGTCATGGCTTGAGAACCACAAGGTTGCTTGGTGAACCAGAGGATACAAGTGTGGATTCTTCTTGGTGTTCTTCTCTAGTTGTGGTTCTAGACTAGTTGGGATTGGGATTGTAAGTTGGATCTTGTGGGATCTTGCAGAACTAATATTGTAATTGTTGTTTGTATTTGGCCCTAACCTAAAAGGCATTACAACTGGGCATATTGCATGTAATGAGTTATTTTATGAATAAATAGTTGTGATTTGGTATCAGATCTTGCATTATTATTTCTTATTGTTGTGTTTATGTTGTGTGGTTATTTGTTGGGGGTTTGGACATCTCCTTTGGGGATTCTCCTACCTTGCACTACATCACTCTTCCCTCCACATGCTTCACCCATAACTTCCAATTAAATCTCTATAGTTTCATCTACCATTGAAAGCCACATTTAATACTTTCCTTTGTTGCATTTAATAAATTCATCATTGTGCTCTACCAACACATATCCCACACTTCTTAAAAGGGTTCCATAACCCTTTTACCTTTAGTCCTCACTTGAAACTTCATTGAATTGATCCATCATTACATCACCAATGTTAGGTAGCCTTATTACATAATTTTCTTACTGGTCTGCTTCCTAGTTTACCTCTTGATAAGCATGACTAATGTTAATATCAGTGAAGCTATCTAACATTACAATGATTTCTTCTATTTGACTCTATAAAAACCAACTATGTGATCTTCTATTTTTTAGTATATTGACCATGATTTCTAAATCCCCCTCCAAATGAATATTTTCCACTTTCATCTTCTTCCCTAATTGCACTGTGAGAAGAGTTGCCTTTTCTTTTCACTACATTATTAGTCCCATCTGAAAACCTTTTGTTGCTATAGCTATAGCTTCTCCATTTTCCATTCTAGCAATCACCCCTACTCTTGACACTCCTAGGTTCCCTTTGGAAGCTCCATCAAAATTAAATTTCAATCAATCTATATAAGGCAGTTCCCATTTGATATTCTCCCTTCTTAAATTTTTGTTCATTCTCTTGCTTCCATATATTGACCAATTAATTCTAACCTCTAGCCAATGTCTTTGAATCAGATGATCCCAAGAAGAGAGAATACTATTTCTCTATCCCCAAGAAATAATAATTTGCAAGGTTTCACCTATTGATCTATGAATTTGGTCCCAAACTCTATCTATAGATCCCATCCTATCTTGAAAAACTCTCTTTTTTCTCTCCTTCCATACCTCTCATATTACTATTGAGGGACTTATAATCCATAATTTTGAGAAGGTGGATTTTTTGAAGTTTCTTGGACATCCTTGAAATAGATTCCACAACTTGTTTGAAAGTGGACACGACCAGTTGAGATGTGATTTTATATTTTTCCAACACTTATTTTCAAATCCACATTGGACTAATAAATGATCAAAATCTTCCTCCCCCTTATGACATAAAATATGTCATGTTGTCCCAATGAATCCATATTTCTTTCTCCTTTTGCAAGTTATAATCCTTTCTTTTGGTGATTTCACTCTGCTAGGGTTTTATGTGAACTTTTAGTTTTCTTGCATATGGCTCTCTGTTTGAGCTCTCCTTTTGTTTTTTCCACTTGTCACACCACATTTAATATGGGAGCTTTTAGGCTAGGTTATCATGGTCTCAGCTAGTGGTGACCCAATTGTTACTAGTGTTTACACTATTGCTTCGGATAGCCATGGAACCTCCTCAGAATAAACGCACTAACAAATTCATCCCAAAGGTTTTTCATGAGGTAATCCTGATATTATCCTTCCTTTACAAGAACTTGATGTTGCATGTGATTGGTTAGAACAACATACCTTAATAGGGTATTTTATGGATAGGACTCCTCTTGAAGCTATGCTCCAAGAATGGGTTAACAAGAGTTGGACTCCTCATGGAATCTGCCTTGACACTGTTCAAAACCTTACCGAACTTTTTTTTTTCCCCCTTTGCTAACCCGTCTCAAGAAGATGTGGTTTTTAACAATGACCCCTAGTTTGTGCATTCGTCTCTGCTTGTTTTTCAAAAATGATCACGAGACTTCACAATCTCTGATGATAAAAAGCTTAGGGTTCCTTTGTAGGCTGAGTTCCTAGGTTTACCCTTTCCATGTTGGCCTTTTATTGAGTCCATTACCAATACCCTTGGCAAAGTTATCATAAAGGAGCATGAAATTTTTTTCAATGCTCGCCCATAGAGATGCATTTGCGTCGAGGTTGATCTTTCCAAGGATCTTAAGGATTCTATGGAAATCTAGATTGGGTCTTAAACCTTCTCTCAGAAGGTACTCTATTTGAACCTTCCCAACACTTGCTATAGGTGCTAATCCGTGAAACACAAGATTAGGGATTGCCCTTTGGCTATGCCTAGGGTTAAATCCCCACCTAAAGAAGCTCCTACCAAGCCAGTTGAAGGGAACAAAGAAGAATGGGTTACTATTGGGCGCAAGGGAAAGGTTTCCTTGACTCCTTTGGATCCTAAATAGTCATATGCGATGGTCACCACAGTTCCTCCTATTCCAACAAAAGCACAAATCCTAGCCAGCTTAGGGACGCAAGCAGTTTCCTTAGAACCTATTTCAGGTGTCTTATAGGTTTCAAACCCTACTGGTTTGCATGGGATTAAGGAAGCTACTAGGGCTACCACTTCAGCTATGGTTCATACACCTCTTACTACTTCTTCCATAGCACTATAGGTGGTGCAGTGTTCTCATAATCCCCTCAGATGTGCTGAGAAGCTAGAGGTGAAACCACATGCTATAAATCCAGAAGATTTTCCTTCTGACTTTAACCAAGTTTCTACCTTCTTCTAGAATAGCTACTCCTCTCTTAAGGATGAGGAAGATATGGAAGAATTTTCAAATTTTTTTATCATGGAATATCCAAGGTCTTACAGACCTCTCCAGAAAGTACTATGTCTAGGACACCCACCATAGACTTGGTAATTTAGATCTTCTCTATATCCAAGAACTTAAGATTTATGGTTTCATGCTTTCCTCTGCATGCCACATCATATGGAAGAATGACATCATATTTTTCTCTCAACGTGAAGTTGGCAGAGGTGGTTTATTACTCTCTTGTCACCTCATCTTCATTCTACTATTATTTTGCATGGTTCTGATCCCATGCATAGAATTATTTGGCTGTTGCTTTCCATTAACAATCATTCTTTTGGAGTCATTAATGTTTATGCTTCCATTTATGTTGTGGAAAGATCTTAGAAGTGGGGTTGGCTGGCTGACAACTTGCCTCCAGTTACTTGGGTTATGTGTGGTGACTTCAATATGGTTGAAGTGGCCTCTGACAAAGATGACATTTTGCCCTTTCGCTGGACAGCTGGGGAAAGGGAAGCTTGGTAGTACATGTGCAATACATTGAGCCTTTTTTATCCCAATATTAACTGCCATCAGCATAGTGGGGTTTGGCACACTTGGTCCAACTGTTGAATTGGCTTTGACCACATTTTAAAGCGCCTCGATCATGCCTTGATTACTGCACAATATTTTTCCTCCTTTTTCTAAGGATCATGATCTACCTATCATTCCCCTACTAGATGTGACATTATCTAACCATTATCCCATTTATTTTGTCATTTCATGGCAAACAACTATCCAGAAAGTTGTCAAGTCACAATTCTTCCTCAACACGTCTATGCTGACACATGCTTCCACCATTACACATATCCCATGTCTCTAGAATCTATACCCATGTCTACATTCTCAGATAAGGTGGATCCAATGGTGGAATGATGCCATTTCTAGAAATGCCTACTTTCTATGCATCTATGGGTGGCAGTTGGCAATTTTCAGAAAGTGGTCTTATGAAGCCACTACTTTTGCACTCAAAAAAGCCTTTGAGGCTCTCACCCTTAATCCCTTTGATGTGGATTTGCAAATCCAGCTTGCCAAACTTCACCATGATAAACAAGTTACAGATAACTATGCCACTTGAGGAGCCCAAATCAAAGCTTGTCTCCACTGGTTGGAGGTTGGCAAAAAGGGTTCAAATGAGTTCTTCCAGGCTCTTCAAGCCCATCATACCAATATTTGGATTAAAAAAATCAAACAAGGCAATTCTATTCTCTCCAATCTCCTTGACATTCTGCAAGCATTTGTTCATCATTATGAGAATTTTTTTTCTTCACGGGGAAATTTAGTTGCTCAGGAGTAAGCTCTCAGAAAGTGTATCTCTGTTACTCCAAACTGCCTAGTAGTTGAGCAACTTCTTACCCTTCGAGACCTTAAGGAGGTGATTTACTCCATGGCTAATGATAAATCCCCTCGGTGTGATGGGTTTCCCTGTGAATTTCATAAACACCTCTAGGAGCATATAGGTCATGATCTGCACAAAGTTTATCTTGAAGCCTATCATACTAAAAGTAGGACCTGTTATAAATACAAGAAATATTAAATTCATACCTAAAGTTGGAGATCCTGAGGATATTTGTAACTAGAGGCCCATTACCCTTCTGAACGTGTCTTATAAGATTATTGCTAAGGCAATTTCTCACAAAATCTGACACCTGTTGCCTTTAATTATGCATCCTGAGCAAACTGGCTTTATTAAGTCCATATATTCTTGACAACATTATTGCTATCTGGGAAGAAATGGAGTGGCCTCACAAGTCTAAACAAATGGCTATTTTTTTGAAGATTGATTTTGTTAAAGCCTATGATTGAATTGAATGGCCTTTTATCTTGGCTATGCTCCAAGCTCTTGATTTTTGTCCCAATTTCCTACAGTCTATGGAAATTCTCTTTTGGAAATGTTAATGCTTGCATTACCATAAATAATTCTCAATCCGAGGCTTTTGGTCTTTTTCATTCCATCAGGAAAGGTTGCCCTCTCGCAACGGCTCTTTATGTCCTTATTGCTGAAGGATTTGGCTATTTGCTAGCTCACTCTATGTCCTCTAGATTGGTTCGTGGCATTTCCTTTCCAGAATCATCTTCCTTATTGGTCAATGGTCATTTCATTGGTGATTCCTTCCTCACTATTTTGGAGGATGAAGAAAACATAAAAAATGCCTTAATTTTCTCAGACATTTTTTGTCAAGCCTCTGGATCTGCTATTGAATGGCATAAAACACTATGCTACCATCAGTCATTCTTGCTAGCTCCACCTTGGCTTAACCAATTTGAATGGAAATGGGTCACTCACGAGGAGATTTTTCACTTTCTTGGCATTCCTTTCGCTTTTCAAGCTTTGCCTATTGAACTATGGAATATTGTGCTTGCCAAGATCACCAAGAAACTTGATTATTGGCTTACGAAACTACTCTCCCCTGTGGGCAAATTCCAGATTTGTTCGAAAGTTCTTACAGCCACTCATGTCTATTATTCTTCTTGTTGGGCTCCCTCTAAAGCCTCCTACCAAAAATTAGAAAGACTGCTCTGAGATTTTCTTTGGGCTTTTAATTTTGATCATCATGGCTTTCACAAAGTTGCTTGGGATTTTTGTTGTCTCCCAAAAGAATCTGGTGGCATTGGCCCGCTTTCCATGCAAAAAAAAGGCCTTTCTCTTTGTGCCAAATGGATTATTCATGCCATCACTAGAGATGAAGCCTGGAAGATTTTGGTTCAACATTGCATCTCTTTTGGCTTTCCCATCAACAAGCCTACTTGGAAAGGGATTGGTTTCCACACCCTTCTCATCATGCATGAGCCAGTGATCATATAGGGCTCTTTTGTTATCAAGAGCATATGGAAGGTTTGGGAAGCAATCAAGCCTTGGCTTCACTAGTCTGATGATGAGTTTCACAATGACCTCTCCTTGAATTAGTAGAACATTTGGTGGTCTCCCCTATTTTCCATTCAAGGTACTCCCCTTGCCAAGACTCAAGGTGTTAGTGCTCTACATTTTTTTAAACGAGGCATCATAACTCCCAAGGATCTTTTCTCTAGAGTCTCCATGAGTTTTAGATCCTAGGAAGATATGCAAGTCCAATACTGTCTTATCCATTCAAATCGAAATTTTTTTGATTTATTGCTCTCTTCAATTCCAATGCACTTAATTCATAAAGTGGGTATTCATTATGTTAGACCTTGGTGGCATGATTGGAAGTGGTATCCATCCACTCCTTTTTCAAATTACAAGCCAAGTTTGGGTTATATATGGCTTTCTCCCCATCTGCCGATGGTGGATACACTCAATCAAAGATGGCATTTGTAATCTTCTCTTTCTCAGTGGAGAAAATGCTTTGACACTATGTGGAGTGCTATTATAGAGCCCAAGATTGCCCATTTTGCTTGGTGTCTAGCCTTTCAAGGTCTTCCCCTTGGACCTCAGCTCAAACATATTGGGGTTCTAGATCCTAGATGCCCTTTTTGTTTACAACCAAAGTCTTTCATGCATATTTTCTAGTTTTGTAGGCATGCTCAAAATTATTGGCACTGGATTCATGACTTCTTCAAGCCATTCAGGCCTGAACCCTTTTCTTGGCAAATGGTTATATAGGGTGATTCCCCCAAAATCCCTCAAAAATTCACTCATATTTGGCATACCTTCAGGATGGAGATTTTGTTCACTCTATGGAAAGATAGGAATCTTATTCTTTTCACTCACAATTTTCTTGATATTAATATTGCCATGTACACTAAGGTGTGCATTTGTAATAATGTAACTATGTAGAGTCATGTTCAAGCTAGCAAAGTAGCCTTGGAGGTGGCTCAACTATAAGAGCTACTAAACCACTGGGGTAATGCCCCTTTCACTATTGCTAGAGCTCCTCTAGATGCTTCAGCTGATACCTCAATGCCTTGAGGCTGCTGTTTGTAGCATCATTCCTCAGGTCATCACTCACACACCCCATGCTCCTAGGCTTCTTGTCGTTACTCTCCTAGTGCTGGCGATGGTGGATGGAGGAGTCACCCAGCTTCCCTGCCCTATGGTGGCTCTAGCTAGTCCATGGCTCCTCCTCTTGGTGCTTAGTGGATGCTTTCTGGGAAATGGCCTCACCTGTATCTAGTGATTTCTCCTTCGTGGCTAGAGATAAAAGATGCAAAGGCTACCATTGATCCTACTACTAATGACGGCTGGACTATCCCTAGCCTGCCCCCCAATCCCAAAGATGATAGGGATTTTCATGATCGTGATGAACCACCACCCTTAGTAGGCACTACTTTGGCTGCCTCAGGTTGTTATTTATGTCTTTAAATGATGAATAGTGTTTGATTCCGACTATGGCCATGTGAACTTTTGCAGGGTGATCTTGTATCCTCTAGCCCTTTTTTATGAATTGTAATCTTAGTATATTATTTATTAATAGAAAAGGACTATTCATAAAAAAAAAATCCTTCCTTAGATTACTAACCAAGTGAATGCCCCCGCCTTTCACAAGCAATCCTTGTCCCAACATAATTTTGAAGGCCATTATTCTAAGCATTCTACTCTATTTAACATCTGAAATCCCACTTTAGCTGAATAAGCTCCACTTTTTGTTGCACACCATATGATCCTATCCTCTTTCTCCCTAACTATCACACACCTATCCCTATAGATCCTCTATATTACTATGTTTTGATTTGTAGTAAGACCTAGCGACATCCAATCTTTCCAATCCCAATAAGATCCTACAACCCATTCCTTTTTTTCCATATAATCAACCACTTTACTCCCCCGAGCTCTAATAAATATATATTTCACACCTAAAGCCTCCTCAGCTTCCGCAATTATAGGTCCACCATTCCATGTGTCATCCCAAAAGGAAGTTGAATTACCATTCCCTATCCGCCATGAAAGATGGTTTGTAATGACCTTCCTAAATTCCAAAATAAAATTCTAGACAGCAAATCATTTTGGTGGATTTCTCACCGTCAAGATTCTTGAAGCCTCCCTAGAATCTAGATATTTGACCTGTATAATATGCACCCACAATTGAGAAGGATTAGTATAAATATCCCACACCATTTTTTCTCCAAGTGGTTGCTTTACCAAATGTCATTTCCTAAGACCCATCCTTGCTTACTTCTTTGGACTACAAATCCGATCCCAAGATATAAGTGGAATCTTCTCCTCCTCTTGAGCTCCATTCCAAACAAATTTCCTACTTCTTTGTTCTATATATCTTAATAATTTTAAAGGAATCTTGAGGTAGCTCATTGCAAAGATTGGAATTTCTAAAATAACAAATTGAAGCAATAAGATTCTACCTACATATGTTAACCATTTCTCTTTCCAACTATCCAATCTTTTGATACATGCATCTATCAAATTTTTATATAGATTGGTTCTATTAGCTCCTTTGAAAAGAGGAATCCCAAGATATTTATTAGGTAGAGAGCCATGTTTCATACCCAATAATCTACTAATATGCTCTTGGGTTGGGAGAGGAGTATTAAAGGAAAAGAGTTAAGATTTAGTCCAATTGATGAACTATCCTAACGCTTCACTATACTTGTCCAAGACTAATTTAATGCACCTTACTTCTCTAACAAAAGCCTCTCCCATCACAAAGGTATCATCAACAAATTACAAGTGTGTGATTGGGTCAAGTCCTCCAGCTATAGATAAGCCTTTCCACATTTTATTATGCTTTGCCTATTTAATAGATCACCCCAAGGCCTTTGCCAAATTAATGAAAAGAAAGGGGGAAAGAGGATCCCCTTATCAAATACTATTAGTTGTCTCAAAAAAACCTTGTGGACTACCATTGATCAATATTGAAATCCTTAGTGTAGAGATATAAGTACTTATCCATTTACACCATTCTAAACCAAACCTAAACTTGTGAAGAACATGAATTAAAAAGGCTCTCTTAACATTGTCATAAGCTTTCTTGATATCCAACTTGATCATCATACCCATTTCTCTAGCCACTTTAAGGGAGTGAATGGCTTCATGCACTACAATAATCCCTTCATAGATAGATCTTCCTAGAGAAAACCCACATTGCTCCCTTGAGATGATTGAAGGAAGAACACATTTTACACTATTTGCAATTACCTTGGCTATAGCTTTGTATATAGTATTACAAAGGGTAATTGTTCTGAAATCCTCAAAGCATTGCTTTGTACCTTTCTTTGGAATCAAAGATAAAAAAGTATTATTAAAGTCTTTAAACACAAAACCACCCCTCCGAGATTCTTCCACCACCTCCCAAAGGTCCTTACCAATCACCTTCCATGCTTTCTGATAAAACACTGCTAGGAACCCATCCAGCCTTGGGAATTTATCACTACCCATACTAAAAACAACCTTTTTAACCTCCTTCATCAAAATAGGTTTCATTAACAAACCTTTTCAATCCTAACTTATTAGTGTGGGAATTCCTTCCAACAGAACTTCATTCTGATTCTAATCTTTACTATTTTTGGCAACAATATCTGAGAAGAAGCCTATAGCTTCCTTATTAATGTCATTTGTCTCCTCAAGAAGCCTACCTTGTCTATCCTTGATAGTAAAAATCTTAATGACTACTCTTCTCCCTTTGACTAAGCTATGAAAAAACTTTGTGTTTTTGTCTCCCTCTCTTAACCACAACTCATGGGATTTTTGTCTCCAAAAGGATTCTTCTCTTTGCAAAACCTCATTATACTTTTTAATCAAACTTACCTCAAGATTGTAAATTGATTCATCCATTCCTCCTTTCATAACCACATCATTGACATCCACCAGTTCTATCTCAATATTCTGCTTTTCCTCAAAAATATTTTTAAAAACCACTCTATTACAAATTTTTAATTGACCCTTTAGGAATTGAAGTTTCTTAAAGAAAATAAGGCTAAGTTTCTTGATCTTGTTAGTGCATTACACCACCAGTATTGAATTAGATCTAAAAATCCCTCTTCCCTTAGCCACATTTTGATTCTAAAAGGGACTATCTTTGGAGAAGAATCATCCCAGACTTCAAGACAAATAGGAAAATGATCAAAGCCGCTTAAAGGCATGACCTCCACTTGACATAGCCATTTTGTTTCATTCCAAGCCCCCCCCAAGTAAAAATCTATCTATCCTTTTAGTAATATTTGTAAAACCTTTATGGCAGTTAGTCCATGTGAACTTACCATTATTTAAATCCATATCCTGCAAACTGTTTACAGATACAAAGTCTGCAAATTTCAAGTGACTAAGACTAAAGCATCCTTTCCCTCCTAATTTTTCTAGGGGTGATAAAATAGAATTTAAGTCCCCACCTAAAAGGAATAGAATTTGATTAATATTATTAAACTTATCAGACAAATTTGCCCATACCTAGGCTTTCAGCTCTAGCTTACAAGGTCCATATACATTGAAAGCAAAGAATCCTAGTTTAAGATGAAAGGATTGCACTTTCACCATCTTCCAATTAGTATCTCAATCTATTAGTTGCACACTTATAGAGGCTTCCTTCCATAAGATACACAAGCCTCCTGAAGCTCCCTCTTGTTCCACAAATAAACTACCCCACATCCTAAAAATTTTAGCAAATGATTGTAAATTTTCCCAACTTAATTTTATCTCTTGGAGAAAAAATCAATTCTAGTTGGGTTTGATCAAGACCTCATTTAATCAAATGTCTTTTGTCAGAGGCATTGCAACCTCTAACATTCCATGATAGGGTTTTCATTTCTTCTGGGAAGATGCATAACCTCTTCTCGATCTTAGCAGATTGGACTGGTCTGCTGTATTACCAACTATAGCTAATTTAACTTTTGTGACTTTAGATCTCTCTTCTTCTTCTCCTTACAATTTGATTTATGGATTTGTCAAGGAGTTTGAGAGATGGTTCTATTTTGTTCTATATCTACTTTATCCTCCATTCCATATTGATCAATTTCATTATCCTCCTCATGAGATTAGTAATTTGATTATGAAACTAAGCTATTTCCCCACTATTTCTAACACTTAGCATGGCCAATTCTAGGTTTTTGATAGGTGAGATTTGAATATCTTTAAATCCTACTACATATTCCTCCATGTTCCCTTTAGGGGTTGAAGCATTGATCATCAAAGTATCCATTCCTAATTTAAGATTTGGGTTTTACCCTCTATCCCCTTGAATACCTTCTAAGCTGGAAATGCTCTGATCAACTTCCTCCACCATATTGGGCACAAAGCCAGACCCCTTAATGCATTCGATAATTCTATCTGTAGTATTCCTATTTAATCCTTCCTTTTGACCTAGAGTAAAGGGAGTTTCCAATACCACTTGAGTTGAACCTTGGGGATTACTATCTACATTTTGTTATGTTGTGGGTTCCCACTTAATCCGATTTCCTCCTTACTAAAAACCCCCAGAATGAGCCTAATTGAAATCATTTCCTCTTCATAAGAGATAGACCAAGGAGGTATAATTGCCTTTTATTCCTTGATGCATTTGACAATATCCACACAGAAGTTTTCTTGCAAGCCTTTTCCTTTACAACTGTAGTTACCTTTGCTTGATTCCTCTTCCGCACAATCCACTTATAGTTTTAGCCTCCATTCCCCTTGATCTATGCTTAACATTACAAAATCTAGTATTACATAGAAATCCTACATTTCAATCAATATTCTTGTATACTGATAAAAATGATTTGATTGTACCTTCTCCTTAGACCCAAAACACTCTCCTAGTTTCCTTAGAGTTTCATCATCCTTGAACTCCCATGGTATTTTTTTAGGTCTACCTATACCATTACATCCTTAACCTCTTCCAAGTCTAGGTTGAAATTAGGATGCCAATCACAAATATACACCCCTCTTCCATCTATCATGTAAGGTCCTCCTTCGAAGATATTCTCCTTCACTGAATTTGAGGGGTATATGATCATCAAAAACTCGGTTGAGAGCAATTTCAAAGTTAGATTCTGTCCCTAATTTTGGTCTATCCATGCTTATAATTTTGTTACAACCAGTCATGGCCCTAACCATTTCATAAAGAAATCTTGATTTCTTAATCTACTTAGTGATTCTATCTAAGCTTGATTATTAATAACTAACGTAGTGCCTCTTTGAATATCTTTGAAACTTGACTCAATACCTACCTTTTCCTCTAGGGATTTTCTCTCCACTCAATAGGTCACATTATCTCACTCCTTTATCCAATTTTTTTTTTCTATATTTTGAGTTTGAAGTTATTGGGAACTGGATAAATGTAATAGCTTTGTATTCCATCATTCCTATCATGCTTCCCTTCCCTTCTATACCCTCCAAAACTTGACACACTTGAAGCGCTTGCCTTCTAGGCATTTTTACTCACCCTTCTTGGTAGTCTAAACCTAGGATCAAAAGACCCCCATCACTGCCTTCTAGGTCCTCTTGCATCTCGACCTATAGGTTTTATTCATGCCTCATTTTGAGCCACAGTAAAGGACTTTCTCCATGACTGATAGATGGGATTCCTCCATGGCACTTGGAAACTACCATTTGTCCTTCATTCTCTACCCTAAATTATGTAACCAAACCTCCTTCCTAGACCTTGATCACCTAGATCATCATTGTCACCCAACATTTTTCTTGCACATATATTGTAAAACCACAATTATCAAGCTTATTAAACATTAACCATATGAGCAATATAGTCAACAACCATAACAAGATACTCACACACAATAACACCATATATGCTAACTAGGAAAATCCTTGATCAAAGGGAAAACCCTGGTGGAGATGGTACCCACAAGATGATGCACTAATATAAAAATTCCTTTTTAGAGGATGGACCGTACTGGGAGTCTATGAAAACATTCGATACATAGTAGTCCCTATTAGGAGATTTTGAATCCCTATTAAACCCTGTTAGGAGTTGTAGAAGGCAGATGGACCCACTGTCCAAACAACTTTAGAGGCAAGACCAATGAACTCACTGCCCAAATGATCTTTATATTCTTCATTGCAAAATAATAGAATTGAGCTATACTTCTCCTTCCTCTTCCTCTGTTCTATCAATTAAACTTTTGCTCCTTCTAATCTTGATACCAAATCACAAACTTTGCATCCAATAATCCCTTAGATCACTTACTCGCATTTACCAAACACTTTGCTTGTTGTTCGCACACTTCACACTTCATTTACATCCCAATCACACTTTACAACCAAGGAAAATACTTTCCCTTATACCAAGTCCTCAAAAAAAATTCTTGAGTTGGCCTTGAGGCTCTCCCAATTAATTATAATAGGACCACAATAAGATAATTAATAATTTCACAATCATACAACATTATCGACTCGCTATCTTTGTAACTTCTCACACATGTGACTGCAAACTTTTCCCACTCGCTGATATCATCATCAGACTGTCCTTTGTTATTGTATAACTTCATGTACCCTAATTATATCTCTATTAGGAGATACAATACAAACATTAGAAACTACTTTTCAAGTAATTTGTCTATGTACTGCTCTGTAAATCACATATATTTTTTGTATTTATTCAAATTATATTACACACACTCAACCTCATCATAAAGACACAATTTGGAACATGTCCTTACCATGTGTCACTTGAACATCAAAACTCTATCTGTACGACTATGATCTCTATATGCTACTCTGCCAGTCTTCACATTACAATGACAAACAATGTCATGAATGCAACATGTCAATGGTGCTACATGCTCTCTCATGCTTAGGATACTCCCCCAAAGGAATACCATCAAAATTCATGCTAACATTTATTACACTCTACTAAGTTAGGGTTAACATCTAGGATTTTGCCCCTATATTTCCTAGTCCTTGAATTGATAGGTCAATTCAATGCATTAGTCAAAATAACCATTATGTCTCATGTGGTCTGCCTTTGCAATACCAAAATGCCATTTGATTATGCAATCATAAATTAAACCAAACATAAAAATAACAAAAGAAAGCTTATGTATATTATATATATTCCCTATTCTATCATATCCCACAATTATAGCCTTCCATTTGCTCTCAATAAATCTTACTGATGAGAAATGTCTACTTATTAACTAATAATTTGTTATTTATATTTAGTCTGTTTCTTTACTCTGACATACCAAAAATCTATCTCTATTATGAGTGACCTTAGCCACATATAGTGTTACCATTGGGGATAACATTTAACTACTTCCTAACATCTTCCTCTTGTATGTTGGTGTTTCTCTGTCAAATAGTGAAATTGAAGGTGTGACTATTGTCCCTACTAAAAGTAACTCAACTAACTCAATTGTTGTCACTCTCTCTACTTCTCCTTTTTCTCATAAGGATCTCATTTCCCAGCAACTGTAGGAAATGTTGTGTCCTTTTCTAGTACAGGCTCTACTTCCCTTGGTGGGCCTACTATCTCCATCATTGCTAGGATTGGTTCTACTTCCCTAGTGAGCCTGTTATCCCTATTACTGTTGGTTCTTATAGATATATGGATTCATTGGTTTGGCATTTTGAGGTGACCAAGATTGAAGAAGGATGGATTATGGTCAAAGGAAAACAATCAAGGAACCTCTCTCCTTCTTTTAGCATGACCCTTGGATTTGATAAGTAGGAATGTAAGGAGAAATCTTCATCTTATTGTTCTTCCTTTTTTGTGGGGCAGTCTATTGATTGAATATTTTCTTAACCACTAGATCATGTTTGTGGGGGTTGTGAGTTTTTTGGAAACTAGTTCTTTGTCTTTGTCCTATTTTGTCCTTGTTCTATTTTTCTTTGTGGAGCTTATTGCATATCTTTTAGTGTGGTCTTCTAGTCCCTTTGTTAAACTTGCCTTGTTTCAGGTTTTACGATCCCTTCAAAACCTATTGTCACTTAATAAAATAACATATCTTGGGTTCCCATGGAAAGACACAACAATATTAATCTTCAATATCCCAACTGCAAGAGATTATCACTACCCATTTTGACAAACCCTATACCAAGTATATTAAGATCTTTTGTCAAAAATTCCCCCCCATTATCCCCCAAGCTAGAATTCCTTATGATGGAAAGATCATCAGGATCAATGTCTTCAATCATATGATACATACTATAAATAGTCTCCTAAAGCCATTGAACAATATTGTGCCACAATTGAAGGCTCCCAATTTTGGAATCATAAAAAAAATCTATGATTCTATTCCAACTAAGGTTCCACATGATAAAATAGGCCCAATAGGCCAAGCATCATGAAGGAAATAAGTTTTAGAAGGGGGTCTTCCCAACCTCTCCCAAAAATTAGTTAGAGAAATCACATGAATACAACTGCAATGTCATGCCTCCCACTAGTGCCAATTTTCACAAGATAAGGGGCATATAAGAACAAATAGGAAATACATTGCTCGGTGTGTAAAAAGAAAGAACAAATAGAGGGTCCTTAAAAACATCTCTTTTGAAGGTTCTCTCATGTAAGATACTTCTTCTTAGAGAAAAAAATTGCTTTTGGGCCAAGAGACACTATTTCAAACCTTCTTCCACCTAGGCACCTCGTCTAAAACATGTCGACGCTTATCTTGCAAAATATAACCATGAGAAATACTAAATAGAACTTTTGAGCTAGGAACTAGGCCAAATTATCTTCATCTATAAGAGAACTATAGAGTCTCCCCTCCATAATTCTAGCCAGATCTATATGAGCCCACTAGAACCACCCTGGGGCCACTCATGAGGATCCTTCCAACAAGTCACCTCCACTTGACCTAAAATTTTAAAAACACTCCACACTGTTCCACCCAACATCCTAAAAGATGTGGGAAAGAGTTTGGAGATGAGGGAAGTTAGAAAGAATAGGAGGGTGCCTGTCCCAAGAGTCTTACCAAAATGGGCATTAAAAACTATATTACAAATCCATCAAAGACTGTCCTTGACCAACTGAGCTCCCTCCCTATTAAGGGTGTCCCAAAAACAAGATCCCTAACCCAATAAAGCCATGCATGCCACCTGATGGTTCTCAACACCTAGAATACATGTGTGGGCTAGAAAATTTTCCCAAACCTAATCTTGATTACTACACCACCTTTAGTAGTGCTTGGCTTCCAATGCTTGACCACCAAAGTGACATACTTGAGACAGAGACCACCAACATGCTTTAGTCTATAGATGGACTTCTAATTAACCAAACTCCACTTCAAAAAAATAAGGTTGTCAAACCACAATAATTTTTGAGTTAGAGCATCATATTAACTCACAAAGGTGGAAGGGGAACCTCCACAAAACACCTATAAATGGGAAGGGTCTCCACCACACACTTTAGAAGAATAACTCCCCTAGCTGAAGATAGCCGCCTATAAGTTCAATGAGTAATCATACTTCTTAATTTATCCAAAATCCACTGCTAGTACTCTTTATGCTAGGATCCCAAAACCAAAGGAATTCCAAGATACATTAAAAGAAGGGATCCAACTTGAAATCAAAGAATCCTAGCATTAATCCTACTTTAAATAAGCCAAGGAGTATTTAAAGAGGAAAATGAATGATTTATCTTCATTAATATATTGACTTTAAGCTTTCACATAAATATCAAGAGCTGTCCTAGAGTTCATAGCCTCGCTAATTTTGACCATGCTCATCAAGCCCGTATCATCCACAGACTGAATATGAGAATAAGGTGAGAGATAATTATTCCAACTTCACTGTTGGATAAGATCCTACCTTACTTGTATTTAATAAATCTTCCTAGATCTTCTACCATGAGAATGAAAAAACAAGGAGATAAAGGGCCCCCTTGTTGAAATCCCCTAGAAGAACCAAACAATTTTGAAGGTTCTCCATTAATAAGAACATAATAGGAGGAGAGGGTCACACTACTGAGAACCCAACTCACCCAACCCACTTCAAAGCCAAAAGTCAATAGGATTTTCTAAAAGAATTCTTAGCTTACCTAATCATATGCTTTAGCCATGTCAACTTTGATAGACATAACTTTTCCCTTAGAGGTAGCCATAGAATACATAGCCTCCATTGATATCACAATACCATCCAAAATCTATCTTCCACCAACAAAACCCCCCTACTAAGCTCAAATCAAACCAAAAAGGAAAGGTTTGAACCTCTTAGAGATCAACTTAGTAATGATATTATATGTAACATCACATAGAGCAGTAGTTATAAGGACCAAAGACCTAGAGTTCAAGGATTTAAGCATTTACTTGTTCCTATGGGATTAAACCACTTCAAGAAGATCAAACTATATATTCTCCCAAAATTCCTGATAGAACTCAATTGAAAACCCATCTGAACTAGGAGCTTTACCTAGTTTCATAATAAAAACCACTTTCTTTAGCTCAAACAATGAAATGGGATGCAAAAGTGTTGCATTCATCTCAACAGATGCCAAGGGTGGAATACAATCCAATATGGGCCTTTCTTTTACCCTAGCATCAATATCCTTTTTAGTGAACATATATGAAAATAACTAATAGATTCTCTACAATTCTCTCACTAAGAGGAGAGTTGAGCTCCATTTGTAGAAATGAGAGAAGAGATAGAATTCCCATACCTTCGAGCCTTAATTAAGTTATGAAAGAAATTAGTGTTCTATCCCCCTCCTAAAGCCAATCAACTCAAGATTTTTGCTTCCAAAGAATCTCCTCTTGGAGCTCCCACTCTTCAAGATCCTTAAGGACAATGGAATCATCTTTACTCATATATGAGGTCAAACCATGATCTTCAATTTGACAAGTAACACTATCCAACCTATATTGAGCATTTATCTTTTGAGCATATAGGTTCCCAAAGTGTTGTTTGTTCCACCTTTTAAGCCTATATTTCACATGTTGAAGCCTTTTATTAAAGGTAGACATAAGCATACCATGGTAAGGTATCCCATCATACCACCAATCCAACCTAAGATCCTATAAAGAGGGATCTCTTAACCACATTAGTTGAAATTTAAAAGAAATGATTTCAATACCTCCATATGAGGTACCAGTAAACTTGATAGGATAATGATCAAATCCTCTCTAGTCAAGAATTTTTGAGGTGGTGCTCCACCTATCATTCACCTAATAGAAGGACACCAAAAACATTTCAAGTTTCTTTTAAATAGTGTCTACATCACTCCTATTATTCCATGCAAAGATTCCATTATTAGGCTTCATATCAATGAGGTTTAGAAAACCATTATGATCTCTTAGCACATATGAAGAAGGATTCAACCTAGTAAGCCAACCTCTTTTTAACACAAAATTGTTGAAATAAATCCTTCATCATATTTAGGTCCATCCATCATGGGGCCCTTCCCTTGTCTTCTCTAGAAGTAGGTTAGATAGGGGAAGAATAATTTTTTCTAGGATACCCACGTTGTAGATGCCCACACTTATGAATTTTTTTGCATATGAATGAGAGGGTCTTGTAATCTAGTTGTTGTATCCAAAAAGATCAACCCATGCAAATTTCCATAGGATATGGAGTGAATATCAACTTCAACATGAATGCATGCATACACAATTTTCTTATGATCTTGACTTTGTGTTATTGAGCCCGCAAGTTTTCCAAGGAGTAATAAAATAGAGTGAAGAATTCTTCCTTGTAAAACTCCTAAGGAAGCCTTGGCAGTTGAACACACATATGCACACAGGGGGGATTTCCTCAATAGAGTCAAAACCTACATGTCATGACTTTATGGAAAGGCCCACTTGGTTAAAGAAGTAAGAGCCACTTTCAAAAGTCTTATTAGTATCTAAAATGCTTGCAAAAATAACCAAGAAATAATTATTCATTGCTAGAAGAATCTCCATATCCCCTTTTGGATTCCACACCCAACACACCCAAGACTCTAGCACTAGTAAAGAAAGGCGAAGACCCAAAACTTTGCAGATTAGGGCATGCTTGCACCAATATCTAATATCCTCTAAAACTTGCACAAGATGAATGACCAAAACTAGTTAATCAATACATCTCTCCAAACATTTATTAACATTTTTTATTCAAGATGTCCCCCTTGAAAATGTAGCACCCTCTTGCAGTAAAGATTTATCTTTGTGATCCTTGTCACATGAAAACACTAACAAAGATGACTCTATCATCTCCAAATCTGTAGAAGTTGTTTGAGATGAGGCTAGCCCTTGATTCTCCATTTGAAAGAAAACTAAAGTACTAATAAAAAATGAAGAAGTAGGAGAGGAAAGTCATTGACTTAACCCTGCTAGAACCCCGCCAAGCCACACACAATCTAGCCCTCAACAAGGTCACCACCCGATCAACCTCGAAACATCCACACCCCAACATTGCTCCAAAACCCCTTGCACCCCACACCAATGGTATTTTCTATTTACAAATTGATGACAACCACAAAGGAAGCTAAGCAACACAAGCCCTCACACATAACAAACTGCTACACCACACCATACCTCCTCCCTATAATTTAATAATTTGTTAAACACTACTTATTGCTTATAATCACATAGCATACTAAAGGAAACAAATACTTGTTTAACTAAATGTAAATTTATGCTCCCCTCAAAATACACCAAAGAAAAATGATTCAATTGACCCTATTATAATGAAGCTTTCTCTTCTCTCAATAATCAATATTATAAAGATGATTGTGTCAGATATGTAACACTAGAAAATAGCCTAAAACTTTGCATGGTTAACAACTTTGTAAATGATAAACATTTTATAAATTACGAAAGTTAAATATTTTCTATTTTACTCTATCAAATATTATAACATACTATTATTAAAAAAATAGCGAAGTTTGATTCTTTGAAATTGTATAATATAATAACCATTTAAAAACTACTTATTGCCTATAATTTTGTAGCCTAGAAGAGGCACTAAAAATCTATCTAATAAAATGCAAATTTCTTCTCCCTTCAAAATACATGATAAAAAATGATTTAAGAATGCAATTACATGAAGATTTTAAATTATTATTATTAAACTTCTATTTTGCTGAATCTACAGGGATCACTAATAGTCCCTCACTCAAAAATGTCATACTTATGGCTAGATGCTGCACTAGTCTTTATGAAATAATCCAATAGTAATGCACAAATGAATCAATCACCAACCAACTAAATTAAAAATTAATATTAGTACAATATGTGATCAACTATTATAACTATAATTAAAAGATATTTATCACAAAAATAATAACCCTCTCCATAATTAGCCGTTAGGCTTTTCCTATGAGGTTGCTTGCAACTGGAATTTGACTCATGCCCGAAAATTACTATTGGTAATGGTTTTTGATTCACACATAAATATGTTCAGGCTATGTGATCTTAATTGCATTCAATGATTAAAAGTAGATTATTTTTTTAAACCACAATCTGTCATCATGATTGTTATCTTGTTCAATTCGAATTCTAATGCCCCTAGAATTAGTTTTAGTTAATTGTGTTAAATCATTAAAAGTAGATTTTTTTTACCACAATTTGTCATCATGATTGTTATCATCTCCAATTCAAATTCTAAACATTTAGTTTTAATTAATTGCATTGAATGATTAAAAGTAGATTTTTTTACCACAATCTATCATCATGATTGTTATCGCGTTCAATTTGAATTCTAATGCCCCTAGAATGATTTGAATAAAGATTTCATTTTAATTAATTGTGTTGAATGATTAAAAGAAGATTTTTTTTACCACATTCTATCATCATGTTCAATTCGAATTCTAATGCCCCTAGAATGATCAGAAAAAAGATTTAGTTTTAATTAATTGTGTTGAATGATTAAAAGTAGAATTTTTTTTACCACAATCTATCATAATGATTGTTATCATGTTCAATTTGAATTCTAATGCCCCTAGAATGATTTGAATAAAGATTTAGTTTTAATTAATTGTGTTGAATGATTAACAATAGATTTTTTTTTACCACAATTTGTCATCATGATTGTTATCATGTTCAATTCGAATTCTAATGCTCCTAGAATGATTTGAAGAAACATTTAGTTTTAACTAAATCTTTTATCATTTATGTTTAAACTTTAATTCAGGGATTGTGCTCGATGTCCAATAAGATTTCACTTGACCCTTTTTTTATACATTCCTCAATTTGAAGAAGTAGTAATGTCAAGTAGTAGTGACAAGTAGTAGTGATAGCCATATCTAATCTTAATGAATTAGTCCATGATTTGACAATTTTGTGTTTAGATAACTGTTTGGGTTGCATAGTAGATCTTTAAATAATGATCAATCTCTATCCATATTTCACCTATTATGTTTATACTTTATAGTGCCCACAAGAACTTGGGCTTATCAAAGCTATGCGTGGAAGACATTTGCATCTTCAGGTGCATGATCTTTGCTTTTATCCTTTCATGGGTATTCCTTTTTACCTTTTATGTTTTATGCACACAATTTTCTATATTACAAATACAATATTTGATCAACTATGTGAATCTTGTTGGCTGGTTTTTTCTTCTTCTTCCTGTATTCATTTCTAAGATTTGGATTGATAAAAAAACTTAATATTGTTTGATTATGTCTGTCAATTAGCGCAAAGTATTATGTTGGGGTTAACCTGTCATGATTCAATTTGATGATTCTAAAGTTGTAGCCATTTTCCTCACACAAAGTGTTATGTTGGGGTCTATCTATTGCGAGTCAATTTAATGAATTTGAAATTGTAATCATATGCTATAATTGTTGGGGTCTAGCCATGTTCATTATCATGAGATATTTCCATCCCTTTTTCCAACCATATGTGATATGTTTGATAAATTCTCCTATTTATCTTGCAATTGGAATACAAAATTGATATCTAAGAATCAGGCCCATTGTTTATAAGTGTAACTTACCATTGCAAAAGAATAGTTTTGAAGTAGAATATGTTTGCATTCTTAATTTGGGGTTTTTGCAATTAAAATTTGGTATTTCTGACATGGTATTCCAAAAATGATCAGGAAAAATATTTTCTATGATTTTCTAATGGTTGGAATTGGTCAAAACTTCTCAAGAATCAATTTATGTTAAAGAGACTTGACAAATCTTAGAATCAGTAAGACAAGGTAGCATGCATGCTGTGGGATCGTATCTCATTATTGAGAAACCAATAAGACAAGGTAGCATGCATGCTATGGGATCCATTCATGCCTTGAAAGATCAAACTCTTTTAATTTATAATTGTGAAATGGTGGGTGTGTGTTATTGATTTATGTTTGACAATATCAATGGTGCATATTGTGGAATACAAAGATGGATTTGCAAAATGCATCGAGCTATACATTTGGGAACTCCAACTTGATCAATGAACAAAATTAGTTTAATCTGTGACTTGAACTATATAGAAAAATGGTTTTTGGCATTGCTTTTGACAAATTCAAGAATCGGTGAATATGAATAAAAAATGAATTCAAAGAAGGTGTTCATACACAAGAAATGCTCAATATAATTTCAAGTATATCAAGTTACTTTTTCAATGCTTTTCAAATTTTAGTAATTCTTTATTTTATAATAATGACACACATGTTCTTCCTCTTATCAATTAATCTCATTTTCCTATAACCTACAGGTTTTTGCTACCTTGCTAGGAAGAGGACTTCAATTACTCGAGTATTTACAATAAACCAAATATTTCAAATATTGTACAGTTCAAATGAACTTTTGAATTGGGATGCCAAACTTTAAATAATATATTAAAGTTGTGCAATTTCTAAGCCTGTCATAGGTATATGCATCAACTCTATATAAAAATTTAATTTTATACTATCAAATTTGAAATCCCTTTTTCAATTATACATCTCTTCAAATTAATTTAAAAAAAAAAACCTATGGACCCTAGCACCCTATTTCAATTATACTCTCTTCAAATTAATTTTCTTTTTGCTAAAACCCTTGCACCCTCTTCTAGTGCAAATGTTAGTATTAAATTAATAATAACAATTGATTCATGTGCTTAACAATTTAATTTTGGAGTTCCATGGGGGAGGGGCCTTGGGCTCTATATTTAAGGAGCTGGAGGTCCCATGATAATATTTTGGTGGGGGCTAAAGCTTAATTTCGAATATTTTCCTATTAACTAGGAGCCCCTACTTTTTAGTTGAGCAAATGCAAAAGGGCGGGGGGGCTGGAAATAGCCCCTACTGTTTAGGGAAGAATTCTGCCACTTGGCAATAACCTACCCTTCATTTTCCCTCCAAATTGAAATCATCCTACCAAAAATTTTAAAAACAACAATTTATATTTTTAATATTTCCTTCAATTTAGAAGCTAATTTTTTAAAGCAAATTTAAATGTCATGCCGATGAGACCACTCCCCTTTAAATGTTCCTAAAAAAGCTCAGCGGCAACTGCTCTATTTTTAAGCAAGCGGGTGCCTATAGGACCCCAACCTAAGCATGCACTCTACTAAATTTTTTAGAAGACCTCCTTGAAAGCCCCCCTCCATGGTTCAGTACTTGGGCAACGTCTATACAGCCACGAAAATGCAATTCCAAAAATTAGAAAAAACAATGTAAAGGAAGTACATTTTCGTGGCTGTATAGCCACGGGGCAGTAGTTGACCTTGGTTAATTTTTTGAAAAGTTGGAAAAAACAATGTAAAGGAAGTGCATTTTCGTGGCTGTATAGCCACGGGCACCTGATGGTAGCAATTCATAGCGCACAGAAAAAAATAATATCTGATTGAAATTTGGGACATCGCGAGATTTGCAGGATAAGTCGCAAGGATTAAATCTGAAGGTCCTGAAGATTCAGAATATTTGACATAGTTCGCAGGAATCAAAAGGTAGTTACTGTTAGGGAGCGTGGACATTCATGATTCTTCGAATGGACAGTGTATTAGATTACTGCTACTCCGTGGACGAGGGTTGCAAAGAAGAGGACGAAGGAAGAGAAAGATGCCAGGGAGGTTGTGGGAGGCCTGTCAATGTATGTCTCTGCGCTGTACTGCCTTCTCAAGCAATGAAAACATCCACTCACATTCTCATATTACAGCATCCCCATGAGGCGAGACACAAGCTTGCAACCGTTCCACTTCTGAGCAGATGTCTGAGCAATTGTCACGTCACAGTTGGTCGTCGTTTACGCAGGAATTCCTCCCCGGTCCTTGATAATATATGTCAATCGACATGCCAAGTTCTCTTACTCTTTCCAGACAACGAAGGACTCGATCTGAAAAAGTGGGTATCGTCGTCATCATCAGGTATGTCAACGCCGACCACCCAAAATGAAAACAATGGAGATGAATTGAAAGGAGCACTATCTCAAAGTGGGAATAATATAAAAAGATTGAAAAGGGTAGTTTTAGTAGTGATTGATGGGACATGGCAGCATGCCAAGGAGATGGCTAGGGCAAGCATGCCCTTCCTCAGGGAAATTGGGGTTGTTCAAGTTTGTCTGCCTTATGACCAGAATGCCCAGGGAAATAACATATGGAGTAGTGAGTTAACGCTAAGAAAAGAGCCTCATCGCGGATGCCTTTCTACAATGGAGGCTGTTGCACGCTCCCTGAAGACACTAGAAGCCACACCAATTGCTGCTGAAATTGAGAGCAAACTTCTCTCTGTTTTGCATGCTATGGTTGCAAACCAAGCTCGCAATTTGAGGCCTATGAGGCCTCGACCCAAACTGCTTAAAAAAGGCAGTTGCCCTGTTTCCTCCTCGTGATTTTCTTTTTCTGTAAACTGGTTTTGGGCATATTTTCCACATATTAACCGATTATTTTTAATAAAAAACACCTTATACACGCAAGTGTCTTTTCACAGGTATCTCTAATGGCGCCTTCATCAGAACATAGTTAAATTTGTGCATGGCTAATTCATTGATGCTTTATCGCAGCTGAAACATCTAATTCAAAAATTTGTCTATTTCACGGATAAATTAGGAAGTGGGTTTGCCTATTGTTAATTTTTACACTAACAGCGTTTCCTAGTTGGAATTAAAAATGTCTATGTATATGCAAATTCTTATGTTGAATTTAGTTTTTTATGTAAGTGTGCTTAATCTTGGAGGAACGTCATGTAGGAACTTGCTGTAAGTTTCAATGCAATGAGTTTTAAGTGTTCTATTTGTTCTCTTCAGAGATGGGAGATAAGTTCTTGTGATCTACTACTCATAAAACGTGGTTAAATCCTGATAACAATATTATAGTTATTGAAATTATCAAAATATACATCTTTGATAATGTTTTCTTATAATGATTTAATATACATGATTTCCTCCGCTGGAAAGACTTAAGCTAATATTTAATAAATGGTTGGCAACATTCGGTAGTTGCAAAATAATTTTCAGTTAGAATAATAGGTAGAGCATATATAATTATAAGTTACATGTTTGTCCATTTGCTCTATTACTGGCTGCTCCAGCATGTAAAATTTCCTTGCCACTTATGTATGCTGTTTTATATCCATATATAATTGATAACGAAAATGCAGAATATTCGGATTTGGTGGCTTGCAAATTGGGGCATATTGTTGGGGCTAAATTTTCAATTTTGTCACCGCTGATTTAGAAGTTAAGAAGCACACGTACTAATAATGAAGCACAGAGGTTTTGGACTTGTTCCAATTTCAAATTGTAGCCGTGTCATATATACACAAATATGTTTGGACCTTTATGCCTCTGCCTTAGGCTGTGAAGAATGAAACTCCAATCACACCTGGAAAGCTCTGGGACACAAGTTTCCATTATTAAATGCTTCTTACCAAATTTGAATTTGTGTCGTCTGTATGCTGTAACTCAACTTGCTTTTAGGTTTCCTGGACATGCTATCATTCTCATATATGGCTAAGCTAGCTTTTGATTTTCAATTCTAGAGAGAAGGATCCTTAGTCTGGAAGCAGCTCATAGCCAGGCTGAAAAGCAGCTCATAGCCTCTCTAGGAGGAAAACAATGGAGCAAACCTAATTTGGGTTTTGATGAAATTATTTCTTCTATGTTTGGGAATTCGGATCTAATATCCATTGATTCACAATGATTAAGCTCTATTAAGCTATGTTTAGTATCAATCATGTACCATGAGAGGAAGTAACACAGGTAGGTTGTCAAGATTGAACAATTGCACACAATTTGCTCACCAACTGTTATGTTTTTTATTAGGAATAACACTGTTGAAGAAGCACCCATAAGAATGACGCACATGGTGCAAATAGAACATGACAAAAATGGGTATGAATAATAAATCTAACATTTCAAGGCAATATTAAAAGATATGCTTAAATTCACAGTCCAAAATAAAATGAGGAAAAATGACATAAATTTATCAGACACAATTGTAGACAGAACAAAGTGGTAAATAGTTAAGAGATAGTCGAGTTTATTCAAAATCATTGAAAAATAGGCATGCCTGGATGACCCCTTGATCCACTCTCTCTGTGATCTTCCTGCTGTAAATGTTCCACTGTGTAGAACGAGCCAGATGAACAATTTGATTTACAGATTGCAGCGGAGAACCATATACCTTTTCAATTGACTAATTATCATGTTCATATACACTAATTGTTATTTCATAATGATTGAGAATTCTTTTTTTGGTTTCAAAAATTAGGTATTAGTAGGTCTCTAAGGAAGGTCAGATAGGATAGAATGGTGTCATAATTCTGTTTGAAGGTTTGCAGAGGTAAGCAATAACCCAGAGTCATTTATAATTACAATTTAGTTTAGATTTAGAATTGTTGGGAAGCAAAGCATATTGTGCTTTTTGTGTGTGTTATGTGTTATGGAATGTGCTTCCTTGATTAGGTTGGGGATCATCATGTATAATCGTTTTTGCTATCCAGTACATGCAACAGTTCTTAGATTTCACCATTCTGCAGGTGCATAGTATTCAAGGTCATTTTCTTAAACGTTTACTCTCCATGCAACTGAATAATATCCAATATATCGTAATTAATTTGATTGCTTGCTTGTGGTTGAGCAGGATCTTCTCTGTTTTTCATGCAATACTTGAATTTCAAGTTTGCAATTTGAGCCCCTGGAGATCTTGACCTAAACTGGTTAAAAAGGGCAGATGCTTCATCTTTTACACATGATTTACTTCTGTAAATTAGTTTCTAGGCATAACTTTCACCTAAATCGTGCCCATTTTCAATAAAAAGCACCTCATACACGCAGGGCTATCGTTGTAGGAAGCTCTAATAGTATCATCATCAAAGCGCAGTTAAAATTGCTCAAGGCTGATTCACTGATGGAATTGAGTTGTTTCAGCTCTTATCTTATTGCAGGTGGAGCATGATAGGGCATTTGTTTATCATTTTAAAATTGAGAATTGGCTATTTTCACCAATTGGGCTTTCCCAATCTGCAAATTTCGGAAAACATATGTTAATTAAGTTTCCATAAAGAATTTAGTTTTTACATAACCATTTAAAAATTGCCGAGATATCCTTGTCTTAATATCATTTCCTTATAATTATTGTATAGTACATACTTTTGTGCAGGATAGATTCACAAACAATTTCGTAATCGGTTGGCATTATTCTGTTGTTGTATCATACTTTACTGTCAGAGTAATTAGTAGGACATATGTGATTATAAGTTAAATGGTCATGCATTTTATATGCTACTGGGCAATACTGCTCCTGCAAGAAATATTTCATTGCCACAGCTGCATGCCATTTTATATCCATGGATGAGAAACAATGAAAATGCACTATGATTTGGATTTGGTGGTGTACAAATTGGGGCATAATTTTAGGGTAAAATTCTCAATTTTGTCACTTCTGATTCTGAAGTCAAGAAATTCAGATACAATAGTGCAGCACAAGGATACCCTGGCTTATTCCAATCGAAAAGTGTATAACAGTATCATACATACACACAGATGTTTGAGTCTTTATGCCTTCGAGTTAGGTGGTAAATAACAAGACTGCAGTCACACTTGGACAAAGCTTAGACTCCAGTTTTTCTTTATTACAGGTTTTCTATCCTTTTTGAATTGATGCATCTTCATGTTGTAAGTGTTTCATTTACAGCTTTTCTCAACGTATTTTTAGGTGTCTTGAACTTGCTATCATTGGCACGTATGGCTAAGCATCTTCTGATTTTCTGTTCTTAAGAGAAGGATATTGAGTCCAGACATCTAAAGTTCTAAACGATCCAGGCTGAAAAGTAGTATGTGGTCTTCTGCTAAAAGGAAGACTATGGAGCAAACATGAATTGTTTTTACCAAAGTTATTTCTTGTATATTTGGAATTAGAGACATAATATCCATTGCATTCATGATTAGGCTGAATTAGCCTATGCTTGGTATCTATTATATACCATGAATGGAGGTAATATAGACAGTTCTTCATAATTGAGTTATTGTATACGATTTTGTACACTAGCTGTTAAACTTTTTTAATAGGAAATGCATCTATTTAAGAAGAGCCCGTTAACTGATGCAGTCTAAGGTAGGAGAATCCCCAAAGGAGATTGTCATAGCCCCCAACAAATAAACACACAACAGAAACACAACAACAATGCAAGATCTGATACCAAATCACAACTCTTTATTCATAAAATAACTGATTACATGCAATGTGCCTGGCTGTAAGGCCTTCTTGGTTATGACTAAGTACAAAACAAGTAATAGTTCTGCAAGATCCCTCAAGATCCAATCCAAATCCTAGCTAGTCCAGATCCACACTCTGGTAGAAACCTCCAAGGAAGATCTAAATTTGTGCTCGCAAGCCCACTAAGCAATCTCCTTGTTTCTCAAGCCTCAGCTACTAGCTCTCCTCAAAATTCGCTCCTCTACCACATCCTCTTCTCTAAGATGGATGAATAATGACAATCTTGCTATAAACTGCCTCACATTCGACGCTCTGTCCACAGACTCAAGAAAAACTTGCCCTTCAGCTACTGTCCAAACTCACTCTTTCAAATGAATGAATGAAATGACTAAAGACTTCACCACACCCCCTACTTGTAGCCAACTAAGCCACAAGTTGGCCCAATAAGTTACAAATTAAATAGCCCTTACATTAATTACATGTAGAGCCACAAGTCAGCCTCTTACATAAATTAAATACCAAATGCCTTAAAAGGCTTACACCACTAATTAAATACATTAAAAACAATTAACCAAGACTCAAATAGGTCCACACAACTCCACCAAATCCATCCAACATGGTAGGATGGTCAACTACCCTAGGATGCTCCTGCATCAGACTCCCTAGGTGCGAAAAGAAAAGTGTGTCCCACACTTTGATGCCCAATGAAATATCCACATCTGTCTTCATCTTCACCAAAGGCTTCCACTCCAACAAAGGCAAGAAAACCAACATGCAAATCATCCACATCTGCATCACTCTATCAAACACCGGAATCTCAATCATCCAATCAGCATGCTCACTCTTAGGAACAAACTGAACATAATGCTTCATCAGAAACTCTCATCCACATCAGCAACTAGTGAATCCACACTAACATCAACAGACTCCATATCAGGAGCAATATGTAACCCCTTAGCAACATATGCCAAACTCCCAACACCAATAGTCTAATTGCGCACAACAAGATGCTCTGCATCATACAAGTCACCACCAACAGCAATCGGATCATCCATGACTGAGTGCTCTGAAATCTCCATGTTAGACTCAACCAACTAATCGAAAACCAATCTCCATCCCAACATCAACAAAGTTAGGAATATCCTCAGCGACAACCTCTAGTTGCTCTGTAGGTTCTGTATTAGACTCCACAAACTGATCAACAAAACCAACCTCTTCCATCTCAACCTTGCTATGCCATCTTCTCTCTCGAACAAGTCTTCTAACTGGTCAGACAACTCTCTTTCTGATTGGTAGACTCCAACTCCAGTAGCATATGATTTTCTTCTTCGGTTCTTCAACTCTTTTAGAAAAAGCAACATCCACAACACCGTCCACTTGAGCTATTGTCTCATTAATCCTCCTCTTCATTATATCATGGAGATTCACAATCATCCCAGGGTCCAATCCTCTCGGAGCCATCTTCCAAGATCTTCGTAAACCCTATGCAACAAATCACCAACTGATCAATCTTCTTGAACAAGCTCAACCTTCCATCTTTGCAACCATCAATCCATCTGCATATCCTCCCAAGGTCCTGGTGCAAATTGCGTCAACTTCGGCACTCGGTCTACACACTCAGGAACAACCTTCGCTCTGATAGCATTTGATGGAGTGTGAGCTAGGAGAATCCTCAAAGGAGATGTCCTAGCCTCCAACAAATAAACACACAGTGGAAACACAACAATATTGTAAGATCTGATACCAAATCACAACTCGTTATTTATAAAATAATTGATTACATGCAATGTGCTGGGCCGTAAGGCCTTTACGGCCAAATACAAAGCAAGTAGTAGTTTTGCAAGATCCCTCAAGATCCAATCCAAACCCCAGATAGTACAAATCCACACTTTGGTAGAAACCTCCAAGGAAGATCTAAACTTGTGCATAACATCCACTATTCCCCGGTCTTAATTAACATCTATCATATTAAAGAAATACAATTATTGCTTCATTTTCATAGGAAGATAGTTAAATCAAGTATGTTCATATGAATGAGATTAACAGTTAAAATTAGTTAAACAAAATTTCATAACTAATTAAAAACACCATCAATGAATTTACTATGGAAATTAAAATCTACATACCATAAAATTTGAGACCAAAATCAATCTAGGGATGCTTCTGCAAACACCTAGGTTAGTCCACAAATACTACTATATCAATATCAAATGACGACTACCATCCAATACCATTATATCAAAATCAAATGACAATTACCATTAAATACCACCATATCAATTAGGGCATCACATACCACTGTATCAATTAGGGCATCAAATACCATTGGGTCATTTAGGGCATCAGATACCACTGTATCAATTAGGGTATCAATTACCATTGGATCATTTAGGGCAACAGATACCACTGTATCAATTAGGGCATCAAATACCATTGGATCATTTAGGGCATCAGATAACACTGTATCAATTAGGGCATCAGATACCACTATGATTTGGGGCGTCAAATACCTCTGTTTCATTCTTTTTCTTCCTATTGCTAATTGTGGCAATAAGATTAGAAGATATGCTCATCATCATTATTCTTATAAATGAAAGACTGAAGTAACAAATCTATAGATATATTCCATATTCAGTTGGAAGATCATCCGATCTAACTAGTTACCAATTACATTGACGAGAAAGGCTGCTTACATCAAAGGAAATAATTGAATTCAATGATATTAATCCATCATATCTTCTACTTATATAAATATCATAAAAGTAAAAATACCTTTTACCAATAAGTGTTTGAATGCTTAACTTATCTTTATTTGATATAGTCTTGACATCTTGCTGAGAGGGGAAACATTGCCAAGAGCTTAACCACCCAACCTTGGACCATAACTTATCCCCACACAATCACTAACAAGAAAGACCCTCCCTACCCGGAATAGACATGGTACACCTTGTCATCCACTGAGCATCCTGGTATCTAATTACACCACTCAACTTAACAACAGGAAACAATAATAGGGACTAGCATGAGCGATTTAATAAAATATTTTTAACCCATTATATCTGACTTTTATTCTATGTCATTTGTAGATTTTTTTTCACTTCACCTTTTCCATGGCTATACAGCCGGTGAGTCCTAGGTGCCATATCTCAGAGCTTTCGGCTCTGTCCGTTGATTCTCAACTATTTTATGATTTATATATACATAGATGGAAAACTCGCAGATTACTCGGCGAGTTTTAAACACTCGCCGAGTATTTAAGCTAGGCGAGTAAATCCCAGAAAAACTCGCAGGAATAAAAACTCGGCTGTTGGGGAAAAACTCGCCGATTACTCAGCGAGTTTTTACTAAAAACTCGGCGATTTTTTTTAAAAAACTCGGCTGCATTGTTTGATGCCAAGAACTATTTACTATTTTGCTTCCTGCCATGAGCATTCCGCATGAGAATGCAATTTTGTACGCATTGTGCATTTATATATATCTAAACTCTGCTTGTTTCTTTTGTATTCTCTTTAATTAACTTATTAGATGCATCTTCTCATTAAATTTTGCAAAATAAGTGTATTTTAAATTAAATTTCAGCGGTTTTTTTAAGTTCCCGAGTTTTCCCGAGTTTTTTTAAAAAATCGCCGAGTTTTTCCCGATTAAACTTTTGGGGGGCTTGGCGAGTTTTCCAACTATGGATATATACATATATTCCAGCTTATCACAATCTATGATTTGAGAAAAATATTCATAAAGATTGCAGAAATTATTGTTTAACTCTAATCTCCACTGGCATAATGATTCATGGATTCATATTATGGTTACTTGGCTTACACTTGACACAAACAGATCTACTTTAAAGAGGATCAATTCTGTAATATCAAACAAGATATCATAATGATAAATACTGTGGCTATTGTTATGTAATTCGATGTTATTGCACCATTTGATTCAAGAAAAATCGAATTTGAAATATTGGATTTAGGTGTTACACATAACCTGGACAAATTCGGAGATGATGTCTTCATGAACGCTCAACTACTTGCCACACCTTTACTTGCAAAATATCTAATGCTATCCCAACATAAAAGTGCTCACGATTTTCGGCAGAATATCTGAATGGGCAGGAAATCGGGTGCCAAGATAGACGTGGTTGATAACATGGAGAAGTTGAGTGCATGAAAAATAAATGTCGGACGCTTGGAAAGATAAAAGTCGGGTGCTGAAAACATATGGAAGTCAGGTGCATGAAAGAATAAAGATATATATCCGCCTCTCACTCTCGACTTCTATTAAAAAGAAATAACGCGACTCCTTGGCTTCTGTAACATAAAGAATATCTTGGCTCTTTGAATGCCAATTAAAAATGCCAAGAGTTTAATTCGGTTTTTAAACAAGAAAAAAATAAAAGGTTGGAAGAAGATTTGAAAGTGATAAATAGAAAATAAATATTACGGTTTATATTTATCTATGTACACGTAGATATATTTGTGAGGTGGCATCATTAAATTATAAAGAAAATAATATTATGATGTCACTTTATATTTATATCTATGTGTATGTACATAGGTATGTATTGTTGTTGGTGAACATATATTAAAATAATATGGGGAAAGATCATTCAAAATCCTTTGAAGTATGTATTATATTTTAATTAAATCATTTTATGTTTTAAATTGTTTATTTAATAGCTCATGCAGTTCCATTGATTGTATCTCGATGTTCAGATCGCTAGGTCCTCAACCATGGTGATTCACGATTTATACCCATTTGCCCAGTGATGGTGATGCTGCTGTGCCCAATTCGTTTTTGACAATGCTTTCACCCCTTCGACGTGCTTTCTACGAGAAAACTCCGCAATTAAATCATATTACCGTAACAAGTTATTTAATCATTATTAATCATAATGGCTAACCGCTTTTTCAATTCCATGAATTCATGATAAATAAACAACTAGTATGTTATCTTCACATGAAATTATAACGACTAACCATCTTACCATTTCGTAGGATTATAACAAATTTAACTGTCAATCGGCTATATTTTAAATTAGGTCAAAAATTGGGATGTAACATTGTGCTCGCAAGCCCACCAAGCAATTTCCTTGTTTCCCAAGCCTCTGCTACTAGCTCTCCTCAAAATTTGCTCCTCTACTACATCCTCTTATCCAAGATGGATGAATAATGACAATCCTGCTATAAACTGCCTCACATTCGGTGCTTTGTCCACCGACTCAGGAAAAACTTACCCTTCAGCTACTCTCTAGACTCAATCCTTCGAATGAATGAATGAAATGACTAAAGACTTCACCACACTCCCTACTTATACCCAACCAAGCCACAAGTCAGCCTAGTAAGCTACAAATTAAATAACCCTTGCGTTAATTACACGTGGAGCCACAAGTTGGCCTTCTATAGGAATTACATACCAAATGCCTTAAAAGGCTTATAACACTTATTAAATACATCAAAAACAATTAACCAAGACTGAAATAGGTTGACACAGCTCCACCAAATCCCTCCAACATGCAGGATGGTCAACTACCCTAGGATGCTGCTGCATCATTAACTATAATATATATGGTGAAAACAAATTGTATCACACAGCGAATGTGTCAAGGCGAGATTAAAAGACAGTTTGAAATTCGTAATCTAAAGTAAAATGAGAGAAAACAGCCCAAATCTGTGAGAGACAACTGTAGTCAGAGCAAAAGGATAGGTGTCTTGAACTTGCTATCATTGGTACATATGGCTAAGCTATCTTCTGATTTTCTGTTCTTAAGAGAAGGATCTTGAGTCCAGACATCTAAAGTTCTAACCATCCAGGCTGAAAAGTATTATGTGGTCTTCTGCTAAAAAGAAGACCATGGAGCAAACCTGAATTGGTTTTACCAAAGTTATTTCTTGTATATTTTGAATCAGAGACATAATATTTATTGCATTCTTGATTAGTCTGAATTAGGCTATGCTTGGTATCAATTATATACCATGAATGGAGGTAATATAGATAGTTCTTCAAAATTGATTTATTGTATTCAAATTTGTACACCAGCTGTTAAACTTTTTAAATAGGAAATGCATCTATTTAAGAGCCCATTAACTATGATATACATGGTGAAATCAAATTGTGACACACATCAAATGTGTCAAGGCAAGATTAAAAGACAGGTTGAAATTTGTAGTCTAAAGTAAAATGAGAGAAAACAGCCCAAATTTATCAGAGATAACTGTAGTCAGGATAAAGGGATAGGTATTTGAGAAAGAGTTAAGGTTTTCAAAATCACTTAAAAAATATACACACCTGGATGGTCCTGGATCCACCTTTTTTGTGAGATTTCTGTTAAAAATTTCAGACTATGGCAAGCAGATTCTGTTTCCAGAAAATTTAATCATAAAACTAGGCAGTTTGAAACATGAGAACTTCAATCAAAACAATAATATCTTTATGTTAAAGTTTTTTAACAGTTGCTGAGTCTGGGTTCTCCTTATTACATCCACACTTTAGCAGCACCTACTTTATCAGATCTAGAGTACAGCAGCATACTTCATTAGATCTAGTGTGCAGCAGTACATCAGCTCATGTTCTGTTTACAATAGCGTGGAGAGGGTACAGTTGCAAGCAGCAGCAGTGTGAGGAGGCACATTAGCAGTGTGTATGTGGGTGAAGTAGGAGACACTTGCTTTCCTAAGCATGCACTTGCTAGCATAAATTGCCTTTCAGTTAGGTGTTCTGTTATATTTTGCACGATTCTTGCATGACAAGGTTCTGTTATAAGCAGTGAGTTATTAGCTAATCCAGATTTAGAAACATTTACATGCATCAATGCAGTTTCAGATTTAGTTCATTTCTTTTCTATTATAGATTGAACAGTTTGCTTCTTAATATTTAGCTAGGTATCATCTTTGTGTGCAATTCTATTTTCAGCTAATGTGCATTAAGTTAGTATACTCTCCATTTCTAAGACAGTTTTGACTCATGCAAGGTATGGCATGCTTCCAGTTCCTAGACTGATTTCCTCTCTATAAAAGAAACTCAGGGGTGTGAGTGATCTAATTAACTCCAATTTGAGCTTCTTCAAACTTAGCTAGGCACAATCTTTGTGTGCGAATTCTATTTTCAATTAAAGTGCATAAGTTAGTATATGGCTATTTTTCACTTATGCAGAATGCATCCAGTTCTCAACCTTCCTCCCTATAAAAGAAATCAAGGAGTGGTATAGTGTCTGATAAATACCAATGTTGAGTTACTGCAGTGTATTTCTTTTTCGATGTCATGAGAAGACAGTTCAATACTGTGTATTTACTTTTTTGAATTTCCTTTTAGTGTGAGGCTATTTGTAGATTATTGCACTTAGCATTAACAATTTTGATGAGGGTTATCTAGTTTAAGTTCACCATTGTTCAGGGTTACCCTAAAAATTTGCAAATATCAGTGAAAATCAGGGTTGAATTTGCCTTTCTATGCCTAGGGTTTCAAAAAATTGTTGTCCATGTTCAAAACCCTAGGGCTTTCCCTTGCCTTTGTCTTGCTTAGGGTTTAGGGTTTTTACCTTTTGATAGGGATACATAAAAAACATGTTCATATATTTATGTGCCTAAGTTTTTTGCCCTTTATCCCTTTTATATTGTCTTGCCCTAAGTTGTGATCTTGCAACAAGCTCCCAAGCACAATTTCATTGCCTTTTAATTGTTAATTGTCTATGAAGGTGCAATTGGGCGAAGCGATTACATTTCAGGTTGTCGTGGCTTCGTGACGGTCAGGGCCAAGTGCGCGGTTTTTGGTGTGACTGTGCAATAAGGTTAACCCGATGGTCTAAATGCAGAGTGTTCGCAGCATTGCAGTGGGTTAACGGTTACTTGAGGTTAACGTTGCGAAGGGGTGATTCAGTGGATCACATGGTCGCGGGGTTTGCATTGAGTTTAATGAGTTAAGTCGTGAAGTGACGACTAAGGTTAAAAATGTATCCTTGTCACATGGTCGCGCTAGGTTAATGCTAACCCTGAGTTTGAGTCGCGACTAGCCTCCCCATGTGGACGAAAAGGATGATATGGCAACTTAGTGTCAAGATGATGTGGCACACGGGTAGCTCGTGATTGGATATAATTTCAATCGAAGGTCACATGTTGCACTTTTTACCTGGGTTGTCAATTAGACAAGGATCAAGGGGCCGTCGTTATGTTGTTAATGAAAGATGCATGATGTGTTGGTTCCCAAAACCGTAGATTGGAATCCTACGAGCCTTGCTTGCTCGATGCTAGGATATCCAACCGGTTAAGGCCAATTTGATAGGGTTGATCGATGCGATCCAAATCCCCTATGCTTCCGGCTCTGCAAAACTGAGGTGGGTGTACTTGATCCTAGACAACAATCTTATATCCAAGATGCTTAAAACAGATCAATTAGAACACAAATGTATGGAAAGTTTCCCAGAGGGCAAGGATTATAGAAAACCTAAAATTTGCAAATTACGAATTAAGAATAATAAAAGAATATATGAGAGTATTTTAAATAAAAGTGATTATTATAGATGATTGCAACAAATGAATATATTACTTCCTCAATGGAAAGAAATGAAACAGTTGCCAGCATATGGATTATGAATTAGGAGTAAAAGACCAATGCTTAATTAAATGGGCAATCGGAGTTAATATTATTAGTTAAAACATACAACTTTATAAAATTCAATATATTTAAACTATAAATAATTTTAACAATTCAGACACGATGGATCAAGTATATGAATGCAATTTTAAACTAGTCTAGGATGCACTTTAACTCCTGCGGAGACAAACTAGACATAAATACGAAAATAATTAAATATCTAACAATATTTATGTTTAGCAAATTTAAAATGTCATAATGATCCAGTCCACTTATCCAAATTTTAAAATATTTATAGAAATTAATAAAAAACATTTATAAAGGATACAACTTAATAATAATTTAAAACGCTAAAATTTAAAATAAATAATTATGCTAGAAATAAAATCGCAATAAAGACACTCCTTATAGATGATCTATCTATTGCGCTTCAATTCCGGAATTGCATATAAATATGCTTGCTAATCCAGAATCCACAAGCTTAGTTCAAAAATTCATTTCTCCGCCAATTGAAGAATATAATACATCATGAGTGCATTATAGTATATAAAAATTAGAAAGAGTATATTGTCCATTGTAAGATTTTACATCTTATATTTTCTAGACAAGCAAAGGTTGTCAGTTGCTTTACAAGCAACACGCCCTTCCATAACAAATAACTAAACATTAAACATAAGATTGATATCCGAATAATCCAATAGGCTATTTATCATTCAGCGGTGATTAAAATCAATCTTGAAAGGTTAAATAAAAATATATTTCTGTCTCCATATTCCCCATTGGCTCAGGCTTCTTCTCCAACATACACCATTATGAAACCTACAATAAAGATAGAATAGAGTTAGATACATGTTTGTTATATATGACACAGAGCTCTCGCATTTAGGCATTTCTAGTGAGAAATAGTAAAAATTGAATGCTAGGACACGGCTCAAGATTCAGAAGATCATTTGACAACATGATATCTTTGCTTGCCCTTAGTGTTAATCTATTTTTCTTCCAATTTATATATTGATGACGTGATGGGGGCGAGTGATTGAGGTCGTGGCAGTTGTTTTTATGAAAATAAAGTCTTTCACAGAAATATATCCATCTTGGTGCTATTTTAATTATTAGGCTTCATATTTATTTTTCTGATGGCTCTTAGTAGTAAGAATGGCCTCCAAGCAAACTCGCATATGTCTCCAAAACATTATCGGGCCTCTGTTCACCAAGATGTCTTGTCATGTGTAAATGTGATAAATATCATTGACTTTTGAATAGGTATGATCACTATCAAATTGTTATTAGTCTGTCTTCATTCACGCGTGATACTTGGCCACAAGATGTGCTTAGTCTATGATAGGTCTTTGTTCAATAGCTGGTGATGAAACAAAGTCAAAACCATTTTGTTGTGTCCAAAAATGCTTCTTCGAAGATCTCTAACCACTGTGCAACTTAAAACACTGGGCTATTCGAGTGGCATGACTTCAACGCACAGTGAATGCTATGGTAAAGAAAATACCAAAGTTTTAACTCTGTGATGCTTTTCCAATGCTTCCAAGACTTTCAACGCTTCATCTCTATGTATTTTTGAGTGCCATTTCAATGTGATTCTGACTTGGATATTTGCTATAAATATGTATGAGGTTGATTTCATAGCAACGTACAGGTATCATCGATAATGTTAACATGGAATCCTCTTCTAAGAATCTGAACATTCAACTTCTAGCGATTGACCTTTATCATTGGATACCATGCCATTTGTTGAAGAAATTCATTAATCTAACGAACTTCTCCTTCATCTGGGTCTGCTATGAAAACATAATAGAGTGGAGCAAGGGCATTATTCATCCCCTGAGAATCTAATGCTTTTTCTACAATTGTCACCTCACATTTATTTCAACCAAGAAATTACTAAGGTTGCTGCCTATCATAACTTTAATTATTTCCTTTCTAAAATGCCATTTCTTCATAAATTGCTGTATAATTTATCCAATGCTTTTCATGGGTTGTTTATGAAATCCTTCTTGCTATCATATCCACTGCTCACCTCTGAAGCAATTTCTTTATTTCTAGTTAAGTGATACTTCAGCTACCAGCATAGTCTAACTTCTTGTTGACTTTCTTTGTATTCATGTTCTATTGTTGTCTTCCATCAAAATAAATCTACACACTGGGCTATTATACTTATTACTCTTCTTATTCATTTGTATGCTTTCAGAAATACACCACGTCTAATTCCAAAATATTGGCTTAAGCCTTTGGTTCCAACATTATTTCTCAAATGGAGGCCTAAAAATTCATAGCTCCATCACGATGAATAGCTATAGTGACATAATGACAGTAGGGCACGTGTCCATGAGGGCTTAGATGGAAAAGCCAGAGCAAGAAGCGAGCGAATCAAAATTTGACACATAGCATGCTATATTTCAAGGGTTAACAGAAATGGTAGGCCCAAGTTCGAATGAATTGCATGATATTTGATCAATAGAGTTAATGTTCGGTTCATTTGGAATTTCATTCGATGGGGTAGTCAAGGGATAAGTTGCGATGGTGCAATTTTCTTTGACCTATTGTAGGTTCGTGCTATCGCATACTCGCAAGGAGGGTCAGGATTCAATTGTCGAAGGAGCTTTGATCGATGAAGACAAAATGCATTCATCCGATATCATTTAGCCAAAATGTGGAGCTACGATCCTACAAGGCAGTTGTGAGATCGCGAAATGAAGAAATCAGGTTGGAGATGCTACGACAAGATCTCGGACCTCCGATGTTACAAGGATATGATGCCATGACTATGCCCTGTTCATATGATCTCAGGGGTGAATGCTGTGGGTTTCGATCTTACAATGATGGTTTGTCATGAGATCGTAATTTGAAAAAGTTAGACTATCGATGCTACGATGATGGTTAGTTTGCAACAATTGTAAGATTGTGAGGCTGATGCTAAGATGTTATGAAAGGTTTGTCTCTCTAGTTTACTGTAGGGTCATAACATTGTGAGATTGGGAGTCAGAAAAGGTTTATGTTGATTTTCAATTATTATGTATTTGATCTCATTTGGCAGTCAATGGGGTTTTGATCCACAGGGTGGCGGATATATTTGATTTTAAATACGAAATGGAGCGTGCCCCAGATTGGCATTGAATAGATGAGTGGGTTGGTGGCTCGAGCAGCACAATTTTGATTGAGGATCAGATTTTCAGTTGAGTAAAGCTATGGTGAAGATCAAATAGAATCAAATCTTTTGAAACAACTACCAAGAGAAGTAAATATTTTGAAGGTAGTTGCAGATATTAAAGCTATGCCAGTGGAGGTAGTTGAAGAATATCATGATTAAATGTAGTAAAGGATGAACCGATTGATGTTGAGGATTCTTGCAATAAGTGCCTATTGCCAGCATTGCAACTACTTCACTGAGTTTTGTCTGAATGCAGAGAATGTTTGTAATGTAGCAGTGTAAAAATAGCTCTGTAGTTTTGTTTCCAGTCAGTTTTTTGACATGTGTCCTCCTCCCATCTGTAGCTTCTTGCAATCCTTCTCTATATAAGGATTTACAGGATGAAGAGGAGAGGGCTTCGGTTTTACCACCGTGATTCACACAAGTTGGTTCCAATTTTCATTTCTGCAATTGTGATACCGCAAGGATGGTTCTAGTTCAGTCTTGTTATTGTGATACCACCCACTTTTTAGTATTTCTCTATTATGAACAACAGTATTGTAGTTTTCTTGAAGCAAAAAGTTTATACAATCGTTTGTTGTGTCTTATCTAAGTTTTGTATACACGTGATGTATTAGTTTCAATGAAATGAATACAAAGAACAACTAGTTTCTTAGTTACATTCTGATTCTCGTCTCCTCTCTCTATAATTTGCAATGTTTTGTGGTTTAGGAACGAAGAACTTAAACCCTTTTGCATCCCCTTAAGGTTGTATGTCTTGTATGTTTTGCTATTGGAACAAAGAGCCAAGTAAATGTTTGATATATTTGACAGGGTTGCTGGTTATCTGAGAAGGATATTTTATAAGTATGAGGTCTTTATGAACACTAATGTCTCTTTGCAAGGTAGATAGATAGTTTAGATATCCGAGTATATGAGTATATTTGGGTATCCAAGTGCATGTTATCACTTAGTTATTGCCCAATGGATAAGGGACTGATCAGCTTGGGGAATGCATGTTTGTGTTGTTCATACCTTAGTCTTGCTGATATTCAACATCATAAATCAATTCTTTTCCTTTCATGTTGAAAGAGCTAAAAGAATTACCCTCACTTGTTTTATCAGATTCATGTGTTAGTTATTAGCTATTTCATGTTCATGAATGTTTACATAAACATAGAAGATTCAGGGGTTTTATCTATTATATAGATTCAATTATATGTGTTTACACTAGTAACATAAAAAGAATCTGAGGTCCACACACCTAGGTCTTGCAGAGCCTGAAGAAGAAGAAGGAGAGTATAGCTTTATTGTTGGCCCTGATGTCTGAATAGGTGCATTGAGTATGGGAATTAGTTGCCCCTAGGTGTATGTGTTCTTATCATTATGTTTAATGTTATTAAAAAGCTGTTAATTCAGGAGCCAACACTTCCCATGGTCTGAAAAGTTAACATGTTATAAAAATCTGTAATCTGAAACCTTTGTAACACCTCCTTCCTGATTTGCCCTAGAATTACAATTGCAACAAATTAGGGTTATGGTTACATCTTACCAAGATATCTCTTCAAATAATATGATCCTAGATTTGAATCTTGGAATCATAACATAAGAAACACACTCACACAAATATTCAAACTTCCAATTATCAGAGTTAGACAAGGTCAAATCTTATCCATATAATATCAATAATATTACACTAACATTAGGATTTGGAGGAAGAAGCATGAAAGGTCCACCCAAGGCCATTTCTAGACTAAGTACAAGAGAAGAGTGAATGCTAGAGCCCTCTTGGCCTCAGTGGGCAGTCAATGTGGATATGCACCAATGTGGCCTACTTAGTGGGTTGCTTGTATAGGATTTCCCTAAATATGTATCATTCCTGTAAAGACAAGTGCCATCATTGTGGAGTTGGATGAGGGTTGTTAGGGGATTTCTAGGTTCTTCTATCCAAGCCCAAGAGTGGAGTGAATGCTAGAGCCTCCTTTTCCGTAGGAGCCATTATATGGTCCTCTCTAGGGTGACCTACTTAGATAACACTCATCTGACACACCAGATTGTCCCTACAAGATGGATTTCGGACACTCGGGCATAATTTATAGTCTACCATATTAGTTTGTACTTACACATTATCTATTTGTGTATAGGCAACACACACACACACATATTTCACAAGTGATTGTGAGAATGAGAGTGCTGATAATGGCAGATCCGAAATAATATCAGAATGCTGTTTTATGCCTGATCTGAGGCTTTAATCCCTTTGATGTATTTTCTTTTCAGACTTCTATAAGTTGATCTTGATTAATTTGCTTCTCTTTGAATTCTTTTTACATTCTCTGCTGATCTACCTTCTTCTATGGGATTGTCTTTCTTTGCTTGTTTTGTTTTGATCTGATGTACTTCTGTGATTGCTTGATGTTCCATCTGCTCATCATTATTTCTTCTGCTCCTCTGTTCCTTGCCTTTCTACAATCAAGTCTTCTACCTTTATATCTCTATGTCTCTTTGAAGAGGGGTAACTATGGGAAAGATGGTGTCCTCTTTCATAATTGTGCCTCTTCCTAAACAGAACCAAACACTGCCTTAATTGTTTATCAATCTCTGGCTATAATTTGTTAATCCATTATTCATTGCCTTTGAACTAAATTGCTGCACATATAAATGATAGCACTCATGAAAACATCAGTTGCTGTCTTCTGGCTTTTTCTAGGCTATTGGCCGCCTTATCTCTCTGGGATTTTTACCTTCTTAAATGCTAATGTTGATTGTCGTTATTTATATTGCTGTTTCTGTTCAGAAATCAGCTCATCTGCTCTTCTTCCTTTCATTGCAATCTCCCCCTTTTCTCTTCTTTCCATCAAATTCCCTTAAGTATCCCTCCCTTGCTAATGAAGGGGTGTGTCTCCTTGTAAGGGATGTGCAAATTCATAACGGAGGTCGCCAGTCTTTTTAAACTCAAAAACTTATTAAACCTTACCAAAGGCACCAACCATGAAATGGTTCAGCTACTATGATAGAATAAGTCAGTCTTGTAAAGAGTTCTAAATTTAATTCTTTTGAATTTTACGCTGCCATTGTCTTCTAATAAGTCGGTAAAAATAAATAAACTAATACTTGGCCCAATATGTATATTTGTTTTGTTTTAGTCAGCTGTTAAGGGAGTATTATTCAATGCCTATTAATAGGGTTTGTGAACTGTGTTTCCTCCCAACATGGTGGGGGCATGACAACCTTTCAGATCTGAGTGGGCTGCTACATATGAGACAGAATTGTTGGAGAGTTTCAAGTTCAACAGCTGTGATGCCCAAGTTTCAGTGGTTGAAGCCTGATTTGTGAAGATATTTGGTGATGCATGAGTGCCCTTCCAACTTTGTGAATATAGTTTCTGAAACTATCATGGAATCACTGATGGATTCCATGCATTCAACTGATGTTAGTGTCAAAGAATAACAGGACATTTATAGTTGACAGGTTTTCTCATTAAGAGTGAGTTGACCTTGATAAGACTCTCACTCTAGTTGCCAGAGGATTCTTTTAGAAAGTGTGAGTTGAATACCCATAAGTTCAAGTCAAATAAGGCCCTGTCTGGGCTAATGTGTGCACTATGAATTTGGTATATCAAGATCAATGAGTTTTTACCCAAGTTGGGCATTTTAAAGTTTAATGCAGAGTTTTTTTTTTTTTGGATAGATTGACCCACCTATCGTTGCCATATATATAAAGGAGTTTAGTAATGCAGGGAGCAATACCACATCATGTCATGCAAGGAGAATTTGGCTTTTGAAGTGTTCATGAAATAGTTGACAGGTTGATGATTAAGTGTCCAACAGATTTACACTTTGAAGATTGAGGAGTCTGAAAAGATTTGTCTTGCCTTGGTAAAGAACACCTTCCTTGCAAAGGTTGAGTGTATAGTTTTATGTTAATGTTTTGGAATCAGAATACAAGAATGCAATGAACAGATATACAATAATAGATGACACCATAAAATATGCTGGGAAACCCCTCCACCTGAGGGTGAAAAACCCAGCCCCACAAAAGTAGATTCTTTATTTAATACACAAAATCTGAATACAATGCTCTCAGACTCAATCAGAGAAATCACTGAGCAGATATTATAGAAGTCACAGAGATGATGATCACTGATACAGATCCAATATTGTCTCTCAGACTTCACTTGACTCAACACTGCGGAGATCCTGTATATGCCATGATAACGAGATCACATGCTCAGAACTGAATGACGGAAGATCACTCAAAAGACTGAACAATAGAATCAAATCTCTGAATCAGTGAAGATAGAAAACAATGCATGAATCGCAGCCTTTTTTAACCAGTAAGAATAAATAAAAGATAGAGAAAAAAATAAATCCGATGGCCAGCACATACACTCCATACTTGGAGCCTTCAATAGGAAGGTGAAATGAACAGCCTCTTTGAATGCAAGGAGCAACACTTCGTGTGCCAACGTGGGAGACTCTTGATATCCCATCAATTGACACTTCAGCAATACGAGGGGACACCTCAAATGTCATGGAAAAATCACCAACACACAATGACACATCACTGATCACTCAACCGTGGTGATTCTTTAACCCTCAAACATAGATGCATCATCCTCTATGTAGGATAAATACAAGTAATAAGAATAACCTCCAATATAGATTCTCAACTAAAGATCTCGCACCTCACTCATATAGCCGATGCATAACCTGTGGGGGCAGAGCCAATTCCATTTTGATATTGGTCATAATCAGCGAATGGATCAAAGACCTGTTATTGCCGAGAGCCTGCCTGAGATCAGAAGTTGTTTTGGGTCCACTATCAGCTCACGTGAATGGGCTTTGCTGCAGGAACCGGGTTATTTCCTTATGTACCTTATAAGTAGCAGTTCACCAAATATAAACATAGGAATAATGAGAATACCATGCTCGGTATGCTGAGCAAGAAAAGAAAATAGCAAGTTGAATGTAGTAAAAAATATCTCCTGCTGCTACAACACATTAACACTCCATCTTAGCAAATAAGATCTTCCAGATTCTCAAGTCATGGAATTTCTCAACATGACACTCACAATGGCTTCACCATCTGTGAGAAAAAAGCAGGGTTTATCATGGATTCTTTCAATGTGATTTTGTCATCTCAACATGACGAATGTAAGAGGCTGCAACAAAAAAATATCAGTAATCTCATCACAAATTTTATCAACATCATATTGTCATCTTAGTATGACATTCACCATGGCTGCTCTCAGAGGGTGAAAGAACAAAAGAACTATGTCACGAAGTTTCACACATGACTTCCACCATGGCTACTCCTAAAAGGTGGAACAAGGGCTTTCACCTCAAAGTCCCGGAGAAGAAGTAACAAGAGGTGTGCAGAAGACCTCATTAACAAGGGATTGCACCTCAAACTTCTCCCTCACAGAGAATAATTCGTTAACAAGGGACTCCACCTCAAACTTTTCTCTCATGGAGAAGAACTCATTTACAATGGATTGCATCTCGAAATCCTCCCTCATGGAGAACTCATTAACATGTATAAGAATCACTAAAGATGAGATTCTCTCAACAGAGGCTCCCTCTCTTACCGCTTAGACTATCTCAATAAAACAGCTGATTCCAAGTTAGACCAAAGAAGGAGTTTTAGCTGTCATACTGCTGCACGAGCTTTTTGATCCCCAACAAAAGGATTTGTCACTCTCCCTCTGCTTCTCAAGCTCCCTCTGAATGTTATTTCTTTCTCTTTGAATAAGCTAATCGTAATGACAATCTTTAAAGGTTCTTTCTGTTTAATGAAATTATATGCCACCAATTCAGTCCCATAGCTGCAGTAGCATCCCTATGTTTATTTCTATAGCCTGCATGACATGTATGAAATCTCTCATCATCCTGTTGCTTCTCAATCTGTCTTGGAAACATTTTTTAGAGAGATTAGCAATAGTTTATAGAGAAAACCTATTCATGACAGTTAATAGAAAAAACCTATTCATGAAGAGAAATTACTAGTCAATGATAAAAACATACATGATTCACCATTCTCAAAGTTATAGCATGAAATAACTACATAAAATTTATGATCAATACTTGATACTTATCTCTCTATTGCTCAAATTTCCTCATGATCCACCAATAGATTTTTTGCATCACACAGCTATAGTGCAGACAAAGAATGAAAATATTTGAGCACAAACACATTTGCTATCCTCATAGTCACAGACATAAATGCCAAACATGTATGTAAGACGAGCATGACAACATCCTCCTTGTCCAGGTAAGAAACTTCATCAGAGATTCTACACTCCAAGGCTCTTCAAATATATTTTCTTATATGAATCCTCAAACAGTATATTCGACAGCTAATAGGCATCATGATTCTCCTAGATTCCAAATGTTCTATTCTGGTTTGGATCATTTCCTTGGACCCGCTCTAATATCATGTTAATATTTTCGAACCAGAATACAAGAATGCAATAAACATAAATACAATAACAGATGACATGATAAAATATCTTGGGAAAACCCTCCACCTGAGGGTGAAGAACCCAGCCCCACAAAAATAGATTCTTTATTGAATACACAAAATCTGAATACCATGTGCTCAGGCTCAATCAGAGAAATAGCTGTAGCAGACACTATATAACTCACAGACATGATGATCACTGATACAGATCCAATACAGTCTTACTCAGACTTAACACTACTCAATATGCAATATATGCCTTGATTAGGAGATCACATGCTCAGCTGAATGATGGAAGATGACACGAAAATATGAACAATAGAATCAAATCTCTGAATAAATGAAGATACAAAACAATTCATGAATTGCAGCACCCTCAGACCGTTGAGGAATAATAAAAATTGAGAAAAAAATGAATACGATGGCTAGCACATACACTCCATATGTGGAGCCTTCAATAGGAAGGTGAAACAAACAGCCTCTTGTAACCGTCAGCCTCTTCGAATGCAAGGAGCAACTCTTCGTGTGCTAATGCAGGAGACTCTTGATATACCATCGACTGATCCACTTCTGCAATACGTGGGGCCACTTCAATTTTCGTGGACAAACCGCCAAAACATGATGACACACCAATCAACCGCAGCGACTCTTCAACCCTCAAACATAGGCATATCATCCTCTACAGAGGATAAATACAAGTAACAATAATAACCTCCAATATAGATTCTCAGTTGAAGACAGAAGATGTTAAAAAATGTTAACCTTGAACACAGCAGTTCACCATATTTAAACATATGAAATATGAGAATACTATACCTGACATCCTGAGAAAGAATAGCAACCAGCAATTTGAATGTATTAATAATATCTCCTGCAGCTACAATACATTAACATTTTACACAGTTGCCTGGTTTGTGTTCTCTTAAACAGATGCACATGTCAACAGCAGTCTACTTTAGCAGATCTAAAGCAGCATCACAACGATTTCCCTAAGCATAATAGTGTGGAGAGGGGACAGTTGTCTGGGAGTAGCGGTGCGAGGAGGCACAGGGGCATTGGATTCAAAGCATGTTCCATCTTCAGTCCCCTTTCAGTATTTAAATATGCTGTTATAAGCAATATTGTATAGGTAGATTTTATTTGAATTGTTCAGTTATCTGCTGTTTCAGATTTAGGAGTCTAAGTTTGCATGCATGCAAGTCTTTCAGATTTATGATCCCAACTTTAGATTTTGTATCTTCTGCTATAAAATAAATATTGAACAGTTTTCTTTCACTTACAGATTTAGCTAGGTGCATCTTTAGCTATAGTTCTATTTGAGAAACTCCCAGTATTATTATGCAACTTTTGACTCATGCAAGGTTAGGTGCACTTCAAGTTCGTAACATTTATCTATAAAACAAAGGCATTCAATCAATTCCAGTTTTGAGCTAGTAGAGTGGGTATGTTTCAGATTTATTGAGAAGACAGTTGCAGGTTTAAAAGTTTAGTGCTGTATATTTGTTGTTTGCTTTTCAGTGTGATGTATTTGTAGATTATTGTGTTACAGTTTTGAATGGTTTTTTTTTTTTTATTAATGCATAATCTACTTACCTTGGTCTGAAAATGTAATATTGAACTCCCTGACCTGCAAATTCTTTCTCAGTAAATATGAAAAGTACCACACCACACTAGCTCAAAATCTAAAAATTACAAATGTGCACTTTAAATAGGCAAGTTCATCAATAATCTAACTAAGAAACTAGAGGACTTATTGTTCAGTTGTCGTTTTGCACGATGCTGAACAACAGGAATCCTTTTGAACTTCTCTCTTGAAAAGCTAATCGAGGATCAACTCCAAGGTTTCAAATGATCTTGTGACCTATTGAAATCCGCTCAATTGAAGATAAATGTGTATGTTCACAAGGAGACCTTTGTTGGTTCTGAACAATTTTAGATAATTTGTTTGATTTTTTGTTGTTTTGAAAAAAGTAACCACAAAAGAGATATATTTTTGACATTTTGTATTTTATGATGATTGTAATTTATCAATGCAACTATATGAATTCCTATTTTAACCAAGTGTTAGAAAAACAAATAACAGAGATAAGGTAATGAGAGATTTAAACAAATGTTTTGAAAGAGAAATTCCTAATGGACATAAACCATGGTAACAATACATCTGTGAGTTAAATCATCGAAAAGATCGGGTAGGAAACCAATGAAATTAGGAGCATCGCTTCCTCAACACCACCGAAGCAATCATCGATGGAAACTCAATAATAACCGAATGATATTTCACTTCTCATCAAATCACAAGGCCATGGAAAGTGTGCTTATGCGAGATTAGAAGCTATGCAAAAATAATAGGTGATCTTTTCTCCAACTTGGTACGTCAGTGAAATTTGTTAACACAAGGTAAACACCAAAACTAAAAGGTCGCACAATCATAGCAACACAATAAAACCATTGGCTCCATTATTATTCATGAACATGCATTCACAAAAATAACACACTCTAGCAAGAATAACTACACTCAAAATGAAAGCACCAATAACATATATTATTGCATCAAAATAATGGTTCAGAGTACATATTACATCTATGTATTTATAATAAATCATCTCCCTTTGTGTTAGGAGAGAGAGTTCATAAAATGCAACGCATGCTAAAAACTAATAAAACACATATAACTATGTACAAATTGACTCTCTAAATGGTGCTAAGTAGGTCTCCACCCTTGGTTATATCATTTAATGGGTGCATGAGCCTTTACATGACACAAAATAATAAAAGAATGAGAAGATAAGAAGAATGTAGCTACAAGATGATTTAGGAGTCTTTGAAAGCTCTAAAAAAGAAAGCTCAGCCAGGAGTCTTTGAAAGCTCTAAAAATGGAAGCTTGACCTTCTCTATGCATTTCTAGGAGTTAAATTGCTATTGAAATGTGTTTCCAGTGCATGGAATGCTCTAACTTAGGAATTGACAATTAATTGTCGGCACACTACTTCAAAACTGCCAGAGCACCTCTGAGAAAAGCACACTTGCGTACCTTGAAAACAGGTTCCAAAAATTCAAAATTTTCTTGAGCATCAAAATTGCATTTCTAGCATCTGGGTTTTCTTCCCTTTTAGACCAAAATGATGTTTGGATGTTTGCTCTTGAATTTCTCTATTATCTCCGTTACTTGGGCAACTTTTGGCAAATCTAAACCTCCATATTTGTCCTTTACTAATAGTCGGTAGTTACTTACTTCGATCCAAGAATCCTCAAAATCTTCAAGCTTTGTATTTAGCTCCAACAATACCTCTTCATTTTTAAATGCTTGTCTTATGTCTTCATCTAATGAAGCATTCTTGAGTGTTCCTCGAAATTGTTGGACTACCACTTGTGTCGCAATGAGCTTGAATTTGGACTCATCTTCAAAGATCTCAAGGCAAGCGGCGTTGTAATACCTTTTTGCTTCCAAAATTTGCTTGAGTTTGATCCCTTATCTTCTGTATATCCGCATGTAGTCCCACCATGACTTTATTGGTGGCTGATATCTTTTCAATCCAATCATCAAGTTTATCCAACTCCTCAGTTGTATATACTTGCATGAGCGTATGAGACATTTGACCTTTTATTGATGTCAAGGCTAGTAGGTCTTTTGGCCAAGTATGTACCTCATCCATTAACCCAAAATCCTGGTTCACTATAGAGACCAGCTTATCCGCACTCAACTGAATATGGTGCAACAGATTTAAGTTCCCTTGTATTATCTATACACATTTCTTTTCAAAAATTTCACGCCATTGTTGACATGCCTCCAAAAATGGGCCCAACTGTGTCGTTCTTGTTCCTTTCCTCTCTAATGCCACAAAATAGTAATCTCTGGATTATCCAGGTCGACAGGGCCCACAATTTCATGCAAATAACCTCTTAATATCTCATTTTGCTCCCTGAGTGCTATCAACTTGGACTCATCCTAGTCCATATGTTTGAACACCTCCTTCATGCCCGTAGTGATCATTACTTTTGTGGTGTCTACTGTTGGCCTTCCCAACATGATCTCCTTGTTCTGGTAATCCTTAGGAGTCAGTTCCTCAATGTTAGCATGTGGAGGAGGAATGACTATATGTGCAAGTAAGTCATGATCTTGGTTCTTCATTATGAAACTCGGTGTTTATGCATCACTCGTAGGTGGTTTAGGCTTCTTGAGTGCTTTCGCTAATTCCTTCATTCACTCCTCAACTGTCAGGTCCAATTGCCTCTTTAAACAAAACATAACTTCTTTCTTCAACCATGCCGACGTGGTGCCCATGGGAGACGTGTATTTAGTTGAAGAAGTTGTTTCTGACCTAACTGGGGATTGAGTAGGGAAGGTTGACACTGTTACTAATGCACCCTTTCCTTTGATTGACTGTGCAGTGGCTTGTAGGGGAATAGTCTAAGGAATTGGATCCAACCTGAAAGGTTTCTTGATCCAATTCCTTTATTAACTGGACTATATGTCTAGCCCGATGATTGATATTTGCATTTTCCTCTCTTCCGATCTCTGCATTCATCATTGACCTATCATAGATTTTGTCCCTATTGTATAAAGGATCCAAGATATCTTCAATATCTTTTTCTACAACCTTTAGTGGGATCTTGATTTTCAACACCTTCTTTGCCAGATATAGTCATCCTACAATAATCCCTTATCCAGATATCATAGTTGCCTACTGCATTTATTCAATGATCCTCTAACGCATCCTCATGTACAAATTGCTTACCTGCCAAATGCTATACCATCCCTATGTTATCAAAGTAGGGGTGAGGGGAGTAGTACTCTTCCAAGGGATACTAATCCCACTCAGAATCAAAAGTCATAATATCTTGCTTTTGCTTGACTTCAAAAGCACCAATTGTGATAGGCCATAACCATGTCTTTTTGTGTCATCTTCTCACTCTGTCATACATAAACACGAGTTGGTGTGCAATCTCCAGCAAGATAAGCTTATTTGATGGATATCTTGAGAGCTCCTTCGAGTTTTCCAATGTGTCGGCTACCCTTAGGTAGGTGAATGTTTTGAATTGGATGTAGTATGTGCCAATCTCTGTGATCCTGGTTGCTGCTTCTACCAACATCCTTTTGGCATAATCACTTTCAATGAATCTGATGATTGCAAATATGAAGCTGTCATTCACCACCATGTATTCTATACTTTGCTTAGAGAGTTTCTTCTTCACCAGTTGTGGATAGGCCACATAGGGCCAAGCATTATCATCTTGCATGCTCCCCTTTATGTAAAGTCCTGGGTAGGTTGTGGTCCTTGTTGCCAGTAAGTACACCATGTATGATGTCATATATAATCTTGGATTGGCTCTCACAACTATGAGTTTCTTATGCAGATTATCATTGAGGATGGTAGCATAGTCTATTGGCATCTTTTCCATCTTGATTGTATCAATAAAATGGACCATCTAGGTGTGAAGGTGTCCTACTACAGGAAGTGCCATGACTTTTCTCAAAAGCACAATTGTGTATCCAATGTCATCCTTCATATAACTCTGGGTCATGTCCATTTTTTCGACTCTGCGACCTATTGGTGTTCTGTCTATCAGGAAAAATGATTGAATTGTCCCTTTGGCTTCCTTTTCGATCTCTTGGGCTTCCTTTTCATTCTCTCAATACCATCTCTCTTCTCGGTCGTAAGTTATCTTCAAATATTGATCGGCTTTGGGAAGATGGAATACCTTTTTGATATTTCTTGGTCAGAGGTCCAAGACTATCTCTCCCATGACACTTGATGACCTTATCTTCGGTCACGTAGTTCTTTGCAAGAGCCATTATAAATTCTGAAGAGTATTGGACATATTTAGGATGTGATGCGACATTAATTAGGCCATACCGGATAAGTGCTGACACCATTGTAGATCATTCTTTTGGTTTGTTGCAAATGGCAAGGAATGTGTTCTAGTCTAAATGGTCGAGCTCTGTATCTTTGATTTCAGCATGCTCGTCTTGAAATTGAGATTTCCTTGGTGCACCTTGGTACTTGAATATAATGGGTTTTGGAGCTATGTTTTCAGCTATTGAAGAGGATGATGACACCATTTTATTTGCACAAGAAAAGCAACATTAGTTTGGAAAGCTAAGATTTCACCTAAAATAGATCCTAATTGACCCCAAACAGATAAGAAAACCTAGCCAAAATCAAGTTGAATGCCATCAAAACCGGTCAATCCTCCTCAAATGTCCCGATGTGCACTTTGGCACACCTAACACACCCTTATAGGTGTGCTAGTGTGCTAATTTGGCCCCTAATTGGCCTTTTGTGCACAGCTGCACACATGTGCATATGCACACCTTGGTCAGTTGTGCATTTGCTCACATGTAGAGTGCACGTGCATCCTATGGGGGTGGGGAGGGGGCAACTTAGGTTTTGTAGTTTTTACTTAGTTTGTGAAGGCACAAAGGTGCACACCTTTGCATTGCCTTAGGTTTTGAAAAGTTTGTGCTTAGAAGGTGTCCACATGTGTACCTTGTGGAGGTGCGTAGGTGCCCACCTTCATTATGTCTTAGGTTTTCTCTTTAGTTGTTTTTAGGTTTTAAGTTAAGGTTTTGAGAAGGTGCGCATGTGTGCACCTTCTTTGGTGTTATCTGACCTTGGCTTTTGTTTGTCGGTTGGGAGCGAAGGCTTGGGAGAACACGTTGGAAGGTGTGGCAAAGTAGCGAGAGCAGAGAGCAAAGTGAAATGAAGGAGGGGAGTTTGGGGTCTTATATAGACCTTGGGTCCTAGTGTGCACCTTCTGGAGGTGTGCACATGCACAACTCTGAAAGGAGATGAAGTGCACACTTTAGCACATGAAAACTAAAAAACTTAATTTCTTTGCAAAACCCAAACTCTCTGGACTCCTCAAGCAGAGACTGGGGCTTGACCCAGACTCCTTGGGGAGTCCAATAGTGACCCACACTTAGGACTAGGACAAATTTTTTGCTAGGGGGTCCCAATTTCTAAGAGAAATGGGGTGTGCATTGTGAGACCACAACACTTATCAAGTAAAGCTCGAAGTTAAATTTACAATTTAGTAGAGCGACACCCAGCTTGATTGAATAATCAAAGTTCGACTAATCAACTAGTAGTTGTGAAGTGGGCTGCTTCTAATTGATATAGTTGAGAACGATTTGCATCAATAACTCAAAGTCTCAAATTGTTTTTGATTAAGAAAAATAGGTTTTGAAGGGTGCCTAAAACCCTGTACAAATCTAAAGATTTTCAATAAGCATAGATGCAAAAGTACAACAAACAAAAGAGGAACCAGTCACCCCCCAAACTAAGGGTAACCACTGTGATAGAAAAGCCTATCACCCGCCAAAACCAATCATCCAGTTAGGAGGCTAAAAATCGAGCTGAGAGATCAACCTCCAAAAAACCAAAGTCTCAAATTGTTAAACGTGTTAACTGGGAATCATTCTCTAGAAAATCTGTTCTTACCATGCTAATTTCTTCGTTGCCCACAGGTTTGAGTCTGTTGCTACACTATTGTACAATATTTGGGAGAACTTAAAGTAACTCTTTTAACACTTTCTCTTTGTATTTTCCATGAATCTAAGTTCCCCACTTAGCATTTCTTATTTCCCTTAGGCTAGGAATTCATCAAAATGTTTGCAACTTATGAATTTGAGGGAACATACTCAAGTATCACTACTCCCTTCAAAACTTTGTTGAGGAAATGGTACAAAATGTCTATATGCATAGAGAAATTGTTGAACTTTAATCTCTGATGGGGAGGATCTTGAACAAGGTTCTAGCCTCAACTACTAGAACTCACTTTAGGCTTTCTCCTAGCCTCTTAGGGTATTTATCCTATACCCTACTCCAAGGGAATCTTCTCTCTATTCCCTTATTACACTAATCCTCACCAATCAACTCAAAACTCTATTTCACCATGGGGTCTCCCTAGTGCTCTCATTGCACCGTTCTTGACAACTGGCTTCCAGGAGTGCATTCTTGGCTATATTGAATTCCAAGGCTTGTATTAGGTCTCATTCAATAGTTTTTAGGATCACTAAGTGAATTGGAGTATTGGGTTTCCAATCGATTTGAAGATTGCATAGTTAAGAGGGCTACCAAGACTAATAACAAAATTAGGCCTCCAAAACTGATTTTTGGCTTATATCTCTTCAAACCCTTAAGAAGTACTCAAACAAATTTATGATTTGGATACCCTTTTGGCTCCCCTTGAAGATTTTTCAGGTCTGCAACACCCAAGTCATCCGTACAAGGGATTTCCAAAAATATGTCTATTTACAAGGGTTTCTTGTTTGTATGAACAGGAATATAGAGAGTTCTTCCTTCCACCACTCAAATGGACTCTAAATGACTGAAATCCTGGAATTAAGTTCCTTCACTCACCACTCTTTCCTTCCATGAATTTGTATTGCACCCAACACCCCATTCTATGCCCCTTTCAAACACTTATTTGCTGATTTCATTGCCTAGCCAGGTATGCAAACTCGCCTAGGGCCTCTTGGAAAAAATAACAAACCTCTGCAAAACAAGACAAAAATACATATTTACATTGTTTATACAGTCTAGTACTTTATTCCAAAAGGCCATCATGGTTCCACCATTGGAATTCAAGTTATAGAGATTTCTTTGCTGATTGCTGTGTAATGACCAGCGAACTGACAACTTTAAAAAGATTTTTCAAACTAGTAATGAAACTGATCAAAAAAACTCCTAATCTTTACCAAAGCATCTACATTCCATACACTATAAAATCACATGAAAACAACAACCCTATCAATCCATTAAAGGTGTGGATGAAGGGTGAAATCAGAAAACTGTCATCAAAATGCTCAGTTTGCTCTTCATTCCAATGCCAAAATTCGTACAAAAGCATATGCCCACCCTCAAACTAACTTGGATTGGTCTTAAATACCTCTTACCCACGTGAATCAACAGATCCCATAGGTTTCCAACTGATTCTTGAAGCCCTTATAAAGTTTTAGCACTTTTTGTCAATGTTGTCAAACAACTTTGCAAAGTTGCAAAGTTGCCAAGTGCAACTTTTGCACTATTGTGCATTTAATGGCTCCATGACCTCAAACATGGTTAAATGAACCTATTTCCATGTAATTACAACTTTTAACATATTTTCCATGTTTCCCATCCTCCTGGGGTCTTGGTCAGTGTTTGACCATTCTAGGCTCTAACAAGCAATTTAAGCAATTTTGCCAACATAGAAGCAACTTGGAAACTCAAACACAACAAAAACCTATTTACAAACACAACTCACACACTTGGGGCTTTATCCCATAGCCCTTATTCATGTGGTCTATCCAAGACCACTACAAGCCAAAAACGATTTAGGAAACTTGGCATATTTCCTAGGTGCTCTTGCACCAAACTCTTACCGAACTTGATTGTTATGAATCTCATTATATTATAGTACTAGTACTTGCATCCAAAGGAGGTGCGAGGGGTATGTTGATAGCAATACACTACACTTTGAGTAACTATAAGTTGCATATGTATATTGTTATGCATTAATATTTGTAAATCTTTTGTAATAATTAGTCATTTAAGTATTTGTTCATAACATTTTAAAGACCATTTAATGACATGTTCATATAGTTGAAGATTATTGAAGTGTACTATTTAAAGCATTTACATATAAACTCTTTGAAACATAATAACAAATCTTATGCAATGTAGATATATAATAAATCAGCCATACGTTAAGGATTTGGAGATTCCAGATATTTTTTGCAATTTTATTTAAAAAATACAAAAAAAGGAGAGAACATTGCAAAATTTGTACACATAATGAGAAAAAGGTTAAAAAAAATATTTTCTACCTTCAAATTAGAGAAATTTTAAGAGTTAAACTTACAGAGAGTGTATGAATAGTGATATGTAAAAGGTAATAAATGTACTAATTTTTAAAATAAAATTTTAATTAATAATATGAAATGTGGAAAGGGTAAAAATGTAGTACGAAGGACAAAAGGGCAATGCATATTTGTCCTCACTGTATTGAGATTTGGTGGAGTTGAGATTATTCCTTTTTCCTAATAATTATGTATGGATTATTTTTCATTTGTAAATATCAATCAAAGGAGAATGGTGGTTGTATATGAAGGTCTTCTATTGTTTTAACTCTTGATATGGTTAAAAAAGTTAAGCCTCACCTTTATGTTCTACCTATATAAATTGTTTCTTAAGGAAGTGTTAATCCCTATGATTTATGTATAGTGATCCTATGCCACAAATTATGGTAATTGTCTATGGTTCATTAGGGATATGGATTTAATAGGTATTCTCTTTGGGTCATTTTGGTTCCAAGGTGGGCCATTGTGATTACTGAACCTAACAACCATTTGGAGAGGTAAATCTAGGGGTTTCATGCCAATTGTGTACATAATATGTAGTAATTCACCAAAATATCCATTGACCAATCATGTTTGTATCCACACTTGTTTGTGTTAACATTGTTATTTGTCCTTTACGCAATAGAATTTCTTGTTGCAAGTGGCCAACACCAATATTAATGTATGTTTTTACTGTGATACAAAGAGCAACAAGAAAAATTAGAAGTTGGAACAATTATTTTGGTGGACCTCTATTAAAATATTTGTAGGTTAAGGTGCATTAATTAGTTGAATTTCTTTTGTTCTTCAAGATTTTTTTTTTTTGTGAGGTAGTGGGTACAATGGATCTTTCAACTCAAATGCACATTGTTCATCTTGTGGGGACATCTTGTTTGTGTGTATGAAATGTTCTTTTGTGTTATAGGTATAGAACATTTATCCTATGTGTTCGTATTGTCAAAGTGACAACTACCAAGTATACAATGGACATCTATATTTCCACTATATGTAAGGCCCATAGCAACTCGTATTCATTCATTTGAATTATATTCCATAAATCATCCTCATTATCAAGGTCATTAGCCTCTACATGGTTAACCTCTAAGTGATTGAGGTGATCAATATGCTAGACATGGTATTTATGAGTGTTCATTTGCTTCCAATTTATAAAACTGCTATCTTTAGTTAGACCAACATTTATAGAAATGGTCCAAAAATGCTTGTATAGAAGTATCTCACTCTAAAAAAATGTTTTAAATTATTTAGAATCCTCATCGAGGATAGCATAGAATTGATGAGACATTGATAATTGCCCTTTTTTCCTAGTTTTCAACTTGCAACCTTTGCAAATTGACAAAAAACATAAGGATCTAGAAGATTCAATTAATGTTACCAATTCCATCTTAGCAAGGTATTGTATGTAGGAGTGTAAATAGTTCATTGGCAATGTATTTTCATGTGGATTTCTTATAATGTGATGGAGCATTTTTCTCCCATCACTTATAGTCATAAATGAACAACTAGAAAGAACTATTGGCAATTTTTGTGGCATATGTCATGTCTCCTATGCACCTATATCATAATCTACAATGATCTCAGCCATGAATTTGTGATATGTTGTTAGTACTCTATCTTCTACCTTTTTGGTTACATATTCATGTTAGTGTACTAATACAAAACTGTGATTTCATTGCTGCCTAATATGCATATTGGGTAATATATTTACAAACAAGTTCTTTTGATACAACTAGTTTACAATTTATATTAGCTCTCTAGATGGATTTCATTTTTCGGTTGTGTATGTTTAACTTATCATCATTTCACTTAGTGTCTATGCTTTGCACTGTCATCAAAGGAAAAAGGAAAAGCTACCATTCAGGTCACAATAATTTGCAAAAATATTCTAAATATTGACCCCATTTGCATAGGCACGTTGCTGTAGTACATCATAGGAACTAATATTAGTTCAATTCAATATTATTTTATTTGTTCAATTGAATTGGGTCACTAATTGCAAAGGAAATACTTGCTAAACACTTAATTTGAAACATACATAATTTTAAAATTTGTTTCAGATGGAGTGATTTTAATGGAAGAGATTTACAATTGCAACAGTCTTCATCTAGGAAAGAGGGTCTATTTGGTTCACATCTTAACTTTGGACCATACAAAATCCTACACAATTTCAAATCACTTCTAATTGTTTACATAGAATTATTTAGCAAGTCCTCTCCTTATAAGTAAGGTTCACATCCACAAAACCAAATATACATTCAATCAAATTGGACCACCAATTGTGAAGAAGATATCATGCCAAATCCCCACCCAAACCATATTACAATTTTCTAGAGAAAAAGAAAAAATGACCCTAATGAATGATTTGAACACTAGACAAATAGTTGAAATTAGGAGAGAGGATCTCATAGTAGAACATCATTTTTTTTAACATGTGATGATTTCAAATCACTTTAATTTCTTTTTTACAAAACCTTACTTCACAACCCCCTTCTTGTAATTAAGATTTTAGGTTCAAGTCATCAAATATGATGCTACATCAACATCCTTTCCATTTAACATCTTGAAACCTACAAAAAAAGTTGAGACAAACAAATACATATTATATAGGGGTGAACCCTGTACAAAAATAATATAAATTGAACTCACAAACCAACGAACAAATAAGAGGAACAATAAGAAAACTACAAAAAATTAACATTACAAAAAACAATTATTTTTTCCCATAAAAAATAAATGATTTATTTTTTTAATATAGAAAATCTATTTCACACATCCTACTAACAATTTTACCAACAATTCTAAAATCACAACTATTAATATTATTAGGTCTGTAGTTCTTTTCCTAAATCAAATAGGAAAGAGACTATTTATTGAGAAATAAATAATACTTTGAATTATAATGCTTAACAAAAGCCCTAATTACAAAAACTTTCCATAGTTTAGAAACACATCTCACAAAAACAATAAGTAGTTTTATAGTTTAGTCTTAAAACTTTCATTAAATCAAATGGGTAGTCCAAGAAAGTCAGTGACAACCATCAAGAAATCAAAACTGCAAACATCCTTACCAGATAAGGTGACATCTCCATCTTCAAGTGCATGGATTTGTCCAAAGAGTTGCACAAATCAAATAAAAAAAAGAAATTAGTGTCAAAACAAGGTCATCCCCAAATTAGTCTTCAAGATTCATCCACAAAATAAAAAAATCTCATGATCTATTCTCCTTATAATGGATACAACTGGAATCACACATAAACATTTAAGAGCACAAAAATAACTTACATTGAGATCTAGATAAGGAATCTCTTTGTGGGCGCTTGCCATGAGATTAATAGGGGTTAACAATTAAAGGTGCAGAGTGCTCACTTATATCAAGAATCCTTTCAATATAAAATTTGTGCTTCTTGACTATGTTTGATTGTCTCCGATAGATCTAGCTTTCCCCTCGAAGGATTCATACCACACGACATGAGATTTGGCCATGATAGCTCCTTGTTCAACATCAAGCTTTTCTGTGGAGTTCTCTCTTTTTGGGCATTTATGAGAAAGTATTCCAGATTTAGAAAGACTGCTCAAATATTCACCATGGATCTCATATCTTTTGGAGGGCCCAAATAGTTAACATACAAAGTGCTGAAAGTAAGGAAAAAAATCTACAAAAAATTGGCCCAGTTTATAGAGGACTTTTGTCTGACCAAAGACATATTGCAAAGAAAACACTAGACAAGCTTCAACACAATGAGCAACAACTTGAGGTAAAATTCACCATTATTAGATATATCCATTATCTCAACCTTGATTGTATGGGGGACTTTGTGTAGCAAGAGAGCACAAAATGTTTGTCTATGAATTCATCCAATAAGGCTCCTTAGACAGGTACCTATTCCACGTAGACAATGCTAATGTAATGGTTTCCAGAATCTGATATGACATAGGTTTGGTTGTCATGAGGGCCATCTATTAGCTTCTAAATCTATTTAATAATAATCTTAGGAGACACAACTATCCTTCGTATAAAATGCACCTTTGATCAAAATTGAAAAATTCGAAATCACAAAGGATTTTGCTGAATTTTCAGCATTTGTTCTTTATGATCTCTATGTTTTATAATTGAAAACAACAAAAAATTTGAAAAAAATCAATCTCAAGTTTTTTTTTGACTTTTGGTGCATTCTGTCTAGAGCATAGCTGACACCAATCTTAAGTGGCATAAGGCAGTAGCAAAGATGGAACCAAAATGATATCTCTCTTTATTACAAAAGATTGCAATTAGATTAAATAATTATTTTTCTTTTATTATATATTGACTAAAAGATATGCAGATATTTGATAAAAGATACACTATTAGATATTTACTAAAAGATACACAACCCTATCCAAATCAACTCTGAAAAATGGTTAGTTGTTTCAAGCGTCAAATAGGTTTAAGAGGAAATGTTGACTTATAATAGCCTATCAACTAATTAGTTGTCATATGTGATTTCTAATTCACTCCTAGGTAGTATTAAATAAAGTAGGATGCATATACTAAGTCATCCCTATAGTTGTTAGAATAAAGTATTTATAATAGATAAACATGATGACAATTCTTAGTCTTTGGCAAAAGTCTATATTATATAACGTCTTCCCCAATGGAAGACATCTTAGAGAATTGTAATTTGAGTTCATTGCTCTAATTAGAGGTTGCTCATTGAAATTGGTTCTATGAAGACAAAAAAAGAATTTTGTTTCTCTCATTTATACCTATTTTTGTGTATTCAATTTATTTTATCGTGAAGGTTCATGTTTTGGGTTCACAATGCACACCCCATTTCTCCTAGAAATGGGGACCCCCTAGTAATTTTTTTTGTTTTCCTAGACCCCTAGTCTAGGGCCTGAGTCAATTATGGGACTTTGCTTGGAGTCCAGGTCAAGCCCTAGTCTTATGATTGAGAAACCCACCTATCAGAATAGAGAAAAAGTGAGTGACAGGGTGAATTTTGTGATAAAAGGCGCATTAACGCACCTAGCACATATGCACACCTATCTAAGGTGCCCAAGTACACTATATGCACAAGTGCACGCTTTTCTCCTTTGGAGGTGTGTAGCACCTCCAAAGGGTGTGCACTATTCTAGGCCTATAAAAGCTTGGGACCTCACCTCCCCTCTTCTCATTATCTTCTTTGAGCTCCTTGAGACCGCACATCCGCACCTGTTGAGGTGCGCCAACTTGCACCTACACACATAAAACAAAAAAGTCATCAAAGCTATGCACATGCACACATGTTCAAGATGCGCATGTGCACACCTTTATTTCTTGCTAAAAACTTGAAAAAAAACTTAAAAGAACCTAAGGCAACCCTAGGAAAGGTGCACATGTGCGCACCTCCCCAAGGTGTGCACATGCACACCTTTCTTCACAAACTATGAACACATAAAAAATGGTGTGTAGATGTGCACCTTGTCAAGGTCCGCATCTGTGCACTATTTTCTACCTTTAGCACCAAAGATCAAGTGGGTGCACATGCACACCCTTAGTTGAAGTATAAACCAACTTAAAATTCCCCCTCTGCACATGGAACTGTGCACATGCGGATGTGTGTACTACATAAGGGTGCAAACTTGCATAGGTGCACAACTATGCACAAAATAACCTTTTAAAGGTTATTAAGCACACCTAGCTCACCTATCAAGGTGGGAAAGGTGCACTAAATTGCATACTAGAGCTATTATAGGGGATTTTTAAAGTGGTTTTAGTAGGTTTTGGTGTTTCGGGTTTAATTTTTTGGCTATTAGGGTTTGTTTAGGGTTTAATTTTCACTTCTCCAAACTAATGATTATTTGTTTCATGCAGATCAAATAGCTTCCTCATCATCCTCACTTGTTGAAAAGATTTCTCCAAAACCTGTTGTCTTCAAGTTTCAAGGTGCACCAAAGAAATAATGTTTTTAGGATAATCATTTGAAGACCAGGGTGATATTGAGTTGGGACACATAAAATGGAATACATTCCTTGTACTTTTTAATAAGCATAAAGAGAGGTCCCAGATGGTATTAGCACTTATCAGATTAGGGTTGGTAATTTTACATCACATCCCACATTAGTGCAGTCTTCTGACCTCATTATGACTTTGGCTAAGAACTATGTGTTTGAAGAAATTTTTTTCAAAAGTGTCACAAGGGAGATAGTCTTCGACCTAAGACCAAGGAACATCAAGAAAGTTTTCCATCTCCCAAGAGCTGATCAATATGTGAAGATAACTTATCATCAAGCAAAAAGATGGTATAGGGAGAATGATAAGAAGGCCACATAGATCATATAATCATCATTTTTGATTGATAGAACACAAATGGGATGTAGAGATGGAAAGGTAGATATGACTAGGGGATATATGAAAGATGTCACTTGATATTCCATTGTACTTTGCAGCAAAATTATGGGTTTCCTAGTAGTTAGGCATCTTTACATCTAGATGGTCCATTTCATAGAGACCATTAGAACAACCAAAAATGATGAGAGCCAATTATAACTTATTTAATGCCCTATTCTAACCCATCTTACACACTTTCCTACTCACTTCTTCATTCCATTTCCATCCTATTTCATTCCATTTTACCATTATAATGTTGCATATAGTTTAATATAATTAAGTAGTATTTAATATTGTTTTGGGATTAAAATATGGAAAATTCATTGTTGATTGCATTTTACTAATCTTTATTATTGCAGCATGTTTATTTGTGGCATAGATCTTCCTGCCAATCGAGACTGCAACTTCCCGTCGCCTGCTAGTTGGGATTGCAACTTCCTGTCACCTGCTAGTTGGCACTACAACTTCTTGTCACCTGCCAGTCGAGATCGCAACTTCCTGTCACCTGCTAGTTGGCACTGTAACTTCCTATCACATTTGGACGTGAACTATTATTCTTCCAGAATAAAATATCTACTGCTACAATCTCATTTGAGAATATATGCTGGTTGGACACATGTATTACAATCTATATGGAGTTTAAACCACTTAATATCTACCTTTTTTCCATCACACGATGACCTCTAGCCATGCAAGGGAAATAATAGCAAATAACCAAGGAAAAATTTTGTTGCACATACTCACGTGGGAAACTTTATTAGTATTCAGTTTCCTATCTTTACGTGCAATTACAAATATGATTCATGTGGCCTTATTCTGTTATATCTTCTTGGTCGTAAGCCATCTACGTAGATATCTAATAAATATTTTGTTAAGTCTATTGTTTATAAGCAATGACCTATATATATGGTCAAATCTCAAGATTGGTAATACACAACATTTTGCAGGAAAAGATTATTGTACACAACTTTGTACTGCACTATTTTGAAATAAATAAAAATATCAGTTTGTGCATGGTTGCAGCAGTGTAGAACTCGATTATTCTCTATCCACCATGCAAGCCAGGAGTAAGGGCCCGCTCCATGGTGAAACACGGTGATGTATTTCATTAGTGTGTGATTTTTAGATTTTTTACTTCTTAATTAGTCTATTTGGTGTATTCAACATTCATGTTTCTAGATTAGTTAATTTAGATTTTTAGATAAGTTTATTTAGAGTTGGCATTTATATTTGTATAAATATTAATGTTACTATTATTTATTTTATAAATTATTTCTTTTATTATTATTTTTGTAGATTAATCTTTATCTCTGTTTCTGTTGTTCCTATCGCCAGGAAGTGACAGTTCCTATTGCTGGGATTTCCTTAGTTTTTCATAGATTCAATTTGTGTGTTCTAGCTACATTCATAATCACTCAAGTCACAACTATCATCCCTTGATGGCATATTGCTCGGACACCTTTTGAAAGCTTACACTCTCGGATTGACACGTATAGACCAGCCGAACTTCATCATAAAATTGCTAATTGTTTATTATTATTTGCCCCAATGTTGGCCTATCAAAAATGCCAATTGATTGGGCCACAATACTAAGTGAAAATTAGATGTACAACTGGTAGGGGTTAAAGACAACCCTAAATTTTACATGACATCATATTTGGTGTACTTATTAGCAACACAGACAATTGACTATCCAGGACTGTATAAGAAGGTAAACATGCAAGATGCCGATGCTTGGCCCTATGTGGTATATCCTTGGTCAAGAAGAAGCTCTCAGATAAAAGCAAGGAATTCCAGATAGTTAATGATGCTTTCATATTTACAATCATCTAATTCATAGAGGGTGATTATGCTATGAGGATGTCAGTAGAGGCAACAACAAGGATCACAGAGATCGACGCCTATTACATCCAGTTTAAACCATTCACTTACGTAAGGGTAACTAGTACGATGTTGAATTTGAAGAAACTCTCAAGATATCCATCAAATAGGCTTATTTTATTGGAGATTGCAAGACAACTCACATCTGCATATGATAGAGTGAAAAAAAACATAAGAAGACATGTGTATGGCCTATTACTATAGGTGCATTTGAGGTAAAGTAGAAGCAAGATATAATGAATTTTGATTCAGAGTGGGATCAATATCCCTTGGAATATTACAACTACCCTTGTTACTATTTTGACAATATTGATAGAGTTCAACATTTGACAAGGAAGCAGTTTGTGCATGAATATGCCATCGAAGATCATTGGATGAATGCAATAGATGACTATGATATCTGAATAAGGAATTATTATAGGATGACTCTATATCTGGTAGGGAGCACCTTAAAGATAAAGGGCCCACTCAAGGCTCTTCAACAAGACACTCAAGATGTCTTGGATCCCTTGTATAACCTAGACAAGATATATGATAGGCCAATTATGAATGTAGAGATTGATAGGGATGAAAATGAAGATATTAACCACAGGGCTAGGCACATAATTTAGTTGTCAATGGATTAGATCAAGAAGCCTTTTAACCTTGACCCAATTCCATAGACTATTATCTATCAAGCCACACAATGCCCAGTTAAGGGTAAATGTGCAAAAGTTATAGTACCAACTTTCCCTACTCGATCTCCAGTTAGGTCAGGAATGGTATATCAACATGATAGGGATGTTACCTACTTTAGAGAAGATAAAGGAAAGAATAAGAGAAAAAGAGATTCCCCAAAGCAAGGTGAGCATGAAGGTGAAGAGCCTCAAGAGGAAGAGGTAGATCAAGCCCAAGATACTACACAAGTTCCCCCGCATGAACATGAACATGAGCAAGAAGTACACGAGGTGCCACCACCTACACAAGAGGAAGAGGCCACTCATTCAACTGCTAAGAAGGCTAAGGTTGGCCCTATTGCAAAAAGGACATGAAGGGGGAGATTACAAAAGAAAGTTATACCATTCCTTTAGTTCTTGAAACCATCCCTGAAGCGAATGATGAAGAAGATAATATCCCCTTTAGTTAGAGGACTTGTTTAGCCAGATCTACTCAAGAAGAGAGAAGAAGAAGCTCCACTATGACATTGCCAACTATTCCTAAGGAAACTATTTAGGTTATCATTTTTGAAGATGAGCAGTTGTAATGGATTGACACTCAAGAAGGGCAAAAAATAGATATTTTCAACATTTTTGATTTCTATTTTATGCCTATGGGAACTGAAATGGTGGGTGACAAGATATAAGATATACTTAAGATCCAACTATTGTGAAAGGATTTGAACCAAATTCTACTCTACCACAAGGGTCTATAGGTACATCAGTATCATTTTAGAACTTGTCCCTCTTAGACAAAGGCCTAGTCACTCCTCTTCCTCCTATTACTGAAGGACAAGAACAAGCAGCGCCTGAAGAAGAGCCAGAACATAGGCCAACCGATGAAGTATCAAAGGAGGGACATATACCTGAAGAGCCTCAACAAACTTCCCAAGATACAAAGGAAAGGACTTTGGCTACAATATATACATGGACTCCCAATGTAGATCTCTCTCAGAAGGAGAAGACTCCAGAAAGGAGTGATGAGGGTAAAGGACCAATAGTGCAAACCTCCTATTTGGTTAAATATATGTCTCCCATGGGCACTACATCAATATGGCTGAAGAGGGAGGTTATGATTTGACACAAGAGGGTAGTCAGATATGGCTCTTGAGGAGAGTATTCATAAGATGGTAAAAGAAATCAAGAAGCCCGAGCCATCTTTGGGTGATGCACACCAATTGGCCTTCATAATGAAGAATAAAGACCAAGACTTACTTGCCCATATAGCCATCCCTCCTCCACACATGGATACCAAATATTTGACTCCTAAGGACTATCAGATTAAAGAGGTCCTATTAGGAAAGCCCATGGTAGACACAACAAAAGTAATAATCACTATGGGCATCAAGGAGATGTTAAAGCAATTAGATGGAAATGAGTCTGAATTCATGATGCTGCATAAATAGAATGAGCTTCTAAGAGGCTATCTGCATGGAATTGTAGGCCCTTTGGACCAAGATCACCCATAACTTACTCTTTCCATGGCATTGGAAAATAAGGATAAAGGAAATGTGCAGGTTGATTCATTTTTGAGAGAATGTCAACAATGGTGTGAGAACTTTGAGTAGAAATGTGTAGAGATAATACAAGGTAACTTGAACCTGTTGCATTACACTTAGTCTAGTGTGAAGAAGTTGGTATCTATAGTGAACAAGGATTTTGGTTTGATGGATGTAGTATAGACCTGGGCTAAGGACCTTAAAGTTTTGACAACAATAAAGGGTCAAAGATATCACACTCTCATGGATGTATATACAATGAAAGAGTTGGATAAACTAGAAGATTGGATTGAGAAGATAGATGCATAAATAAGGTCATGGAAATACTTCATGAAGATATTCAAAAGTTAAAAGACCAAACTCAAGAGACAATTTTGGAAGTAAAGAGGTATTATGATGGTATTTCCCTTGAGATTTTTGAAGATGAGTTGAAAAGAAAGCTCAAGTCAATGCAATTAGTGGTCAAACAATTCTAAAGAACTTTTGAGGATGCTTTGTCTGATGAAGATATTAGGCAAGAATTTAAGATTGAAGAGGTATTGTTAGAACTAGACACTAGACTTGACAATTTTATGGAGACTTGAATGGATGTCAGTAATTATTGGTAAATGGTCAAGCATAAATATGATGCTCTAGATTTTTCGGATGCTACCCAAGTGATAAAGATTATAGAGAAATTCAAGAACAAACATCTTGACATAGCTCTAGTAGAAAGTGGAAGAAAACCTAGAAGCTAAGATTTCAGTTTTGATACTTGGGGAAAATTTTGGATTTTTTGAACCTGCTACCAAGTTGCACTATTCCAGATGTGCATCGACAATTTTGAAGAATTTGAAAATGTGGCAAAATTTAATTACCAGTTGCTAATTTAGAGAGCACCAAAAATACATTTTGATGGTAGTTTAACTCCTACAAATGATTAGAGAAGGTCAAGCTTCTATTTTTAGAGCCTCCAGTGATTCTCAGATCCTCTTACAACTTACTTCTTCCTATCTACTTCTTCTTTCTTTGTTTTAAGACATGTAAAGGCTCATGTACCCATTAATAGATATAAACAAGGGTGGAGTCCTACTTAGCACCATTTAGAGAGTTGGTTTGCATATAATTAGATTAGATTTATTAGTTTAGAAGAATATGTTTACATTAAGGGATCTCTCACTCTCAACACAAATTAAGGAGTTGATTTCTTATAAATTCAAGAATGTATCATGTATTCTAGGCTTTTATTTTGATGCAATAATATATGCTATTGGTGCTCTCATTCTGAGTGTAGTTATTCTTTCTAGAGTATGTTATTTTTGTGAATTCTTGTTCATGAATAATAATGGATCCATTGGTTTTATTGTGTTGATTTGATTGTGCGATCTTTTAGTTTTGGTGTTTGCCATGTGTTGACAAATTCTGCTGATGTATCGTGTTGGAGGAGAGATCATCCTATTGTTCCTACATAGCTTCTTGTCTCTCATAAGCATACTTTTCATGGCCTTGCAATTCGATGAGAAGTGAAACATATTTCAATTTTTACTAAATTCCCATCGACAATTGTATCAGTGGTTTTGAGGAAGTGTTGCTCCTCATTTCATTGGTTTCCTACCCAATCTCTTTGATGATTAAACTCACAGATGTGTTATTACCATGGTTTATGTCCATTAGGAATTTCCCTTTCAAGATATTTTATTTCATCTCTTGTTACCTTATCTTCATTATTAGCTTTACTAACACTTGGTTAAATTAGGAATTCATATAGTTGCCTTGTTAGATTGCATTCATTTCAAAAAATAGAAAATACCAAAAACATATCTCTTTTGTGGTTAATTTTGAAACAACAAGCAGATTGAACATCTTATCTAAAATTGGTCCGAACTAGCAAAAGTCTCCCTATGAAAAGACACATTTATCTTCAACCAAGTGGATTTCAGTAGGTTGCAAGATCACCCAGAACCTTGGAGTTGATCCCAGATTATCTTTTCAAGAGAGGAGTTCAAAAGGAGTCCTTTCATTAAGCATTGTGAAAGATGATAGATCAATAGAAGTGGTGCTAGAAGGAGGGCCAAAGAACCATTCATAATAGAAAAAATAATTTGAAAATTCAAATGCATATTTTACAAGTTCAATTTTTTTTTGTCCATCACTGTCTAAAGGTGCACAAGGTGCACCATATTTTTGAGAAAGTGTGCTTCTGTAGAGGTGCACTTTTTATAGAATTGATGCAAATTGGAAGATCTCGATCCAACATCCCCATTTCACCCTACTTTAAGATCTTCAAATAGCAAGCTAGAGTTCTTAGAAATTAGTCATTTTTGTAAGCCTCGCAATGGCAAAGGATTTCCCAAAATTGTATCACTTCCATTCAAAATTTCATCATCTTCCTCAGTTTTGCCTCCAAACCAACCACCTACTGTTCCACCAAATCCTCCGCCAATGGCCTTTTTTGCAAATAATGTAGACTCACCAATCAACTTGACAGAGGTACTCAATGACCTTCTTATGAATCATGAGAAATTTTTCCTAGGGTTCATCTATGGAGAGATAAGAACAAATGAAGATCACATCAAGCTTTTCAAATAAATTTGCAACCGAAAGCAAATTTCTAATGAGAATGTGGTTCTTTGCTTGTTCCCATACTCATTGGGAGAAGTTTCCTTTAATTGGTATGTCAATTTACCACTAGGATGCATTGAAGACTGGGACACTTTCAAAAAATTATTCTTGGAACGATTCAAAACTTTCATCAACCTATCTGTGATACATCATCACTTCATATCAATCAAAAGGGACCCAACCAAAATGGTTTCACACTTCAATCATTTCTTTCATATGGCATATCACAAGCTGAAAATACCATACACTATATCGGTTGAAACTATGATACAAATTTATTTGAATTCTATGGACCATCTTACAACTATTTTCCTAAGAAGACTTCCTATTGCAAATATTGACACATTAGGAAAACTCTTCTTAGAAGAAATTACCTTCATGAAACAAGCCAATCCTAATGGAGGAGGATTGATGCCCCCAACTCAAGCTATTATTACAATACCAACATATCCTATTAGAGCACCAATAGTGCCTAGCTAATTCATACCAATGAATCTAACTCCACTACAATGATCACACACTCCATTAGTTCCAACTACAACATACCTAGGATAGTAACCTCCAAAAGCTACTTTCTTTGAGCAAAAGGCACCAACATTTGCTGAAACAGAGAATAATGTTGCATTTGAGCTTGGTCAAATGAAGAAAACTATTTCTAAAATTACCAATGAGCTGAACCATTTGAGGTTTTCACAAGGAAAAAATAACAACTTTGAGAGAAAAAATGCTGGTCCCCACAACAACAACAATTATGGTCAGAACTACAATAGGAATTTCAGCAAAAACAACAATGCAAGAAATAACAATGTGGGAAACAACAATGGAGGAAATAATTCCGATCCTTTTCCTTTTGCTACCTCCTCTTGGTTTTTGTGCCCTCCCCCCCACCTACTCCCTCCTATATTTTCATCTTTGTTCCCCTAGGTCTACTAACTTACTGTTCTATTCTCCAGCTATTCATCCTGATGATGGATCACTGTGTGTGATCTGCAACGTTGATGCTAAAAAATGCTACACAATCAAATTTCAAAAAAACTCCAGAATATTATCAATGGATTGTGGAAATCTAATGTCAATTAATGTCAATTCTGATCCTCCTGATCACAAAAATGGTTTCCAAAGACATAATAAAAAATGGAACACTCATCCAAACAATGGAAGAATTTCTACATATAACAACAACAACAATGCCCAACATGTGGACATCAATCAATATGATAGTAATTAGAATGTACCTAATGATGATGGCTCATATTACAATGGAAATCAGAAAGTGAATCAAAATTCATAGAGCAATAATAATAAGCCCTTTATACAATTCAATGCCATGATACTATAATCTTATGATTCTTAATAGAACACGAGAATGGAACAACAAGGCAATGAAGAATTTTCTATTTTATTCAGCCAAGAACTAGATACTCAACTCGAAGAAGTGTTTGGTTTCTAGAATGATAATCAAAATAGTTATAATTTGTGAATTTAGAAGGAACCCATTACCGATGGTATTCCTCCTACATTATAATCAACTCCTCTAGATCTGAGAGCAAGTAATAATCCAATACCTATTATACCCCCATATGGAGGACAACAAAATCAAAACCAAGGAAATATGCCTACACTCTTGAGGAATCCCTCATGGTCTACTGAAAAGTATAGTGTAGTAGAAGATTTCAAACAAACAAAGGCTAACATGTCCATGTTCAACATGCTACAAAATTATCCTAATAAGTGTGAAGCACAGATGAAAACTCACGATCATACGAAGGCAACCCCTAATGTGAATACTATCCCTTAAAAGATGGTGTCACAACAAGTTAATTCTTTGGAGGCCATGCCAACTATGTTTAAAGATAAGGTCAAGGTGCCTCCCTTTTTTCTTAGCATTAGAATAGGTAGGAAGAATCTTCATAGTTTCTTAATTGATTTAGGAGCTTCTTGTAATGTTATGCCACTTTCTATAGAACAAAGGTTGGGAGTCACTCCTTAGCCATCTAATCGAATAGTGATACATCTCAACAAAATGAAAGTGAAGGTTATTAGGGTTTTGAGAGCTGTTTGGATACAATTAATAGTTGATCCTCAAATTCAAGAAATCATAGATATACATGTGATTGAAATTATAGAAACATATGGATTGCTACTAAGTAGAGAGTGGACAAAATGCTTAAGAGGATGGTTTTCAATTGATTTTACTCAACCGTGGCTACCTTAGAAAGGGTTGAATAATCAGATCAAGATTAATGTTGAGCCAAAATTGAAAATGATGATTACAAAATACAATGCACCAAATGAGGTGGCATTTCTACAATCTAATTTAGGCTCTTACAAGATGATGGCTTTTGATACTACTTTAACTAAAGCATTAGATGATCAAAATGAAAGGACCATGATTCCAATACCAAAAGAATAGATTGTGATGTAGTTCATAGATAGCATGGTGGAAAACTTACAATGGCTAGGTGAAGAAGAATATCCAAGTGTTTTGCTCCTCTCAAATTTTGTAGATTGCACAAAGTTAGTCATTCAGAGTTTGAATGTTCACATTGCCAAGAAGTGGTTGCTTAGGTATTAAATCAAATAATGGAAATAAAAATGACCATGTTCCAAAAGAAGTACCTATAGAAAATCCAAGTTCCACATACATATCTAAAGCCGTGGGGAAATATGGAGAAGAGGTAGAAGATCTTAATGCATCATATAGTGATACCTCTTTAGATGGTAGAGGTTTGTCTTCTCCTTCACTAGGAATGATTTAGATCTAAATATGGAGATGTTTCATAAAAGGTTAGGGTTGTACTTCGGTCGTAGTTCGTCATAAGCCTAAAGTTGTCAAAATTATAGAATTGATTGGAGAAATTCAAAATCAGCAAGAGAAATGTACGCCCCCCATATCAAAGATAAATAATAAAAAATCATCAAGTGGATCATGCAAGAGATTACAATGGATCCCAAAGAAACATTCCTTTAAGGTTCAAGTAAAAGAAAAGATATGGATGAACAAGCATAAGTCTAGGAAGCCCAAAGAAGAACCAATATGGACACTCAAGTTTGACGAATCCAAATGCAAATTAGGAGCCGATGTAGGTATTGAATCAATCAACTTAAAAGGTAGGTCTTTATATGCAACATATTGATTATAGTTGCGATGTACTAACAATGTTGTAGAGTATGAAGCCCTTATTTATGGACTTCTCTTTGCATTAGAGAAGGGAGTCAAAGCTCTCATAATCAAAGGAGATTCTCAATTGGTGACTAGACAAGTGAAATCAATTTATTCTTGCAATTATAGGAGATTACTTACTTATAGAAAAAGAGTGTGGGATCTAATGGATGACTTCAAAACTTTGAACATAAAGTCCATCCCTAGAAGGAGAAACATGGTAGCAGATGCCCTCACAATTTCAGCTAGTGCATTACAACCCATCGAGAGAACAAAATTGAAAATATATTTAGTAGAATTAGTTGTTGCCCCATCTATCCCAGACAACATTAAAAACTTTGAAGTTTTCTAGGATGACCAACACATACTTGAGTTTATCATGTGCAATGATAATTTTGAATGGAAAGAGATTGAGGATACTCTAGATGACAAACTTGAATATGAAGAACTTGAAGATGAAGATGAGATCCTTAATTTGAAAACCAACACTATACCTAAGGGGATGGTTGAGTTGTAGTGAATCCTTGATTGTGATGAATTGACACTTAGCAAGAGAATGGTCAAAGAAAAAGGGATCAAGGAATGCGATTCATATAATTTGGGTACTGATCAAGACCCTAAAATGGTAAGGGTTGGAAAGGCATATAATGCTTAGGAAAGGGATTATATGCTCCAATTGCTTAGGGAGTACAAAGATGTCATTGCTTGGAGATATGAAGAACTCAAAAAGTATGATCCTGATATCATCATAAATGACATTCCATTAAAACTAGATGCCAAACCTTTAATGGACAAAGGCAAAGACCTATTAATCCAATTATTGAACCATTGATAATGAAAGAAGTGAAGAAATTTCTTGATGCTAAGATCATCTTTCCCATTCATCATTCTACATGGGTGGCTAACTTGGTTCCAATAAGAAAAAAGACTAGAGAAATTCACCTTTGTGTGGATTTTCATAATTTGAACCTAGCATCTCAAAAGGATAACTACCCTTTTCCTTCACTTGATGAAGTATTACAAATTGCCAATGGATCCAAAATGATGTCTTTCTTAGATGGATATTCTAGATACAACCAAGTGATAGTTGATAAAGAAGACAGACTGAAGACTGCTTTCACAACAAAATAGGGGATTTTTTCCTATAGAAGAATTCCTTTGGGTTGATCAATGCAAGGGCCACATTTCAATGAGCCATGGATGAATCTTTCAAGAGACTAATAAAAAAATGTATGGTCAGCTACATGGATGAATTTACTATCTTTTCAAAGGATTGAAGTACTCATATTGCTGATTTAAGACTAGTGTTCAATAGATGTCAAAAATATAACATATCACTTTATCCTTAGAAGTGTTCATTTGGGCTCACTAAAGGAAAGCTCCTAGGTCACATTATATTTGAAGCCAAAATCTCCATTGATCTTGAGAGAATTGAAGCCATTCTAAAGTTGTCACCTCCACACAGTTGTAAAGAACTCAAGTCTTTCTTTGGAAAGATAAATTTTGTGTGAAAGTTTATAAGTGGATTTTCTGAGATAGTGCAACCCATTAATGATTTGCTCAAGAAGGGAGAAAAAATAGAATGTGTTCTAAAAATTAAGAAATCATTTGAGGACATCAAATTGGCTATTTCCATAGCTCCAGTACTTGTCAGTCCAGATTATGAGCTGCCATTTAAAATATACTCTTTTGCTTCAGAACATTTATGTGCTAGGATTCTTACTTAGGAGGATGAAAAAGAGGATGAAAGACCCATTGCTTTCATGAGTTGTCCTCTAAAGAATGCTAAGTTGAACTATTCTAATCTTGATAAACAATCTTTTTCTTTGATAAAGGTAGTCAAGAAATTTTGCCATTATATACTAAGCAGCAAGGTCTATGCAATTGTGCCTTATCCTATGGTTAAGACATTACTGATGCAAAATGAATTAGGTGAAAGATGAGGAAAATGGATGGAAATACTGCAAAGTTTTATTTAAATATTCAACCAATGAGTTAGTGAGAGGACAAGGATTGATAAAGATGATAGAAGATAATGAGATTAAAAATGAGAATGAATTCAGATGTGATGACGAAACCAACACAAAAGATAAAAAGAAGAAGATTATAGTAGTTGATATTGATCAAGGTATAATAATGAATTTTTGGTATTAGGATATTGTTTACTATCTTTTACAAGATCAATACCCTAGTTGGATGAATAGTTCCTAGTGTAGAGGTCTCAAGATGAAGTGTGAATCTTACATGCTGCAAAATAGGAAATTGTATAAAAGGAACTATGAAGGAATTTACCTAAAGTGTTTGGGATGGGAAGAAGTAAAAGAGGTTTTGAAGAAATTTCATGATACATATGGCACATGACATGGATTAGAAGAAGGTACAACCCATATGATGTTAAGATCAGGATATTTTTGTCCTACAATCTTCAAGGACACTTTTGAACATGTGCGTACTTGCCACAAAGAGAGACATCCAGTGATGCTATTACAACCAGTATTTGAGGTATGCCCTTTTGCAAAGTGGGGGCTAGATTTTAATGGTTTACTAAACCCACAATCGTCAATAGGATATATGTTGATTCTCATAGCTGTAGACCATTGCACACACTAGATAGAAGTTGAAACCTTTAGAAATTACATGGCAAAGGTGGTTATAGATTTTTTGGAAGAACACATTGTTACTAGATTTAGGATGCCATTCTTCCTAGTTTGTGATAATGGATAAGATTTTGCGTCAATATTCCTTTCCTAGTGGGCTTTGGGTAATCAGGTCATAATCAAGTTCTATTCAAATTACTATCCCTAGGGAAATGGTGTGGCTAAATGTATAAATAATAAATTGATCACAATGATAAGACATTTTCTAAAGGAAAAACTTAAAGACTAGCATACTCAACTCAAATATTTATTATGGATGGACTGAGTCAAGGTCAAGAATGCTTTGGGAACATCCCCATATCTTCTCATCTATGGAAACTGAAGATGCTAATAGGTTTCAAATCAGATTAATGAATCCCTTGGAAATGGATGAGAAATAGACAACTTCTTTGGAGTATATGGAAAAAGATCAGGATATCATTAAAAAGGTGGTTCGACAAGTGAGCCACAATCAAGTCTTTTAGAGTATTCAACCTTGTTCTTTTGTGGGACAAGGCAAAAGAAAAGCCTGGCAACCACACTAAGTTTCAATGCTTGTGGATTGGCCCTTATCAAATCGCATAAATTTTGGGAGAAAATACTTTTAGGCTAATTTCCTTACAAGGGGAATTGGTTCCATTATTAGTCAATGGGAAGTTCCTAAAACATTACTTTGAGGCCTAAAAGAAGAAAACATTTCAAATAAAAAATTAAAAAAAATTATTTTTGCAAGTGTGTTTATTTTATGCAAGTGTGTTTGTTTTCACTTGCGTGTTTAAATATAGTTGTGTGTGTTGGTGTTTCAAACTACCAAGTAACAAAATACCTAATACCAATATGGTGAAGAGTAATTTAGTCTAAGGATTATCTACTTCCTATGCTCAACTAAGAAGTCTTCAGATCTGGCCCCAACTTCAATAAAATCATAAAGATTTTCTACTCTTTAGGCTATACAAGACCAAGGTAGGTACACCTAAGGAATAAAAAGATTCAAAACTTGATACTATCTTCACATTTTATTCATTAAATGATGTCCTATTACAATACTCATCCCCTATAGCAGATGTTTGGTCATAATTCTTGTTAGATTTACAAGTAATTCTAGGTAACAACAGCTAACTAAAACACATAGATATGCCAATAAGTATTGATCGGCTATGGTACTCTTCATACATTTAAAGTAAAATTGATTTTGATTTTAAGATTTTTCTTGATGATTATCCATGATCTCTTCACATTCAAACTAGATTAATTGATTAGTGCCTCATCTATTGGGATTCATAGTCCATCCAACTATTTTGACCTAATTGATTGCATTGCAATCAATATTATCAGTAATCTTCCCTAAAATTCATTCTTATGCATATCCTTCTTATTGCCTAAAAATCCTATCATACAATAAAGCATTTAATTAATTCATTGAATTAAAAGTAATAGTGAATTGATATATGACCTATTCTAGTTGCATTAAATTGAACAAACTTTTCCCACACAACCTCAAGATAACTAGTCAAAAAGAAAGGAGACAAGACTTAGAGAAAATAGATATGATGGTGATTCATCCTTGTATTGATTCTCTTTGAAAATTATGTAACATTGGAATAATACTCAAAATAAGTCAAGACTAGACAATCTAATCCTTCAAAGTTAATTTATCTTCAGATTTGCAGAGAAAATACATCACAAAAATTTGACATCAAGGAAACTAGATTGATTGTAAACTTAGCAAGAAACTAAAAATTAAATAATAGTTTGGACTCCCTCTCCAGCCTTGGAATCTCACTTATATAGTATAAGATGCAACAAGCTTCATGCCTAGAGAGTATTGATAGTTGTCCTTATGATAGAAAGATATTTACAAAAGTTAGTGTCACAAAAGACAAAAAATGGTGTAACAGAATGATTTGTATCATGAACATTCCTTTTATGGGGACCACTTCTACTACAATTTTTTGTTGAGGAGTTTGTGATTGGATTTGCTATAATTTTCATTCCTCAAAGAATGTGGCCATTGGACTTGCTTGTGATGGACCCTATTTTTATATTTGAAAATTGAGCTAAACTCAGAGTTCTCCATCCATGTCATCTTGTACTAACAAACTGACAGTCACACTTGATTCTCCTATTGCCAAGTCATTAGTTTGGACCTTTGTGTTTGTTACTATATCTGATTATTTATCTTTATCTTCTTCTTCTTTAACCAATGCATGAGTTGTTTGCAACTCACCTTGTTCTATTTCACTTCATTGGTTTCACCAAGTTCTAACTGCTTTGCATGTACAAAATCTACCATCCACTTGTCAAAAAGTGTGTCATTTGGCCAATTAAAACTCAAAATATTATGTTGTTTTTTCCAAACATATCCTCCTAGTTTATCTATTTCAATAAACTCTTCTCTTAAAGAATCATAAAATATTTCAACTTTAACAACTTCTTTAGTTGTATTTTCCAACCATGCATATCCCTTTTCATTTATGACCCTATTCATCCTAAGGCATAATGGATCATCCAATTCTTTGGTCCATTCCTCTTTATCTTTTAATTTATCATTTTTATTTAGTGCATGGGGGAAGAATTCAAAGTTTCTACTCCTATATTTTGAAAGATAGTTTATGATTTTCCTTTGTAAATCAATTATTTTATTATCAAATTTGGAGAGATCATTAGTCAAGTCAAAAGTATTTTCTATTTGCTCACAAGGCAACTGATAACTAAAAAACATAAAAAGAGTGACATCTTTGTCCTACTTGTTCCATTTATTGACAATTAGCTTTAGAGCATCCTCATTTCCTTTCAGCTCGTTCCATATGTTTATTACTTTTTCTAGTTGTTCATAGAATGTATGCCAACCAATTTTATCTACCAAATACATAATTGTTTTCCTCAACTTGTCCTCATACTAGATATCTAGTTCCACATCCAATGCCCAAAGTTTTCTCTTTTCTTCTTCAAAATCCTCTACTGTATAATATTGAGGTCTCTGTAGGGTGTCTGGCATTTCTATAAGAGGAATTGATTTAAAATGCTCAACTGGAGGATGAGGATTAGTAATTCTAGGTTTACTAGACCATCCTATCATCTTATTCTCAAGCTCCATTCTTTTCTGCACTTCTTTATTGTAAGCTTCCAAAACCTGCTCATATTTTTCTTGTAATTCCTATCTTTGCAATTTCTCCTTTCTAGCTACAGCTAGGGTGAGGTTAGCTATTCCAACATTCAATTCTGCAACTTCTTCATTTGGGGTATCTTCTACCCTCTTAACAATCAAATTTCCAATCATGCCAATATCATCAAGATGAGAGGAACTGGCTCTGGATCCTCTTCGCATAGATTAAATTACTAAGACAACATGATCTTCACTAAATTTAGCACCTCTTAGCTCTTTTTTCACCTTTTCATCTGCACTTAACTTCTTTGTAACAATGTTAAAAATCATTGCATTTGTAATGTCCCAATTTGACAAGAGCAAAACTCTAAATGATCTTATCATTTTTCTTCCCTTCTTAGGGGCCAAATTTCTAAATTCTTGCATCATCTCCTCTTTTATATGATCTTATAGAGCCGCCTCTTCCATTTTTGGATGCTTTGCCTTCCTCTTATTGCACCTCTCCTCAAATTATTCAATGTTGGTCCTCCATGCAAATTGGTAGAAAGATCTTGATTTGAAAAAGCTACCATCTGCAAGAAATTCATAACTAGCTTGCTCTACCATAGGGTCTAACTCATTTCCTCTATAATCAGCAATAGTTAGCTCAAGGCTAGGCATGTGACAATCTTGAGGATTTCCTTCTAATTTTGTAATAGTAATAAAAACTCACTCCTAGGATCCTACTTGCTCCATTTTCTCCTTAGTGAGTTGTTCATCTCCTACATATAATTGGGCTTGATTGGGGGAGTATTCTTCTATTTGGGATACTTATTTTTCTTCTATCTTTTGCCTCTTGAGCTTTTTCTCTTCAGGTCTCTCTTCCAAAACAATATTTGTTGATCCAACTATTTGTTTACCCTTGTCAACTGCATGCTCTTTATTTTTAATGATATTGTAGCTAGTCCTCAATAAATAACCAATTGTCCTAATCCTACTACAGGGGCAACAGATAAAATTTTCATTATTTCTCGGGCCTTGTCAAGATAAGAATTGATAAAGAATGCATTCTTTTCATTCATTGCCCCCATAATCTTTGGAAGGGAATGGTGATCATTAACTTATTCAACTTATCTACTTCTATCTTTGCATCTTTTAAATTCTTATAATCTTTGTCAAAAAAATTAATAAACTCTAAAACCTTGGAATAAAATCTCCATTTCTCCTTTTTGATCTCTTGTTCCTAGAGAGAGAATTTATTTCTTATTACATCTTCAGGGAAGTAGGGCTGATTTTTTTTTAGCACCAATATTAGCCCTCTGTCTGAATATTTCAAAAAATCCTTTACTATCATTGAAATGATCATGGGAGATAACCATTTTGTATGGGTCTAAGAATTTATACAAAAACAATCAACTACCTTTTGTTATGATGAACTAATAAGCAATTGTACAAGATGGGAAAATAGATCCCCTAGACTAACTAGTTAGTTGTGCTTCCTCCAAACAACCTATTTTCTATATCATCTCAAGTATTCCCACCTTAAGAGGTACCTATTAGGGGAGAACATGTGGAGTTCCTTGGAATCTATATACTCTAAATACCGTTGACATAAGGTATGGTGTGGTATCTACCCAATTATGGGAAACCTTCAAACTAGTAGGGTTATCCATAAACTTGATGAAATCTAGAAATGCCTTAGGTATCTTGGGATTATCCTTTAATATTAGGCTCCTCAACCTAGATGCGAACTATCTATCAAATCTCACAAAATTGACCTCCTCTGTATCTTAGGTCATATCTGCACTCCACAATTGCACTGGCATAGATTCTCCCTCATATTCTCTGTTCAACACCATTTCCTTTTCAAAGAAAGTAACTCCCTTATACAAAAACATATGCATCAATAAATAATAGTAGCCAAAGGTTTTCTCAAATTTTCCCTTTGATATTCCAGTTCGACCTATGTGAATTTCTATTGGTAGATAGGATGCAAAATCAAAAATAATATCCAAACCAAAGGAAGAGATTTGTATCATCATATACATGAACTTTATTGGCATAAATTATTGTACATATTCATCAAAGACCTTTCACAAAGTCATGTAGATGTCTATGGCCCTAGAATTGAAAAACTACTTCTTGAAAGGCTCTTTAGTTGATGCTGTAATAAAAGTCAAATTACCAATTGTGGCCAAGTGTCCTCTCAATGCCCCTTGCCTAACCTAATCTTTACAAGATAGGTATTCTTTCTTCAATACCTAAAAATAAATGACCTCATGATAGTTTGTGGTTGGGTCCATTCTAAAAATTTCTTGAATTTATTCTATAGTGATCTTCATTAAACATTTCCCATCTATTCTGCTCACCATTCTAGATACTAGGTCATAGTTTCAGGCTCAAACTATGAGGAGGTCTGAATCCATAAAAAACCCAGGGACTACTAACTCACCTAAGTCAAAATTCCATATATTTCTATGGGGAGCAAACAATTTTCCCTTTGAAAACCACTTTTTAAACATTTGGAGCCATGATTTAGAAGTTATGGCATCCCTAGTCTAGTTTCACTTGTCAAACAAACCATTGCAATTTGGAGTCTAGGGTTTACAAGAACTACTTTCTTTATTTGGGCTAATTCATTTGTATATTCACTCAATTGATTTAGAAAATCATCATGGATATTTCTACTAGCATATTCTACCTACCCAGAGAAACCCTTTTTTGGAGGCATATTGGACAATAATGAAGAGAAATCACAATTCTTTGAATTATATGCAGACTGAGATACTTACTTGGCTTTCTTGTTTCTTCTTTGAATGCTGCAATGAATCATTGATATAGATAGTTTTCACAATTCAACCAGGTGGGAAAATAGGATCTTCAATAGATTTTGGCTCCATAAAATCAGAAAAAATATTGCATGAAGAAATTCTCAATTGTTTGCACTATATTCCTTGTTTTATTTCACATGAGGAGATTTAATTCTCATAAATGGATAAAAAAGAAACAAATTGGCATTACCCTTCAAATTTGAAAACAAGCAATCAATTTTTCGAAATATCCGATGATTAAGGAATAAAACATTTTATGACTCAACTTCAACCTTCCTAGTTGTTAGGATTAACCTCAAATAGAAATAATAGTTACATGCAAATATAACCAATACCATAAAATAGTAGATCACATAAAAGAGAAAACAAGACACTAAGAATTAACATGGTTCACCTAATCCCTAGGCTACCTTCACCAACAAAAAGTCCAATATTATTATTATAAAATGATTACAACTTGATTATAATCCATAATCTGTTACATCTCAATACCACTGCAAGAACCAATTTTTGCATCACACATTATGAAAATCCCTAATCCTAAGCCTTTTTATACAAGCTTTTTTTCTCTTACAAAATTAGGGCTAGAATAATAGAAAAATAGTAGCTAACATATAAGGTCATTTTTGGCTTTAGGGCCCCCCAGGACCCCACAGGGGCATTTCCCCTTGACCCCATCTTGGGGGTGCTGCCCTTAAACCCTCATAGAAATAATCTGGAGGAAAATTGCACCGAATAAACCTCTGAGTCTGATTAGGCTCCACATCACAACAATCTCCCACTTGGAGACTGATTAGACTCTACAATAATAACCTCCCACTTGGATACTAATCATATCACTACTAAACCTTTAGTTCCCACTGGAATATCAAACCACCCTAATCTCTATTGTTCTTTTATTCTATTTAGTCTAGAAGACCAACCAAACTCAAAAAGGAATTCAACTTCTCCCTTGTCACAACCTTTGTAAACATATCTACTAGATTATCATTTGTATGTATCTTCTCTAGCTTTAACTGTCCATCATCCAAAAATGACCAAATGAAGTAGTATCACAATTGTATGTGTTTGTCTTTGAATGTAGAGTTGGATTCTTTGCAAGATGAATGACACTTTGACTATCTGTAGAAAAATGATTATCCATCTGAGGGTGTCCCAATTCTTCCAAGTGTAAGAATATGAAAATATTGATAATCCAGAAAACTAGTGCAAAGAATAGATATCTAAACTATGAATGCAAATGATACAAAATCAAAATAGAAACATAGAGTTAGTCTACAAGAGAGTAATGCAAATACTAGAAGCAAAATAACACTAAGAGGATGCAAAGAAATCAATCAAAAATACAAGCTAAGCAACATGCTTATATAGACTAGGAAGAGGGAGGAAATGACAAAATTGACCAATGAGGAGCAACCACCTATTGGACTAAAGATAACAAAGTATCTTCCTAAGATAGCTAATGGATGCTCACATGTAGGAAGGTGACACCTGGCAACTACATTCTAAATAAGACATGCTTTATTAACCTAACCAAGATTATTAAAAGTGTAGGAAAAACCTAGCAGTATAGGGAAAAATAAATAACCCACTAGGAAATAAAAAAACTACACTAACACCCCCCCATAAGCAAAGCTTAGGTGGATGTAGAAATGGATCTCAACAAGTTAGGCCTGATGAGGTACCCATGTACATAAAATTCTCCCAAAAGAGAGAGAAAAGAGACTCCTAAAAAAAATTTAGTACTCCAAGTGAGAGGAAGAGGCCCCCCCAAAAGATGAAGCATCCTGCACCCCCAACAAAGCTCACAATTTTTTTCTGATAGATCCACTTACATCAAACAAGTTTTCTTCCCTTAGGAAGAGGGACATGATCCCAAGTGTGGTTCCTGAATCCTCATCAAGGAACTATACTCTTCCTGCATAGTTGTATCCCACTCAAGAATACTAGAAGCCTCATGAAAGGATGATGGATCTGAGGTAGTAGCAATGAAGATATGTAGAGCATCCTAGAATTGTGAACAAGTTTGCTTGGTGTCTGATGAATCCCCAACCCAATCACTTGTAGACTACAAGGTCTATATAGCCCAAAGTGGACTAGAATATGGAGAATCTAGAGGAGAATCATCAACCTATGAATGATGACTAGGAGAGGAAGGAGGTGAGTCCTCTAAATCACTCTCTAGATTGGAAGTGGAGGTAGAAGACTACTCCGGTGAATCTTACTCATCATAAGATCTGACATGTATTCTAAGTGACTCCAATGTCAAAGTAGAAGGCAACCTTGTGACCATGCTCTACTCATTAAGCTGATGCAAGTAGTGAAAGTTAAGATGGCCAAACCACTCATGCCATAATTTACTCACATTATTAGAGTGAGTGAGAAATATAGTCAAAAGAGGATCATGAACAAAGTAAGAAAATAGATAGAGTCATGATTGATGATCTACTCTCCCAATTGTAATTTTAGAATCATTATGCAACTAACATATCTCCACTGAATCAGGAGTGAACTCAACCTACTTGCCTAAACTTGTGTGAGTGATCTAGTATACTGATAGGAGGTTAGTTGATAATGAGGGTACACAAAAAACATCATGAGATGTGCCATCCCCCACATCAATAGAACCTCTCCCACACACCTCAATAAGAGTGTCATCACCCATAAAAATAGAAGGCATAGTACATAGCTCCAAGGATGCAAGTTCTTTCTTAGATGAAGCCATGTGGTGTGAAGCACCTAAATCAAGAACCCAAGTGGATGGTGAGAAAGCACCTGCAACAAGGGCCTTGCCCTTTCCTTTCCCCTTGCTATTTCCTTTTGTCTTGTTAGACCCTTTGTTTGAACTTTGTTTGATAGACTCAGGAACACTAATATTATTCTTCTCAAGAATGCGTATCAATGACCAATTTGTTTCTTCAAAAATTTATGTTCATCATGACTAGGTCTTTTACAATAGGCACATTGGACCTTTTCTTTCTTAGGCTTATTACCCTTGGAAGTTGCTTTTGAAGCAATTGATATTTGATCCTTCTTCTCCTTGCTATTATTTTATTTCTCATCTTTACTATTGTTGTTACTACTTTATCCTTTTTGTTCTTTTGTGCTTTGGTTGGCAGCCAAGGCATGTGACTTAGAGGACTTAAGAGTACCCATCTGGATTAGCTTGTCCTGTTCTCGAGTGAGATTGACAGTAAAATCATCTAAATATGGCATGGTGAATTGAGTACCAAGTGCAGCCTTAGTAGCATAGAAGGTAGAGACAAACATTGAATATTATGAACTTAGCTTAGAGAGAATACTAAGAGTCGGTTGTTCATCTTTCTTTTCAATTCCACATTGTTTTAACTGCAACCTTAATGACTTCAATTTAGTGAAGAAATCCTAGATTGTATTGAAATTGCCTAGACTTAAACTAATTAGTTCATTTTCCAACATATGACCCCTCATTGAATCTTGTGTGCCAAATAGTGTTTCTAGCTTTAACCATATTTCATTTGGTGTATCCAAAAGTCAATGTGAAATAGAAAATTAGGAGAAACAGATAAACACAATGTTCCATATGCCTCATCACATTTGTTAAAGCACTTAGGCTTATCTTCATCTTTATTAGGTTTAGTTTCAAATCTCATAGTTATCTTATTTAATCCAACTTTCCTTAAGCAAATTTTCATGTATGATTTTCACTCAAAGTAATTGTACAGAATTAGGATGGGCATATTTGATTGATCCATGATGAAGAAATGCAAAGAAGAAATGAAAAAAAGAAGAGAACCCAACCACGAAAATACCCCCCCTTTTTACTCAATCAAAGAACCCCCCCTCCTCCAAAGAAATATGATTTGGCACTTTATTTTAGTGTGTTTACAACTACCACTAGAAATAAATACTTAGTGGTCTTGATTTCAATGCATTACAAACCCTCATGAAGAGCATATGCTAAAAGTGAAACTTGGGAACAATAATCAAGGAAACAAATAGCACCACTGTGATCTACTCAAAAAATCATGTCCTTTAAAAAAAAATCACCTTGATACGAGGTCGTATGAGAAAGTTATGATCCTTTGAAGTTTCTAAAATGAGAAGTGTGCACAGTCATGACCGATAATCTAAAATTTCTAAAAAATTTATGCATGGAAATTAATAAAAAACTCTACCAATGGATAGAGCACAAAAAAATAGCCAAGTTCATAACAAGATTGTTGGAATTGGATTCCATATGAGCAAGAATGAGGCATTTGAAAACTACATTCAAATTTGCAACTACTAATGGAGAGGGATATGGTTGTAGCTTTCTGTGCTTGATTATAAAAAATATACAGCTTGCATGCAAAAACTAAAAGATACCCAAATAGTTTTTTAGTGCTATGAACAAAACCCATAAAGCATTTTTCTTGCTAATGTACAAAAGATGTAGCTATAGTGTAAATTAGATACCTATAACAACAAAAAATGGCTCCAACAACCAAGAAATGACCCCAACAACCAAAACATGACATGAAAACATTGAATTAGCTTCCTAAGTCCATCATTGGCATGCTGGAACCTGCAATACTGATTGAAAACTTCAAATATGCATGTTGGTTGTTAGATTTGAGATTGAAACCCCAAAGATTAAAAATGTTTTTCTCAAAACTTTTTTGATTCTCAAGATCATCAAAAGATGCAAGAGAAGAGCATACTTTTCAAAAAAATACAATAAGATTTATTAGCCTCCCCCCGAATCTCTCAAATAAGGAAACTAAAATCCACTCTTGTACATAGAAAAGCTTTGATAACATGTTAGAATCTAAAAAGATTGATAACCTAGAAAACTAGTGCAAAAAATAGATATCTAAACTATGAATGTAAATGATACAAAATCAAAATAGCAACATAGAGTTAGTCTCTAAGAGAGTAATGCAAATGCTAGAAGCAAAATAGCATTAAGAGGATGCAAAGAAATCAATCACAAATACAAGCAAGGTAGCATGCTTATATAGACTAGGAAGAGGGAGGAGGTGGCAGAATTGACCAATGAGGAGCAACCATCTATCGAACTAAAGATATAAAAGTATCTTCCTAAGATAGCTAATGGATGCTCACATGCAGGAAGGTGACACCTAGCAACCACATTCTAAATAAGACATGCTTTATTAACCTAAGGAAGATTACTAAAAGTGTAGGAGAAACTTAGCAATATAGGGAAAAATAAATAACCCACTAGGAAATAAAAAGACTACACTAACACCAAGAAGAACAAAAGCCATATCATCTCCTTAGCTGCCTCTATAATAACAACATAGTCTGCCTTTGTAGTGGATATAGTATTCACCTTTTGTAACCTAGAAACCTAGCTCACGATTGCCCCATTAATAGTAAATACATAACCTATCGTACTTTGCCTAGTATCAATATCCTCTGCCAAATCTGAGTCAATAGAGCCCTGTAAATAAGTAGTAGAGCCCTCAAAGTGTAAAAAATTACTAGATGTTCCTCTCAAATATCTAAGAATCCATTTAACTACATTCTAATGCTCAAGCCTTGGATGACTCATATACCTGCTAACAACTCTCACTACATGTGCAATATCTAGCCTAGTACATACCATAGCATACATCAAGCTTCCTATAGCTAAAGCATAAGGTACCTTAGACATGTTTTCCTCCTCTTCTTGTGTCATGGGACACATCTTCTTAGTCAACTTCAAATGACCAAGTAAAAATGTGCTGATAGCTTTAACATTCTCCATAGAGAAATGTTGCAACACCTCAATATAATCAGCTTGAGATAATGTCAATTTCTTGTTCTTCCTATCTCTGCAAATCTTCATACCAAAGATTTTTTTCTGTCCCCAAATCATTCATAGAAAATGTATGTGCTAACTAGCATTTCAACCCCTTAATATGATCCATGTTAGACCCAACTACAAGCATATCATCAATATATAAAATTAAAATAATGTAGCTGTCATCATCCAACCTCTTAAAGTAAACACAACGATATGAATGACACCTATTGTATCCATGCTCATGCATAAAATTGTCAAATTTTAGATACCATTGCCGAGGTGCTTGCTTCAAGCCATATACATTTTTCTTCAATTTGCACACTAATTTCTCCTTACCTTTAACCTCAAATCCCTATGGCTGAGCCATATATATCTCTTCATCCAAATCACCATGAAGGAAGGATATTTTAACATCAAGTTGCTCCACATGAAAATCTTTAGTAGCCACAATACTTAAAACAATGCGAATAGAAGTTATTTTAACAATAGGAGAGAATATCTCATCAAAGTCGATGCCTTTTTCCTGCACAAATCCTTTTACAAATAACCTTGCTTTAAATCTTTTCTTACATCCATCCTCTTCTTTCAACCTAGAAACCCACTTATTTTATAAAGCCTTTTAACCTATAGGCAACTTACATAAATCCCATGTCTTATTTTATAGAAAAGAGTCTATTTCTTCTTTCATTGTAGACTTCCACTGAATCTTTGCATCTACCTACACAACTACAACATAATGGTGCAGGAGCACCTAGGTAGGCTAAGTGTGAAACCTAGCTATTTCTTTATTTTTGGCTTGTAGTGATGCTAGCCACATCACTATTCTAATAATAGGTCCTATGTGGTCCTTTGGTGTGTTTAGGAGACTTGGCAAGACCCAAAGTGACCAAGTTGCTAGAAGTTGCCGACTATTGTCAACTAGGTGACTTAGGTCCGAAAAAGGCTAAAATGGTCTAGAAAGGTTCCAATGGCTTTGAATTGTTTATTTGAAGTCATTTTATGCATATTATATGTATACTTTGTTTTTGTGCCAAATTTGGAGGTCTAACTCCATGTAGAACAAAAGTTGCTGAAATGTTGTCATGTTGTCATGACAACATTTTCTTGCAAAAAGCAACTTTTTGGCATTTGTGTGTTTAGAACGTCCTAACTGTTTAGAAAAGTTATGGAACTAATGGAGGAGCCTTTAAAAACATGAGGACAGCCATTTTCAAGGGGTTGGACAAGTTGGTTTTGCATTTTGTACGAATTGAGCAAGTATTTTGTTGCCGGTTTTATGCATTTGAAGGCATTTTTAATAGAGGAGGATTGAATGGCCTGATTTTTGTGTTGGAAAAGTTCTGAAATATTGTTTTTAATCTTTTTGTAGTGTTGATTTGATCATTTTAATTCGTTTGCATTAGTGTATAAAAATCTTTTTGTTCTTGGCAAGTTGCTGATCTGAACAGGGCTGCACTTAGAAAATGGGATCTTAGGGCCACTTCCCACCATTGGAAACCTCTGGTATTTTGGGATTTGGAACTAGGATCCATGTAAATTATGTATCAATAAGGAGGGCCCTTGAAAGCATCAGCAAGCATTTTTAAGGTGATGCCCTAGGCAAGCCAAATGCAACTAGGCTAGGAATCACAGTTGGAAAATGAGTTATGGAGAGGATTGAGTGTACAAATACCTTAATCCGGCTACACAACGAGTAATGAGAAGGTCTAACCTTGCTCCAGTCCAAAGGAGAGGTCTTGGAAAGGTGTCTAAGGTGGTTTTCCATCACAACAGCGATAAAGCACTTGAAATCCTCATTTTTGGCCTAAAATTGTACTTTCATTGTACAAAAAGTTTGGAGGCTAGAAAATTATAGAATCTTGAAGTACTCTAAAAAGGGTATCCAAAAATATATTTTTTTTGTAGGGTTGTTAAGAAGTTTTTCAAGAAATCTTGTTTCCAGCTATTTAGGAGGGTTAATTCCTAGTAGCCTTTTTGGAGCAATTTGGTGTATCTTCCCTAGTAGATTGAATGCGCCTATGAAATCAGCATTGTTTAGGGTCATGGATGTTAGAAGGAGTCTAAAAAAACCTAGATGAAGAACTGGTACCCTTGGAGCTATAGATGGACTTGAGGGTTAATAGCGGACTGGAGCCGGCTAGTAAGAAATTTGATGTTACTTTGTTGGTGTACCCCCAACTGAAGGATTAGGATCTCTTGAGCAAGGTCCTAGTAATTATAGGGTGTGAAGAAGCCCTAGTGGGTCTAGTGAATGACCTAAGGTAGCCTTGAGAGAGAGCTTGGGGTTTGGAAGCAAGGTTGGGGTGTTACATCAGAGTAGTATCAGAGCCTAGTTAAAGATTTGGGAAAGGTAGTTAATGTTGGAAGCCACTGAAGAATCAGTAGGAGAATCCATGATGGTGACAAATGTGGAGTTAGCTAAAGAAGTTGATGAGCAAAGGCAAAGAAATCAGCTTCTTGAAGAAGCACTAGAAGAGGTGAAGCAAAAACTAGATGTAGTTGTAGAGGCAGCCAAGAAAAGAGATGAAGAAGAAGATGGGAATGGTAAAAAGGTAGCAGAGGAAGATATTGTACCTGAACTTGATCATATCTTGCAAGAAGAGCCCTTCTTGAAGGAAATCAAAGCCTTAGGAGGTAAAGCTTTGGAAGGAGTGCCACTTTTTAGTGGTAAGATGGATATTGATGCAGTTATGGATTGGTTAGAGGGTATGGAGAACCACTTTGAGTGTGAGGGTATCTCAGAGGCACAGAAGGTTAAGGTTGCTAAGTCAAGGCTTAGAGGCTCAGCCTTAACATGGTGGAAGTATGTACAAGATGAAAGAGTCAGCATGGGCAAGAATCCAATTGCAAATTGGAGTGCTATGGCAAACAAAATCAAGGAGAACTTCCTACCTGAAGACTTTGAGATCCAACTCCATAAAAAGAGGCAAGGACTGAAGCAAAAAGATCTTGATGTGACCTCCTACACTGAAGAATTTTAGAGGTTGTGTTTGAGATCCAAGAAGCAAGAAGAGGAGTCACTCAAGGTGGCAAGGTATCTTGGTGGCTTGAAGTGGAACATTCAAGAGGAGCTTAGCTTATGGGCCCCTACCACTATCCAAAGATGTCATCAGCTAGCTTTGAAGGTAGAAGAAAAGAACAAGAGGAAAGGAGATTCTAACTTCAAAGATAGAGGCAAAGGCAGAAATCAGAAAAATCAAAGAGGAGGCTACCAAGGCAAAGGTAGTGATCAAAAGAGCCAAAGTGAAAGCAAACCCATGGAGCAAACTATTGACCACTCTTCAAGAGGTGGTTATAATAGAGGGAGAGGCAATCAAGGAGGATCAAGTAGGGGTAGAGGAGGTAGGAGCAGCTCTTACTTTGCAACAATGAAGTGTTACAATTGTGGTCAACTAGGCCATCCTGCCTATAGGTGCCCGGACAAACCCTCTTTCTCAAGCCAAGATAAAAGGCTAGCATATGCACAAGAAGATAATAGAAGTTGCAAGGATGTTGACATAGACCATATTGAGTCTGAAAAAGGTGAGAACCTCATGTTTAGGAGGGTGCTGATCAAGCAACCAGCTTCTAATGAGCCTAGACATAGAAGGGCATTGTTTAGGATCAAGTGCAAGATCCTAGGAAAAGTATGCAAGGTGGTGGTTGATTCTGGATCAACTGATAATGTAATATCAGAGGAGGCTATTACAAAGCTCAAACTGAAGAAGATACCTCATGACAACCCTTACAAAGTCACATGGCTTAATAAAGGGCAAAGCATCCTAGTGAATGAACAAGCATGGGTGGAGTTCTCAATTACAGGATATAAAGACCGCTTATTATGTGATATTTTGCCAATGGATGCTTGTCATCTTTTGCTAGGGAGACCTTGGCAATTTGATAGGGAAGTGGTCTATGATGGCAAGGAAAATACCATAACATTTAAGAAAGGAAGCAAGACCTTCAAAATTCAGTCATTGTTAGAAGGGGATGAACCACAGTCCAAGGTGCCTAATGTGCTGCTATGTGGAGAGAAAGAGTTTATTAGAGACCTCAAGCATGAGGAGAGCCAAGGATTTGCAGTCATACTAAAGGCTGCAAGTGAAGAAAAGCCAGTCCAAGAACCTTTACCAGAAGAGGTACAAGAGTTGCTTGTAAAGTATAAGGAGATTGTTAGTGATGGTACACCAACTACCCTACCACCAAGAAGAGTTATCAGCCATCAAATTGACTTTGTTCCAGGTGCCTCACTACCTAATAAGGCAGCTTACAAGTTAACCCCAAATCAGAACCTTGAAGTGGAAAGACAAGTCCAAGAGTTGATGGACCAAGGTTTGATCCAAAAGAGCATAAGCCCTTGTGCAGTCCCGGTGGTTTTGGCATCCAAGAAGGGAGGAAAATGGAGGTTGTGTACTGACTCAAGGGCCATTAACCACATTACAATCAGGTATAGGCTTCCTATTCCAAGAATTGAAGACCTTATGGATTGTCTAGGAGGTGCTATGTATTTCACTAAGCTGGACTTGAAAAGTGGGTATCACCAAATTAGAATAAAGGAGGGAGATGAATGGAAGACAACATTTAAGACTACTGATGGTCTTTATGAATGGCTTGTGATGCCATTTGGTCTTTCCAATGCCCCTAGCACCTTCATGAGGCTCATGAATGAAGTGCTCAAAGACTTCACAGGCAGATTTGTGGTGGTGTATTTGGATGATATCCTCATCTACAACAAGACCAAAGAGCAACATGTCAAGCATGTAGAAGCGGTTTTGAAGCGGCTTCATGAGGAGAAGCTATCTATCAACCTTGAGAAGTGTGACTTCTTCAAGCAAGAGTTGGTGTATCTAGGCTTTGTGGTGTCTAAAAGAACTTTGAAGATGGACAAGGAGAAAGTTGCTGCTATCCTAAGTTGGCCTACACCTACCACATCTAGTGAGGTAAGAAGTTTCCACGGTTTGTCTCAATTTTATAGGAAGTTCATTAGGAACTTTAGTGGTATTTGTGCACCATTTATTGATACCATAAAGGGGGGAGTCAAGTCCAAGTTTAGGTGAACTTTAGAGGCTGAAAAGTCATTTGATATGTTAAAAAAACAAGTAGCTACTCAACCCATCCTAAAATTGCCTAGCTTTGAAAAGTTGTTCACCTTAGAATGTGATGCAAGTGGCCTAGCAGTGGGTGGGGTGTTGAGTCAAGAAGGTAGACCAGTAGCCTTCTATAGTGAAAAGCTAAATGAGGCCAAGAAGAAATACTCATCCTATGATCTAGAATTGTATGCCTTAGTCCAGTGTCTTAGGAAGTGGAGACACTATTTTTTGCCAAAAGAATTTGTTGTGTTTACAGATAATCAAGCTCTTAGCTACATCAACACACAGGAGAATTTGAGCAACAGGCACTTGAAGTGGATGGAATATTTGTAGGCCTTCACCTTTACAATCAAGCATAAGAAAGGACAAATGAACAAGGTTTCTGATGCATTAAGTAGAAGGGTTTTAACAGTCCAAGAGATTTAGCTCCATAGCATTGGAGTGGAGAGTTTTCAGAATCTTTACAAGAATGATGAGGACTTTGCTGAAGCCTATAAGGTATGCATGGATTTTGGAAACCACTTTCATAGCAGATTTTCAGAATACACTTTGCAAAATGGGTTGCTATTTAAGGGTAACTAGTTGTGTGTACCAAGAGGTTCCATGAGAGAGAACCTAATACAAGAGAAGCATAATGGCAGCTTGAGTGGGCATTTTGGTATCAGCAAGACAATAGAACTAGTGCAAAGGTTCTATTATTGGCCTAAATCGGTCAAAGATGTAACCAAGTATGTGGAGCAATGTATGGTGTGTATGAAGGCAAAAGGAGGAATGAGCAATGCAGGTCTTTACCAGCCCTTACCAATTCCTAGCAGACCATGGGATTGTGTAAGTATGGATTTCATTGTTGGTTTGCCTAAAACTAAGCAAGGGTATGATAGCATTTATGTTGTTGTTGATAGATTCAGTAGAATGGGACATTTCATTCCATGTAAGACAACTAATGATGCAAGCCATATAGCTCATTTGTTTTTCAAAGAGGTTGTAAGGATTCATGGACTTCCATTAAGCATTGTGTCGGATCGAGATGTGAAATTCATGAGTCACTTTTGGAAGACTTTATGGAAGAAGCTTGGCACTAACATGTCTTTTGGTTCAGCTTACCATCCTCAAACTGATGGTCAAACTGAGGTGGTTAATAGAACTTTAGGTAACCTTCTTAGGTGCCTAACTAAGGAGTATGGTCAGACTTGGGATGTTATCATCTCACAAGCAGAATATGCCTACAATGATAGCAAGAATAGGACTACCGAAAAGAGTCCTTTTGAAATTGTTTATGGCATGCACCCAAGAGGTGTGTGTGAACTAAGGTGTCTTGGAAACATGGATCAGATTAGTGGTCAAGCTGAAGACTTTGTACAAACCATGAAGGAGATTCAGGAGCAAGTCAAGAAGACTATTCAAGACAACACTCTAAAACTCAAAGCCAAGGTGGATGAAAAGAAGAAGGATGTTCAGTTTGCTATTGGGGACTATGTGATGGTCCATTTGAACAAAGCAAGGCTTCAAAAAGGCATTCCTACTAAGTTACAGATGAAGAGGGTAGGGCCTTGCAAAATATTGGCTAAATATGGAGCAAATGCCTATAAGGTAGATTTACCTTCCGATTTGGGCATATCCCCTATTTTTAATGTGCAAGACTTGGTGGCATACAAAGGTGACCCATCTCAGCTCAGTCCCGATGTTCATGAAGATCTTGAACTTGCTTCAACACCTACAAACAACAAGTTGGAGGTAGAAAAGGTGTTAGATTCAAGGGTAAAGAAGACTACAAGGCACAAGGTTTACATGGAACACCTCATCAAATGGAAGGAGAAACTAATTTCAAAGGCTACATGGGTTGCTGAGACAGAGTTCAAGAAGGTTTCCATACCTCTAGATTTGTTGCAAACTGATCCACCTTGAGTTCTTTGTTGGAGGGGGGAGTATGGTGCAGGAGCACCTAGGTAGGCTAAGTGTGAAACCTAGGTATTTCTTTATTTTTGGCTTGTAGTGATTCTAGCCACATCACTATTCTAATAATAGGTCCTATGTGGTCCTTAGGTGTGTTTAGGAGACTTGGCAAGACCCAAAGTGACCAAGTTGCTAGAAGTTGCCGACTATTGTCAACTAGGTGACTTAGGTCCGAAAAAGGCTAAAATGGTCTAGAAAGGTTCCAATGGCTTTGAATTGTTTATTTGAAGTCATTTTATGCATATTATATGTATACTTTGTTTTTGTGCCAAATTTGGAGGTCTAACTCCATGTAGAACAAAAGTTGCTGAAATGTTGTCATGTTGTCATGACAACATTTTCTTGCAAAAAGCAACTTTTTGGCATTTGTGTGTTTAGAACATCCTAACTGTTTAGAAAAGTTATGGAACTGATGGAGGAGCCTTTAAAAACATGAGGACAGCCATTTTCAAGGGGTTGGACAAGTTGGTTTTGCATTTTGTACGAATTGAGCAAGTATTTTGTTGCCAGTTTTATGCATTTGAAGGCATTTTTAATAGAGGAGGATTGAATGGCCTGATTTTTGTGTTGGAAAAGTTCTGAAATATTGTTTTAAATCTTTTTGTAGTGTTGATTTGATCATTTTAATTCGTTTGCATTAGTGTAGAAAAATCTTTTTGTTCTTGGCAAGTTGCTAATCTGAACAGGGCTGCACTTAGAAAATGGGATCTTAGGGCCACTTCCCACCATTGGAAACCTCTGGTATTTTGGGATTTGGAACTAGGATCCATGTACATTATGTATCAAGAAGGAGGGCCCTTGAAAGCATCAGCAAGCATTTTTAAGGTGATGCCCTAGGCAAGCCAAATGCAACTTGGCTAGGAATCACAGTTGGAAAATGAGTTATGGAGAGGATTGAGTGTAAAAATACCTTAATCTGGCTGCACAACGAGTAATGAGAAGGTCTAACCTTGCTCCAGTCCAAAGGAGAGGTCTTGGAAAGGTGTCTAAGGTGGTTTTCCATCACAACAGCGATAAAGCACTTGAAATCCTCATTTTTGGCCCAAAACTGTACTTTCATTGTACGGAAAGTTTGGAGGCTAGAAAATTATAGAATCTTGAAGTAATCTAAAAAGGGTATCCAAAAATATAATTTTTTTGTAGGGTTGTTAAGAAGTTTTTCAAGAAATCTTGTTTCCAGCTATTTAGGAGGGTTAATTCCTAGTAGCCTTTTTGGAGCAATTTGGTGTATCTTCCCTAGTAGATTGAATGCGCCTATGAAATCAGCATTGTTTAGGGTCATGGATGTTAGAAGGAGTCTAAAAAAACCCTAGATGAAGAACTGGTACCCTTGGAGCTATAGATGGACTTGAGGGTTAATAGCGGACTGGAGCCGGCTAGTAAGAAATTTGATGTTACTTTGTTGGTGTACCCCCAACTGAAGGATTAGGATCTCTTGAGCAAGGTCCTAGTAATTATAGGGTGTGAAGAAGCCCTAGTGGGTCTAGTGAATGACCTAAGGTAGCCCTGAGAGAGAGCTTGGGGTTTGGAAGCAAGGTTGGGGTGTTACATCACATAACATTCAGGTTCACCAACATCAGTTAAGTAAAATGGAATAAAAGGAAGGATAAAATATTGCTGGAGGTCTACTCATCCTTTTTGACCATCTAACATTCACTAAGGTGTGTGGTATTTGTTGTTGCAGTTATTGCACATCATGAGCAATTGCTAGAACATCAGCTTTTGGAGTATCATCTAACACTACAAAATCATTTTCTTTCTTCTCATGCTGCTACAATAGATCTTTGTACAATACTTTCTCATTAAATATGATAGCCCTACTTTTCATAATTTTATAATTTTTAAAATCCCAAAGTCTATAACCAAATTCATTAATGCCATATCCAGCAAATACATATTTCTTTGACTTAGCTTCCAGATTGGTTCTAGTTTCAAAATCTATATGAGAAAATGTTTCACAACCAAAGGTTTTGAGAAAAGAATAACTTACCTTCTTACAAGTCCATGCTTCCTCTGGAATACCACAACCCAAAGGAGTAGAGAGACCTCTATTAATCAAATATATAATAGTATTGACAGCCTTTGCCCACATGTTTAAGGGAAACCCTACATGAAACCTCATGCTTTGTGCACACTCCATTATAGTTCTATTCATGCATTTAACCACTCCATTTTCCTATGGAGTCCTTGGAATAGTTTTTTGTGTATGAATACCATTAGTGGAGCAATAATATTGATGCAGGAGCATCTAGTAGTGTAAGGGCAATCCTGTATCACCCAAAAATATGATTAGAGATAGTTTTTATTTAATGTGTTTTCATTTCTAGATACCCATTTGGGTCAAATAAAGGTTCCAACTCTCACAGTTCTTCTATTAGCTTTCTGGGTTAGAGATTTATTAGTTTTTAAGCACCTTGGGCTATGTGTAAATGCCAAAAAAATAAGACTATGTAATTGAGCCATAATTATGATGAGTTAGAGGGTGTAAATTGGAGGGATGGTTATATTTGTAATTTAAAACACTCCAGAAAAAGGATTATGTCAAAAGGTTTCACAATTAGAAAGTTATTGCAATTTTTTAGTTCTTGGAGACCTAAGAATGCTTCAAAGTCAAATATGGGGCACTAAATGGCCTTGTATGGGGCCAAAAAATGGAGGACAAGCAAAGCTGTCCATAGCACCATAGATCACTTTGAGAGCTTTTCAAAAATGTAAACAGTTTGTCAATTGGAGTTACGGTTCAAAAGTTATGCCTCCCGAAAGTTGGACTACCATTTTTGGATTCTTCTAATTTTACATTGACTTCTAACACAATTTTTGGAACCTTCTATTTTGGTAGTGGATGCCAACTAGCATATTCTAGAATGTATTCCTAATCCTAAACCATTTGGGGCTTATTTAAGAACATTTCTGGCATTGTAAAGGCAACTCTTGTGGAGTTAGAGAGAAGGTACTGTGTGGAGGATTTCTTTCTCTAAAATCATACTGTTGTAAGCCCACAGGGCATTTTTTATTGATAATAATATTTTTGTTTTCCTATGTGTTCATTCTAGTCTTTGGATGTGTCTCCATCAAATCTTCAAATTCATGACTGTAATACTCACCACCATTATTATATCTGAGACATTTTAATTTCTTTCCAATCTCATTTTTAACCAAGCATTTTCATTTCTTAAAAGTTTGAAATACATCATATTTCTATCTAAGGAAATAAACCTATACTTTTCTAGTTGCATCATCAATAAATGTAACAGATTAATGAGAGCCACCAAAGGAAGATGCCTAAGCTAGTCCCCATACATTTGTATGCACAAGCTCTAATTTCTCACTTTGTTTTCCTTCCCAATCTTTACAAAATTCATTCTCTTTTTTTTTTCCCATACACACAACTTTCACAAAAATCCATATTAACACATTTTAGACCCAGTAAAAATTTATTTGAATGTAGTACTTTCATACCTTTCTCACTCATGTGCCCAACTCTATTGTACCACAATGATGTATCAAAATCTATAGCAACTATTTGTTCTCCTTACTCAACTACAACAACTATTTCTAAACATTTATTTTTCTCTAAAACAATCAAAGTAGAAGGAATAATATGACTTGTACAAAGATATAAGGTGCCTACTTTCACACCTTTTGATACTACAAGGGAACCTTTTGAAACCTTCCAATTTTTATCATTAAAAGTAACTATACAACCCTCATCACCGAGTTGCCCTACTAAAATTAAATTCCTACTTAGCCTTGGAACATGTCTTACCTCATGCAGTAGCCAATGATTCCTATTTTCTAACTTAATCTTAACTTTTCCTTTTCTAATAATCTAATAGGGTTCATTATCCCCCAAATAAACAAGCCCAAAATCCCCTTGAAAATGAAATAACCTTTATGAGATGTAGCATTAAATGAAGCACCATAATCTAAACCCATGAATCATCAACACTTTCTAAAGATAGAAGCAAAGCATCCTCTTCGGATTTGTTACTTACCACATTTGCCTCCTTGTTCCCTTTTGGTTTATCTCCTTGATTGTTCTTTCGAGTCCAACAATATTTCTTCTTATGCCCTGATTTCCCATAGTACTAGCAATCTCTAAGTCTTCTAGATTGAGGCCTCTTCCCCTTTAACTTTCCTCTTGATTTTCCATGATTTTTGGAATTATTTCCTCTCTCAGTTGTTCTACCTCTACTTTGTGTGTTCAAAGCACTTCTTAATGTAGATCCATCTGAGGTTTTCGTATGAGTTTCCTCATTCAAAATAACACCAATCAAATCATCATATTTTAGGGTACTAGATCTAGAAAACAAAATACTCATAGCCATTAGCAAGCCATTCCAACTTTAAGGAAAAGATAGTCCTCCATTTGCATTTTTCATAATAGAAAGTTCTGCCCATTAAACTTGTTAACTCTTAGCTTACCCTTGTCTTCCATCACTCCCACTCAATTGTGAGACTCCCTATCAACCATTAGACCTTCTTGCAGAGGATCCCTAAAAATAAAATAAAAATGATGATGGTTTGGCTAAACAAAATGACGATAAACTAGGCTCTGATACTACTTGTTAGGATTAACCTTAGACATAAATAACAGTTACATGCATATATAACCAATACTAAAAAATTTTAGATTGCATAAAAGGGAACACAAGACACTAAGATTTAACATGGTTCAACCAATCCTAGGCTACCTCTACCAACAAGAAGTTCAATATTATTATTATCTAGTAATTACAACTTGATTACAATCCATAATCCCTTATAACTCAATACCACCACAAGAACCAATTTTCACATCTTGGGGGTGCTACCTCCAAATCCCCATATAAATAATCTAGAGAAAAATCACACTGAGTAATCCTCTAAGTTTAGTTAGGCTCTACATCAAAACACTAGTTGATAGTAAATCCAATTGAATCCTTCCGCATGAGTCATTTCTTTCCTTGTTGGCAACTTACATAGGACCCATTCACACCTCTGGACATGTGTCATATTATCACTATGTCACCAAGGGTAAAAGTTGAGCAACTTCTATTGGCAATAAAGAGATGACCATTGATTAACCTTGCATCGGATGGTAGACCAAATGATAATTTCATTATACACAATGTGGGCCCACAACACTTCCTTCATATTGCAATGTTACCAAGGGTAAAGATCTTTAAACTTACCTTGACCACAATGTGACCACCATCAATCATGAGAAGATTTGATGGTGCAAACCAACATCTCACTTTCATGCAAGTAAATCCCTCATGGTAGTTGAAATCTGACATCTACACAATCTTTCAATGACATGGAATTCATAGTGCCTTCCTCAAGGGTTGGTCCCACCACATATCCATGTGGTGGGTTGTCACTATGTTGCCAAGGATAAAAATTGCACAGCTTCCCTTGGAGACAATGTGACCACTATAGATCATGAGAAGATCTAATGGTGTGAGCCTTATTCTTGAAATCTTGTTCCTTCTAACTAGGTCCTATGGATAAGCATTGCCTTGTCACCATGTCGCGAGGAGTAAATACCTTGTAATTCCTTTTGGTGACAATGTGACAACCCTTGATCTTGAGGAAGATCAAGGGTTATCATTGCTTAATCATTTTTTCCACAAAAAATACATAAACCCATAGAATATTAAGATCAAAGCTTGGGTTAAAATTATTTTGAAGACTTAGGATAGTGTTAGATAATGAATTTTTCAAAAAAAGGTACTAGGGAAGAAATTAAAAGGTTATTTAAAAGATTTTTTCCACACATTCCTTTTTTTGAAAGGGCATGCTATGTAAACATGATCCAAAGGCTTTCTAGGGCAACACTTAGTGAAACAAAAATTAGGGTTCTTTTAGAATTAGCAAATTAAAAACAAAAAACCCTAATTTTCACAAAGGGAACTTGGAACATTCACTTAGAGATGCATTAGGATAAAATTGAAGTGAAAACTAGACCAAAAATTTGTTTGCTTTCTAAGTTGTGTCAGTCTAGGGGTTAGGTGCAATCAAGATTCTATCTTGATGCATTTCATAAACTACTTTTTCTAGTTTTGACTTTTGAGAAAAGATATTTCTTTGTCAAAGCATTCAGATAATCTTGTTTCTTGTACCAACTGAAGAACAAATGTTACTTGTATTAATAGAGGACTTTCAATCTTGAAATCAAAATTGTAGATCAAAATTTTTCAACACTTTGAAAATTTAAATATTTACTATCTTGGTGTTTTCAAATCAAGGTTGATGTCGATAAGAGATAGTCCAAACCCTACTAGTTCAAACAAAAGGTCTTTTCAAAGGAATTGCTAAGGTCAGTATTTGGTGTGAGGATTTCCATAAAGTTCTTAAAAGAGGAATACAAAGGATATCAACTAAAGAAAGGATCTGAGAAATGACATCAATGCCTTGAACAGACAGTCTAAGTGTGGTTAGGGTACAAAAAGAAAATAGAAAAGGGAAAGGTAGTATTAAGAATGAAAGATTCCAAATGGTTTGACAATGGTAATCTAACATTAGGGATATGCACTCCAAAATGGCTATTTAGTATCTATACAAATGCTTCATGGAAGAATCAAATGGAAACATGTGAACTCCATGAAGAAAAATTCAAGAGATTACCTAGGACCTCAAATGTAAAAAAATGATAACCCATAAAGAGCCTCAGAATGGATTCTCTCATTTGGTAAGATAAGTGATTGATAAACATGTTTTGTGAGGACTCTTGATGAATGGACCAGTGGGATGAAATATTTTCTCCAAGTTTCTAGAAGCTTATGATCAACTGCATCTGAGACATTGAAGGTAATGAATACACCGAGGACACACTAAGCTTGAAGATTTGAGATTTTGAAGTTTTGACTATAAAGAAACTCAAAATATGCTTGAAATGTTTGAGATTTAGTTGGTATTTGATACATGTTATAAGAATTCTTGCTGATGAAGCAATGCCTTTGTCATTTCTTCCCTTTTTTTGGAAATATTTGTTGTGGTTTCACAATGTACACCCCATTTCTTCTAGAAATGGGGACTCCTAGTTAATTTTTTATTTTCCTAGACCCCTAGTCTAGGTCTTGTGTCATTTTCGGGACTCTAGGTCAAGCCCTAGTCCTTTAACTAAGAAAAAAAAATGGTAGAATAGGGAAAAAGTGAGTGATAGGGTGAATTTTGTGCTAAAAGGTGCACTAGCACACCTAGTGCACATGCACACCTATCTAAGGTAAGCAAGTGCGCTATATGTGTAAGTGTACACTTTTATTGTTTGGAGATGCACATCTATAAAGGGTACAAATTTTCCTAGGTCTATAAAAGTCCAAGACCCCCCTCTTCTCATTATATTCTTTGAGCTCCTTGGGACCACACATCCACACCTATTGAGGTGCGCCAACCTACACTTGCACACATAAAACAACAAAGTCATCAAAGGTGCACACATGAGTACCTATTGAAGGTTCTTGCTAAAACCTTAAAAAACACTCAAAAGAACCTAAAGAAATCCTAGGAAAGGTGCACATGTATGCACATCCACAAGGTGTATACATGTGCACCTTTCTCCATAAACTATGAACACATAAAAAATAGTGTATAGATGTGCACCTTGTCAAGGTCTACATTTGTACACCATTTTCCATCCTTAGCACCAAAGGCCAAGTAAGGGTGTGCACATGTGCACCCCATAAAGGTGCTCGTGTGTGGACACTTAGTTTAATTATAAACCAACTTAATATTCCCCTTCTACACATGGAAGATGCATTTGCCTAGTAGCACACATGCGCATGTACACACTCCATAAGGGCGTGCACCTACACAGGTGTGTAACTGCACACAAAATGACCTTTTAAAGGTTATTAAACACACCTAGTACACCTATCAAGGTGTGCTAAATTACATACTAGAGCTATTAGGGGAGATTTCAAGTGGTTTTATTAGGTTTTGGTGTTCCAAGTTTAATTTTTTGGCAATTAGGGTTTATTTAGAGTTTAATTTTCACTTCTTCAGACTAATGACTATTTGTTTTATGTTGATCAAATGACTTCCTCATCATCCCCACTTGTTGAAAAGATTGCTCCGAAACCTATTATCTTCAAGTTTTAAGGTGCACTAGAGAAATCACATTTGTAGGATAATCATTTAGAGATCAAAGTTCTTGAGCTAGGACACATAGAGTGGAACACATTCCTTACAGTCTACAATAAGCCTAAAGAGAGGTTCTCGATGGTGTCAACACTTATCAGATTAAGGTTGGTGAATGCTACATCACATCGTACATCAATGTATTCCTTAGAGCTCATTATGACTCTGGCCAAGAACTATGTGTCTGAAGAAAGAGTTGTCAAAATTATCACAAGGGAGATAGTACTAGACCTAAGATCAAGGAACATTGAGAAAGTTTTCCATCTCCCAAGAGCTGATCAATATGTGATGATAAATTATCATCAAGAAGAATGACGGTATAGGGAGAATGAAAAGAAGGCCACAAAGATCATATAATCATCATTTTTGATTAATAGGACATTGGTGGGATGCAAAGTTAGAATGATAGACATGACTAGGGGATATATGAAAGATGACATTTGATATTCCATTGTAATTTTGAGCATAATTATGGGTCTACTAACAATTGGAAATCTTCACATCTAGATGATCCATTTCATAGAGACCATCAGAAAAACCAAAATGCCAATTGATTGGACCATAATACTAAGTGAAAACTTAGATGAGTAGCTAGTAGGGATTAAATCCAACCCTAATTTTTATATGACATCATATTTGGTGTACTTATTGGTGGCAAGGATAACTGACTACCTAGGACTGTATAAGGAGGGAAGCATGCAAGATGCCCATGCTTGGCCCTACGTGGTATATCCTTAGTTGGTCAAGAAGAAGCTTTTAGACTGGAGCAATGAATTCCAGATAGTGAATGATGCTTTCATATTTACAATCATTTGATTCATAAAGGGTGATTATGCTAAGAGGATGTTACTAGAGGCAAAAACAAGGATTGCTAAGATTGACGCCTATTACATCTAGTTTAAAACATTCACTTACGTAAGGGTAGCTAGTATGATGGAAAATCCTAAGAAAATCCTAAGATATCCATCAAATAGGCTTATTTTATTAGATATTGCAAGACAACTCACATTTGCATATGATAGAGTGAGAAAACAATATAAGAAGACATGGGTATGGTCTATTACTATAGGTGCATTTGAGGTCAAGAAGAAGTAGGATATTATGAATTTTGATTTAGAGTGGGGTCAATATCCCTTGGAATATTGCAACTCCCCTCATCCCTATTTTGATAATATTGGCAGAGTTCAACATTTGGTAGGGAAGCAATTTGTGTACAACAATGCCATCGAAGATCATTGGATGAACAAATTAGATGACTATGATATCCGAATAAGGGATTATTGTAGGATGACTGTATATCTACTAGGGTGCACCTTAAAGATAAATTTCCCACTCAAGGCTATTCAACAAGAAACTCAAGATGTCTTGGATCCCTTGTATAACCCAAACAAAATATATGATAGGCCGATTATGAATGCATATAGGCCGATTATGAATGCATAGATTGATAGGAATGAAATTGTAGATATTAACCATTAGGCTAGGAATATAATTCAGTTGACAAGGGATTGGATCAAGAAGATTTTTAACCTTGATCTAGTTCCATAGTCTATTACCTTTTAAGCCACAACACACCTAGTTAATGGTAAAGGTGCAAATTTTACTGTACCAACTTTCCTTGCTCAATCTCTAGTCAAGCCTGAAATAGTATATCAACATGATAGAGATGTTGGCTACTTTAGAGAAGATAAAGGAAAGAATAAGAGGAACAAAGATTCCCCAAAGTAAGCTAAGCCCAAACTTGAAGAGCCTCAAGATGAAGAGGTGTCTCAAGCCTAAGATACAATACAAGTGCCCCTATATACAAAGATGAACAAGAGTAGGAACTAGAGTAGGAAGAACAAGAGGTGTTACCACCTATACAAGAGGAAGAGATGACTCCTTTAACTACTAAGAAGTCTAAGGTTGCACCTACTATGAAAAGGACACATAGGGGGAGATTAAAAAATAAAGCTATTCCCATTTCTTCTATTCCTAAAACCATCCATAAGGTGCATGATGAAGAAGATGATGAAGATAATCTTCTCTTGACTTAGAGGACTCATTTGGCCAAGGCTACTGAAGAAGAGAGATGAAGAAGCTCTAATGTGACATCACCATCTATTCTTAAGGAACCTATTTAGGTTAACATTTCTGAAGATGAGTAACTACAATGGATTGACACTTAATAAGGGAAAGAAACATATATTTTCAATATTTTTGATTTTGATTTTATGCCTATGGGAATTGAAATGGTGGTTGAAAAGATACAAGATACACCCATGAACAAATCATTGGGAGAGTATTGGAACCAAATGCCACCTCTACCACAAGGGTCTCTAGGTACATCACCACCATGATTCAAGACTTCTCTTTCTTAGAACCACTCCTCTTCCTCTTGTCACCAAGGAACAATAACAAGTAGTTCCTAAATAAGAGTTGGAACATAGGCTAGCTGATGAAGTATTAGAGGAGGGGAAAATATTTGAAGAACCTCAAAAAACTTCTCAAGATATAGATGCAATGAATTTGGCTACAATATATACAAGGACTCCTAATTTAAATCTAATAGAGAAAACCTCCTCTTTAGCTTAATATATGTCTTCCATGGGCACTACACCAATATGGATGAAGAGGGAGGTTATAATTTGGCAAAATATGTAGGTGGATATGACTCTTGAGGAGAGTATGGATGAGCTAGTAAAAGAAATCAAGAATCTTGAGCCATCTATGGGTGATGCACAAAATTGGCCTTCATAATGAAGAATAAAGACCAAGAATTGCTTGCCCATATCGCAATCCCTCCTCCACATTTGGATATCAAAGATTTGACTCTTAAGGACTATCAGATTAAATAAGTCATTTTAGGAAATCCCACAGTAGACACAACTAAAGTAATGATCACTACAAGCATCAAGGAGGTGTTCAAGCAATTAGATGGAAATGAGTTTGAATTGGTGATGTTGCATAAGCATAATGAGGTTCTAAGAGGCTATCTACATAAAATTGTAGAACCTTTAGACCAAGATCACCCAAAACTTACTCTTGCTATAACATTGGAAGAAGGATAAAGGGAATGTGTAGGTTGATCCATTTTTGGGAGCATGTCAACAATGACATGACAAATTTGAGCAGAAAGGTATAGAGATAATATAGGGTAATATGAACCTATTGCATGATATTTAGTCTAGTGCAGAGAAGCTAGTATCTATAGTGAACTAGGTTTTTAGTTTGATGGATGAAGTGTAGACCTGGACTAAGGACCTTAAAAGTTTTGGTAGCAATAAATGGTCAACAATATCACACTCTCATGGATGTATATACGATAGAAGAGTTAGATAAACTAGAAGATTGGATTGAGAAGATAGATGTGGGTAATCAACTCATGGAGAGGACTTCATGGAGTTATTCAGAAGCTAAAAGACTAGACTCAAGTGAAAATTTTGGAAGCAAAGAGGTATTATGATGGTATTTCCCTTGAGATTTTTGAAGATGAGAAAAAAATAAAGCTCAAATTAGTGCAATTAGTGGTCAATTTTTTTTGAATAACTTTCAAGGATGGTTCATCTGATGAAGATATTAAGCAAGAATTTAAGACTAAAGAGGTATTGTTAGAACTACACACTAGACTTGACGATTTTGTGGAGACTTGAATGGATGTCAGTAATTGTCAAAAAAGAGTCAAGAATAAATATGAGGCTCTATATTTTCTAGATGCTAACCAAGTGATGGAGATTATAGAGAAATGAAAGAGCAAACACCCAGACATAGCTTTGGCATAAAGGGGAAGAAAACCCAGAAGCTAGGATTTTATTTTCGATACTTGGGAAAATTTTCAATTTTTTGAACTTGCTACCAAGGTGCACAAGGTATGCTATTCTAGAGGTGAACTAAAAATATTGAAGAAGTGATAGTGAACCAATAGTTAACTAGTTGCTAATTTAGAGCTTTTCATGCACCAGAAACACATTCAGATGATAGTTTAACTCCTACAAATGATTAGAGAAGGTCAAGATTCTATTTTTAGAGCCTTTAGTGACTTTTAGATTGTAATACACTTTCCTTCTTCCTATCAACTTCTTCTTTCTTTATTTGAAGACATGTAAAGGTAATGCACCCATTAATTGATATAAACAAGGTTGGAGTCCTACTTAGAACCATTTAGAGAGTTAGTTTGTATATAATTAGATTTGTTTTATTAGTTTAGAAGAATATGTTTGCATTAAGGGATCTCTCACTCTCAACACAAATTGAGGAGTTGATTTCTTATAAATTTAGGAATGTAACATGCATTCCAAGTTGTTATTTTGATGCAATAATAAATGCTATTTGTGCTCTCATTCTGAGTGTAGTTATTCCTGTTGGAGTTTGTTATTTTTGTGAATTCTTGTTCATGAATAATAATGGAGCCAATGGTTTTTTTGTGTTGATTTGATTGTGTGATCTTTTAGTTTTAGTGTTTTTTGCATGTTGAAATTTTTTGTTGATGCACTAGAGTTGGAGCAGAGATCACCATATTGTTTCTATATGGCTTCTTGTCTCACATGAGCACACTTTCTGTGGCCTTTCAATTTTATGAGAAGTGAAACATCTTTTGGTTTTTATTGAATTCCCATAGATGATTGCAGCAGTGGATTTGAGGAAGCACTGCTCCTATTTTTATTGGTTTCCTACTCGATCTTTTTGATGATTTAACTTGCAGATGTGTTGTTACCATAGTTTATGTCTATTAGGAATTTCCCTTTCATGCTATTTTATTTTATCTCTTGTTACCTTATCTTTGTTATTTTCTTTACTAACACTTGGTTAAATTAAGAATTCATATAACTACATTGCTAGATTGCATTCATTTAAAAAAATAGAAAATACCTAAAACATATCTCTTTTGTGGTTAATTTTGAAACAATAGGTAGATTGACCATCTTATCTGAAATTGGTTAGAACCAAAAAAGGCCTCACTATGAAAAAAAACATTTATCTTCAACTGAGAAGATTTTAGTAGGTGACAAGATCACAAAGAACCTTGAAGTTGATCCCAAATTAGCTTTTTAAGAGAGGAGTTCAAAATGATTCCTACCATTAAGCATCATGCAAAATAACAACTTAACAACTCATTACAGTAGTATTATAGCCCTTTTCAGGTGTAGTTTTACAAGCAATATTACCAATTTAGAGCTATTTTCAATTTTCCACTATATGTACTCTATTAGAAATTTGGCTATGTTAATTAGTATGATGTTGCCATTTATGGGAGCATATAGTCAAGATTAAGTTAGCAGATCTTGAAGGTAAAATTTTGTGACAAAGACTTAGAAAATTGTCTAAGTACAACATAGTTTATATGTTAGTACAAGAACTATTTTGGTTAGCATAGTTCATAGAAGCATTTCTAGCACATGCACACTTACCTAGAGAAAGTACAGTATTTTAGGGTGACATATGCATGAGTGTAAGACAATAAAATCAGTA